>OY978462.1:18043746-19293746 GCA_963854805.1 Plagodis dolabraria
ACTGCTGGAGTTGGGCCATTGACTGTTGTACTGCCTCCATGTTGAAATAAATGTGTGTGTAATCAATACCTGTATATCTCACTTTAATTATGTGTATAGTGACTTTGTGATAAGGATAACACCCACTGGCAGGTATTTTGTACAAGATTTTAATTATACATACAATTTAGACATATGGGAGAAGATTTACTTATTATTTTATAATAAATTAACTTAGACAAAATTTGATTGATGTTTTACACTCTCCTACCCGCGCAGAAAAAAGCTGCTTTTTTAGCTGACCATTTATCTGTTTTAAAGGCTGTCACTATACAGTCTTTGTCTCTTCGTTGTATATTGTTTATCTGTTTCTTTAAAGTAAGAATAGTGTGTAGTTAAATATGTTAAATAAACAAAAAACTCAAGATACTAGACTTCAAAGATAAAATGGATATTTTAAAGAAGTAAGATAGTGGAGAAAACATATGGTATTGGGCGTGCTGCTATACACGATCTTATGAAAAAAAGCATAGTAGACCACGGGAAGACGATAGAATCTGGGCCAGGAAAGCGTAAAAAATTAAGCGTTGGTGATTGTCCAAAGATGGAAAACGCTCTTTACATGTGGTTCATGCAACAGCTTTATAAACACACTCCTATCTAATCTAAATTAATATAAACCTACTCCCCTATATGGAGAAATTCTAAAAGCAATAGCAATCAAATTTTATAAAAAAATTACCAAACAAGATTTTTGGGCCAACGATGGATGGCTGGATAAATGTAAAAACGATTTAGTTTTATTTTATTTATTATGTTTTTTTCTCTATAATCCAGTGATCCGAACATTCCAATAATCCGGCACCCTCTGTTTTTTAAAAGTGCAGGATTAGTGAGATTATACTGACAAATTGGAGAGCATTGCCTCAGTAAAACACGGCAGAGAAAATGAACCAAAGGCTTTCACCTCAGCGTACAAGAAAACACGGTCATGGAAAAGTATGGACTTTTCATTGAAATGGAATACTGTTTTTTAGGAGCGACGCTGACGGATTGTGCAATGAAGGTTTGAAAATGCCTTAGCTCCGTTTTCGGAATAGATCCTGATATTGCCATATGAGAAAAGAAACTTAAATGTTTAAATTGGATAAATCTCAAGTAGAAATGAACCAAAATCATGACTAGTACTATCCAGTTGCATATTGCTAGAAAAAAAATACATGTTTATTTGCTGTGTGGACTGGACCTGATTTTCCTCTTAAAGTAGTAAGGACAAAATATAAAGATGATGTTTTTGGCAAGTATAAATGCTTCCGAAATTGGTATGATTTTACAATGATTGCCTAATCCCAGAAATCATAGAACCTAGAAAAACAAGATCAATGCCGTAACGTCAAATATTTATATAATTTTAAGCCTCTCAATTTTTAAATTATTTAAATTTATTTTTGGAATTTATGATTCAAATATTTTGTTCAACATTCAACAAGGATAAAATTTAAATATAGGATTCACAATGTAGGTAGACTTTTTAACGTGCATGCCTACTTCTGTCCCATAAAACTAGTTAATAATCGACAATAAATTGATTATTTACTTATTCCAATCACATAATTTTTAAAATCACAATCAACTTATATTTCTTTATGAGTGCAAGTATCAAAATATGTTACTCACAGTCATGCTATTCCGTCGTCATTTCTTCCGCTTGTGCAAGCGATGCCAGCGCATTTACCTAAACTTCAGTAGCGTGATTTTGTGAAATGGCTCTTAAGCTCTTTACCTTTTCGCCAAATTGCTCGTTTGAAATGGCAGTAGCAACCTTTTACAGTTACATTTTCGAACACTTTTTTGACAGCTTTCATAGTTGCTTCTTCAAAATCACTTTTACAGTGGCGTGTTTTCACGGTTAACTAGCTTAATAGCATTTATGATAAAGGTACATTAATGAGACCCTATACACTGTCCACTTAGTTAGAAAATAGATAATTATCATTAATACAAGAAAAATATGAGTGAGATCTCAGTTGCAAACTGCTGTTTAATAAAGAAATGCGTCTTTTACAAATACGCCTTCCGCGCCCTGGAAAGCCTGCTAACTTTTTGAATACAGATGTTTGAAGCGCAGGTAGAAACTTGTCAGGAAGTTAAAATAAGTATTTTGCGGTATTAACACAAGCGAAAATAATTACCGTTAATATGTACTGACGCTTAAATATGGAAATATTACTAATATATAGGCTGTTACATTGTACAATTTATATTAATGTATAAATCTAAGGTAAGTGAAACAAATAAAAAAATTATGAGTTAAAAGACAACAGGAAGGTTTTTGTTACAACAAATAACTAAGCAAAGACAAATACAAAGATAATTGTAAACAATACCTATTAAATATCACTTGTTATACTTTATAATGCAATAGATTTCTTTTTATAGAATGGCCTATCGTAAATTAATAAGCAACCGCTAATAAAGATAATATAATAAACTCACCCGTATAGTGATCGACCCAGTGCACTTTAATTTTCTTCTGTTTGAGCATTCCCACAACACTGCACCATTTTTATATTTAGCTTTTACGTGATATTGAAATCCTTCTCTTAAAAGTATATTTGACATTTGTTTTTTTTATAAATTCAATTTCACTATTTTCGCCTATATATATTTCGATAGGTAAAAAAACAGAAGAAATGTTTCCTTTTCTGACGTAAAAATGAATTAGGTACTTAATAGGTATCAGAGAAAACATAATAAAATAAATCTTTATTTTAAGTTTAAAAATAAAATACCTAAAACTTTTTTCATTAAAAAATCATAACCGATTCTTAACACCAAAAAATATGAAATTCCTTGTACAATTACGATTTAATACACTGGTCGGACTTGCTAAGTTATTTCATTATTTTTTGTGGTGGTGGTAAATTGAACTCAAATGAGTTATTTTAATTATATTACTCTTTTTAGTTATGCATAGTAGTAGTGCTTAAAAGATTGATTGTGTCACTCACCTACAATATAAGTCATCATCATTCACACTATAAGTAAGTCATTTTGGTGTTTTTGTTATGCCACGGGTATATAATACTATCGGATCGCACCGAAGGCACGGGATATTTAACAAAAATTAAAAAAAAAAGTTTTTTTGAATATTCTATAATCTATGTTCATCAGGGATAATGTAGGACTCTAATGATGAAAGAATTTTTATTATAGGTCCAGAAGCTTTTAAATTGATTCGTTACATGCAAAAATACCAATCTTTCCTCTTTATATTATAAGTGTAGAAAGGAAAGGTATAAGTAAAACAGTTAATTAGAGTGGACCCTATAAAGTAGTTGATGAGATTTAACACTATTTCACGCTTATTCATCACGTCATAACAAGCGCGCCCCTTTTTAAAATAAGGATTACTTACATAATATAACATAAATCTAAAATAGTATTAGTTTAATCCAAATCAGCGTTTATATATGCTTAGAACCGTAATAAATAAATTTAGTTCTCTGTCGCAAAATATAAAATAAAATACAATAATGTATGGTCGCTACACATTCACTTGTAGTGTTGTCTTGGTTAAATTATAGCTTTTTCTATTCAAAACGTAGGAAATAATGGATCTCTAGTATGACTGTATCAGCCGGATCGTCCACTGCTGAACACAGCCTCCCCTATTAAGGGGGTATTTGCCATAATTCCCACGGTTGGCAGGCGGCTTGGGGATCGCAGTGTAAGTTGGCTATTCTTTAGAAAGCGCTGTTCCCAATAATAATCGAATAATAAAAAAATATGTTGTTATAGCACTTACTTCTCTATTAAGGGTTTACTAAACAAGTTAAATTCTATCACTTCTTCCGAAGTGGGACTTCTCAGTGTCAGATTATCTAAAACTTCGTCATTGATATCCAAAACCCACAACTTTTCTAGGTGTGTATATCCATCAGAATTTAACAAGTTGAAGTCACTGGTTTCCGATTCTTGGTCTAAGTCATCGTTTTTAGGATCTGGTAAAATATTTTTTGCAAACGAAAATATAATTAAATTAACAAAGAACAATAAAAAACAAGGTAGTTGAGACATGTTAGTGCTATTTGGTCTCAAAATTAACTGATGCAAAAATGTTGCGTAGTATTTCCTTCACACTTGATTAAATATTTTGTTAGGTGTATGTAACTACCTACTTACTTATTCAATTCTATTGTTCAATTCTCATCTACTGGCGGAGCTGTAGTGTATATACTTACTTATAAAGAAACTCATCGGAGCGATGATAACGACTTTTAAGACAAATATTTAAGGATTGTATTCGATATTCGAGCAAAATTAAAACTACATACATGGAAATAATAAAAAAAAGAATAGTACTTATTATGTCCAATAAACACAGCGTCGGTATGAAGATGCATATGATATTATTACCTGAATTTCGCCTTTATACGTCTAAATATCATATGTATTCTGTTCGTTATCCAGCTTGATGTTATCGGTGCACTTAATCTGTCGAGGGTTTTAAAGTTTTTCGAGCTTAGACAAAGAAAAGTATAGACTGCGGGTAGCTTCGTTACATTCCCACAAGAAAAGGATACATAATTGAGTTATTCAATGTAACAGAAAAGGACAAAGCTATACTATTTCTGTATCTCAGTGCGTGCCAGTTTTTTCAAGGCCAGCAACATATTATGTTGCTCAACAAACTTAGACAGTCATGGCATCTTTGTGAAATTGCGAAGTTGATTTTGGCACGTTTCTACATACATACATACATAACATCACGCCTCTTTCCCGTAGGGGTAGGCAGAGACCGCAGATTTCCACTTGCTACGATCCTTGCATATCTCTTTCGCTTCATCTACATTCATCAATCCTTTCATACATGAGCGTCGGTTTAGGGTACTCTTGACCTGTCCTTTTTTCAAAACGTCTTCAATTTGATTTCGAAACGTTCGTCTAGGTCTTCCCCTTCCAACACTTCCGTTCACTTGTCCCATGTATACCTGTTTAGTCAATCTCATTTCATTCATTCTCTCTACATGTCCAAACCATCTTAACATACCTTTCTCAATTTTTGTCACTACATCCTCATTCACACCACATCGTTCCCTTATCACACTATTCCTTGTCCTGTCACTCCGTTTGACTCCAATCATGCATCTCAATGCTCTCATCGCCACTGCATTTATTCTACTTTCATGCTTTTTCTGCCATACCCAACTTTCACTCCCATACATTAGTGTCGGAACCAACACTCCCCGCCGTCTTAGACACCTTCTGACTGTTCATAAACGCGTGCAATGCTCCGTTAACCATGTTTCCAGCGTTCACTCTCCTTTCTATATCACTTTCACACTGTCCATCTTTTGTAAACATGGATCCCAAATATACAAACTCTTTCACTTGTTCCACTTTTTCACCTCCAATCACAATATTGCAATCGGTCACTCCATCATCTCGTTCAAACACCATAACTTTCGTCTTATTTAAGTTTATTTTCATTCCCTTTCTTTCTAAAGCCTCATGCATAATATTTACCATCTCCTGCAGCTCTATTACTGACGACGCAAGTATCACTTGGTCATCACGTTTCTATATGTGTATTTTTGTTGTTACTTAACTGTAAAAGCGATAGTGACCGGAAAATACCAGGATTGTCTATGTTATTTGATATGTCTATGCCTGATCTGTCTTACAAGTTTTTCTTTATGTTTTGGTTATCGTAACAATGTTTTGTGTTTTAAGTGTTTATCTCAGTGAAATACTGCCAGTTTTTGTCATAGGGTGAGGCGGGGTAACTATGAGATGCTTCTTAAAATAGTTTTTGTTGTACTGAACTTATTTAAACTATAAACTTTCATGCAATTTACTCTGTATTATTATCAATTTCCTAATAAACATTCAAAATACTAGACTTTTTATGAAAAATATGTGACTCATATTTTTCCGCCACTATGGGGTAAATATGAAACATCGTAGTCCAAATATAAGACGGCACATAAATCCTACAGTTTACGTATTTTTCAACTGCGTGCGTTACTTTAAGACAGAGAGGGGTAAAAATGATACAAAATAGCTTTGACACGGCAAAAAATCTTTGAAAATTTTTTAAAAATCATTTTATAAATCAACATACCATTAATACTTTGCTAAACTTTTATAAGTCTTTGTGATGTAATTATTTGGTAAACAAATACTTAGTTCGAAAGTTAAACCTATACTATTAATCATTGAGACCTTAATTACAACAAATAGAAGTTTAAATAGCCACATAACTAGAAGTGTGGTACAATAATCAAAATGGGGCAAAATAAGAGACATTGTTACGTTAGTTAATATGATACTTTTCCAGCAATCAAACATCAGTACACCTCTTTTATTTTTTGTTTTGAATATGGCAGTTTCATGACGATTTCATTATTATGAATCGAATAAATTATATTTGTCGCAGGATAGGTATTCGGAAAATATTTTTCGTTCGTTTTAGATAAATCACTGTTAAGTTGTTACTGTTCTCAGATCCTTTAATTTTAACTATATAATACTCCTTTTTTTTGTAATATGGCCTAAAAGGATGAAATCACCAATGGCATAGTTTAGTTCAACGATCATTACATTAACCGAGGTATCCGTACGAGTTTCATCAGCCAAACCTGTCAAATTCTGTTTCTAAGCCTCTACTGCTACATCGTGAGCTCGCTGTTTTTATGATCAGTTCATAATCTTGTAGTGATTCCTAGTAAATTATTTCTGACAAACTGATGCTGTCCAAATGACTTTCGACATCGTAAGTAATCCCCTCTTCTGAATCTGTAACAGTGTCAGAAAGAACCAGTGCAGGTTTCTGTTTTTGTTTCGTTTTTTAGGCTCTTCTTTGTTACATTTCTAAATTTCAATTAGCGGCATTGTAATAATCTTCACTACGGTTTTGTCTTATTTTACACGATAGCTGTCTTATATTTTCCCAAAAGTGTGTTTAATTTTTTCCCGAAAATTGAATACGTCCTGACTGTGCGCTAGCAAAGATAGACTAAAATGGCGGATCGCCCAAGCACAGGCAAACCATGCAACGGGGCGGGAGGCCGTTCGTGCGCGGGGTACAAGCGAGCGACAGCTAACAAAGTTTGTCAACGTTGACATACAATTTTCGCGCCAAATTTTAGGATCCAAAATATTTTGATAAATAATTCAAAAAATTCAATTAACACTTTTAGTAAAGGTTACCAAATAAACATAACTTACCCATTACATTTGACTTCAATTAAAACCGAATTATGGGTAATAAAAGATGTTCTATTGATATTTTTTTATAAGTCTTATTTTTACCCGAAACATCGTATGTCTTATAATTACCCTGCCTTACCCTAATAACAGTGGTTAAAAGACTTAGATCCCGATTCAAAATACGTTTATTTCATTACCTAAAATTCAGTGTTGCTGGTTTGAGTCGTACATTTTCCCCTTTGTCCGTCACAAATCTTATAACAATATTTTGGAAAATATATATTCAAATTATATTAAATATGTGAGCGATTTACACAATAGTAATTAAATAATATAAGGTTATATTGCCAAAGGAAGGACTTTAGAATCGGTATATGTATATATGTCCTATGGGAAGGTGGAAGGGGAAAGGGGAGGGGGGGGAGTCTCCCGGGGAGGGGAGGAGAGGGGGTACCGGAAACATGTTTTTTTATATATTAAAATTACCTAATTCTTAAGCATAAAAAAAGAAATACAAACACAAACATATTTATTATTTAAACTTTACAATTATTTAAAAAGCAAAATACTACGAACTTTATACAACACTACAGCTACTACAACGTAAAAAAAGCATTAAGACAACCTATAAGTCATAGCAGACTCATAGGCAGTCTAAATGCTCCAATATTATTATTTAATTATTGAAACTTCATCAAAATTCAATTTTTGCAATATTAATTATTTTTTATTTTATACACTTTTGAGATACTTCTTAGTAACTCCTCAAAGGGATCTAAATTATTGTTATCAACATTCTTCCTCCAACAGTATTCTATTAGCCAGTCATCAAAATTTTCCCAATAATTTTGTTTATGGAATCTTTTCTATAAATTTCGCCATTGGCTCTCAATGCGCTTGGTATGTGTCCCGTCGGGGCCAACAAAAGGATTTTCTGGGTCACTATGATTGATTGTTTTGGGTATGAACCCATGCTCCGATAAGCTGTTATAGGCTCTCCAACAATCGGTGTGTATGTTTGACCCCTCCTGTTATATACATGTATGAGTAGTTTGTAGTTATAGTATCATTGTCTGAATTTCTGTGGGTAGTACAATAATATACTACCCTCACGACATTTATTCACTCAATCTAGATTGTATAAGAAATCTCCACTTCTTTACGGCTACCTAGCCAAATACACGTTAAATACATATTTGGGTGTTTTATTGAAGTTATAACAGTGGCGACGTAGATAAAATATGAACAATGGAGCGTAAATCAGTAAAATTCAATGAATTTAATGTGAAGTGTGATAATTGGGACAATTACATAGACAGACTCAAATATTGTTTTGAGGCAAATGGAATCGTCGCGGATTCAGCACAAAGGGCTAATTTCTTTACAATTTGTGGTGCACAAGTGTTCGAGACGCTTCTCGCGTTAATTACGCCCAAGAAATCTTGTGATGTGACTTTTAGTGAAATCGTAACAATCCTAACCAAACATTATAGCCCTAAGCCTAATGAAATATCTGTGTCATACAAATTTTACAAGCGCGATCAAATACCGGGTGAATCTGCTTCCGAGTACATCGCGCAACTTCGGAAAATATGTTCAGGATGTAATTTCATGGACATGGAGCGAATGCTTCGCGATAGACTCGTGTGCGGCATGAGTGATTGTAAACTACAATACGAACTGTTAAAAAAGGATAATCTACTATATACGGATGTTGTGGATGCAATGTTATCGTATGAAAGCGCAGGGCGGGACGCACTAATGATGCAGGGTGCCGCCGCCGTTCATGTTAGCGCTGCGGCCGGCTACAACGCCCCGGCAGCGGCAGCGACAGGGACTACCGCGATGACGTCATCGTCAGCCTGTGAACCTATGGACGTAAACGCTGTGCAATCCAAACTTAACGTTCGACTATGTTATCGATGCGGAGATCGTCACGGAGGTGAATGTCGTTTTTTAAATGCTGTATGTCACTTCTGCAAGAAAAAGGGCCATATCGAAAAGATATGCACGGCAAAAAAACGAAGCCGTAAAATTAATTTTGCCGACGACAGGCCTGAAGATCAACTGAATGGTGTCTACAATGTAGAGAGCCCGTGTTCCCGCGTTCCGCCGTACACGGTGCAGTTGACGGTGGAGGGTGTACCGGTGACGATGGAGGTGGATTCTGGCGCCGCGTTCTCTCTCGTCAACCAGCAGACATGGGCGCGGATGCGCTCCCGAAGCGCGCTGCGCGCACTCCCCAACAGGTTGTGTACGTGGAATAGCTCACCGGTTTTAGTGATGGGACAGGTTAAAGTGCGAGTATTTTATAAAGACATTAACTGTGACTTAAACCTAATTGTAGCTAAAGGTTCTGGACCTAATTTGTTAGGACGTAATTGGTTTGATGCATTAGGCATTTACTTAAATGTTAATGTAATATCAGAGCTTGACATGACCTTAACTAATGAAACGGTAGATAGGCACAGTGAAGTTTTCAAAGACGGACTTGGTACGTACAGGGGAGCTCCCGTTGCTATACACCTAAAATCGGATGCGACCCCTAAATTTTTAAAGGCTCGTCCCGTGCCTTTTGCTATTAAAGACAAAGTAGAAAAGGAGATAGACCGTCTGGTCAACGAAGGAGTACTTCGTTCAGTTCCTTATTCTGAGTGGGCGACTCCAGTCGTTCCGATTCCTAAACGGAACGGAGAGATACGATTATGTGGAGACTACCGCAGTACGGTGAATCAGGCTACTGAGTCGGATACCTATCCTATGCCTACTGCTAGTGAGGTCTTCGCTACTATTGCTGGTGGTAAATTTTATACGACCCTTGACCTTGAAAGAGCTTACACTCAAGTTGTAGTCACAGACGCCACAGCGAAGCTTTTAACCTTGAATACTTGTAAAGGGTTATTCTCTCTACACAGATTAGCATTTGGTGTGAAGGCTTGTCCCGGAATTTTTCAGCGTTTGATGACATCGTTGCTTGCTGGAGTGCCGGGCGTTGCGGTACTGATCGATGACGTCATCGTCAGTGGCCGGTCGATGGCAGAAATGACGCAGCGACTAGACACAGTGTTAGAGCGCATCGAAAAATCCGGTTTACGTCTAAACAAAAACAAATGTAAGTTTGCCAAAGAATCTGTTGAGTTCTTGGGTTTTATTATAGATTCTGAGGGTATTCATCCTGCACCCAGTAAAGTAGAATCCATTTTCAATACACCGGAACCGAAAAATGTGCAAGAGTTGCAAGCTTTTCTAGGGCTGTATAATTTTTATGAGAGGTTCGTTCCAAACAAAGCTACTATTCTTGAGCCATTGCATAGATTGCTCGACAAGTCACAACCATGGCATTGGACAGACAAAGAACAAAGAAGTTTTGATACGGCTAAGCGGTTACTGTCATCTGACCTGACACTCGTACATTACGATTTGAATAAGCCATTGGTACTCACCTGTGATAGTTCAGAGTATGGCGTCGGGGCTGTGTTGGCCCATGTCATGGAAGACGGACAAGAGCGTCCGGTGGCCATGAGTTCTAGAACTCTGCACAGTCATGAACGCAGATATTCCCAACTTGACAAAGAGGCAACTGCCATTTCTTTTGGCATACTCAAGTTCCACAACTATTTAATGGGAAGGAAATTTACGATTGTGACGGACCACAAACCTTTGTTGGGGATATTTGATCCTAAGCGGCCAATGCCTACAGTTTTGTCACCTCGTTTGACACGGATATCGATTATTTTGACTTCACACAATTACGAAATTGTGTACAGACCAGGACAACAGATTGGTCATGCAGATGGTTTGAGTCGATGGCCACAACCAGTTCCCGAACAACCAGAACAACAGCTGTGTGATGTGCTATTGATGGCAGAAACACCAACAGATTTTCCTGTTGATGCAGACCAAATTGCATTAGCAACAAAAAGGGACAGAATACTATCTCGTGTGTGTCATTATGTGCTGTGCGGTTGGCCTGCTAAAGTGTCAGATGAAGAGCTACTATACTGGCTGCATCGTTCTGAACTTTCCATGCATGAAGATTGTCTGTTACTTGGTTGTCGTGTAGTGGTACCACCGTCATTGAGAGGTATAGTACTTCGTGCTTTACATAAAGCACACAGTGGCATTGTGCAAACTAAGGCACTGGCAAGAAGTTATGTGTGGTGGCCACAATTAAATGACGACATTGAGACTTTGGTGGGCAGTTGCAATAAGTGCCTTGAAAATCGGAACATGCCTCCAAAATCAAAACATATATGGGTCACACCAACAAAGCCATGGTCTCGTGTAAATGTGGATTTTGCAGGCCCCTTCCAAGGTAAAACGTTCCTCATTGTTGTTGATGCATACTCAAGATGGCCTGAGGTGATAGTGGTGAACAATATGGCATCATTAACAGTTATTCGGCACCTAAGAAATATATTTGCAATACATGGTTTGTGTGAAACACTGGTATCTGACAATGGAACAGCTTTTGTTTCTGCAGAAATGAAGCAGTTCTTAGATGCTAATAAAATAAAACATGTTACAACAGCACCATATCACCCTGCAACAAACGGTCTAGCAGAACGAATGGTACAGACAGTTAAGGACAAGCTGCGAAAAATGCAGGATGTTTCCTGGGATGTGAAAGTAGTGTAAAATTAGGGCATCTGGATCAAAGATCCATCTACCCTAATTTCACCAGTTAACCGGGGACCTAATAATCTAGGTTCTCATCTGTTCAATTAAAAGACTAGATGATTCATCTATCTGATATATCTTCTCTCTTTCTACTTCATTCTAATATTAATTCAATAGATCCAGCTACCTTAATTTCACCATTTAATTTGGGACTGAATGATCTAGGTTTTCACTTATTTACAAAGATTTGAATAGATTAGATACCTATTAAATTCCTCTTATCTGCTTTTAAATATAACTTCAATCTGAATTGACAGCTATTTATGTATGTATCTAATACTCTCAGCCATCGTTAGGTATTGTATATGTATAGCTATTAATAACAATAATATTATTTTCTGACTATAATAATAGGTAAGGATGATTAAATAAAACAATCACAAATAAACAAATATTTAAATCAGTATTTTATTATTATTTTGACACCATTTCTTAAGACACATGACATTTTTCATTGCACATATTGATGAATGGTATAAACAGCTAAATACATCACTTGATAAATTGTATTCCTCATACAAACTATTTAAATTAGGACATTTAAAATCCTCCAAATCATAAACTCTACTTGTTGCGAACATTTCGCTGATCCATTTAACCTTTTCTTGACCTTTAGTATAAATATTTTTATCTTTTAAAAGCTCGATGATATTATTTCTAAGTACATTTTTATAAAATGCGTATGGAATGTAGCCTTCGTTCCACTGAATTTTTCTATTCCTTTCAATCCATCTTACTTGCTTATCTTCTGACTCAGTCAGCTCAAAGTTGAAAAATGGAGGCTTTATTAAATAAACTTGTAATTGATTTTCATAAGTTATTGCTATTTCTTTTGCAATAAATTCATTTTCATCAGTTTTAAATCCTTGCACGTCCACTATAGCATTCATGATAATTTTCGTACAATATTGGTTAGAGGCTTGTACTCTATAAGTCTATCGTTTACAATAAGACAGTAAGCAGCTGTGTTATCAGGAATATCATGAGACGTTTCTATTTCTAGACGTACATCTACAGGTCCAGATTTTAAATTCTCATTTTGTCTTGAACAGTCTATTATGAATAGAGGTGCCTTTTCTTTAAAGCTTACAATGTCTAACAAGGGATCTGCAGGAACGTTGTAGTAAGACTGACGAAACTTCGTGTATAATTCATATAATATACTGTATTTATTTTCATTAAAGTTTATATTAAGTGAGTCATACGGATAGTACTGAGAATTTAAAAATAAAGTTACGTTTGACAAATGACAATGATCAAATATGGAACTATCTCGGTCTTTCTTATTTTTTCTATTAGTTTGCAAACCGAATATTACATATCTAGGTTTTTCCAATTGTGAAGCTGTTTTCACGGACCACGAATGTTTGGTAGTTTTTGGTAATAATGGATATTCATACAGATCCCAATTTCTGAAAGCTATTTGTATAGGTTTATCCTTTTCTAAATATTTGAGTAAAGAAATCCTTTCACGATCTGATACTTTTATATGTGGCACTCGCCATTGAACTCTTTGCATATTAATCTCAACACTATCATCCTTATCAAGAATTACACTGTTTAAAATACTGCTACATCTGTTCAGTATAAGTTCATGCTTACAATTGATGATTATTTTCTTGTAATCTTCTGCAAATCCCATCACCCTGTTGAGTGGTATAATAATGCTAAAATATCCATCTTTGAGATTTTTATATCCATTTATATCCCAACCCCACAATGCAGCAATTCTATTATCCCCGTTGTTTAATGAAACATACGATTTTATTGTAGAAGTAATGCCCACATTTTTAATTCGATCTATCTCAACACCATTTATTTCATACCGAATGTCTTGGAAAAGAAATGCTAAAGCATTATTTGTAAAATTGACTGGTTTTTTAATTGGTTTTCCTGCAGAATCCTTCCCAGTCACAGTAACACGTCCTTCGATATAAATAGAGCTGGAGGAGGGAAGTACATAAATGTCTTGTTGATTAATAGATATTCGGATTTCATCATTTTCTTTAAAACTGTTGCTGTAAGGATTATACGTATGGATTTCGTAACTTTCTATTGAATTATCGAAATGTGGTAAATCATGCACATTGAGAATATTCATAGTTTAAATCCAAGAGCTTGAAGAAACTCTTTATTTTTTTTGGTAATTTTCTTTTTATCCTTTACACGTCGTTGCCATTTGAATGTGTTCGAATGAATAGTACTGTTTAGGTTTGTTTTTGAAGTTATAGACTTATTATTGTTATTCTTACTAATGAAATTATTACTATTTTGGTTGAACACGATCATCTTTTTTGACCTCGAATGTTATTTAATGCACAATTAGTCACAGAATGAACGAAAAGAAGTAATAGCGAGCTATTTATTTTAAACTGTTATTACGCCAAAATGTTTGTAGAAACTTTAGACACAGATGTCCACAGTTATAAGAATTTGTTTTCTGAAAATTATAATAATTGTACAGAACATTATGATTTGCCACATATCTAATAAATTCTCTAGGTGGTCTCAAGTTGCCATAACTATCAAAATATTCAATATAGTCATAAATTTTTGCGTATGTTACCCAATGTGTACCAGGATTTTTCGCTGAATCTAAATTCACGATACCACACTCTATAGGGTGTGCATTTTCAGGTAATCCATCTCTCATAAAAACGCCTCGAAAGTAAGGAACATTGCGAGAGTGTTCAATGATATCAATATTAGAGAGGGCACGTTTAGGAAGACGATGAGTTAGGCTTTTTTTTTTGGCAAATGTATCGCTAAACCATTCTTGTAGGGTTTCAGACACAATCCTTTTCCAATACATACGCCCTCAATTTTCTGATTATGTCTTTTCATTTCTTCGAAACGTTTCATTGCAGTTTTATATTCATTATATGTTTTAATTATTCCTGATATTCCTCCAGCTAAGCTACCAGCAGCAGACAATCCTGCGAATATAGGAATAAGTGGAAGAACGCCTCCAGATTTTGGTATAGGTATGACTCTAGGGAGTATCACAGGAGAATCTTTCACCAATTCTTTAGCAGCTGCAAAAGCCATTTTTACTGCCATTTTTTTGTATTTGGGTTTCACTTTACTGATATGTTTACGCGCACGAGATACAATACTCTTAAATCTCTTTTTCAATCCAGACCCAGAACTAACTTTTACCAACATTGCTTTATTCACTAAAGTAGCGGCTAGCTTTTCTCCAACATTAGCAGTAGACGAAGTTGCTCGTTTTTTCGCCATCTTTAATAAATTTATATCTGCTTTATGTCGATCTTGTAAATTTGATGACTTTTGGTAAGCTATATCGTGTTGTTTACAGTATTCGTCCAATTGATTAATACCCTTATCACCTCGAGCAAGTCTTTCTGCTAATCGTGTTCCAGGCCCACAATAATTATATCCTGGTAAATGAAGTTCAAATGGTAGTTTATTAATTATACTGTTTAGAAGACTATTCTCTTCCATAACCAATCAATTACTGAACTAAAATTAGTTTATCAATAGTATTATAAAACATTTCTTTTATCGATCCAGCTATTTTCACTAGACGGTAACCCCAACCATTTAACATAGCACTTTTTATTTTTTCGTTTCAAAACTTTTTCTACTAAGTAGACATTAGGGTTTTCAGTTTTTTGAAGTTCTTGAATATAGAATGCTCCTAGAATAGGTCGACTTCTTGCGTCTTCTATCAAATAAGTTATAGGTTTAGTGTTTTGTATCTTAACGATCTTAAATATTTCTGTGGACCAATTGGGCGTGTAACCTTTTTCAAATGTTCCTTTATATTTACTGATACGTACAAAATCGTTAATATTAAGTTTTTTCTTTTCTCGAAGAGATTTTGACTCGTAAATCTTTTTGAACCTCTTCAATTACAAACTTTCATTATTTGCACTGACTTCATCAGGAGGTAAACCAATCGTTCTATGAACTGTGTGGTTGTAGATATCAATAACTTTACAGAGCAAACCATCCTTCCATTTATAGTTTCCTCTCAAACTAAATTCTTTATACAGTTTAGACTTGAGAGTTCTTATAAACCGTTCAACAATCGATGCTTTCTTTGTCGAGTAAGTAGAATAATGATTAATTTTGTACATTTTCGGTAATACGATCAAAAACTTTTTTAATTTTATATATAATTTTAATAGTTATATATTTAACCAATCAAAGTTTCATAAGTTAAGATTTTATTCAAAACGTCAATCAAATATTGTTAAGTAAGTAGCACTATTGTTCATATCAAAAATATATATTTTGCGCATCCAAACTTGCATCACTATTTTTTGTTATTAAATACCAATTATTTTAATACTGTCTTTTCTTCTGTATTTATATTTTGTAGACTTGGATCTCAAATTTATTGACGTTTATGTTTGAAAGACTGTGTGATACTAATATGTTATAATTAGTAGTAAATCATTTTATTCTTTTATGATGTCAGCTTCTTTTAGTTCTTCAATTATAGATATAATTTCATTGTCATGATTGCTGTTACCTGCATTTTTCGAGGCCGTTAGTAGCATTAGCCTTTCAATTAACTCATTAGGATCATCCCAGTATATAAAATCTGTGTTCATTTTGTAAGATTTTTTAAAATTTTGCATATTACCACCGCGCTTAACAACTTTTTTTTCCATATAATCATCAATTGGTTCCGATTCATAAAATAAAGGTTTAATTATCTGGCAGTATTTCATTCCCTTATCTCCTTTTATTTGACCCATACTATTAAATTCTCTTTTATGAGCATTAGTTTTATGTAACAAATCTTTATAAACAAGTTTGTCTTTGTCTGAAACTAAATCTATATCTGGTTTTTTTTTAAATAGAAGCTCTTTTAGACCTCGTGTCATTTCGTACTCAATATCTCCAATTGAAATTATCATAATCTTGGGATAACTAGAAGTTTCTTTTAAAGCAATGGGTATATTTCCCATCATTAGTTTATTATTTTCACTGCGTACTCCAAAGGGTACATTTAAAGTATTAATATCATCAAGTATATTCTCTTTTACTAGCAAAGATAGAAAAGGTGTATCTAAGGTAGTAAGATATTTTTCATTTTGAATAGGAGTACTCATATTTTGTTCGTTACATTCCATATATTTTATACGACTATTTTCACTTTTAATGGAGTCGTTACTCTCAGTTTCAAAATCTTCATAATATGAAGTGTTCAAATCATTAGACTTCATTGATGAATTGCAGACTTCACCAATCTCAACATGTTTATTTTTATATAGGTTATTTTTGGTTAATTCCACCATTTCTGCCAATGGAATAGTAAGAGGTTTAAAAACCCTATTCATATTAAAGTTTGTTTTGTCTTCTTCATTTTTTATTTGTTTTATTTTACTTTTAATAGCTTGAACTGATTTAATTAATTGTTCTTTCATATTTATTTCCATATTTCATCAGCAGTCACTACTGCTAATTAATAATGTAGATCTCGGAATGAATCCCAATAATGCTTGTTGTGTGTACTTATATAACTATTATTGTCTTCATTCAAGTTTAATAAAAATGTCAAAACCCCGTCTATATCTACCGTTGTTTAATTCACAATCTTTATTAATCAATAAAAAAGCATGTTGGTCTTTCCATGTTTCATAGCATATGTTTTTAAAGTTACACCAAAGCATATCGGAGTTCACATGTTCATTGTAAATATGTCTCAAGTTTACGTCATCTTGTTTAAAAATTATTAGAAAGTTTGCATTATCTCGGATTAACTGTTTTGGTATTTTCGAATATGTTTGAGACAAGTAAAAACTATCAACTTTATTGTGTCTGCCCATCGAAAAATAATTTCTTATATTACTTTGATTCTCACATGCAACATCATCAAAAATAAAGACAGAATTTGGTAATGCCTTTTCAGGAGATATAACACTTTTGTTATCGTTAAACATTACAAACTGTGTATCTGGAATGTTTTTGAATACTTCGTTTAAAAAACAATATTTTGGCTGGAATGTGGTTTTCGAGTAAATATAAACATTCTTAAACTTGAGACCATTTTTATGTAATAACAAGCTAATCATTACATTGGTTTTTCCACAATTTGATGGCCCACAAATAATAGAACGAACGGTATTAGGTAACAAAGTACTGTGTCTAAAAATATATGAACGCGGTTCTAGTAAAATATCGTTTACTTCTAGAGATACGGGTTGCTTAATCAACTTCATTTTACAGTCTGATTCTAATTATTGTGAAATCGTACTTAAATAATAATTGTAATCATATTTTATATATATATTTTTTAAATATTAAGGTTCATTCGGTATTCAGTTTTGGTTTCTTGGTCAAGAATAAAAATCCAAACACTCCAGTCAATCAATATAGACATTTATTAATTAATTCCATAGTCTTATAATGACATTTCTTAATCAACTATTAAATATTATTTAACGGCATACTTATGTACAAAATATCACTTAAAATAACTTATTATTGAAGACAATTAAAACATTATATTATAGTGACCCCATGGTAAAGTATCCACTTGATTAGTGAGTATATACCTTTTGTCATCGCTTCTATTCATTACTATTTTATGTATCTCTTGTGAATATAACATATGCTTAATGGACTTAATTATATTCATTTTACATGATAAACTTTCATCACGAAACAATGCGTTTTTATAATGAGATAACTGCAAATTTTTTGTAACACTTTTTGAGATTCCTTTAGCTTTATTTATTTGTGTTTTAGCAGCTATTAAACAATACAATTTAGCTCTTAAGCCAGCAAATTCACTAATTACTTTGCCGCCAAGTTCATCTTTAAACATTCCAGGTACATTACCATTTCCTAGCGGGATGTAATAAGGATTGTTCTCATCAAAATTACTTGTATCGAATTCATTTAAATTATTTTTTATGTCTTTGTATATATCATCCGTATAAACCAGGTAGAGCAGGCTGTCGGTATCTGTATAGCAAAGCTTTACATTGTTAGCGTATTTCTTTTTAATTACATTGTAATGGTATTTATACAAGTGCTGCTTAGCATATTCCAAAACGACAAAACCTATATAGATTGGTCTGTCTAAAATAACTTTCTCGGGTTTTAACTGAACCGCTACCAGATTTTCAGAAAAAATAGAAATACATTTCACATTAGGCTTAGAAACTAATTTTTCCGCACCAAGCTGTTTATTCGTAATATTGGTCTCATCATTCCATTTGGTAACTAACTTTACCTCAACCTGTTTGCGTTTATTTTCTATAGTCTTGCCAAATATTGAATTATTTAGGAGTTTAAAAAAATCTTTTTCAAAGATCGTAGTGGATGATTGCCGAAGACGGGTATTTAAATCAATATATTTCTTTAAGTATTCTTCTTGTCTGAAACTCAGTATTCTATGGATTTTTTTAATACTAGTCCATTTTTTATGCATTCTTTGAGGTGAGTATAGTGAATAACATAATTAAATTTATCATACAAGTTAGCTATTAGTTTTTCCGTCTTTCCTCCTATGGGTACAAACTTTTCTGGCGCAAAAGGTAAATCACTATGATGATCATGCAAGTATTTTGGGTATTCCAGATCAACCTCTAGAATAAACCCACAATTGCTGTCATCTAATACATTCATTACATCAAACTTATCAATTTCATTTTGATTTAGAAATTTAAAATCTGAAATAGGTAACTTTTTCGTCATTGCATAACCATATAAATTGTTGCAATCGAGATATATCAAATAGCTAGAATCTTTGAAGTCGTCAAATTCTGGTAAATAAATATTATTAGCTTTTGCATGACGTAGTGAACACTGTGCTAGCCCACCTCGAATACCCTTTTCAATCATTTGGTATATTTCCAGATCATGAATCAAATCTAATTTAACACCTGTATAAAGTAGCATAGCATCCCAACTAAAACTAGGTGCGGTGATGTAGTATGCTGGATCTAATTTATAGTACTGTAGACTTACATCTCGAAACTTTTCAAATATGTCACACAATAGCAAAACATCGCATTTTAGGTACAAGTCAGTATACTCGCCCAATGAGCTGATGTTAAACTCTTTCCAAACAGTTTGAGCAAATTCATATTCTTCATCAGTTATATGTTCCAATTTTAATGTGTTATAGAAATCTTCTTTCTGAGGAAGTTGTTTATACTCATATTTTTTCCATGAGTTCATGAAATCATATGGATAAATTCCTTTGCTTTTCAGCAAATGTACGTTTTCAACATTAAACTCGTCTTTTACGTGAACAAAATCTTTTTCAGTCAAGCTTTTACTCAGGATATCTAAACTTGAACTGAGAAACTGAAAGGAGTCTATGAATTTTATTTGAATTGGGTGGTCACCCTTCTTGTTACAGATATATTTAGTTATGCTTATATATTTTTCTTTAGTTTTAGGTATAATTGTAATTTTACCGTTATATTTTGCTAACTCTTTAATGAATATATGAGAGTCATAGTTCGATAAGTTATGAAATACCACAGGTATGAATGGACATACCCTGTATATCAAATTACAATACACATGCGACGGGCCCCTATATTGGGAGGTAATGGGGTCGTGATCACGAACCTTCAAATCTCCTAGTAATAAGAGGCCACAAATATGACAATTAGAAGCATTTTCGAAACTGTCTTTCTCATCTTTGGTTAAAGGTAACATTGGTTTTTTATCTCTCAATATTTTGCTTATTTGTTTTATATCTTCAATCAGTGTAGTAATAAATACTTCAACACAATCTTGTCCCCTGTAAGAAACGTATTTATTCATACTTGGATCATGTGAACAGCAAATATAATAACCAAAACAAGATGGTTGATGTTTTTTAAAATTATGAGTGTTATGAGAGCAATCTTGGTCATAGTTTAGCAAGAGACATTCAAAATCAGCATAAATTATAAAATTTATCTTTTGTTTTCTCTCATAATGTTTAAAACCAAGTATACTATTTTTTTGTGGTAAAGTCGTTACAACTTTAGAACAGTTATGAGTTTGATACTTTGTTTCACTGTTACTAAACTGTAAACATGATTCACACATATATAGTTTACCTTTGTACTTAGTTATCTGTCGTCGTACTAATTTAATCAAATCTTTTATAAGACAATAATGACCCTTATAGTTTCTTTCTAGATATAATAAGTTAACATGGATAGATTTTCTGTTATTTGTTAGGTATAGTGGTCCAGTTACATTATTAGTTTTCTTTTCTAATCCATATATATTGATACTTATTTCATTGTTCGTTTCAAATGCTTTTATGTCTTTATATGAGGGAGGAAAAGACATGCCATCAATATTGAAAATAGAACTGTAGTGTGGGTAAGAGTTTGTTCTGCTAACATTACTCTTAGCAGGATATAAAGCAGCTAGAACACTCCATAGAAAGCAATAATTATCATTATTCTGGATATTAACACAACTTTTCGTATTTTTTACGTTTGGAGGTAACTCTATATATGTTCCTCCTCTCATAGGACAGTATTTATTAACATTGATTTCTAAATGACTCACGGATTGAAAAGACCATCCCGATTCTTTGTGTTCAAATTCTGATAGTTTACGTTTGAATGTTTCAATCGTTTTTAAATACAAGTCAGTAATATTCGTATTCATATAAATAATCTCATATTTCGTATTGAATGATTTTAATTGCTGATCGCTTGATTTAGGTAACATAAAGTAAGCGAACAATTCAAAATTAATCTTAACACATGTATTTGTCTTTAAAGTCATGTTTACAAGTTTCAGAATACCATTTTTGTTCTCGCACAAGAATGTCTCTAGTGTGAGATATTCGGCTTTTTGTGTGGGATTTAAACGATATGTTGCAATTCTATTTTTAAACGCACTCGCAATTATATAAATATTCTCTGATTCAGTTGGTAATAAGCATTTTGATTTATGTAAGTTCGTTTTCAAATGATATTTCAATTCATGTTTCGGTAATTCAATTTTACATAGTTTACATTCAGTTATCTCATTATAATTCAATTTATGTTTCGGTAATTCAATTTTACATAGTTTACATTCAGTTATCTCATTATAATTCAATTTATGTTTCGGTAATTCAATTTGACATAGTTTACATTCAGTTATCTCATTATTAGTCGATAGCCTTTGTTGAGTAGAGTGGGGTACTGTAAAGAAAACAAAACAAAATGATATATACAAGAACATGTATATTATATAGAAATAAGTAAGTAGATTACATTCCAATATAAAGCTTTAGTACAATCAAGAATATAAGCACCGATTACTAATTGGGTATAATATAGATCGTTAAAATGTCGCATGAATCTAATAGTAACTGCTCACAAAATCTTGAGGGCAGTGCTTAAACTCCTTTCTAGTTTCGTCAAGAAACTTCTTTAAATAACCCCATGCGGGTGTATCGTTTTCGGTTCGGTTTTTACAAGATATAATAGCATGGCGCCAGCGGTTTATTGGTAAAACGTGTTCAATTTCACCTACTTCGTAGATTTTCATTTCAACATAGTATGAACCCTTCTTTGATTCATCACATTGTCTACTTAGACCATTTGCAACTCTACGACTGTATTGACAGTATAATGGAGGAGTTTTTTTACCCTTAACAGGAACAGCAATCTCATCTTCGTCGCCGCTGTCACTTCCAAATAAGTCTTGAGAGGTTGGTTTTGTAACAGGGTTGATGACAATTTTCTTTTTCTTCGATCCGTTAGTGGAAGTCGAAGACTCGTTGGATCTTTTATTCTGCAATGATGTTGACGGCGATGGTTTGCAGTACTTGACCTTCGCTCGCACTTCTTGTTGCTCTTGGTGCTGATCACACTCGTCTTCAGAAGGGAAAAGTTGGGTAGCTGAAGTCTGACAAAGCTTTGACCTGAAATAAAAACATATAGCTATAATGAAATTATGGAATTAGTAGACATAAAAATAAAACTAGATGCACCTAGATATTTTGTTTCGCAAATAGATGATGTGAGATGGATGATTTTGTAACTAAAACAAGAAACAAAAAATATGGTATATGATATAAAAATAAGTACTAAATTGCTAATAGAAAGTTGAACAGATAAAAGATGAACGTGGAGAAGGTTATTGAAATGAACAGGTGAAACAGTTGGTTAGCAGATGGGCTGTAATTATAACTGAATAGATGATAAATTAAATAGGCCAGTGGATGAAACTCAGCAGTTGACAAGAATAAAAGTTAAATGAAACATTGAATTGATGAATAGATGAAAAGATCAATAGTTGAAAATATGAATAGATGCAATGATTAATAGTGGAAAATACGAATAGATATAAATATGAATAAATTGATAGATGAATAGTAGAATAGATGAATAGATGAATTGATGAATAGATGAATAGATGATTGATATATTATAGTTGAAAACATGAATAGATGAGGAGTTTTATTTTACTTCAAAGATGAACTGATATTGGTAAAATAACTTTTCACGAGTGAACAGTCGAGAATAAATAGATGAAACAAGTGAGTCGATGAATGGATAAGTAATACAGGTGGTACTTACATGATTGTAAATTTTATTTTCTGGTAGTCAGGCCTTGATTCCAGCAAAATGTGATATGTGACAATGGTTTCTAAAAAACGTGGTTATATATGGCTTACACCTATAACGTCTACATAGTATGTGTTTGTAAAAACTGCACACTTGCAAAAATGCATGGTCAGGAGATTATCCATATTTGTAGGGCGTGTCCAAAGTCCAGACATCCCTTATACGTATTAATGCGAAATTGCATATCGAATGCTTTGTATTTTAAAACAATCGAATACGAATTTAAACCTTATCTACGTAAAATATATGTTTAAAATAGCATGATACCATGTTAGTAAAACAATATCAAAACACTTAAATAGACCTATCAACTAGCTGGAGATATAAAACAGCACACATACAAAAAAAACTGCATGCTTGGGGATATCCATGTTTGTAAGCCGTGTACAGGTATCCCTTATACGTAATATGCCAACTTGCATAATGATTTCAAATGAATATTAGTTATTGTGAACCTTATGAACAAAAAAAAATATATTGAAAATTGTATAAAACCCTGTTAGTGAAACAAATTTAACACTGTTAAACTTGTCTTCCATTTGCATAGAAGTTATTCTGTCTGCACGCTCTCCCACTAAATGTCGGTAAGTAAATATTTCCTTAAATTTAAATATTTTAACCAATGTCGAATAATAGGAAGAAATTTCTATTCAACTATTTCGATAATATCATTGGTGTTGAGTAATGATCCCATTCTATATAATGTGTACAAAATTCCGTTCATTTACATATTATAAGTACCTAATTACTTCTTTCGTATTTCAGAAATCTCCAGATATGTTCAGCAGTTACTCACCAATCTCACCATTCCCTCCAGAACAAATGCTCCGTCAAAATGTAGTCGATTATCTTGAGCGAGAGAGACCATTTGAAATCGAGGAAAGTCCAATCAGTAGAACCGACAACAATATCAATGAAAACAACCATAAAAAACGAAGAGCAAAAAAGGGTTTGCATTCATACATCAAAAAACCGATGAAGGGTGCGCCGTCAAAAATTATACGCATACAGATCTTTGACGCTGAGGAGTTTCAAAGTTCTGAACATTCAACATGTCACTGTAAAGCCAGTGTGTGTGCGCAATATATTTCTGATATGTTTAGTGATGATGTGTACCGGAGTGCTAAAGACTTAGTGGGTAAAATACATAGAAAGTTAATATCATAATCATAACAAGCATTAAACAATTAAATAAATACCTTGATATTATTTGTTTATTGATTTTTAATACCATAACCCTCCTCACCTGGTTTCAAATTATGATAGTACTTAATAAAATAACTCGATCAACTCTTATAAACTGTAATAGAAAAACATCATACGGAAAGTGGCATCAGAACCACAATTTCAAGGATATATCAACTGGGCGTGTGTTCTGTCTTTCTAAGAGAAAGGTTTAGAGATAGAATAGGGTGATATTATTACTGATGATACTAAAATGATGATCTAGATTTAATAACTATCTCTAAAGCATTTCATAGCGTGTCTATGTAGGTAAGTATTTCAAACCGTACCTTACTTCTATAAAACTTACATACTTATATTTGGTTGTGTTTATTAATATCATACAGATTCGAACGTATTTGAAACGTTATCTTGCATAATGATGCTTCCTTTATACATATAATGCATAATATACTTCCAAAGGCTCGAGACGATAGATAGGAATGCGTTCAGTATCCTTTTATGGATCATGGAACGATACTTAGCAACACACTGTGAGAGTGGGGAACATGGCTTTATAAATAAAATGTTGTATGATCTACGCATCAGTTGAAATAAAGATTATCATCTTAAAATAGGTAACTATAATGTTACGAATTAATAGACTACTCATTAAAGCACACGTACAACATCGTTGTCGTACCTATCTAATTATATCGTTTTAACCTAAATAAATAAATGTAATAATCACAGTTCTTTTATAATACAAGTAAAACTATAAAAAAAGAACTTCTTTAGATTTGAACGAAGAAGAAAGAGAATAGATAATAATTAAGTCCTTGTGGATGATCAGTGTAAATTATATATCGAATGGATGAATCGTCTAGTCTTCTAATTGAACAGATGAAAACCTAGATCATTAGGTCTCAGGTTAACTGGTGAAATTAGGGTAGATGGATCTTTGATCCAGATGACCTAATTTTACACTACTTGTGAAAATACCTAACATGTTATTGGGTCTACGTATAACACCTTGTTCAACCACTAATAAGAGTCCAGCTGAACTTTTGATGAACAGGCGTTTACGTACATTACTGGATACATTACACCCTGACAACCGTACCCATCACAAAGTAGACCAACAAATAAACAATAATGCTCAGAAAAGTAATCGTGAAACTAATGTTGGTCAGAAGGTAATGTACAGGAACTACAGTAACAATCCACGTTGGTTACCTGGTACAATAGTAAATAAGCAAGGACCATCTAGTTACAGAATAGTTACAGATGATGGCAGTGTTGTTAATCGACATATAGATCAGTTAATTAAGAAAAAATCTAATGTAGAGATAGGGGATGAAAGGGAGCAGCAAGGAAAAGAAACTGAGGGAGAAGAAAGAGACATTATTGATGAAGATTCCTACCTGGTTAGGAATGACAGAAATGTAGACATCGAAGATAATGATTATAGCCAGGATATCATTGAAATACCTAGTTCAGAGAAATGGGCTGAAATGTTGGGCATACCTGCTAATGATGGGCCTAGTAGTTCAGGAGGCAAGATAAAAAATAAATTAATAGCTCAGAATCGTCACAAATGTCCTTATGATAGGCCTAATGAATTATTTATATCTTAATGTAATTAATATTGTAAATTAATAAATCTATGATAATAAATATTGATAGACATGCGTATAGAATATGTATAGATTTATATATCTAAGGTTATATACTTACATGACTGTCGTAAGTGTTAGATATATTAAGTTTATTGTATATTATATTGATGATTATGTATGTATTGTAATGTGTTAGCATACTTGGGGGAAAGGTATGTTATATACATGTATGAGTAGTTTGTAGTTATAGTATCATTGTCTGAATTTCTGTGGGTAGTACAATAATATACTACCCTCACGACATTTATTCACTCAATCTAGATTGTATAAGAAATCTCCACTTCTTTACGGCTACCTAGCCAAATACACGTTAAATACATATTTGGGTGTTTTATTGAAGTTATAACACCTCCTTTACATGTTGTTTTATTTATGGAATTAATGTGTCGCTATCTCTTATATTTTGAGGACACACTAGAAGAAGTCATTCTATGAGAGCTCCGGTGCTGTGGGTACGCAGCGCTTTAGTCTTCTCGCTACCTCGTCGCAGCGTACTCGCTACGCCTTCGGAGCCCCGGCTTTTAGACGCCTTCGGCGTCTAGCCTCCGCCGCTTCGGCTTCGCTTCGTCCGCTGCTCCTCGCCGCGAGTAGACTAGCCCCGCTCCCCCTCCGCGCCTCCGGCTTATAAAATCACTCTAGGGGTAGGGCAGACAAGACTGCTTGCAACGTGGGTGCCCCGATTCGGTTCTGTCATACCATTCAAACTAATCTAAGCCACTTGAATAATTCGCGATCAAGAACAGTTGCACAAGTTTTTTGAATGCATTAGGCTATGCCATGTTCATAATTAACAGTACAATATAAGACGTACATTATTACGTAAACATTCATATTAGCTGCACATTCTATGAAATATTTTGTTATCTGTGCATTAATTGATTAGTCATCTGTGCATGCATGTATTCAATATACGCAAAATGAAGTGTAAAATAAACAAATAATCAAGGTTAAAATTAAAACTTCAATAATTTATTTCTCAAAAACCATTGATTTCCGGTAAATAAAATTTCGTGTGGTTATTTAAGGTAATTATATCTATCTGTAAAAAAAGAATGAAGGTACATTGTGGTGTATACTGATTCTAAAGACGAGCCTTGCCAAAAAAATACACATACAGAATCGGAAATAGAAGCCGACGTTCAGTTATTTCATCCAATCATTTCATTACCTAATATCATTTACTTTTATCGTATATTACAGTTTTCCGTATCATCCTGATACACGAAAAAAATGGATTGCTGCATGTGGTCGATATCCATGGGTTCCAAATGAGTTCCAATATTTGTTGCAGACGTTTTTAATGCGGTGCAAATATTAAAACAAGGAATATATACTTACATTCATCCTCAAGCTGTTCGAGTTATGATCGTGAGAGAAAAATTTATAAACATTTTTCTTTAATGTCTGATTTCTCTCCATACTAAAATTTAGTAGTTTCGGAAATAAAATATTATACAAAATACGAAACCATAAGATGGTACGGAAGCCTTAGTACGCTAGTCTGATTCGAACTTGGCCGGTGTTTTAATATTTGGCAACGTTTGAACAATTATTAACGGTGTTTTGATATTTGGCAATATTTGGTATTCATCTCTCAATTTAAATGATACAGTGAAGGTATAATTATTATATTATGATATTTTATGTTTTCCAGCTTGGATATGATGAAAATTCTACAAAACTATCTGAACCCATGCCATCTACATACACCACAGATAGTAACCATGTGTCTACTGAGTTGTTGCAATACGTTAAGCAATCTATGTAAAACATCGTCGATACGCAATCTGTGCCTGTAAGTGTCATATCACTGAAAGCTAAAATATAATATATAATAAATTTAACGTTCAGTTACATACGCATACGACTGAATCTAATGAAAATTGCGAGTATTAAGAAATTTTACCAGCAATCGATAGTGACCATGACTAATTGAAGAGTACAGGCAATGAACAGGGAACATTCCCTGTGTCTCATGGTTTCTGATTATTACATAAACTTTAAAAATGCTCTCTGACTCGGATAAGAATGATAATAACAATAATCTAACGGTCAAATCTAACAAAAAAAAAAAAAAAAGACAGGAAGAATTGTGATGAAAAAGATGTGATGAAAAAGTTGCGGCTTACTACACATGAACAAGGTCCAGCATGTTATTGTTCAGGGTTAAAGTGCTTTGATAATTTAACTGCTGAAGATCGACAAAAGATTACAAAATACTTCAATTCCTGAAATAGGGTAAGTGAACAGAACCTTTATTTAACGGGGCTAATGACTGTTCACAATGTTCAGCGCAGAAGGAACAGAAAGGCAGAAAGTGAAAAATGTTTTCACACAGCTACTACTTCATCAGCTACGTCACTTTGGCGCGTTGACAAGCCTCACAAGTGCAATCCTCCTTGCAATCTTTGTTAACAGAGGGCCAAAAAAAGGCGGGTGGAAGCCCGTGCCCCGGTATAACTGAGTTCGTGAAGTTTATTTATTTCTTTTATTGCACTATGTAATAACATGTCACATCAATTACATAACCCTGTTAGAGTGTAGCAAAGCAGTAGAAAAGGATAGTAATTATATAATTTAAAAACAATATTTAGACAAATAAACACAATTTGAACGCCGCCATATTGCTTGACGCGTGAACTTCGCTCTCCGTTATTTTATTCCGTATTTCGGTAACAATGTCCAATTTCAAAGTGGAAACTGCTTTCGCCGAGCTGTCAAAGAAAGTAGCAGCGTTAACTCTAAAAATTTCATCGCAAACAACATTAATTGAAGTGCAAAATAAGAAACTTGATGAACAACAACGGACTATAGAAGATCTGAAGAGGGCAATCGAAGAAATACCCGCGAAAACGGCCGAACTCTGGCAAGTAGAAATGGCAAAGAGCGAGACAGACATACCGGCATTGGTACCTTCAGCGCCAAGTGCGAGCGGGGCACCAATATCATCGGAGGCTACCGACTTATCGCAAAACTTGTCCCAACGAGCGCGTCGTGCATTACGACGGGCCGTGGCTAATAAAGCTGTGGCTACACTGAGCGCTAAACAATTGGAAATGAATATGGGTCAAATTAATACGGAATCTTCCGAAGAATGGAAACTAGTGGAAACTAAGAAGTCTAAGAAGGTCCATCTCAAGGCAGTCCAGAATGGAGGAAACGCCCAGATTGATACGTTTCAGGCTATACAGAAGAAGAAGTTCTTGCACGTGTGGTCGCTTCACACGGATACCTCAAAAGCGGCGATTGAGGCCCACGTCAAGAAAATATGTGGTTCAGATGACATAAAAGTTGAGAAGATTGTACCAAAAACGAAAAGAGACTATGCGTCATTTATGATTGGAGTACCAGAATCAGCCTTCGATAAGGTGAACCATAGCGATAGTTGGCCAATAAACACACGATTTAATGAATGGGTGTGGTTTCGTAACTCCCGTAAGCCAGCGGCGGGATCTGAAACGCGCCTATAAGGACATTCATATCTACTACCAGAATGTGAGAGGTCTTCGAACGAAGCTACCTATTTTTTACACCAATATTTTGGGATCATCGTGTGATTTATTTGCTATCACGGAATCGAGCCTACATAGTTCAATACACGATGGAGAACTAATTCCGCCAGACTTCACAATACTGCGATGTGATCGAACCGATGCGATGGCCGTAAGCACGATGGAGCATTCCTAGCTTCATCTCCATCCATAGAATTGCGACGCGTCCCAGTCGCCGGTGTGGACAGCGCCTTATTTGAGATTGTGTGTGCGACGGTACACCGCGATAAAAAGTTTTTATTTCTGTGCTGTGTTGTTTACATCCCACCGAACAGTCCAGTTAGTGAATATATGCAGTTATTTATGATTTTAGAAAATATTTGTGTTAAGTATGAAAATAGTATAGTTTTGGGTGATTTTAATATGTTTAGTGCACCTCTGGAAATGCGCAGTTATTTGGAATACTTGAATGCATACTGTGGATTTCGCCAGGTAAACTATTTACGTAATATTAACGACCGTACCTTAGACCTAGTGCTAACAACATTTTTAGAGCGTGACGTGGAGGTGAAGTTGTCCGATGAGCCAATAGTCATTTATTCGTATTAAGATACACGTCAAAAAGGTTATGAAAATAATTAATATAGGAGGATATAATAATTAATTATAGGAAGATACATTTGTATAGAAATTAAATGTATAGAAATAATAACGTAATTATTAATAATACGTTCACATACATATATAAAAAAATTATAAAAAATAAAAAACTTAATAGGATTATCTTATAGAACTAAATAATCAGTTTCATGCTAACAAATTCATCGTAGGAATAAAAATTTTGCTCGATAAGCCAGCATTTTAATCTCTGTTTAAAAGCGTTGACACTTTTTGCCTCTATTACATTTTTTGGCAACCTGTTAAAAACGGTCGGGCCCATGACATGCGCCAGCTTGCCAGATTTGGTTAGCGTTCGGGACAACGATGCTAATTTTCCCCTACTTCGTGTGCAATACGAGTGTGTGTCCCCGAATTTCGTATAAGTAATAAGGTTCACTCTGACGTATACCGCTACCTGGTAAATAATAATAGAAGGTAACGTGAGGATTTTCAAAGACTTGAAGAATGGCTTCACAGAAGTGTCTTGTGGAATGCGTGCTATTGCGCGTACAGCCCGCTTCTGCATGCGAAATGCTCGCAGCCAGTCTGCACCACGGCCCCATATTTCCGCACCGTATTGCAGCACAGAGTGGACTGTCGCGAAATAGCACGATCGCACGGCATTTTCGGGAAGAAAACGTGATAGTCTGCGAAGGGCAAAGGTGGAGCTGCCGAGTTTCGCGCAGATTTTGTCGATGTGGAATTCCCAAGTCAGTGCTCTGTCCACTTCGAAACCTAAAAATGTTGTGTTGCTGCATTGCTCTATTCTAGCCCCACTATCTGCAAAGACTTGCAAGTTCAAAGGAGCACTACCCGCGAGGTTAAAATGTAAAAAATGGGTCTTTTTTAAGTTCAGAACGAACCAATTTGCTAATTGGGATGCTGTCTCGTTAAGTTTCTGTTCAAGTTTGCCTACTGATGGGGCCGTCACCACTGCTGCAACATCGTCAGCATACATCAGTATTTCAGCGGTATTTATGGCGTCAGGCAGGTCGTTCAATAGTAAAGAGAACAATATATTAGATATGGCTGAACCCTGAGCTACCCCCATATTCAAAGGTAATGGATTCGACCTCTTCTGCCCTCCGTCTCCAACGACTATTTGCGTCCTGCCCTTCATCATGTCACATAATACCCCAAGTGCTTTATTCTGAATCCCATAGTGCTGCAGCTTGATGTTGAGGATAGTGTGATCTGCCACATCGAATGCTTTCGAAAGGTCACAGCACAGTACCGCTACTTGCTGTGACCTCTCGCGGGCGTCCATCACACGGCGCACTACTTCACGGGTCAAGGTCGTAGTACAACGACCTTCACGGTATGCATATTGGTGCTCTGATAGTGCGTTTGTTAAAGCGAGGTATTGCATCAACCGGAAGTATAGTCCCTTCTCAAGCACTTTTGCGATTGTAGGTATTATAGACACTGGCCTGTAACAGTCCATATCCTGCCGCTTACCCTTACCCTTGAACAGAGGCGTAATCTTACTTATTTTAAGAGGGCTGGGATATATTCCATACCTCAAGTAAATGTTGAACAGATCTGCCAGTACACCAGCCAAAGGCATGGCGGCCATACCTAAAACTTTCATGGATATTCCATAGGCATCTTTGGATGGTTTCGGCGGTATTTCTTTTGTCATAATATGATAAACTTCGTGCGGTACGAACGGCCTCAGCCTAAGCGAGCAGTTAGCCGGTGCGCGCGCCGCGGTAAGGGTGCTCTGCACCAGGATTGGGTCAGATCGGGGCGCCCCGCAGGCAGCCGCAGCTGCCACAAATCTCGCGTTCATCATATTTGTGACCTCTTTTTTTGATTGAAAGGGTTGGCCAGTGCCATCTCTAATAAGATCTGTGAAATCAATATTATTAGAATCATTACATTTTCCTCTTTGTTGGTTAATCACGTTCCACATAGATTTTGAGGTATTTCTACTATTCTCTATCAGTCTGGTGTAGAATTTAGATCTTTCTTGATTAATCATAGTATCATATTTGTTATTTAAATTATGCAACACATTGTTTATTAAATCATGGTCACAATATTTATTACTAATATCAGTAACGTCAATTAAAAGTTTTCTAAAATTTTCTATGTCATTAGATACCCAAGACTGGTTTATTTTTTTCTGGTCAAATAACTTAAGCGGGAAGCAAACGTTAAATTTATTGATGATTACATTTATAATGGCCATTGTAAGTTTGTCAGTATCGATGCAATTACGACGCTTCACGTCCTCCCAGTCCATATACTCCAAAGAAGTGACAAAACTATGTCTGTTCATGAGAGAAAAATCTCTCACGTAACGTGTCTGTGATGAAGATTGAACGTCATGAAGAATTATCTCCCCACGAATAGCAAAATGGTCGCTGAGCAGTGTAGTGACAGGTCGGGCGGACACTATATGTTGTGGTAGGTTAGTGTATAGGTGGTCTAGGCATGTTGAGGTACATGCTGTTACGCGGGTAGGAAAATTTACAATGTTGGCCATGTCATGAGCCGAAAGTAAATCAGACAACCGCTTTGTTTCTGTGTTTACACGACCAAGGCAGTTAATGTTAACATCTCCTACAATAACGCATTCTTTTTCTAGTTCGCTTATCTTATCGAGCAAAACCTCAAAATAAGGAAAAAATTCGGTCGCGGTTACCAGATTTGTTCTATATACACATATGACTGTCATATTCAGGTCCAAAAGATCTACCGCGGATACTTCACAGTAACGTTCTACAGAGCAATTCGTTAATGCAGTGTTTTCTACACATTTAATGCCGTTCTTCACGAAAATACACGAACCGCCGTGAACGACGTTTGTTCTACAAAAACTAGACACTAGTTTGTATCCATCGATATAAATACACTTTAATTTTTTGAGACATAACCAGTGCTCAGTAAGGGCAAACACATCACACGCGAGAGAACTTTTTAGTAACACTTCTATCTTAGTTGTTTTTATATTGATGGATGCAATGTTTTGGTGACAAATCACAAATAACTTATCCTTTGCATTCACAGTATTCATTAGAGTAGATAATTTAGAGCTGCGCGTATCGCTGCTGTCGTTAGACTGAGGAGACCGCTGTGATCGGGTCGCTGGGGCTGCTACACTGGGTGGCAGCGGCTGTCGCAGGACCGGTTTGACCACCCCGCACGGAGCGGGGCTCCCGCGTGTAGTAGGTACAAGAAGTAGGAAGTAGGTGATACGTACCCACGTGAGATTATGCGATCGTAGATAGTTATGAGAAACGATGATTTAGATATAGAACAGCACGTCTCTACTGGTAACCTCGATTACATATATTAAGCACGTACTAACTAAGATAAGAACCAATTGTTGTAGTATATAAGGTATGAATAATGTAAGTAAGAGAGGTCTTAATACAGTCTGAATATACGATGGAACGCTAAAGGATATACACCTCTTTCATTTGGTGGCTCCAAGAGCCGCCATCCCTACATGGCGACCGTGACTGAGAGCCCTACATATGGACCCTGCCAGAGAACCCAACATGGTGACCAGAGGCCACCTCGCCCTTCAAGGCGAATCTATCAGAAGACTTCAGCTGTACTCCGGGACACCATCTATACATGGCACCCCTACCAGAGGACTACATGGAGAGCCCTATGGAAAATACTTTAATCAGCAACAAGAAGATTTTTTTTTCCTCAATGAAGATTTATTATGAAGAGTGAAAAAGCGAAATATACACAATCAAAGAAGATTTATTATGAAGAACGAAAAATAATTTTGAGGCGATTACATGAGAAGAAAGGAAAAAATATTTAAATATTATTTGAAGACAATTTTATGCACGGGGAATATAGTTATTGTGTACGAAGAAATACGAACAAGTCGAAATCGGGATCAAGGGATCGGAGTCCAGGGTATAGCCCGGCCCAAAACGCAAGACGTATGCAGCAGTGTGATTATCGATTTGAAGAAAATGAAATTGACTACGTCAGTGTATTTACGTGTGCTAGAAAACAAGGTAAAGGCGTGAGTATTGTTGTAGGAGAGATTTTTTAAGTGAAGACATTAAGTTATATTTTTTTGTAAAGTACACTTAATAGTTTTGGCAAAAACTTCCGATAGTTCAGCAGGTACATTTTTATTAGAACACTTCGACGTACAGTATTTTTTATAGAATTTTTGGTGGTTATTTTCATTTTATAAAATGGAGAAATTTGATTTAGAAACTGCTATTGATCTGTTGCCAGAAATGACTGGACAAGAGGATATTACGAGATCTTTAATAGACAATATTGAATTTTATAGCAGTATGATAAGCGAAAATTGTCATAAAATTTTAATTGCATTTGTGTTAAAAACTAGATTAACTCGAATTGCAAAATTTTATTTAAAATCGTGTTACGAGAATGTTGAATGCTTACTCAGCGATATGAGAGCACATCTATTACCGAAAAAATGTCCCATAGCCTTGCAAACACAACTTTTATATTGTAGACAAGGTAACAAATCAATTGAAATGTTTGGTAAAGAAATTGAGCAATTATTTTACGAATTAACTTTGGCTCAATCAGATGGTGACAAGAATAAGTTCAATATATTGCGCCCTATTAATGAAAAAATGACGATACGAAGCTTTGCCGACGGTCTTAACATTGGCTACATACAAATTATAATAAAATCTAGACAATTTCAATATTTAAAAGATGCCATACAAACAGCCATCGATGAAAATACAATGTTAAATTTGACACGGCAAAATAATTCTCAACGGCGATATTACAATCACTATAATTATAATCATGTTAATCCTTGTGTAAAACCATTCCCATGTAAAAAATATAATTCAACAAACATGAGGAATTCAGAACAGACATCATGTAACGCAGTGACATCACGTAGGCCCAGATGCCAACCCGTGTTGTATTCAAGCACATTGGACTGCAATCATGTTTTTCGCGATCAGCGTATTGAGCAGCCCTCTAATAATGTGTGCACTTTTAAAGACAGTTACAAACACAATGTTACGAATTCTGATACCATGCCTAATGAACCATGCCAAAGTTTACATTTGAAGAGTGTTGTTTCACAATCGAATAAGGAAAGATATGAAAATGATATAATATGCGATATTTCAATTTTGTTTCCTGAAAACATTTCTGAAGAATATGGAAACGAATGTACGGACTTGTCAATGTTGAGTTCTACTACTGAAGGACCTAATCAATCTTCAGTAATAAGCTATCACGAACAGTGTAAGGAATATGAATCATGTGATGCTGATGAATTACAATGTGTAAATAAAGACGAAGAAAAATGTGATATGAATTATGACAAGTTTAATATGGAGTTTTTCAGTAATAGAAAAGAATTACAGATAAAGTTACACGATTTTAGTATGAAAAAAAGATTAAAAATGAATTATGATAACGAATTATTAAACGACTTCAAATTAATGAATAAGTGTGACGAAATATGTGTCAAAAAGGGACGGTTGAGTAGTAAGCAAAGCAATTTTGTTAGTTTTGTAAGTAATGAAAGGTTTGACGAACGTTTTGTAGGTATAACTTAGAAGTAGATAGTGTACTTAACAAAAAATGCCCGGTTGCTTTACAAAACCAAATTATTCTTATTATTATAGTGTAAGCAGGGCAATAAATCTTTCGAAGTTTATTAAAGTCGCGAATTTAAGAGATTATACCGATGATTTATAAAATGGCTATAATGTGTGCCAATGGCTAATTAGATACTTAGAATCAATTCAAGTAAAAAGTCGAAGTCATATTGACCTACTGTAGCCATAGAAGGTGCATTTAATATGCAATTAAAACGTAATCGTATCAATGTTTACGTCGTGATACCAATGTCATGGTCACGTCGGAGTAATGCACCTTTGCACCATAAGCAAATTCTGAAAGTAAGCTAAGTTATTATGTGAGATTTATCTTAAAATTTGTATTTTGCAATAAAAGCAAATAGCTGAAGGTCAGCATTAGAAACAATTATGTAATATCCATATCTTGCAGTATCAGCAAATAGCTGAAGAAGGTCATCATACTGTAAAAATCAGGAGTGTTTATTACTCTAATGATTCACTGAGCAAGTCAATTTAAAAAGAAAGCTAATTAAATATGAAAAAATAATGTTGACATTTTGATTTCACGGCAAGGGTTGTTGCCTTGAATGGCAAATATAATAATATGAGCTAATAATATTCTTGATCAGCAATATTCGCAATCCGAGTTGCTGCAAGTAATAGTTTCATTCTGTAAGAGAATTAGGGAATTCTCAGAAAGAAGCCTTCCGCACATTTGGTGCATTTGATTTAATTTTTTGGAAGGAAGAGCTTCACATATGCCTTTATAATCAAAGAACTGGTCAACAGCGCATTAATAAAATGCAAGTCAGCACCAAACAAAATAATGATGGATATATAAAATGGTGATAAGCTGACGAAATTTATTTTAAAGCTATTCTTGTTGACACTTGTACTCAATGTAATTTCGACAAGACCTATAAATAATTGAAGATATGTTAAGGTAATTGATTGATTGTAATGTAACGTTTCTCAAGTAAGACATATCTAGTATAAAATAGGAACTTATTATAAATGTATGGTATAAGGTAATATGTATATGCCTTATGTATTTTTTGTTTATTTATTACTAAACTGCGATACCTAAGTTTAGATTCAATTTGTAAAATATTGTTTAAAATATTAAAAAAAAAAAAAAAAAAAAAAGGTTGATGATGTAGTAGGTACAAGAAGTAGGAAGTAGGTGATACGTACCCACGTGAGATTATGCGATCGTAGATAGTTATGAGAAACGATGATTTAGATATAGAACAGCACGTCTCTACTGGTAACCTCGATTACATATATTAAGCACGTACTAACTAAGATAAGAACCAATTGTTGTAGTATATAAGGTATGAATAATGTAAGTAAGAGAGGTCTTAATACAGTCTGAATATACGATGGAACGCTAAAGGATATACACCTCTTTCATTTGATGGCTCCAAGAGCCGCCATCCCTACACGCGGAAACCTCATTACCCAATCTGAGATTTTGACTCGTGCAGGCCACGATATTGGATCGCTCAGTTGGTTGTACAATTGTTCTGGACAACCAATAACAAATGCTGCATGTCGGTCAGTTTTTATTTGGCGTTTTTTGACACTGTACTCGTTACATTTGACAATTCTATTTATGAAATTTAGTACGTTTTGTTCAGTGGTGTCCGGTTTTAAGGACCATACTTGTAAATATTTTAGTTGCTCCACTGTCTGGAGCTCAATATCTTCCTTTCCAACACCAGTAAAGAAACGACGTTTGTTTGAACGTTTTCCGACTGTTGTCCATGAATCTTTCTCAGACTGAGAGGGTACATCTACCTTATCAGCTGATTTTGACGGTGATTTATTCGGAGCGGTTAGACAAGGAACTACTTGTGAATTGATTCGGCTACCATCGGGCATAGCTTCGTGCACCATCGCTTTAGATGCACCTGTCATAGAATCGCGATTCTTCTTATTGGTCGTACCTGCGGTATCCTTTTTTGCGGCGGCAGTGGCTTGCGCATAATTGGCGCTTGTACTGTTGGTTGCACTCGAACGTACTTGCCGAATTGGTCGTTGCATTGCGGCTGGAGGTTTCGCAATTGGTGTTGCTGTCCTTGTCAGCTGACTTTTGGCATCCATTACTGATCTTACTTGTTCCAACATGGCGTTGTTTTGCTTCAAAAGTTCGTCAAATTTTTGGTCTTTTTCAATCATTTTTGCTTCTATGGTGCAAATTTTACTTGTCAAGTCAAGCACTAGTTTTTGAAGATCCCTTACGATAACTTCAAGCGCTTTATACGTCATTTTCGAAATTTAAACTTGAATAAACGTGGAGTAACCTTCGCACCGTGTGACCGTCCGTCACGAACATGAGCCGTTAGTAGATATCGATGTACAACATCCCCCGTTGTCTGTCACGGTATCAGCCACGGCCGCTGGACTCAGCCCACGGGAACCGCAGGCGCAGCGCCCCCACTCTAAAGTTGAGCTTGATCAAAACAATAAACGGCGATGGAACTTCAGTAAAGCCAATTTTCAAGTAATGTATCATAATTTTCTACAAATTAATTGGGATAGTCTGTACGAAATTGATAACTCTGATGATGCTGTGTCTTACTTATATACAGTTGTGAATGAAGTAATAGACAGTTCCACACCTAGAATCTACAAAAACAGTATTGGTACTCATAATACTAGGTATAATTATCCAGATTGGTACTCGCACGATTTAATTAAGGATATCAAGCGAAAATAGAGTTATCACAAACTGTTTAAAACTACTGGTGCGCAATGTGATTACGAAACGTTTGGTATTTATCGATCTCAAGTTAAGAATAGATTAAGAACCGATTATGCAGCATACCAGGATAGATTACAGTTAAATTTTAAAGAGGATCCTAAGTCGTTCTGGAATTACATTCGATGTAAGCAATCGAAACGAAATAAAACTCGAGTAACTGAAAACGGTCGAGAGTTAAGTAAACAAGAGTGTGCAGAAAGTTTTGCATCATATTTCCAGACAGTGTACAGCAAGTCACGGCCGGTACAGAACCCTGAGGCTGCAGAGCTAGCAGCAGGTCCACGCTCTGGCTCAGCCCGCGTACACGTCGGTCAGCTGAGCTCTTAGCTGAGAGCCTAAGAAATCAGTGGGACCTGATGGTATACCGCCTTACCTCGTGAAGGACTGTGGGACAGTCCTGGAGGGGCCTCTGCTGCACGTCTTTAATCTGTGTCTTCGCGATTGTCACTATCCGGATATATGGAAATTAACTCGAGTAATACCGGTGCCTAAGGGAGGGTCTGGTTCGGATTTAAGCGGATACCGGCCAGTCGCGGTGCTGTCTGCGTTCGCCAAGGTATTTGAGTCCGCCCTGCACATCTGCATATACAAGCAGGTCAGTACGCAGCTGACTGACCCCCAGCACGGCTTCCGGCCGGGTCGAAGTACGACAAGTAACCTACTGTCATTCATGGCGTATTTAACGCCGGTGATTGACGGTGGGGGGCAGGTAGACGTGGCGTACTTCGACTTTCGGAAGGCATTTGACACCGTGGATAACGACATCCTGTTGGAGAAATTGGCTGCGGCGGGTTTCACTCCGCATCTTTTAAAGTTTTTTACGAGTTACCTTGGCGAGCGCCGACAGTATGTCGAATATGCGGGTTGCGAATCTGAACCTTACTTCACGTTCTCGGGCGTCAGCCAGGGGTGCAATTTGGGCCCCCTCGAGTTTATTTTAATAATTAATGACCTGCCAGAAGTAATGAAAGCCTCCCAGTGTCTCTTGTTCGCGGACGACCTTAAGGTATTCCTGGCTGTAGCGAACATGTCGGATTGCGAGCGGCTTCAGCGAGACATAGATGCCATAGTGCAGTGGAGTGCTACCAATAAACTGTTTTTTAACGCAGCTAAGTGCGAGGTTATCAGCTACGGACGTAGACTGAGGCCGTTGCAGTACCAATACAAGGTGGACGGCGGCGCGGTGATGCCGCGGGTCGACAGTGTACGTGATCTGGGCGTGCAGATGGTAGCAGACCTCACGTTTCGTAAACACATTGTCGATATGTGTGGCTAGTCCTTTAAGAATTTAGGTTTTATCCTGAGGAACTGTAAAGAGTTTAACTGTACTCGGGTAATTAAAATACTATATAACTCTCTTGTTCGAAGTCGCCTGGAAACGAGTGCAATTATCTGGAGTCCCCACGAGGACTTATACGTAGGTATGTTGGAAAAAGTCCAAAATAAATTCACTCGTTTCCTGTACCTAAAAGAGTATGGAGTCTACCCATTTTACCCGCTGATGTACCCGACCCTGTTCGTGATTGGCATGGTAGGGACAATAAGCTGTGCGTGCGACGCGACGTAGCACTCTGTAGGTACGTGTGGCGCGTGCTGCACGGCCAGCTGCACCACCCCGAGGTGTTGGCGGCGCTGCAGCTTTGCGCGCCTGATGAGGCAGTAACCCGTCGGCGACCTATGCTCACTTTCAGTGTGCCACACTGCCGTACAAATCTACTTAAGTTTGCCCCCATGGTTCGCGCTCTAAAATTATTGAATGTAATCTCAGCTAGTGAAATTGATATTTTTAACTGCAGCCTGGCGAAGTTCATAGAAGCGGCGCACAAGGTCTGTGAAAACATAACTAAGAAATGTATTTTTTTATTATTTTTAATTAAGTAGGTATTGTATTCATATATTTTATTTTCTGTTATTGACATTATTTTGTATGATTAAGTTATCATAATATTTAAGTATAGCATCGCATTGGTAGCCGAACTGTAATGGTGTTATATCTATTTAAATAAATAAATAAAATTTAAAATAAATAAAAAAAATTATAAAATACCAAAGAAAATATAAATGAAAGTAAATGTTATGTATTAGCTACGTATATCATCGTGAGTTTGTAACGCTTTTGTCTTCAATAAATTCTTTAACTCTGTAATAACATTTTTGGTTAATAATATCAAGGTTAGCCTTAAATATTTTATCATTGTTTTCTTCTCTTAATTCAGCTGAAAGTTTGTTAAATATCTTAATTAGCATATAGTGCGGCCCTGTTTTAAATATTTCTAATTTAGCTTCTGGTGCTATTAGTTGGTTTTGTCGTCGAGCATTGGTATTGTAAATAGACTCGAATGTTTCTTAATGAAGATTGCTTCGAGGATATATATATATGCAAGGTAATGTTAGCATTTTATTTTCTATCAAATAGGGCTTACAACTCTCACGTTGCCTGTTGGCCAGTATCTGCAGACATTTTTTTTGTTTGATGAACAAGGTGATATTGCATCTGTGCTATTGCCCCACATAATTACCCCGTATTTTAACCATGCATAGGCATATGCATAATAGGCTGCCATTGCTGTTTTTAAGTTAGTATTGGCTTTTAAAACTGATAACGCATAGATAAACTGTGATAATTTTACCTTCATATTTTCTACGTGGCCTTTCCAGTTAAGGTGCGTGTCAATGTTAATTATCATTAATCATTTTAATTCAGATAAAATCCATAATACAAGTCGATAAATGTCGGAGCAAATAGAATTATAGATACTAACCTAATGTGTAATTTAAATAATTATAATCACATTAAACTAGTTAAGGTTTTTCACCCATCATAATACCCATCCACTTATTCTGTATAGGGCAGTCAGACCTGGCTGCAATCATTTGCAGAATGCTGTTGTGACTGGCTCGCACTCGCTGCTGTAGGGAAGCAACTATTTTGCGAATAATAGTTAATGCCTAAGCGAGAAAAATTGTTTACTTCATCTATTTTAAGAGATTTTGAAAAATTCATAAGGTTGTGTTTCTATTTATTTCAAGAAGAGTCTTTTATATAGCTAAGGGAATCTTATATATCTATCGTTTGTTGAAGACTTTCGCAGATCAACAAACTCAAGAGAAGAGGAAGAGGTTCAATACGGACGAGGCTTGCCTGTCGATATGTAACAGGTGACAGATGTTTGTATCAGGAATTATGACTTTGGACAATTGCAGGCTAGAGACAATTCTTGGTCAGTCTCTTGTAATGTGGCAAGAGCTTCGTAGTCTTCCTCGAGTGTGATTGCTTTGACACGAGAGATCGCATCGGCAACGATGTTGTCCACAGCTTAAATATATTTTATATCAGTTGTAAATTGACTGATAAAAGACAATTGGTTTAATTGCGCGGATGGCAGTTTTCCCGACGTTGAACACAAGCGTACAGCAGACGCTTATGGTCCGTGAAGATGGTCACGGGTTGTACCTCAAGAATATGACGGAAGTGCTGTATACTTTCATAAACCGCCTGTAACTCCCGGTAATAAGCTTGCCAATGCGATTTCTGTTCAGTCAATTTCTTGCTGAAGAACGCAAAGGGGAACCACTCGCCATCAACTTGCTGCTGCAGGCAGGAACCAATGTGGACGCTGGATGCGTCAGTAAACAGACCAAGTTGAGCATCGCTGATTGCAGTAGGGTGGCGCTGGATACGTTCCTTTTGCAATCTTCAAAATGATCAAGTAGCTCAGGTAACCATATAAATGGTTTGGCACCTTTGCCATTGGTTCCCACTGCGGCGTTGATCAGTGGAGCTTGAAATTATCTGTGCTGCGTGTTGAATGAAACGACGATAATTGTTTATCATGCCGAGAAAACGACGTACGCCATGAATGGTTTTAGGAGGCGGGAAATCCAGGATGGCTTGGACACGCTCTGGTGGTGGTCAAGTGCCTTTGGAGCTGATGTAGTTAGCAAGGAAAGTGACTTCGCAGGCTCCAAAAACGCACTCGGGTTGATTACGACACCGTAGTCCTGTAGGCGGCCGAAAAGGATTCGCAGATGTTCGCAGTGATTAGCCTCGTCTACTGAGTAGACGAGTATATCATCAACATACGGAAAGCTGAAGTCGAGACCTCGAGTGACCTCATCGATGAAACGCTGAAATGTTTGGCCAGCATTTCGAAGACCAAAATTCATGAAGAGGATTTCAAAGAGGCCAAATGGAGTGACGTGGCAGACAACAGAATTGGCAACATCCTCTTCAAATATTGAAATCCGATGATAAGCCTTCACCTAACGGACCAGTGTCCTCAAGCAGCACTCGTTCACGAGTTGACTCGCGTGCCAGCCATCGTCCTCCTCAACCATTTTTGAGGGAAGAGGGCGACCCGACACACGATGCCACCGCTTGCTAACACATTTTCGTGAGCATGACTGTTCCGAATGCCTGCACGAATCCGCTTGAAGGTGCCGCGCTAAAAGGGGAGATAACTATAACTAAGTACTAAATTTAACGCATAATAATAAAAAGTGGACTTTGAAATTTTCTTAGTCTGCCTCTCCGACGTCTATTCCTACCAGGGCCTCTATCACCACACTGTTGCGATCTCTGATTGCCATCTTCAGGTTATAATCGCGGATATCTTTGCGTCTTGCCACCGCTCTCCGAACGAACCGTCCAATAGCATCATTTGCGTCGTCAGCGTAGTACGTGAAAGTCCGGGTGTGCCTTGAGACTGTGACGACTGCGTGTGGGACGCTCTCGTGCAGCTTCATTCTATTCTTGGTCTTTATTGCGATAACTGACTCGTATGTATAACTGACCCTGTGCTTCGTGGATTGTGAGGATACGAGATCTCATGCCTGCTCCGTAACCCTCGTTGGTCAGGGTCTCTTTTTCTTCCTGTGTGTGAACCAGGAACAGGGTGTTTGGGATGATTTTGGGGATTTTCGCATCCGTATATCCTTTCTGCTCTAGGGACTGGATACGGGGATCCGAAAAATATATACCTGAGTATATTTCCCTCAGCGCGTACGCGACATCCATTGGGTTCCGGTGCGTGCACAGCAACTCTTGGCTGATATTTGTGACCAAGTTTGGGCGATTGTACCTTATCTCCAAGAGATCTTCTCTATCGATATAAGGTAACTGATTTACATCTCCGATGAGGACAAGTTCGCTTACTCCAGATAACCTTGAAGCCATCACTATGGCCCCGAAATGGTTTATGAGAGCTTCATCCACCGACCGAACCGAGGACCGAAGCCTTGGTGCGCACTTTGGTCTTTGCCAAGTCACCGATTCGGTGCGCAAGCTTCTCCCTCAGGTTTTTGGCTGCCTCTTTTGTTGTTGTGATGATGGCGTCTCTGTCCACATCGAAGTTGTGTATCACCCAAGTTGTCTTGCCGCATCCCCGCACTCCATTGACCCACTGTATATTAGGTACTTCCCAGCGTTCCCAACATGCCTCGACCTCCGCATCCTCCGAAATGGATTTAGCCATTTCAAGGATCCGGTAGTCGAGCATTATCTTAGTACAGTGACTACAAAGGGGTCATATTGCGGTGTCGCCTACTTAGGTTTGCCTGTTCGTTCCGTTTCTCCCTCGTCCAGGACCACAAAACCACGTGTCGCATTATAAGCCGCCATATACTGTATGTCCAAATTTTCCTGCCCTCTTAGTTGTTGCAGCACAAATTTTTCATTTTTTAGGCCATGTGCCACTGATACATCTCAGGAAATATTTGTTTTATGTAAAATTGTTTTCACCAGCGCAGCCATAGTTGTTTTCTTTTTACTATTGCTCCAAAGTTGGAAGCAGTTAGCATCAGTCTCCGAATTTGTAACCATTCGGAGCTCTTCCTTTGGTGTGTGGTTCTTTTTTAAATCCTGTCCCTGTCATTGACCAGTTTTTCTAGATTACGTAAAAATTCTGAAGATGCTGCCTTGTCATCTTCATCACACATATCTGGTGCTGCCACACCAATTCGGTAGTCATTTTGAGTTTAAAAAAATTGTTTTATTATTCTTTTTTCTTTTTACAGCGTTAGCTCGCCATCTCTGCTGCTTTCTTTTGCATTCAAGTCTTTAATGTTTCCCTTGGGGCACTTTCCCAAAAAAAATTATGTAGTGTGTATAGAGGTCGTTTAGTATTATAGCTTACAACAGCAGCAATTGATGCGCTTGCCTCCAACAAATTTGGAAACTATACCGTTGAATCTTTCAACAGCATTAGTATCAACGTCTTCTAATAAACTCCTTGATTTGGCTGCCACGGAATTCAAAATTACTTTGAGCCGGATTCAAAATGTTGAATGTTCAAGCTCTGCTACAATGGAAGCTAAAATGCTTTTATCTTTATTGCAGCAATGGTTTTTGCAGCGTGTATGGTCCCCGTATGCGTGCTGTAAGAAATTCATGATATCTTCGTAAATTTGTGTAACGGCAATATCTTTTGAAATATTTTTATTATGTCTGGTCGAATTTGTGATCACTTTTCGAATACTTATAAATTTCTCATCGGTTATGTACTTCCTATGTGCTTTTGGGTACTTTGTATCTTTTCCCAGCATACGCAGTTTGTTACAAATGTTTCTCAGCACGTCGTTTCGACATTCAATTTTGAAAACAATGTGACCTGGATATGGATCTGATGCCAATATTATAGCATATGTAGCAGAATCACCATCAGCCACTATGTTGCCGTATATGAGCCCATACATATTGATAGATTCTCTAAAACCCTCGCATATTTTTGTCGCTTCCATACCACTTGACGGAGCTTCAAAATTTTTGTAGCAAATGTGATTTTTGGGATTTTTCTGACTTTTTTGCTCTTGCACTTATAAGACAGTATTTATTTTTGATATCAAGAAAGATAACCACCCCCACAGTCATCATCATCATTTATCATCAGCCGAAAGACGTCCACTGTTGAACAAAGGCCTCCGCCATAGAGCGCCACAAAGAACGGCTATTAGCCGCTTGTAACCATAGCTACCAGCGACTTTACCCCCCACAGTATTGATGATATATTAATATCGACCTTATATATATATATATATACGAAGTCTGATCTTGGTCTGATATTACAGGTTTTTCGTCGAAATGAAAAACCTGTAATACACTGGTTTTAGTAATACCCATTTTAGAGGGTACAACTCAAACCAGTGTGTTTGCCCTATTAAATGCTATTTTTAGATTTACTACTAAAATAATAATAATTACGAACAATCCATAATCATTATAAAACCGGTATATGTGCCCTGTATAACATGTTTATTCATGAGTACAAAATATGTATAAACATCAACTAAGTACAGGTGAAATTTAACTAAATTTTGTATATTAGATAGAAAAAACAATACATATATATTTTTGATAAGAAATTTACTAAATAACGTACTCCAATAAGCCGGGTGTTACTGGTCGAAAATGTTCGTATACCTACTACATCAGAAAATCTCGGTAAATTTAGTGGCAGCAATACTTCTACATTGTCATCATGCGATTGTACCCCAAATAATTCCGTGGTTATGTTCAGAGGGCTATAAAAGTAAAAATCAATACCTACCTAAGAACCAATTTTTTCTATCATCTAAATCCATCGCTATACATGATGAATATTACAAAATTTCAAATTTATATATGATGTATATGTTTAAATGTACAACAAACAAACATAAAATGAATGAAAATCGTAATACCCACATGCGTCGGTATTACGATTTTCTCGAACTCGGGGTATCATTTTACGTCACCAAGAATTGCAAAAGTTATTAAGTTCGTCTTATTTTCATCATCATGAAATATCTACCTACCTGTGTTGTTATAATACTACGCAAAAAAATATATTGCACAAATGCGATACAAACAACGTACGAAAATTATGGAAAATAGCGCGCAAGTTTTTTTTTGTGCGCGGCAAATGTATGGTGGTTGATTACATATAAACCTCTTTCTTGTTACAAATCTGCATTACCCGGTTCAATTGAAAATGCTCTGTTTACTTGCATATAATTTGTAGTTAGGTACTAACTTAGCTTTGTAGGGATAATTCTATTACGCACTAGTCCTACTAATATTATAAACGCGAAAGTTTGTATGTATGGAAATTTGTAACTCTTTCACGCAAAAACTACTGAATGGATTTTAATGAAACTTTACAATAATATAGCTTATACATCAGAATAACACATAGGCTATAATTTCTAAAGATATTGTGTGAATTGTCGAAAATATAACGATAAGTGTCAAGTTAGTGAGTAAAAAATCAGCCATATGCGAGACATTCTGGCGTGCGCTGCAAAAACTTTAAGTGTCACACGTACATAATGTATAACGGAAATGTTTATCTTAAATTTTCCTACAAAAAAGCCCGTGAAAGCATACAGTGGGTGGCCAAATTATTAGTTACACGAGCAAAAATTTAATATTTAGCAGTTTGAAGTGATATAATGTTGTAAAATAATAGTCATATTATAGTTTTAAGTAAATTATTTATTCCTTATACATATAAGAATATTTATTTTCTTTTAAAACAGTAAATATAAAAAATATAGTAATAATACAAAATATTTAGTACAATCTCTTAGTATTTAGTGGATCCTCCTTTGGCATCAATTACAGCTTGAACCCTTTTTGGCATGCTCTGAATACATTTTTTTACATTTTCTTTTAATTCTTCATCGTGATGCCAAACTTTAATCAATGCTTCTATGAGATTTTGCTTGTTTTTAGTATTTTCCTTGGATATTTTTCGTTTCAGGAGCTCCCAGGAATTCTCGATGGGGTTCATATCTGGCGAGTTGCCTGGCCAGGGCAAAACTTTGATATGTTTCTTCTCTAAGAATGCTGTTACTGATTTAGCTTTGTGACAAGGAGCAGAATCATGCATAAAAGTGCATTCAGAAGGATCAGCAAACCATTCACTGATCTGAGGAATCAATCTTGTTTCCAATACTTTTTTGTACTGCTCCTGTTTCATCATGCCCTCCACTATGTAAAGGCGTCCTGTACCTCTTTCACTGATAACTGACCATACCATAACCTTCGGAGGATGTTTGACAGTCTCGACCACACAGTGAGGGTGATATTTCTCGCCTTGTCGTCGCCGAACAAATGAAGATTTATCCATCATCATCTCGATGTGAGATTCATCTGAGAAACAAACCTTAAAAAAACGAAAACATTGTGATTAAAATAAATTTAATGGACCGTTGTGGTCTTTAACATATTACTGAAAGAACTAAAATTAAGTGTAAAAAGGAATATTCACATTTTCCCAGTCTGCAACAGTCATGTGTCGATGTTGCTTAGCCCATGCCAAACGTTTAATCTTCATGGCCGGAGTCAGTTTTGGTTTCTTTGCTGGTCTGCAGCATTTGAATCCCATTTCTACAAGGCGACGCCGCGTTGTTCTAGGAGAAATGTTAACGCATGCTTCATTTATAATTTTCGTCAACTCCTTTGTACATTTTCTCCTGTTATTCTGGCAAATGTCACGTATTTTTCGGTCATCTCGAGGCGTAGTGATACGCTTACGTCCACATTTTCCAATTCTCTTACTTCCTAGTGGTATATTTTTGTCAAGTTTAGCTTTTATTCGGTTCACTGTCATCACATTCACATCTGTAAGTGAAGCAATCTTTCTTTGGGAATGACTTGAATGCTTCAGTAATGCAGAAATTTCGGAAATCTTTTCTGGGGGAATATCTTTGGTTTTTCCCATTTTTCACAAAAAAATGTCGAAATATTAATTTGAAAATGCACTATATTTACACAGTACTAAACTTTCTCAATGTTATTTCAAAAGTCCTAGGCACAAAAAGCACAGGAATCGTTTAATGCACTGTTAAGAACAACATACAATATAAAGTGAAAAATCTTGGGGTTATTTTGGATGAATGCCTTACCTGGATCCCACAATTGGAAACTGTAAGCCGTAAAACGTTTGCTGCCGCAGGTTCACTCAGAAGGTTGAGAAACTTTTTGCCAACAGCCACTAAAGTTGCGCTTGCACAGTCTCTTTTGTTACCGATTCTTGATTACGCTGACGCCTGCTATTTAGACCTTACGGAGGACCAGCTAAACAAACTTGAGCGTCTTCAAAACTTTTCAATAAGGTTCATATTTGGCTTGCGCAAATACGACCACGTTTCTGAATTTCGTACCAAGCTCAAGTGGCTTCCTATACGACATCGCCGGAATGCTCACATCCTATCTCTTCTCTACAATATTTTGTTTAACCCTTCTTCACCACAATACCTTAAAGAGCGTTTTGAATACCTTGATGCCTCTAATTCTCTTTGCTTACGGTCATCAGAGAATCTTATGCTTAAGTTCCCCCTACACACTACTTCGTTTTATGACCGCTCATTTTCAGTTGAGGCCGTCCGACTCTGGAATGCATTGCCACTTGATACCAGGCGAGCTCCATCCTTAAATGTTTTTAAAGACCAAGTCAAAGCTCTTTATCTATCGTGCTAGCATAAACTCCATACATTTAAATATTATATTTATATATTAAATATGTATGTTTATGTATGTGTGTAAGTATATATATATGTATTTTGTATGTATATATATATATATATTGTTTTGTAGATATGTATAAATATCAATACTAATAAGTATATTGTACACCGCCATCCCTTTTTAAAACTTGCTCCTCTTCATTCAACGGTTGTCTGGAAGAGATCGCATTGAGCGATAAGGCCGCCAATTGTTCACTATTTCTTTTTTAAGTCAAATATTTTTAATTTTAGTTTAGTTTAAGGTGTTCAATAAAGAGTTTATCTATCTATCTACCCTCCAAATCTAATATTCACGTTTGACACCGAAGTGACAGATGTAGATAATTAACTTCACTCTTATGTCATTAAACAATGTTACCACCTCAAAAAAGTCAAAGAGTATTGTCAGGATTATAATACAAAAATATTACGCAGGAGAAATTAATTTATTGGTACATAAATAGTGTTTGAATATTAATAACAAAAAAAAACTACAGTGTAACTAATAATTTGGCCACCCACTGTATATCTATATTTTGTGTGTAAGCCGTTATCGCCAAAATAGTGACCATATATCCCATAAAAAATATAATTTATTTCTAATGCATATGTTTTGTAATGATAACTTTCTATAGTTTCAAAATTAATGTTTATTTTAGATGTAGGTTACAATAATTTTACAAGCATTGACATGTCTGAACAAAGAGTCAATCAACGCCATAGAGCGCTACCGATTACCATAGATAAAAGCAATAGTGCTGCCAATATGTTCTCCTTCCTTAAACATTCTGATCAATAGTTATATAAAATTGACACCTTGACATTGGGCAAATCATTGAATGTTCATTGATGGAAATGAAACAGAAATTGCTATACAATCAATTATCCATAACATTTTCTCTATTATTCACAGTAATAATCATTTAGGTAACGAGGCTTTACTGTCTGTCTTTTTGATCTGGATGGATTCATATTTGAACATGGACTTTGCCAGGATTCATCCAGATTATTTTCAATAGCGGTGTGAGCAAATGTTTGAGTCGGGCTAGAAATCCCCATCTGTCTGAATGAATCATTATGTTATGTCCCTACACCATCATCATGATTGGAAGCACATACCTGTTCATTTTGAGATAGCAAGTTAGATGTATTTGCTGCTTGTTGTGTTAGTGATGATGCTAGTGCTGGGCTTGACAATAAACGAGATTCAGTATTTACTGTAAGGGGTGGTGACTCATCACCATCATTAGGTGTATACGGCTGAATGTGTACTAAGTCCCGTCTATAAATAGAATCATTTACCTTGACTAAGTATGACCTATCTGTTAACACATCTTGTATGGAGCCCGATGTCCAGTGTTTGTTCACAGATGGCTGCAGCTGCACCACCACTGGTTGTCCAATCTGCAGTGTTGCATCTTTTCTGGCCTTTTTGTCATATTGATGTTTTACCCTTTCTTTGTTTTTCATTATATCTTTGCTTACATTTTGTATCACAGAAGGTTTTAAAAGTATTGGTAACATTGGTATGGTCCCACGAGTTCGCCTTGAATATAATCTTTGTACAGGGCTGGTGTTTAGTTTGTTAGGTGTGTTACGCAGACAGAGTAAACCCAACCAAGTGTCTTCTTTGGCTTCATTTGACTTCATTAACAGTTTCTTGGCAATCTTTACCGTCGCTTCAGCTTTCCCGTTCCCTTGATGATGATGCGGTGATGATGTGACATGTTTGAAATTCCATTTACTGGAGAACTCTGCAAATTCTTGACAAACGAAATTAGTGCCACCATCTGTACAGACTACTTCTGGAATCCCATGACGTGCAAAGTTCCTTTTACATGTCTCTATGACAGACTTAGCTGACAGGTCCTTTATTTTATCTAACTCAAAGTAATCTGAGTAGTGGTCAATGGTGACTAGGTATTTATTTTGTTTGCTATTTTCTGTCATAAAAAACACATCCATGGACACAATTTGAAAAGGGTATTCCGGCACAGCATGACTCTGCATTGGAAGTTTTTGTTGGGATGGTAAAAATTTTGCACATATGGAGCAAGACATAATCAAATCTTTAATGTCTGCAGACATTGTGGGCCAAAATACGGCATCTCTAGCCAATTTCAGAGTGTTTTCGACTCCAGAGTGAGCTCTGTGTAGTTTAGAAAGTATCTGAGACCGCATCTTTTCTGGAATAATAATAGATTGACGTTTCAAAATTAGATTGTCATATACTGTCAATTCATCTCTGAAACTATAATAATATTTAAGTGCATCTGGTATGTCTCTTATTTTTGTGGGCCATCCTTCCAAAATATACTGTCTCAAAGTTGTGTAATTTTTATCTTAGTTAGATTGCTCCTTTATTTCTTCAATGCAAGAATCAGCTATAGGTAAATCTTCCATGGGATTTATATTTTCTAATATGACAAATATTTTCTGTTCCTTTGACCCTTCTATATCTTCACATTCTGTGTACAGTGTAGACAAAGCATCAGCTAAAATATTATCTTTACCTGACACAAATTGTAACTCCAGTTGATATCTCTGTAGTAATAAGAGCATTGACTGCAAACGTTTGGGTGCATGTAATAAAGGCTTCTTGAATATGTTTAATAAAGGCCTGTGATCAGTCTTGATGATTGTTTTCTTATTTCCTACAATGAGTTGGTCAAAGCGAGTGCAAGCAAATAAAATAGCCAATAGTTCTTTTTCAATCTGAGCGTATTTGCATTCTGCTGCTGTGAGGGTCCTGAATGCATACGCCACTGGACGTCCATATTGAAACATGGCCGCTCCCAGCGCCACACCGCTGGAATCACATTCAATGGTTAATGGTACATTCTTATCAAAGTATTTAAGTGTTTTTATATCAGTGATTAAGGATTTTAATTTATGGAATTCTTCATCTTCACGTTTTGTCCATATCCACTCAGAGTTTTCATGGCAAAGATGTCTAAGTTTCGTTGAGTTATCACTGAGATTAGGTATAAATCGACTCATATGCCTAGGAATCTTTGCAAGTGTTTTTTGTTCTCAGGTGTAGGTATATTTAATATAGCTTCTACTTTGGAAGGATCTGGTTGAAGACCATTGTTTGTAAATATATGACCATAATATTTAACAGAAGTCTGTAGTAATTTCATTTTATCACGATTGAGCTTGCAGTTGTGCTTGACGAGTCTTTGCATTAGACTTTCTAGTTTGATGTTATGGTCTATAATGGCCTCCTCAATGGAATCTCCTACATCATACACCAGGATATCATCAACCAGGATTTCCACTCCCGACAGGCCTTGTACTATTTCAGCCATTTTCATTTGAAAGTAATCAGGTGAAGACGAGATTCCAAATGGAAGGACTTTCCATCTGTACTTACCATATGGTGTCCAAAACGTAGTCAACTTACTACTCTCATTTGAAAGATTTAAATGCCAGAAGCCTTTTTTTACATCAAAAGTTGAAAAAATTTTAGCCTTACCTAGTTCAGGGAGAATTTCATCAACTGTGGTGTACTGGTAGTTGGGCCTTTTAATGGCTTTATTAAGCGGAATTGGATCCAAACAAATTCTAAAGCTTTCATCATTTTTTTTTCAAGCCCAGCATGACAGTAATGGAATGTGTTCGGCATGAACAACTTGGAAAGTGATTTTGTACTTTTTTATTGGCTTGTTTGGTATTATTATTTTAAATGAGATGTCAAACTCTCCATATATATCAATACTGTGCCCACCAAAACTGTACAAGCGCTTATTTGATGGTCTTATTTTATTTTTTACATAGTCCGCACCAAACATTTGCTCCACATTTTTTAAACCAATTAAACAAACATCAGCGACTGTGTCTAATAAACAGTTGATATCATGCCATTTGTTGTTATTAAAGTATTTCAAGGAACATTCTGCAAGATTTTTGTTTTTATTATTAATTAGTTTTTTTATCATAGGATCACTATAGTCTTTATTTTTGTCTTCAGATATTTCCTGAATTTTCTTTTTCTTGCAGACCTTCGCCGAATGGTTTCGTCCTTCACAATTGGAGCAAGTTTTGCCCCACGCAGGACAAACTCCTCTTTTGAAAACATGAAAACCGCCACAAAATTTGCATTTCATCTTCTTGTTTTCTTCCACTTTTTGAATAGTGGCCACTTCTGGGACATTTTTCTAAATCAAATCAAATCAAAATGTTTATTGCAAATACAGGTATTAAAGCTGTTAATTATATATAATAGTTCTGCCATATTTGGCCATTTGGCATGCAAAAATCCATGAGCCTAAAAATAATACAGTATTGACTTATTAAAATATTTAATCTATTACATATATTATAACCATATAAGTTAGCAATTATTTTGAAACAATATTTTAATGAATGTTACTATGTTTACTCTTCAATGCGTCATATATAAAATAAAATAAATTAAAAAAAAAAGAAATGTCCTTACCAATTACAATCAAACATTTAAAAATGTCATAGAATAATATAATTAATTACAATAGATAAAAATTAAATGTCAGAGCATGTACTTAAATAATAACAAAATTGAAATTATGGTCTAATTAAAACATAATTTATCATTCAGATATTCGTTAACATTATAATGTGCTTTATTTAACAGAAACTGTTTTAATTTAAACTTAAAGATATTTATACTTGTACATTGAATTATACTTGTCGGTAAATGGTTAAATATTCGAGGAGCCATACAGAATATGCTTTTATTGAATTGGGCAGTATAGTTAAGAGGCAAACGTACTTTACATTTGCATCTTTCGCTATTGAACCCAATATACAATTTTTTGTTGGTATAAACGAACACTGATACTTCATATATATATAAAGATGGAAATGTAAGTAGCTTTAAATTAATGAAGAAAGGTTTACATGAGTCTTCTTGATTAAGCTTACAAATTGCTCTCACACATCTCTTCTGTGCCTTAAATACAATTTCTTTGTCCACTGAGTTCCCCCAGAAGATAATACCGAAACGCAATACTGATTCTTCATATCCATGATATGCAGTGATAACTGCAGGCTGGTTCACAACTTTGGAAAGCATAAAAAGAGCATAAGAAAATTTATTTACTTTACCACAAACGTTTTCTACGTGACACCTCCAGTTTAAATTACTGTCAAGATGAAGGCCTAAAAATTTTGCACTATTTACCTCATTAATTTTTTGATCACTATAATGTACTTCAATGTCTGTCAAAAAATTTACTCTATTTCTAAAAGTCATCAACTTAGTTTTACCAATATTAATTAATAAATTATTAGATTTAAGCCATGTCACAATAATGTCCAAAGTGTTATTCATGTCAAATTCCAGATTGTATTTCAATTTGTTCGTAAAAATTACGGTACTGTCATCAGCAAATAAGACCATATTTTGTTTTACAAATTTTGGCAGATCATTTATATATATAATAAATAATAAAGGCCCAAGTACACTGCCTTGCGGTACTCCTTGGGTGATTTCCCTAAATTTAGATTGATAAACAGTCATTTTTTTAGTTTTTGTACAAACACGTGTTATCTGAGTACATTGTCGTCGATTATTGAGGTAAGACTTGCAAAGATTTAGAACATTGCCCCTAATACCATATATTTCTAATTTGTTGAGTAAAATGGAATGATTAACATAATCAAACGCTTTAGTTAAGTCCATATATAACGCTGAAACTAATTCTTTTTTGTCGAGGCCTGTCATAACAGCTTGAAGAAATTTATACACAGCCAAGTTAATGGATTTGTTTTTCCGAAAGCCTAATTGCTCGTCAGTAAAGACGTTATTGACTTCAAAGAATGCATTTAAACTTTGGTATATAACTTTCTCAAATATTTTAGAGAATACAGGAATCAGAGCAATTGGTCTGTAAGAATTCAAGCTTTCTTTGTCATTCTTCTTAAATAAGGGTTTAATTATGGTCTGTTTTAATTTATTTGGGAATACGCCTTCAACAACACAAACATTTATGATATAACTTAGAACAGGTGAAATAATTTTAGAAACACGTTTCAATATTTTTGTATTTACGTCGTCATAGCCAGTACTGTTCGTATTATTTAATGATATTATTATTTTGTCTATGTCATTAGGAGTTGTAGGATTAATAAATAATGAATTATAATAATTTATTTGGCTTTTCATTAAATTACGATATGCACTATTTAAATTTAAAGTCATGTCAGGTGTTATTGTAAAATATTTATTGAACGCTTCAGCGATTTGTGATGGTTTGTCAATCACTTGACCATTAACATTAATCTGCCTTATGTGATCATTGGGTACACTACTTTTACTGTTATTAATGACTGACCAAGTTGCTTTGGATTTATTTTCTGGCACTGTGTCATAGTTTTCATCTGAATATCCATAGCTTCCGCAGCCTTACACATATTTACTGCTTGAGTCAAAGTTAATTTTTCTTTTTTTAGCAATTCTTTTTTTAAATTAGTATCGAAAATGCCCATAACAATTCTGTCGCGCAGCATTTCTTCTTTTTCTTTATAATCGCACTCTTCTAATAGTGTAGAAATTGCGCTAAAAAATGACTCGAAGCTTTCGCCCTGGCTTTGTGCTTTTGAGTTAAACAAAAACCGGTTATATATGACATTCCTTACTGGTACCAGCTTTGCTTTAATTTCTGCGAATAGTTGCTCGCAAGATGCAGGATTTTCTGTGAAATTATTGTATTTCTTTAAGGCGTCCGTACCAATGGCCGTCAGTAAGATGCTGAGTTTACGGGGTTCTTGATCCGCTGGCCATTTGTCAATTTGCGCCGCTCGTAAATAGTTGTCCCAACCATTTTTAAAAAGGCGGAGAGCTTCTTCCGGATCAATATTAGTATTGAGCGGTGCTGGCCATGGTACATTCACTGCTGATGAAGATGGCGATGCACATGATGCCATTGTGGCAATTTGTTGTTGCATCAGCCTGAGCATTTCGCTCTGCTGCCTTACAATTTCAGCTAACTGCTCCATTTTCGTTTTCACGCTGCCACCATGTTTTGTAATGATAACTTTCTATAGTTTCAAAATTAATGTTTATTTTAGATGTAGGTTACAATAATTTTACAAGCATTGACATGTCTGAACAAAGAGTCAATCAACGCCATAGAGCGCTACCGATTACCATAGATAAAAGCAATAGTGCTGCCAACAGCATAGTAGTAACAAATGGATCCTTTTCAAACTAACATTATAAAGGCGAACGTTTGCTCAAACGGCTGGACCGATTTTGATGAAATTGGGTATGATACATAGATAGATAGATATCTCTTTATTTAAAACATCACAATAACAACAATACACTTAATTCTAAAACATAACTTAAAATCAAGTATATCACGGGGCGGTCTTATCGCTCAGAGCCATCTCTTCCAGACAACAGATTAATTCGAGATATGTTCAAAATATTGGACGGGGTTTCTTTTGGTCTTAATAATTCTATACATAAATAACCGATGTTTCTAAATGATTGAATAATTAACCAAAAACTACATAAATAAATGAATACACATAATTATATATAAATATATTATAATGTAAATACTAATATTATTATAATAAATAAATAGAATAGAATAGCATATTTATTTTCTTGCCATAAGTAATGCTTCACATCATACATAGGTAGGTAATTATCTTAAACATTTAATACTCGACAATTTTAAAATTTAAATTTTACTGGTAAACATCACCACTCTATGCTTAAATCACAAATTCCCAAGTCTATCCTAGGGCAATAGGGGTTAACTCAGCTTTTGTTATGTTAATATCACAAGTGTGATATTAACATAACGCTGTTTTTCAGTCAACCCGGGAGCTCGGGCTATGGTCTTGGCCGAGTTGCCTACAAACGTTACAAAACGCATTGAATACATACTATTGATATCATTGACGTACAATCAAAACAGTATTCGCTTGGACTATTTTAGTTTATAAAAAATATTTCGTATGAATGAACAAGATATGGGTGTCGTTAAGTGACGGTGATTTGTGTGAGGGTGGGTGTGTTGTGTGTGTTTGTGTGAACTGCGTACGTATTTTATTTTTTTTTTGTATGGTGTTTGCCAGATCCCTTAATTTTAAAGGTTGCTTCAAAGTTAAGTTTCTGACGATGCAATAAGTTCACTGTGAAACGAATTTTTAATGTTTGGTTGCTGAGCTTATTTTTTAAAGGCGGTGGGAGGTTGTAAAGTATTTGGATGGGTTTGTGAAACTTCGATAACTTTTTGTAATATTTATTTGTTAAACTTTCTTTAGCCTGCCTAGCACACACATGAATCGAACGGAAGCGAGAGTATTGCTAGACGATAAAAATATACATTATTAAAGAGCAGTGTTGCCACTCTAAATTATTTATAATCTGTAACATACACCCCGCGCTGACCGAAGGTCTGAAATATTTAAAGTAATTTAATTTTATACAGTTATACAATATTAGGATTTAATTGAAGTAAGAAATTATATAATGTTATGATTTAATTTGCAAAGAAATTATACAATATTATGGGTGCATGAATTTATACGTAATACGATGCTAGAATCGATATAAATAGAGTTTATACAAGATTAAGAGTAATATTAATTTATAGGTAGGCTTACATTTTAAACTTATATTTTAGCTTGATAATATTATTAAATAGAAAAACTCACGATCAAGTCAGTCAAGATCGATGTAGTAGAGTGTCATAGAAAAAGAAAAAAAAAAAAAAAAAAATAGAAATGTCACGATCAATAGTTGTCACTGTCAGTAGTACAGGTCAGTCACCTTTATGTTTAAAGGTTATGTTTACAAAAATAGAACAATAATATTTAACAATAATGATAGATTTATGTTATTCCAGATATGCAGAATTACTCTATAGGTAAAAGAACAAGCTTGTGAATAGGGCGTTGATACTGTCCCTTTGAAGTTTTAACTGTGACAGACCGGGTTAGGTGGTCGTCTTTGGATATGTGTACATTGATAATTCTGCCTACCGGCCATGTAGACGGAGGAGTATTCTCGTCTTTAATGATAACTAGATCTCCAATTTGCAGATTGCGAGATTCTTTAAACCACTTTTGTCTACTCTGAACTTCAGATAAATATGACTTGTAAAATTCTTTCCAAAATTGTTGTTTTATAGAGGATATCCTTTGCCATAAATTAAGTTTATTGTCTGAAATTTGGATGAGACTTGGTTCAGGAATATCTAATAAGGTTGTTCCTATAGTGAAATGTGAAGGACATAAAAAATTCAAGTCTTGGCTTGAATCTGAAGCTAAAAATAATGGCCGCGAATTCAGGATAGACTCAAGTTCACAAAGTATAGTATATAATTGACAATAAGTCATTCTACAATTACCTAATTTCTTCTTAAGTAATTGTTTAGTTTGCTTTACAACAATCTCATAGACTCCACCCATGTGACTAGCTAAAGGTGTAGTAAATACCCAATTGATGCTGAAACGGTTGGTATATTCTATGATTTGACTGTAAGATGTCTCATTTTTGAACATTTTATATAGATCATGTAGTTCATTATTAGCACAATGAAAATAACTAGCATTATCAGAATAAAGTGTGTTACAAATACCTCTTCGAGCTGAAAACCTCTTTAAGCAAGCGAGAAACGATTGAGTTGTGGTATCTTCTGATAATTCTATATGTGTATTGCGAGTGGAGAGACAGCTAAATATACAGATGAATGATCGAATATATTTAGCATTGCGTAGATTGGATGACTTAATATAAATAGGTCCAGCAAAATCGACTCCTGAGTGTAGGAATGGACGCTCTAAGTTTACTCTATGATAAGGTAGATTAGACATTTTTTGTTTACAAGTTTGAGCTCGATATCTAGTACATACAATGCACTTGTAAACAACTTTCTTGACTTCTACTCTGGCATGTATAGGCCAGTATACTAATCTCAGGTTAGCAACTGTGTTTTGTACACCTGAATGAAACAAATCTATGTGAAACTTGTTAATGATAAGTGTTGTGATATGATTCTTGTTTGGTAGAATGATAGGAAATTTTTGATTATATTGAACATTGGCATGTTTGATTCTACCTCCTACTCTTAAAATACCATCACTATCTATGAAAGGTGACAGCTTTTTAATAGGGCTAGATGTATAGGTATAATTGCCTTTGTTTGACTTTAATTCAATTAACTCTTTCTTGTATTGAGAGGCTTGAACAATTTTGATGATAAAATTGTGACTGAATTTTAATTCTTCAAGTGTAAGAGGACCTGAAGTACTACACTTATGTTTAAGATTGTTGACAAATCTATAACACTGAACAATAGTGTTTTGTAATCTATGAAAGCTTGAAAATCTTTGAAATATATTTATAAAATAGTGTATATCTTCATAATTATAAAATTCTGAAACTAAACAAGCTGTATGTAAGCTAGTTTCAGTTGAGATATAGGGTTCTACTTGAAATTCTGTAGTATCTTGAATTTCTGATATATTATCAGTATGAGTGAGTGTCTGAGTGTGGGTATGAGGCCACTCATTTTGTGATAGTACGAGTAATAAATATGGAGGGCCGTGCCACCATAGGTAAAGATTTTGTAAATCTTTAGGATGTATGCCATGTGTTAAGACATCAGCGGCATTGTCATGACTTCTGGTATGATTCCAAGAAGTTGAATCAGTGGATTGTAATATGTGAGAGATTCTATTTGCAACATAGACTTCCCATTTTTTATAAGGAGATCTTAACCAGTTTAAAACTATAGTTGAATCTGTATAGAAATGTACAGATTGTATTTTAATTGCTACTTCGAGTGCAGGTTTTATCTTTAGCATTAATTTTGATAATAAAACTGCAGCACATAGTTCTAGTCGAGGAATAGAAACTGTTTTCAGAGGAGCTACTTTAGTTTTGCTAATTACAAGGTTGGATGTGGGTTGTTTATTAGAATATTCTGCCACCAAGTAGATACAACATCCATATGCCACGAGTGAGGCATCACTGTAGCCTACTAAATGAATTCTAGAAGGTATATCTGAGAAACAATACCTAGGTATAGTAATTTCTCTAAGTATTTGTAAACTGTTATACAATGGTAACCATTCTGATAGTAAATGTGAAGGAAGTGGGGTATCCCAATTTAAAGTAGTTTCTTTCCATAAGCATTGCATGAAAATCTTTAATTTCACTGAAACTGGTGAAAAATAACCTATTGGATCATAGATTTGAGCAATAATTGACAATACACTTCTTTTAGAAAACTCTTTTTGTTGTAAGTTAGGTATACTAACTTTGAACACATCTGTCACTGGATCCCATTTGAGACCAAGTGTGCTTGTTTCATCACCAATAATTAAGCTTTTTGGTGAGAACTTGTCTTGATTTTGTATGACACTTTGTAAAATGATTGGATTATTAGCGGTCCACTTGTGTAGTTGAAAACCACCTCTTTTAAATAACATAATTAACTGATTGCATGTTTCTATAGCTTCAGGTAGTGAATTACAACCACAATGAACATCATCCATAAATGTTTGATGTTGTATGCAGTGAGCAGCAAGAGGATAAAGATGTCCATCTTGTTTTGCAAGTTCAAGTAATGTTCTAAAAGCTAGATATGGGACATCTAGTTCCATAGGTAACTGTATTTAACCTAATGGTTTTGAAGCTTATCATCAGGAGAGTTTCTCCATAATATACATTGTAGATTGCAATGATCTTCAGTTACTCTTATATTTCTGAACATCTTAACTATGTCACAAGATAGTACGAACTTATAAGTTCTAAGTCTTATGATAATATCAATAATATCTGTGTATATGTTTGGACCTTCATATAAAACCTGGTTGAGAGACACCGAGGTAGAAGATTGACTACTTCCATTGAATACAACACGAAGTTTGGTTGATACACTTTGCGGTTTAATTACTGCATGGTGAGGAAGAAAGAATTGTTTAGACTTATCTTGTTTGTCTACTGTAGATAAGGTAGGGTTAGGTATGTAAGATGCATGACCTAGTTGTATATATTCATCAATAAATTGTTTATATTGTTTATGTAGTTGAGGATTGTTATGAAGTTTTCTTTCTAATGTCATAAAACACTTTTGTGCGATGCTGTAGGATTGACCTAGCTGATCTATCTTGTCTTGTATAACTGGAAGATGTACTGTAAAGCGACCTGATGTTTCATCTCTAGTGGTAGTACTTTTGTACAACTCTTCGCAATAAATATGTTCTGGTGTATTAATTGGGGAAGATTTGACTTCTTCTTGTTCCCAAAAACGCTGTAGTAGCTTATCACAAGAAGTCTCACAGCTAGCATGAGCTGATATGACTGTCTGGTTTGATAATTGTTTGTTTTGTGAGTAATGGACTGTATCATTAAAATTGGCTTGTATTTTTAGTTCAATATCACCTGTTACCACCCAGCCAAAGACTGTATTTATGAGCGTGGGTTGGTTCTTTCCTAACTGTATGCTACCCTGCTGCAAGAGAGTGTAAAATAATTGACCTCCTAAGAGTATATCTATATGTTTAGGGACATAAAATAGTGGATCTGCTAATTTGCAATGTTTAGGCAGTTTAAAGTTAGTTATAGGAATATAGTTTTGTGGTAATTTTGTAGAAATATGCTCTGTAACTACACAGGTAATTGTAGTTTCAAAGTTGCTGTTGCGAGATGCTATATTGGCTTTAACTGATTTTGATGATTGTATTGGTTGAGCGCCTATGCCTTGAATGCTATAATTAGTTTGTTCTGAGAGAGACAACTGCAATTTTTGAGCTAAATTGCTTGTTATTAGACACACTTGACTGCCACTATCTAAAAGAGCTCTGCATGTAATCCAATTACCATCATATTGTTGTATTTTTATCAGTGCAGTAGATAAATAAACTTCACACTGCTTTGATTGTAAATGCATGACTGATGCTTGCGTACCACTGTTTACATTATCATAAGTATGATTGTCGGAGAATACCACTGAAGAACTTACCTTTTCTGTAGTATTACTATTGGCATTTGATGTTTCCGGAACAGAGGTCATATAGTTGTTAAAAGTTCTATGAAGTGTTGAATGATGCTTCCTTCCACAGTGAGAACAAACATTCTTTGAGCAAACATGCTGATGATTATAAGGTTTGAGACAGTTGTAACACAGTCTTTCCGACTTTACTAGCTCATTACGCTTAGTAATTGGCATTTCCAAAAAGGTTGGACACTTATATAGTTCATGAGACATTTTACATAGGGTACAGCTAGATGTAGCGGTGCTAACATGTGTGGAGACACGAGTTGGTTTGTATTTAGTTACATTGTTATTAGGTTTAGTTACAGGTTGAGATTTATCATACATGAGTTCAAAGGCTCTTGCTCGATGTGTGAGAAACTCTGTGAGCTCTTTGAGTGTAGGTAGATCATCACTTTTACAATTCAGTTCCCAGGCAGATCTGAGACTCTGATCTAAGTTTTGAACAATTAAGTATATTAAAATAATATCCCAGGTATCGACTGGTACAGACAAAGCTTTTAATGAATCAGTACTTTGTTGTAAAGTTACTAGAAAGTCTTTGAGATTGCTTCTATTGATATTTTGAAACGACATAATGTTTTTAATATGGAAGTTAACCGATAATATTTTGTTTTCATACCTTCTTTTTAAGATATCTAAGGCAGGCTTGTAGTTACTTGCTGTTACGCTGAGAGATCCTATGAGACTGGCAGCTTCACCTCGTAGAAGTGACTTCAAGTATTGCAGCTTCTGAAGTGAATTCAACTGGTTGTTGTTATCGATGACTCCATCAAATAGTGCCTTAAAGTTACTCCATTCGCTTATGTTGCCTTCAAAGGTTGGGATCTGCAAATAAGGAAGTTTTAGATTTGGCTCTTTACTTTCCTGCCGTTGGAGGGACTGGAAAGAGTTTGTAGTTTGATTATGGTCATGATCCTTGAGGATTTCTGCAATCTTTGCTTGATATTGATAGTACTTGTCTTATATAGTGCTTCTACCAATATCATATAAAGGCTTTTTGCTTGTCTGTTCTTCTAACATTTCTATGTCTTCTTGTGTTACATTGTATTTGTTGAACAAGTCTGCTAGCTCAGCTTGTCGTACTTTTATTTCATATATTTTGGTATGATTATCCTCATTCTCTACAAAGTTATATATTCGTGTGAGACGACCTTTGTAGTTGCTTCGACGTGATATTAGCTTGTCCAGAGAATCTGACGTTGCCATGATTGAACATCAATATTGAAGGAATATTCACGTGCAATAAGTTGTGGTTATTGTAGGTTGTTGCATGTGGCGTGGTTCGCAGTCGGAACGCAGTTTGTAAGTTGTAGTATGTATGGCTGTTGCCGCTTGTAGAATGTGGTATAAGCTCGCTGGTGGAACTGTAGATTGTAGCAGGTGTTCGCTGGCGGAACGCAGTGATGTGCTGTGAGGCTTGAAAGTCTTGTCCTTGGTGATGTCCTTGTAATGGCTGCCAATTGTATCTTTTTAGCGAAATATAGCTTTATTATTATCCCGGTGTGGATTATCCGGCTCGAAGGACCAATAATTTTTATGTAAAGTATTTGGATGGGTTTGTGAAACTTCGATAACTTTTTGTAATATTTATTTGTTAAACTTTCTTTAGCCTGCCTAGCACACACATGAATCGAACGGAAGCGAGAGTATTGCTAGACGATAAAAATATACATTATCAAAGAGCAGTGTTGCCACTCTAAATTATTTATAATCTGTAACAGAGGTGGCTCCATATTTTGGACGCTCTGTACTTGAAGCAGCCCCTAAAATCTTTTGTGCTATGTTTCTGGACATTACCATGTCCCGAACCTGACAGTTACCATGTTTAGAACGAGTATTTATGTGGTGTATGTCTCTAAACCATGTAAGTTTATCAAAAAGATATTGTGGATTTTTAGTATACAATACTTTTTGGGTAATAAATGCCAGATGAAGGTCCCTCCTTGACTTCATGTTCAGGATACTCTTATCGACTAGATACGGAGTGACGTGGTCTCTCCTAGGGATAGAAAAAATGAAACGCGCACACGCATCTTGCACTCTTTGGATAGCGTTTTCTGTTTTATTCCATAACCTAGGCCCATATACAGCACTGCAGTAATTAAAAGGAGAGAGCACTAAAAGATCACAAAGTAAATTCCGTATTTCCACAGAAGTATGCTCTTTTATATTGTACAGGAATTTCAAATTGTAAAAAGCTTGTTTGATTTTATTATTGACATGTTTTCCAAACCTTACTTGATTATCAATTATTAATACATAAATACGTCATATACACGTATAATTTTATACATGTTTAACATAATTGAATTAAAAAGGATTTAGTACCACAATGTCCATTATTATAGTAATTTAGAGCAAGAGATAATCCTTAAAAGATATCAATGAAGAAGAACATTTAATATCTAGCGGTAGTGGATTCCAACTCTGACAGCTTCAGAGTTCAGCGGCAAATGAATAGTGGTAGAAGGTAGTTTCAGTTGCAGGTTGTTGTAGCGTTAAGTTTTCTAAGTACCGTAACGACAGAGAATGGGTGGAATGAAGAAATTTAAATTGTTCCTTGAGGTAGCGCGGGGATAAAGGATTGAACAGAGTACTGTAAAGGAGAGATAATATAAAGAGCATTGCGGCGACGACGGTACTTGAGCTTATTGCCAAAATCGAAGACATGATCATATTTAAATCTAAATCTTATACAAAAATGTATGGCATGGAATAAGGCACTGGATTATAACACATATCATATTTTTTATCATCATCATCCATCACCACGCGGGTGTAACCGCGGGACGCAGCTAGTGTATAATATTATTATGTACGAGGGATCGGTTTATGGTCCATCCATATATATCCATAATCACATATCATATTTTTTATCATCATCATCCATCACCACGCGGGTGTAACCGCGGGGCGCAGCTAGTGTATAATATTATTATGTACGAGGGCTCGGTTTATGGCCCATCCGTATATATCCATAATAAAGCTCACTTTACGAGCAAGGGTGTTGACAAAAACTTTTTTTAGTTCATAACTAAATGTAATCGATCGCTCGGGCGCGCTGGAGGATCGAAAAAAGTTGTACACTTCTGCTCCCGACAAAGCACGCCGGGCGACTGGTGGGGGTCGAGAGCCATGGGACAGCCTGCATATTCAGCGTACGCGCTTTCAAATATTCTCAATATTTATTTTATTTTCTTCAAATAATCTTACGCTTTTTCAAAAAAGTAATTCCTAATAAGTATGTGAATGTTTGTTAGGATTACACACATATTTTGTTCGATAGAAACCGAATGAAGTTGATTCATTCCATAGTCGGAAACGTCAAAATGGGTGATTTTTTAGGAAAGTTTAAGATTTTTTCTATTGAGGCAAATTTGTTTAATCGTGTTTCGGGGCCCAAAGTCGGATTATGTACTCTATGAACTGTTATTATACAAAAACTAAATCATTGATTAACCGTTTTTAACGGTCTAGTTTTGAATATTCGTGAAGACGAATCGTCAAATTTGGAGCACTTTTCGTCTTAACACACTTTGAATAGTGAAAGCTTATTCTATTATTGAGGAATTTTAAAGGATAAATTATAAGTATTTGTGTTTTTAATAAAATTTTGTGTTTGTTATAGTGTAAAGTAAATGTTGTTATAATTTAAATATGTGAAATTTATTATTGTGTTTTCTGATTTAATATCGATTTGACATTTTATCTATTTAATGAATGATTCGTTTGAATTTAAAATGTATAATGTAGTCATAATAATTTCATATGTTATTGTTTAAAGTTTTATGTAAATATCTTGCATGCAATGGTAGCAGAGATAGCGGACAACTCTATTTTAGGACCATTACTTGTAATATACACATTCTCGCATGACTATAAATGAATTAATGAAATCGTTATAATTATTGAAAAATCATCTACCGCCTCTTTGTAAAAATATACGTATCCGTTTTTTCCAGTTTCCCAGTTGATGGGCCGCAGAGTTGAAACCTGTTTCATCTTTTTTTCAGATTTTCGTGTATCACTGCATGTGGTTGAAGTTCCTAGTCAGTACTGCTTCTCCTTCCACTTTTAAGAAAACTATACATTTTCATCGTTTTACTCAACTCCACTGAGTCGCTTTCTTCCATCAATCATTCTCACAATTTGTTATTCAAGAACTATAAAAAAAATTACATTAAAAGTCTTATTTCGCGTACTTAATTGTCAGTAGGTCCTTTGTTCATATTTCAGACTCAGACCTTGAATAGTTACAGCAACAAAACAAATACATTAGTTATATTATTATTCACATCATTTATTTTAGAACATAATTTTAATTTTTTTACAACTTTCATAAGAGAGAGAGCAGAGAGAGGAACCTTCGGACCTTGCGTGTGGTGTCGAGTATCACTGCCTTCTGCATCTGACCCTTGATCCAACCGTCTAGCGAGAGTCTCTTGAGGTGTTGGTCGAGGCTCTTCGCTATTAGGCCGTTCGCCGAAACGACTATCGGGACAATGATCGTCGAGTCAACATCCCACATGGCGGTTACCTCGTGAGCCAAGTCAAGGTACTTGCTGACTTTGTCCTATATTATTATTATTATTATTTGTGATACACAGGCAGCTCTTAAGCTGATGCGTGTATATCTGAGTCTTTGTCAATGCACTTTAAATAATTGTCCAGCAAATGTTTATAAGCAACAGAAATTTATTGAAATTTACTACAGCAATATAATAATATACATAACAAAAAAGAAAACCAAACCTTCTGAAATAATAATACAAAAATATCTCTGTCTTTTAGCCATATTTCACAAACTTTGATACCTGAATCAGCATTGCTAAGCCACGCTGTTTTTTGGAAAGCTTCATTCACCAATAAAGCTATTTCTGTTTGTCCAATCACGCGGCATTATATTGATGTTGGCTTAGCAATTTATCACATGCGTAAGTGTTTCTTTTTTTCAAACACTCACGATCTAAGGGCTGCATCTTGTGGCTACTGTAAGGTGGGAGAGTGAGCATGTAAATGCTATTATCACGACAAAACAGGATAGCACCCAGAGAAATAGGGCTGCTATGGTTGTCCATTATTAACAAGGATTCGAAGCGCTCGTAGCGAAGTTTGCTTAGCCATTCTGAATCGATCAGCAACCGCGGTCAGGAGTTGGATGGGTGACCGCTGGTGACATTACTACTGAGCGCTTCCGTGCTTCGGAGGGCACGTTAAGTCGTCGGTCCCGGTTGTTGTCTTAGGATGGCAGTCGTTACAGCATGGTGGTAGGGCACTTTGCGAATGCCCGCCTGGCTAGCTACCACCCTCAAGTTGAAAATCGGTCGCCAAGCACCTAACGGTGTGTTCCGGCAGCTGTCCTTGAGAGCCAGTAATTCTAGGTTAGCCTGAACAACATCTTCGACCACATCATCACTTACCATCAGGTGAGATAGTGGTCAAAGGCTAACCGTTCAAGGATTAAAAAAAAAAGGATTATTTTTGGTTGGCATTAGTCTTGAAAATGGTGTAGGTATTCTAGAAACAGGCCCATATTTACGAATTCTGAAATATAAACCATTGCAATACTAAGTTCAGGTGCATTGTGAAGCAGATAACCTTGCATTATCTTCCGGGGAAAAATAAATGCTGGAGGAACATAGTTTCCAGTTGCACACACTGCGCAAACTACTTAAATCGTTTGGCCTCTTTCAGTAGAAACGATTTTTCCCGCCATTTATTTTTCCTTTCACTGATATTACTTTTGGTATTTTCTTTGATACAGTATTCACTCCACTTTCATCCGTATTATATATTGGGCTGGGTACTAATTTTTGTTTGATGTAGACGCCCTGCTTGTTATCATAATATTTTTGTATTTGAGCTTTATTAAATCCTGGCAGTCCAAATTCAAAATAATTTTTATTCCGAGCAACTAGGGCTCATCATACATAACATTAAAAATGTATAAACATTTAAGAAATGGTATGCTTCAATTGTTCTCTTTAAGACTCAATACAAGTTGGGACTGGCTGTTGCAATTTCAATTCAAGATACATTTTGAGAAATCCATATACCAATATGGCGCAACTTGACTCACTTGACTAAATTGCTTTTAAAAAAGAGGTGCTAATTAAACAGGCTTCTTTTAAATATCATTATTCGCCCCCAAAAATGTATGTTGCCTTCTAAATTACTAAGTCAGCCACAATTAACGAGCATCTAAATAATAACATCTTAGCCACTAGTTATCTTCTATGTAAACCACTCCAAATACAACTCAGCATAATGATTATTTTTTAGCATCTAAATTTGTAGCATGCATTCTAATAGTAAACTTCTAAAATACTATTAAATTACATCAAAAAATATATTTATTTAGCTTCTAACTTTTTAACTCAGTACGTTTAAAATGTAACTCATCCCATATTAATTGATAGTCAAAATTTTGCTAAAAATGACATCAAATAGTCGGTATATTGGCCACTAATAATATCAGAAGCTATTGAGGACAGACAAAATAAAAGACTATTTTTGAAAAATCTATTTGTTTATTGAATGACCATCATTTTACTTATAGTAAATAATAGAAACATATGAAAAGAATGTAGGTAGATAAACAAAAAAAATTATTAACCATTATTGGATAATTAACGCAGCTCGCGCTTTAGTTGGCCTTCCACGCTTTCGTTTTAAACCAAGTGGTTGTGACTTTGCCTCTATTGGTGGCGTCACGTATTTCAGTCTGATTGCAAGGCCTATTAGATGCTTGCAGCTGTACTTGCGATAAAAGTCTGGACAATCACAGCAACCAGTAATCCACTCGGTCTGATTGTTTGGTAGTACTACGTTCCAAGATGAAAAAAACACTTTTTTGTATTCGTCAAAACACCTGAATTTCTTCTCAGCTTGATTAATTTTGAATAAGTTGTTACCTGGAATTAAATATGTGGTGCTGTCCGGTGTTGAATCTACAACTCTAATTTTGGTATCAGTTTTAGCCCATTGATATCCTGTTGTCCAATCTGATAACTGCAATTCAGGTTGTGTCGCAAACTTTTCTTCTGTTGCTTGTAGTGACCAGCTATTAACCATTTCCTCTGCTACCACGAGGAAACGGGCCAACGGTATACGCTCGCGGAGGGTGTTGTGGTCTTTTATAACTCTATTAAAGGACTCGAGAGCGTTGTTCGTCGCTGGTGATATTGGTGCTGCACCCAAATACCAATTTGGGTTTTTTAGTAGCCATTCTTTTTTAAAATATCTTACGAATACATTTTGGTCTTTCCATTTCTTCAAGAACAACTTCGAAGCAGCAGAAAATACTTCAACAGATGTAGCTGATTGCAATGCATCAATGTCTTCCAATAAATATTTTCGAAAATTCTTCTCTGTTGTTTGGTCTAATTTAGTGCAAATCTTCTTCTTAGCGTGAGCCCAGCACATTTTCACAATCTTTTCTTTTCCAAACACATCACGAAATGCATTCTGTATATTTTTTGCCGCGTCGCAAACTAGGATCTTCGGTTCAAAGGTATGAGAAAAAATGGAAATAAGGTTGTTCTTTACTCCTTGAAACATTGTTTTAAAATCAGCCTTACATTCATTTGTAGATACTGTCAAGCATATGGGGTGAAATTTTCTGTTTTTATCGGTTGTTCCTAGTATCAATACAGGATACCCTTGCCAAATCAATTTATATGTTGCATCTGCATGCAGAATGTCAGCAGAAATACATTGTTTCAACAAATTCTTAGTAGATAATACGATACGAAAACTAGGTGGATCACTTTCTAAAATATAATAGGCTATCACAAAGACTTCGTTCTCGTTATCAGGGACATTAGTATGATTAATGATCAATTTTTCTAGCTCTCCTAAAGAAATTGTGGATGGTCCATATTTGATACGACGGCGATCTGCTAAATAGTTATAAAGCTGCCGTTTTGTAGGTATTTTAAGTTCAGGATTTTTCTTCAAATGCTCCAAGATTGATTTCGGCTTTAGGTGGAGGTCATCCAGTTTATTAATTTCAGATTTTGTTTCGTCGCAAATACCATAACGGTAGTTATTCTTAATAAAATCGTGATTATGCTTGCGATCTGTGCTATAAAGTAACACTGCCTCTGTATCCGCCTCAAATAGCAAATATATTTCTGCAGCACACTGTACTCCTTTACGTGGTACTTTGTTGCATCTATAAAATCGTTTTTTTCCTTCTATGGAAATATGTGTAGTGCGTACTGCCCACGTCTTTTCTGCACTCACGGCTTCTTCGGCAAAACTTACACACGAAAATTTGTTTACAAATATCCAGTTCTTAGATTCACCTCGCTTTTTTTTCGACAGCTGACCTTCTTCTTGCAATTCCTCGTCAGAACAATACAGTGGTACTTCATTTTCACTTTTAGACGTCATAACTAATTATTACTCATCGAAAACTTTTATTTAATTACAGCGAAAACAATTGCAATACAAACGCACGAACGACAATAAACAAATACACGCAAACAACTCAACTCGTCGTCACATGTATCGAATGGCGCTCTCTGATTCGCGCCAAATAATGCATATTATTTTACATGCTAAGTTATAAAAAATGATGCTTTCTGTAGAAGCATGAATTATATTTTTTTGAGGGCATTGCGTTGAAGCTGTAAAACGTAAAATGGTGACGAGATGTAAAATCCGTGGCCGAGTTAGTAAATTAGGTGGCAATGCATAAATAAGAAGGACAAGTCACAATAATTGATGATCTTTACTTGACGCTTTCAATAGAATATTTAGTGGGTGTTGTAAAAAAGACGAATTAGTTTATTAGAGGCTATGTAATTTTCCCGTTGCTCAGTTATAAAATTAGAAGTTTGATCACGTGTCCAATAAATAATTTTGTGGCTAGACTTATAATTTCCCTTAAAAAAGTACTTACTTACATAAAGTAAGTACTTAGTTTAATCTTAGCTTAAATGAAATTTTACTTGAATATTATAATAAGCATTTTTCCAGTTGTCATTTCGAGCTTCCTATATTACTCTCTAAAAATATTTCTAAAGCTACGTTAGCGCGATCTATGACATTAAAAGAAAGTTGGATTAATACCTGTCGGAAAACTGCCCACTAAATCAGTCTATTTAAATAATAATATGAAAATAATGTCATTTGACTCATATAAAAAATAAAATGATTGTGTTAATAATATTGGGCAAGTACGGAATGGTCTATTTACTTACCAAAGTAGAGATTCGTTTAACATTCGCAAGTTCCGAATAATAAAAGGGGGCTCCAATCTTCTGCAAACACAACATTGCGTCATAGAAAAAAAAAGAAGCGATTACCATTGATTTCAGTTCACGAAGTATTATTCCTTTTGTTGCATTGTTATTACCACAGAATAAAAACGTTTCTGTTTAAATATACTTCGAGAACTATTTTAATTAATATATTTTATAGCTTTCCTCTTTTACTGTAAATGTGTTTAAAAGGTAAGTCTGCATGCCTCCTGGAATGTATTTTTCTGGAATAAATGATTATCATATCTTATTTGTGTACGTTCTTCTTCTGGTATATTTACCACTTCAGTTAAACTTCTGGGTTCTTTAGGCATTACTTTTTTCTTTCTCTCTTAATAATCTGTTGTAAGGCACTGTAATTAGGGGTTACCTTCGTACTGCTAGCAGGTATTTCTAACAATCTGTTCATTATTTCTAACAACTTTTCTCTGATAATGTCCATCCCTGGTCCATCATTTCACAGAACTGTTGTTTTCAAAAAACTTCTTAATTTTTTTCTCCGAAATGTAAACACAGTAAACTAAGTTGGTTCATTATATATTATAGATAGTGCTGGTGGCACAGTCAAAGGATGAAGAGAAGCCAAAAATTTGCATGTATTTAAGTATAGATACTTATTTAATTTTAAAATCCTTCCTTCTTACTGAATTATAAAAATAATATTTGTAGTCTACTTTACACAATATGCTGCGGTGCAAACAAGTTTCTTCTGCTACCTTGTCGTGTATCGAAGCCTCCCTCAAAAAAAAAGATTGAATTTCTAGCTCAACAGTCCCCTTTCGGTCAATGTTTTACACAATATATATACAGCTTTATAACTCATTCCGTTAACGAGCCCGAGACTCTTGACATATGGAGGGACAAAAAAAACAGTCACACAGACACGGAGTCCCACTAATAGGGATCGGATTTGCACCTTGAGTACGGAACCCTAAAAAATTAATAATGATATTTTTATCATAATCGGTCTAATCGTTTAGAAGGAATTCAGTGCCATCAGAATAATTAAATTAATTATGTCAATATAAATTGCAAGATCGGGTAGGCAAAAATATGATTTCAGGTCTTGCTACATATATCCTCTACGTACAGGGGGCACACTACATGTTTTGCACTTGTAGCTAAAAATTTTTTCAAATAGTTCCGTATTTGAATTTCGAATGTCATATTTTTTTAAACGACTTGCAACCTTTTTGTAATAAAAAAAAGAAGGAAATCATTTGCCAATTGTTTTCACACACATCAAAGTTCTACGTACGCAACGAAAATGGAATTAAGTCAAAAAGATTTTAGAGCGATGATTTTTTATGATTTTAAAAGTTTCTCTCCCCGCAAGACTGTGCCGCTCGTCTTCAAAATGCTTTAAGGAAAAAAGCATTTTGTTATAACACCGTGAGGCGATGGTTTGCTGAATTTTAGAGAGATCGGGTTTCTTTACGTGACGAATTTCGTGAAGGACGGCCTTCAACTGCCATCAACGAAAGTAATGTGGCTACTGTTAAGCGGCTTAATAAAAAACACCCGCGGATTACGTATGGGACAATTCGAGGACTTTGAAAATCAAAAGAGTTTTATGCCGTAATGGTAGCATTTGTTTACTATATCCGTACACAGTCGTTATTACACCAGCCTACCTGTACGTGATTCCATTGAAATTGTCAAGAAAAGACTTAGTGAGCATGACCTTCCCATGGAATATGCAGAATTACTGGAACATTGCGGCTATCTATTCTGGGAAAATAACTTCTACATGCAGATTGATGGTGTAGCTATGGGCTCTCCAGTCTCCCCCGTTGTCGCCGATATTTTCATGGAAGACTTCGAGGAGAGAGCTCTCTCCACAGCTGTGGCTATGCCGAACATCTACAAACGGTACGTAGATGATACTTTACCATCCTTCCCAGTAATAAAGTTTCTGCATTTATAAACCATCTAAACTCCTTACATAATAAAATTCAATTTACAATGGAGCCTAAGGTCAATAAATGCTTAGCTTTTCTTGATGTTTTAGTCATCAGGAATCCTGACAACACCCTTTGTCATACAGTGTATAGGAAACCCACCCATACAGATAAATATCTCAATAGTAACTCCCATCACCATCCATGTCAGTTGGCTACCGTAGGCAAATCTTTGTTACAGAGAGCATATGGCATCTGCGACACTGACCATCTCAAGGAGGAGCTTCAGTACGTAAAACAAGTGCTGTGAAGCAATAATCACAAGCTCCCACGAATGCGTCATAGAAGCCGGCCCAAGCCTTCCACAGTTGAGCGACAACCTGCCATCTTACCTTACATCAAGGGTGTCACGGACAAAATTGGTAATATCTCAAGGCGAGCTTCAATAAAAACTTACTTCAAGCCGCACAAGAAGATCAACCAATTTTTAAGATCCGTTAAGTGCAATATTCCCCTACAAGATGCAGGTATTTACAAACTTGATTGTGAATGTGGGCTGTCATACATTTGGCAAACAAAGAGGAGCGTTGGTATCTGGGTAAAAGAACACATTGCTGACATGAAGAACAGACGCTCGACCAAGTCTGCGGTTTGTGAACATGCCCAGGACAAACCCAACCGGTAACTAAATTCGGTTCGACAACCCACAAATCCTCGCTAGAGAGAACCGGTTTATGCCAAGAATGTTACGCGAGGCTATTGAAATCAAAAAGTACCCAAATTTCAATAGAGATGATGGTTGGCAATTACCACCTGATTGGGATCCTGTTATCAAATTAATTAAATCCCAAGGCCGACACAAATCTGCAAGACCTCTGGACACTGGGCGAATACTGCGTGAATAGGGAACGTTATGATTAATATAAAAATTTCTGACGGTAGACCAAATAATTTCTTAATAACTCATGTGACAAATAAAATCAATAACCTAGTCACCCCGTGTCCACGATCACTGTAAAGTGTTTGAAACGTCGGGATAAAATAATGAAAAATATACGCGATTTAAACCGTTTAAAGTTGTTTAATTACTATGTGTAACAATCGCGAAAACCTAAGACAAAATAATAACTTGTAGACTATGCAGTTATTTTCAAAAAGTGATAAGGTGTATAAATTTTTTATCACTCTGGAAAAGTGCTTATAACTATTGTAAAGAACAGGACAGCCCTTCGACTCATATATTTCCAGCCGGGTGGTCGTCTCAAGAATGCCCCGCCTTGCACTTCGTGTCAACAGTTAACACTCGTTTTAGCGGGAAATCACCTAGCCAATCACAGAGTGTGTCGTATGTTTAATTCCGTCAAAATGGTGGCGCATCTATCGGATCGGTGTTGCCATTACCACATCTGCTAACTGACTAGTATTAAATATTTATTGCTGTCCAATAATACCGAATGAAAACATAACACTATGTTGATTTATCGTTTTTTTTGCGAAATAGCAAATGCTAACTTTTCGACCAGTTAACTATAGGCATACCTTATAGGGCACTTACTTAATCCATGAATCATAGATAATGATAACAATTGAAATAAGAATAGAAGTAGTTAACCAAATAGATATAACAACGACTGCAATTCATATCTTTTAAATTATGTTTTTCATGGGATGCTGCTTTACACCTTATTTTTTTGGATTTTATAGTACGCCATAAGATTTACCGCAGTCCTAGGTCCAGCAGAAGTAGTGGCATAATATATAGCAGAATGTTATCGCCAAGCTTCTTGCTTATCGGCCGATGTTACTGCGTCGCATTACAACAACAACCAAATCGAAGCGATGACAAGCATTTAAATTGTGTGATAGATTTGCTGATAGTGGCACATTTGAATGGCAACAGAAAATCAACATTATGTGTCGATAAACGCTTTTTAAATGATTAGTGTATATAACTTAAAAATATTTTCCAGAATTGAAATTGTTCTCAGCGTTACAGAATTGGAATTCTTTCTTTAACATATGGATAACTTCCATCGGTGCTTTGTCTGAAGAACAAGACCGAATCAGTAGCTGCCAATCCCATGACCATAATAGAAAATTGGAGCTGTCTTATTTTTCCGCTCTATAATAGAATGTATACCATCGATCTCCATTTTGGTGTGACCTTTGAGAAAGTATTTGTGACTAATAACTTGGAAATTTGGTATTATTTTTCATAACCACAAGCAGCACATAATAATTTCTACATTTTTATTTTGTCTGGTACAACGGACCAGTTTGTGGCCTCTTGTATTATATTAATATATTATTTACTTCAAACGATTTGATCAATTCATTTCCTGCACTGATATGGATCATACATGTCATTTTGTTGGTGGAACTATCTTATATCGTGTAATTAAAATAATTTGCGCAGATAGAAACTGAGACCATTCGATAATAAAGGAGTCGTTAAACATTTCTTGTTGAGGATGAAGGACCAGGTTTGAGAATGTTTTGAAACGACCTAGACTTGTATAAGTAAAACACAAGCAAATTGGTACCACTTACGTTTATTAACACCAAAGAGAACGGGCACTTAAACTTACACTATTATACGACAGTTCACAATAACTTCGTACATAAATTATAACAATTTTTATGTAAGTAAGTTTTATAGAGAAAGGCTACTGATATACGTATTGACCGGTCGACGCGGACGAAGCGAAAGATGGCTCACCGTGAGTCGGTGGCGGTGTTATGGCACGTTTAAATTATTTAGAAGCTGTTGTTTGTGAAATAAACGTTGAAGCTGAATTCACTTGTTGTTTTATTAGAATTAATAGGAAATTTACATAATGGAAATAATATATACCGTAAGCAATATTTTTCATATGTTTCTTTAAATTTCTCTAAGACTTCATTGTGGTTTTTCATACAATAAACTCTGCTGTATCGGCTAAAATCATCAATAAATGTGACAAAGTACTTGTGGATGCTAAGAGTATGCGTTCTAATTGGTCCACACGCATCGCTGTGAATGATTTCCAAGAGTTGTGTTGACCGATGAGTCGTTTTTTTCACGGGGGGCAGGTATTTGATGAAGTTACGCTTGAATGCATGTTTCACATTTGTCACAACTTTCAGAGCTATCGAAATTTAGGCCAAATAATGTATTATTTTTGAGTGCAAGTTTTAGATCATTGGCCAAGTTTTCTGTGCCAGTCATGAATGTTTGAAAACTTCGTTTTTGTAGGAACTGTGTATGCCAAGTTGTTGCGCTCTTCATATTTGTTTGGTTTGATATAATACAGTCCATCTTCATGTCTGTATGCGGTGAGAGTAATTCCGCGCTTAGGATTTAATGTCGCTTTATTCTTAGTAAAAACGACAGAATAGCCAGCGTCTGTCATCTTTCCAACGGACATCAGATTAGTGCATAGACTAAGGTACGAGTACATATAGTGGAAACCCACTTATGATGATGAGATTAGGTGAGTTTGTGCAAAACCATCACCATTTTTAGATATAAAAGAGACTGTACTTCCTTTTCCTGTGATCTCTGCAATGTGTTTTTCCGTCGCAAAGTTTAATTTTCCAGATGTACTCTCTATTTTCTTAAAAAGATCTTTATTGTAGGTCATATGAGACGTAAAACCGCTGTCCAGAACCCAAATGTTGTCTTCGGGCTTTTTATTCCTTGTGAGGAGGCACTTCGTAGCAAAATTGTTCTTATGAGAACCGTCATTGTCTTTGTGGAGTTTCTCATGACTTTTCTTCCAGCAGCTCGAACATATTTTGAGTGCAAAACACACAAAATATGTACGTTTGTAATGTTACCCTTGTAATTGTTTGAAAATGTTACCTCTTCGTTTGCAAATTTTACATGACGCATACAATGCTTCTTCTTTTCTTTTTAAGATATAAATTATGGAAATGTATCGAGGCTGATGGTGCTGCAGATGACAAAGAAGGAGACAGACAGGCAAGATCTGAACTTATTCTAACATTTGCTCCTTCTGAGCTGAAACAAATAAAAAATTGCACAACTGCTAAAAGCCTTATGGAATAAATTATAAGATACATAAGCCAGTAAAGGACCTGCACGAAAGGCATCCTTATTGAAGCAACTGATTCTTACTAAATTGGAAAGTGATGACGTTCGTGGCCATCTCAATAAATTCCTGGATACGGTTGACAAGTTGGCTGACATGAATGTTATCATCAACGAAGAATTATTAACTATTATGATGCTGTACAGTCGATCACCAGAATACGTTTCAATTGCCACGCGAGAGAGTCGCAATTGAAACGCGAGACACACTGCCGAAGCCAGATGAGCTTAAAACAAAAGTTATAGAAGAGTGTGAAGCACGTCATATCAAAAACATAACCAATTATGACCAACCTGAATCCCCTTTTCATGAAGAAGCATTGTAAGAAATAAATCATTTAACATGGTAGCAGAGCGTTTAAAAATTCGACTAGGGAAAACTACGACACATGGGTTATACAAGCTGAAACTGTTCTTGTAAGAAACAAATGAAAAATATTGCTTACGGTATATATTCTTTCCATTATGCAAATTCCCTATTAATTCTAATAAAACAACAAGTTAATTCAGCTTCAACGTTTATGTCACAAACCATATCTTCTAAATAATTTAACAGGCACTGTCGCATCGCACCCGCATCACGCCACGTTGCCACCCATAGCGACGATGCTCAATTGGAGGACAGGGCTGTGAGCATTACCATACATGGTCATTGCGTGACGAGTTTTGTAGCCATAAAGGGAAACGGACGGATGCAGGCATAGATAATGCGATGCGACAGAGATAACACTGCGTTCGATTTCCGGGAACACTTTTGTTTATAACATTTCTGTTAGTCTACAGTTATTATTTTCTTACCAGCAACAGCGCTACATTCTTTGTTAAAAGTGTTTAAATCGTATCTAGCTGTTGGGTTTATTTTATATGGCTTGATTTTGAAAACGAATCGTTTCCCGCCAAATGACCCAGTTCTTCGACTTACTTATGGTTGGGAGAAATTTACCGTGCGCCGCCGTTATACTGTGGTGACGCTACAGTTTTATACATCTTGAAAAGCCAGTGTTTGAAAACGTGAAAACTATACTAATTAGCTAAACAAAGTGCTAGTGTACCTCAGGAACTTTTATTTCGTCCCGGGACATGCCTCAATCGAGGCTGTGGATTTTCGGCGAGTTTCGTCCATTATCAAAGCCATTTTTGTGTTACAATTTTGATTAAATTATTTTAGGTATCGAATCAAACACTAGCCTTCGCAACTTCCAAGCGGTCATAATGTCTGCTTTTAGCATCTCTTTTTCGGATCTACGTATCCGATTTACAAAACGATCACAATCATCTCATGTCTGTTTCTTGTGGCTTAAATCCTTAATTTAAAACAGGGTTAAAAATGTTTGTGTATGCCTACACTATCATTGCATGAGATACCTCTGGCACTTTGTGTAATATGATTGAATTTTATTATATTTTCCATCCTTTGTTGTGGTGACTTATTGAAATAAATTACAGATGGCATGATATATAAAAATAATAAAGTTCTTGTTGAAAGGTGTAATTAATAATTGAAATACTGTGATTATATCTCGTATTGTGTGGGATACAAATTTTAAACATTGCTTGGTGCCTTCAGCAGGGTATGAACGACGTAATTTTGGAAATGTGTCATCCATTATTCATCAACGAAGTTGCTCTGGCCCAAAAGCCATGTAAAATTTATCTAGAACTTCTTCACCATGATGAACAATCTGCACCTATAAACTCAAACTAACTCTTAAACAAGTTATTTTATCTGAATATCCAATAAAAAATGAAAATTTTCTATTTAAGTATGTTTGACCTCTATCCTCGTTAACGTTTTTTTTATATTCAAATGTGTGCAATCAATGGCTTCTATAACGGAGAAAAAGTTTGCAATTGCACGAAACTTCTGTATTGTTCCTCTTGTGCTGTCAACGTAGCGGAAATTTGAGTATTTTGTTTTATTTGTAATATTGTATTGTTGACTTTAATTTTTGATAATTTTTTTGATATCATTTTGGTTTCATTTTGATTTTATTGTGATTTAATTTTGATCTTATTTTAATTAAATTTTGCGTTGATTTGAATTGAACTGATTTAATTTTCATTTAACTTTTTTGTTCGTCATTTATTTAATTTGATTGTATTTATTATAAGTTAAAGTTATGATTATGAATTTTACATTGCATTAAGAAATTCCTGTAAAGGTAGTAATTGAATTTTTATAAAAAAAAAAATATTTTTTTGAGCTAAACTTGCCTAGGATTCAGCCACTATTTTGCATATAATGCGTACTCATGGCTGAAAAATGCCATGTAAATCAGCTGAATCATCTTGACTCGTGGCCAGTCTCAATGTGATATGTATGTAGACAATGAGTATAGTTTACAAGAAACTCGGCTATGCAAATCACGGTACACTCTATATCCACTATTTAAGACCGTCGTGAATGTCGACGACTAATAGTAAAGTTCACCATTTACGAAGTAAAATTTTAGTAAATTTGACTAATAGTGAAGTTGACTGATCCTGAAATAGATCATATCGAGTAGACTATGCTTAGTTGACTGACCGTGAACAAACGAGGCATTATAGGATTGCGGTACTGTTAAATAATTTTGCTACTGGTAATATATAAAATATTTCGGTACCTTACGAAATAAACCTCGGCCGCAGCTAATATTTTAAGAAAACATTAAATTTATATTTTAGAAAAACACTTAATAACATATAAAATTATATCTTTTGACATTTCCGCCTAATTTTTCGTTTAAGGCTACGTGACTTCAAAAACGCCACGTAGCCAAACCGGGAGAATTTTCGATATGATTCAATTCTACACGAAGCATCCTCAGGAGGTCTTAACTCTGCGAGCGCACGATAGAGAAAGTGTTAGAGAGAAGTTCTCCATCTAAAATATAAAGTGTTCTTAAAATATTTATTATTATTATAGAAATTACAATATTTATTGTTGTATTAGCTGGATTGTCCACTGCTGACCATAGTCTTCCCCATTATCGGGGTATTTGCCATAATCCCCACTTTTGCTAGACGTCATGGAGATCGCAGTGTAAGATAGCAGTTCCTCAAAAGCTGCTGCCCACCTTCTGGTATTTTACCCTTAGTCTCCTCTTACTACAACCACGGTAAGAGATTCCCATGTCATGGGAGGGTGAAATTCTAGCCCGCACCCCACATACATACCTAATACTTATACACATATCTTCGGGCGGGAGTCGCAAGTGTATTCAATGTCCCCTAATGTGGGAGGCTTTGTTCAGTAGTAGACGTCATGGCTATTGATGATGATGAATACTTTATCATATCACAGCGTACCATTAAAAAAATATCTAGGAACATATCTGAAATTTCACGTGACGTGATCCTTCCAATAGAACTAAGTCGTGCTTCTTGGGTTGGGGAAGCATGTGAAATATTTCACACATCAACACCAATCAACCTATGATTAGTTAAACCTATCGTAGGTACATATTTATAAAATACTAGCTTTCCGGCCTCGGCTCCGCCCGCGCTTTGTCGGTTATCTTGCTAAACCATTAACCTCTTTTTGCGCAGTTGGGTAAAAATTATCCTATGTCTGTTCCCGGGTTTCAAACTATTTCCATACCAAATTTCATCCAAATCGGTGCATTCGTTTTTAAGTTTATTCGTTTGATACAAAAATACAAATGTTTCCTCTTTATAATATTATATAGATATAGAAGTTAAGTATTACATATATACCTAAATACATGATTAATGATACAAAAATCACCGCTGTCGCATTGGCTTTTGAAAATAAAATAAATTATGTGTATATTAAGCGTACCAAATCAATATGAAACACTGTTTGACAATGAATAGCATTTGGGGCTATTCAATAAACTGTAAAAACCAAGGTCTGGTCTAGAATTTATTATTTTTTTATGCATACTCGTTAGTTTTGTATGACGAATTTTGTCACTTCAAGATATCTTTCATAACAAATGATATTGTCTAAAATGTTAGTGTATCCCATTTCACACCTATAACAAAGTACAAACACTAAAACCAAAACTGAACTTTTAAGTTCAGTTTTAGTTTTATGGCCGACCCGACGTGAATGTACCAAAAGCTGTCCAAGTACCAGAAGTTGTCCAAAATCACAAAGAAATGTAATTTTAAGAAATGCTTGTAATTTTTGTAGTAATATTTTGACTTTCAACTGAGAGGGAGCTTCCTATTAGTTGAATTATTCTATGTTTTTTGCAAATGAAGTTGCGTATTTTCTAAAGTTCAGGTTTTCTATTATATTATCTGTTATTGCTTGCAATAATAATTTGGTCATTCATTTTAACATATTTGTTAATATTGTATCAAAAGTTACCTACTCGCGTTATGTAGTCTTATGTAGACATGGGCGTTATTGGCTATTTCTAGTAACGGCTACCTAACCGCTATTTGGTTTCAATATCGATATCAATAACCGTTGTCGAATATCGGTATCAGTGCCCGCCGTGTTATATTATATTATATTATCGCGCGCATCGTTGGTTAGCTAGCTAGTTAGCTGCTCTTAACTACATGAGCTACTTGAAATAACCGAATTTATTTTATGTTTTAGTTATTTGAAATTGATATTGGCGATTTCCCTTCATGCTTTACTAGGCTTAGGACTAGCACAATTTAATCGTAAGTATAATGAAATTGTGGCGCATTTAAAAATCGACATATTTACAATGATTGTATATAATGGCTCGCTAACTATTATCAATCTAACCTAATAAAATATTTACATTTTTTTTACATATTTACATGTCAAACCTCTTTGGGCTTAAGTTTGCATTTAAAAATGCAAGCTGTTCAACTTTTTTGGTTTTTAAATTACACCGCCTTTGATTAATAATCATTCCGGTCTTGGAGAAGAGGCGTTCACATGGGACAGAAGTCGCTACTATATTACATTTTGTCTGATAAATCTCAGACAAATGCGGATATATAACTTTATGGTCTCTCCACCACTGGGCCGGGTTGTTCCACTGACCTGCTGAATTTTTTCTGGGGAGCATTTCATCGTCCAAATACATCTGAAGTTCGCGTATGGCTCTAGCTGTGGCATTTCCTTGGGGCTTTTTCTTTTTCAACAACTCATCAAACCTTCCCCAAGCGCTGACATCTTTTTCTTCTATATTATTATGGTTTATAACTTCTTCGGATGGTCTTGGTTCATTATTGCGATCTATCAAACCAACAATCAGATTATGAACATGTCTTTTTATGTCTGTAAAGGCTATATCGTTTTGAAAGCCGTAACATTTGAACCGGGGGTCTAGTAAAGTGCACAGAGCAAAAGTTTTACTGTATTCAATCCTGGGAAATCGTTCGATCAGGCCATTTTTTAAGGATGCTAGAATTTCTTTAACAACTGGTTGAAAATGGCTGTAATCCGGCTTATCTAAAAAGTCTTCGGAAATTGATTTTAGGCAATTGGTCATCACAATTACCAAACTACCGGTCATATATTGATCTCCACTAATTGAAGAAGTCACCTCTTCAAAAGGTTTTAAGACCTCACACAGTTGTTTCGCTGTTTCCCAATCGTCTGTAGAAATAACAGGCCAGTCCTTTTCTATCATTGCCATGCAGTGCTTTACGGCCTCTTTCAGCATGCAAAATCTCTGCAGCATAAAAAACGTCGAGTTCCAACCTGTTGGAACTTGTTGTATCAGACGTTTTGGTTCTCCATTGTCAGCCATGTTCCGCATTTGGTAACTGAGTAGCATATCTAAAGCTGTCGTACTTCGTTTAAAGTGTGCTACTATTTTTTTAATATTTTCAAGTAATATATCTATGGGCTTTAATGCATGTGTAACTATAAGGTTGAGGGTGTGTGCGTAGCATCCATATCTTTTCCATTTCAGATCTTCAATAGCCTTCTCTATATTTCTAGCATTATCAGATACCGCAAAAAACACTTTTGTGCTACAACCCCACTCATCAGTAACTCTTTTTAATTCCTTAGATAAATTATCACTAGTATGACGTTCTTTCAAACCTTTACATTCAAGTAAAACTTGTTGAGGCTCAAAATTCTTGTCTATATAGTGAGCTGTTACAGCTATATAGCTTTCTGTTTGTGATGACGTCCAACAATCTGTTGTGATACAAACTGATCGTACGTCCCGGGCAACGGTTTCCTTGGCCTCAGATAAACATTTTTCATAGAGTGCCGGTATCATGGCGGCCGAGATAGCTTTTCTACCAGGGAGGGTGTATCCTGGTATATTTTTTACAAATTTTTTAAAACCTTTATCTTCTACTATACTAAAGGGTTGGTAATCATTTATAAATAACTCCAACAAATCTCGGTCAATCCGCTTTCTTTCTTCCGGGGTAATAATTTTTGTTACGTAATGTTGCATCGTTCTTTGACGTTTGCGAGTAATATAATTTAAATCGCAACTGGCTGAACTAGTGGGAGCTGTAAGAGCCATTGAAGAACTACTGACTATTTGAACCGCTTCCGTTGTGCTTGTGCTTGGTACTTGAGTTTGCTGAGGAAGGTCGTTGTCGATATCCGATGTTGTTTCCCAATTAGCATCACTACGCTGTGCTAAAAAAATTGTCGGGTGCGACTTCTTCAAATGAGAATTTAAATTCCCTGTCGATGTTTTGTAGGATAAAGTCTGCTTGCAATAATTGCAAATAGCAGAAATACCATCTTTTCTCTCGAAATGATTCCAAACCATACCTTTTTTACTAGACATTGTAATACCTATTTGTACTTACTAAAATTAATTTCCTAACATAACCTAACACTACTAAAAGTACTTATTTACGTTTTTTTTACACTTATTTAATTAAATTAATCGTCTACAAATACACAAATAGTCACCAATAAATCACCAATATCACAATACATCCAAGTCACTAACGAAAACTTCACTATTAACTCAAAATGAACCCAAAACTTATTTATGAACGCAAGACCGCAACGCAAACTAACAATAATACAATACAGCACAAAATCAAAACAAATCTGCCCCCGGCCCCCCGCTAGTGCCCCGCGTAAAATTCGGTGAGAGAAAGACCATTTTAAAATAATTAGTAGTGCCAAACTAAATACAACCTTATCTATACGTTAGTAAAGTTTTAATGTATGACTTTTCGTAGGTCAAACTTTAATGAACGGGCGATCGGTGGCAATATTCGCTTCATCTCATTTTTGAACATTGAGACTCGACTCGAAAGAGAGAGATGGCATAATTATTTTAGTTATCGCTTCGGCGGTGATCGTTGACAACCAAACTACAACTAGCGGTAGCGGGCTCGAAACTCGTCGCGGCGACAGGCGACACGGCTACGGCTGCGTAGTGCGTTTGCTGCCGTCATCGAATATTGTAGTGTAGTTCATTGTATGGTATGGTATAAAAAAAAAGCTGTGTAGCTGATAACCGTTACGAGATGTGGTAGCGCCGATAACACGTTTTGGTATAGCGGACACATGTCTAGTCTTATGTATATATACTAATCTATTGTGTCAGTTGAGTACTGTCAGAAGTTGGGTAATAAAGTTAGTCTGCACTGGATAACCGACCTGATTACTTTAGAGGTCATCCCATACCCTCTAAAGTAAACACCACAGTAATTTTTAATACCCTCGTGCAAGATGACAACTCATTATTTAACCAGTGTTCCTAAACTGAAAGAAAGGAAATTATGATGAGTGGATATTTGCGGTCAAGAATTTACTCGTATTGGAAGGTACGCTACATTGTGTGAAGCTAATGGAGGAAAAAGTAATCAAACCTGAAAATGACACTTAGACGTGTACATCAAAAATACAGCGTCTTCAAAGGAGTTGTGGGATAAACTCAAATCCATGTTTAACGACTCAGGATTTTCGAGAAAGATATCGTTGCTACGTCACCTGGTTTCAATACGGCGAGAAAATTATGAGAATATTACTTCCTACGTCACTAAAATTATTGAAATATCGCGAAGAATGAGTGGAACTGAATTTGAGATAACTGATCAATGGACTGGATCATTGTTGTTGGCAGGATTACAAGATAGATTTTCGCCAATAATAATGGCCATCGAACATTCAGGTATTCCAATCACGGCTAATGTCATCAAGACAAGTTTATTGATGCAGAACCGACAGAAATGACAGTTGTGACATTAAACGGAATGCAGATTTCAGATTTGGGATTTGCTTCAAAATGGTTTAAACAAAACCCCAGACCTAGCAATACCAAACTAGTCGGGACGTTCATGCCAAATACGAAAGTGACGGGAGGAAATAAAAATATAAACTATTACCTATGCAAAACACCGGGTCATTAACGAAATCAAATACTAATCGAAATAAATGTCCAATTATTGAAAAATAAATCAAACATAAGTCTACGAATGCATTTAGTACAGTTTTATTGAGTGAAAACGCACCTGGATTTGGGAGTCAGTGCGCATATGACGTGTATCGAAACTTGCTTGCAAGACGTTTTGAGTTCACAGATGTATCCCCAAATAATGAAAAACTTCAAGTTACGTGTAATGACAATGTCGAAATTATAACGCAGCAAAGCTATGATATAACTATCAAGGATGTTTTATGTGTTCCAAAACTAACGACAAACCTTTTGTCAGTGAGTCAGCTAATCAAGAATAATAACACTCTCAGACAGTCAGTGTTTGTTATACCATGCAAACAAGGAACTTGTAGCTGTTGCTACAGACCGTCAGTGTTTGTTATACAATGCAAACAAGGAACTTGTAGCTGTTGCTAATAGGTACAAGTAAGTGTACAAGTTCCATATTTGTGCTACACCATATTAGGAACCAGGATTTCTTCAATCAAACAAATTGTGCTTCTAAGTGAGTGACGGTCTTCTCTTTGAACAAGTCCCTTATCCGTGAGGGGAGTGAGTGTTTAAGCTCGCCCGCCGTGGAGGTGTGAGAAGCTAGCGTAAGGGAGTACCGAATCGTAGTGGTCAGTTCAGTTGGGATTAACTCGACGTCTTCACTGTTTTGTTTTGTTACCACCGGCCTGGTTTTGGTCCGTTCTGTTATAGGATCCCGAAGAGTTTAGGTTAAAAAAACAGATATTTAGATATTACACTTTTATTAAAATGTATATTAGGAAAATAGTCTAAGGGACCCTTTGGCAACCGAACGCGACCGTGGCTTGTGCACTGAACTGGCTTAAGAACTAATGTTCCTGAACATTAAGATATCCCTGACTTAGCAGTAAAAGGAATGATGCTGCATTAAGGGTAGCATCAGTGGGGTATAACAGTTCGTGTTCTTCTGAGTAGAAGGTCTTACAACAGATTTTCCGCCTCCTCATGGGGGTCGCTCTCAACTCCTCTACTTAAGAGATCCTTAGTGAAGTAACAATGGTCGATCGACTGACGGCAGGTCTGGCATCACTGTTTGTGTTGGTGGTGTCCTTCTGCCCTTTATGATGACGAGATCTATGACGTCTGCGCCGCACCAGCTTTCTAATTGCCTCTGTGTTGAGACTTATTTGTGGCGGTTTGTAGGTAGCATGAAAGCGGTGGTTTTGACCTTTGACATTGACAAGCGGCTTGCATTGTTTAGTTGTCTTTCACAAGCAGAAGCTGGCGTATGATTCTCCAGTGCAATCCTGTAGCGGTATTCATACTTTTTTTTAAATTTCAGATAGCTTTTTTAAGTCCAGGGAAAAGGCAAACCAAGCAGAAATTGAGTCTGAGGTAAATTGTGATGATAACCAAGCCACAGATCGGAGACGCAAAAAGCTTAAAAAAAATTACGATAGTGACACTAGTGATTCTAATGATGCTAATTCGTATACATCAGATAACATTTTAAGATATCTCAGACCATTTGTCCTTCCCCAAGCACTTGTGCAGGTACTTACTTATTTATATTAATATAGGAATAGCCTAGCAGTTACTACCATAATATGTAAACAACGGAGGAAGCTATGCTGTAAGCATAATAATTTGAAGAAACCCCCGCACCGCAAGTTCCAGAGTACAAGCTGTGCAAGCAAGTGCCGGACTTGCAGCCGCTTTCCGAGTTTGCGGAACCTGCAGTATCTTACTGGACTTAAAGCTAAATTAAAATTAGATTCAGATTCAGATTTATTTATTGTTAGACTGTGTTACATGTAGTTCTTAAGTATTATAAATAGTACCAACAGCTAAGTCCATCCGGACATACAATAATAATGTGCTTATATCTAATACATATTTATAGTCATTTAATTATTAAGGCATGAATAATTATATAATAATATAGTAGGCGTGAAAAAAACAATATAAATCCAAATAAAATTAACTAACGTCAAATTTAGAATCTATCTATATGAAAGTCAGTCACGTTATAGTATAGTTTTTGTGAAAGAAAATTATACAAACTTCTTTTAAATGCAGTGACACTCTCCGATTTTAATATTGTTTCTGGCAAATGGTTGTATATCTTAGGACCCATACCGCATACACCTTTTCTAAAACATGCTGTTCTGTGTGCAGGAACTTTCAGCTTATTTCTGCTTTGTGTACTCTTCCCGAATTCATAAAGGTACAGATTGTTTCGAACAAATAGCGACATCTCGTAAATATATAGACATGGAAAAGTCAGGATCTTAAATTTGGAGAAATATGGCTGGCAGGAATCTGTCGGCTTCAAATGACAAACAGACCTTAAGTATTTCTTTTGGGCCTTGAATATTGTTTCCCGTTCCGAACAGTTTCCCCAAAATATAACTCCATAACGCAAGGTAGTTGTTACGTAAGCATGGTATGCTGTAAGTACAGCTGATTGACTAACTACTTTTGATAATAAATAGAGAGCATAAGAAAAACTGCTAAACTTAGAGCGAACAGATTCAGCGTGTATTTTCCAGTTTAAGTCAGAGTCAAGATGTAGACCCAAAAACTTTGTGTCAGATATATATTTAATGTCATTATCATAATAAGCAATTTTACATGTCAATTTCCTGTATTGATTAAATGTCATGATATTTGTTTTGTCAAGATTTATCAGTAAATTATTGAATGTGCACCATGTTACTAAGAGCTAAATTAATTTCAGGCTCGAGTGGTTTCTGTTTTTCACCAACAAAAATGGCAGTGCTGTCATCAGCAAATAAAACCATAGGCTCTTTAATGGCACGAGGTAGGTCATTAATGTATATAATAAAGAGTATTAACTTATCTAACCTTAACCTAGTCAAAATTCGCTACTTATTTTGGGATCCTTTATTTTTATTATTTATTTATATTATATCGGGATCCTTTATTTATATTATAATCCAAGTAGATACATTATATAAGAAGTAGATTGTTATAATTGTACAATAGTACAGTTATTGCAATGTTACAAAGAAATTAAATAAACCTATATTATTATGAGGAAGCAAGTCCCGCAAGATAAAATCTAATCAATTTTTTCACATAATAACCATAAAAAACTTTTTTTGTAAGAATATAGTACAGAATACAGTGGTAGTGCAATCCAGTGCAATTTCCACAAGCTGCAAAAAGCAAGCAAGGGTATTTGCTTGGACAGCCCGCAGTACTTGCATCACTTGGCTGGTCAGCAGCCGCGTGCCGAACCCGCGGCACCCGCCGCTTGCAGCCACTACTATCGTGTTACTACAAAAATACAAATTATATCTCAGAATTATTTATTATAAAAATAGAATATAGAATAGACAGAAATCCAGAGCAAGTCCCATAACTTTCCAGAATTTCCCACCCCTACTTTTTCTTCACTGGCTCCTCACACCTCTCACTCTAACTATACCTACACCCACACCCATCCCTACAATCTCCGGAATCCACCACCTCCAACCTCCTAACCAAGCTACCCCAGCACTCTCAACCATTCCCCCCTCTTCCTCTTCTTCTTCCTCTTCCCTCTCCACCTCGTCATCTCCATCCTCCACTACCTCCACTACCTCCACAACCTCCACTCCATCATCCCCCTCCTCCTCCACCTCCAACATACCATATCCTCCGCCCCTACCCATACCTGCAACTCAATCCCCGCACCCCAGCAACTCTCGGTCACCCCGCATCACACTGGGAGACATCCTTACACCTCACGACGAACAACAACAACAACAGAACGTTAACATAGACCAGGTTATAACCCACCCACATCACATCACTGCTCTCCCCGGGCCGCTACTATCCTCGGATAGTAGCTGATCTACCTCAGAAGGGACTAACTCAGAACCCGAGAGCCACACCAGGGGAGAGGACAATAACGATAACATCACCATACCTCAGCAACAGCAGCCGACCTGTACTTCCACACCAACTTATAACCAAACAACCATAACATACGGAACCACTGGCATGGCTCTCACCACCAACTCAAACCTCTCCTCACAATAACTATTACAAACAAACAACTACCCTATAGAGATAAATCAACAACGACTCCAACAATATTACTGCGAACGCTGCGAATGGTTACAGTACTGCCTAGATAAAGCAATTGCAGCCGAAACTACAAATCAAAACACTATTGCAGACCTAAATGCACAAAACATACAAATGAGCAATACAATATTCAACCTCACAGTAACTGTAGAAAAACTCACCAACCTACTCGCAACACAAAACAATAAAAATAACCTGAATAATTTCCATCCACCATCCCAAAATATCTACACACTGAACCCACACCAATAACTGCAATTCCCACTCCAGCACCTCCACCGGCGCCAACACAAAAACTGAGTCAAGAGGTGACGGTCAGCACGACCGTCAGCTCACCACTGCCCACCCACACCCACACCCTACCACCACAATACAACAACAATAATGAAAACCCCATCGACCAAACAACATCCAAAAATCTTCAATGAGTGCTGTGCGGAAAGAGCTTTGCCAGCAACATCACAAGACATTACAAACGGATTCACTCAAATTATGCTGACGGTCTGTTAAACCGTCACATGGATTACCGAAGGCTCTTTTATATAATAACTACCAGCCCTAAATCGCGGTGCCCCGGAGAGAACATCCCTCCAAAATATATGCTGGAGTGCACGGAGTGAACAGAAACTTTCTGTTCGGAGCGCAATACAACAAAAACACATAATTTCCACCAAAAAAACTCATACCAGCTTAACTACTATACCGTCAAGATCTAAATCTGATTATATTCACTACAACATAGACTTAGATCATATACCTAGACCATAAACCTGAAATCACACATGCATACTGAGTAAGGCACTATCGGCACCGGAGGCACCGGCGGTACTGTCGGCACTTAACTTTAGAAAATAACTGTAGACTTTAATAATTTGTACAAATCTATATAAACGTAATTCTTAATTCTATCTAAATAATATAGAAACAGTTGTACATATGACATTCTGCATAATTTTGCATAATTTATATAAATGTAAGTCTTGCATAGAAATGCGTTGTAATGCAATCCTACGTAAGTGTATACATATAAGTAGCAAACATATAGTTAACATTTTCAGTGACTTAAATTATGGTGACCTAATTTGACATAATTTTGCAGATCCGTGCCTGATTCCCCACTTCCCTGCACGTTAAAAAATGGTAGGTACTCACGTATTGTCAATGTCAGTGCCGATGTCATATGAGTTAGTTAGATTCTCTTGTAATAATCTTCTGCAAAAAAACAGTATCATAGGTAATTCACATAGATATAGTAGTAGGTAAGGCCGGGAATATGCGCCAGATTTTACTGTTGGATAGACGGATCCAGTATCACAGATTACATAATAGTTACTTCGTATAAATATTAGCGCTATAACTTTATAAGAAGTAAATATTACCTAATGAGTGCTATCGGTTCAACTATATTAATCTCACTGTATTACAAGAAAAAATTGACGTAGGCAAAATAATATAACTAGGTACTATATTCTATATTCTAACGACGTATGTATGTTCCCGGCCTAACGGGCATGCTCTAAGATTATTCAAAAGGTATATTACAAAGGTATACTAGGCTTGGGTATTTACTTCGTAAATTCACATACAGGCACAGAATAATAAAAAGTGTAAGACTGAATGAAATTCGTTATTAAATTCAAAATAAGAGGTTACTTTGGTTTTTTTTTCGATCATGTGAAGTTATTTATTGTGTCTATTTATTGTATGATTCCACTCAAGGGTATGCTTAACTTTTTTTTTCAATTTGATAACAGAAGCGTTTCTTTGAGAAAAAAGTTCTTGTCTTGACTTGGATGGGTGTCCGCTAGTGAATTTAATACTAAGCGCTTCCGTGCTTCTGAGGGCACGTTAAGCCGGTCATCAGTCTCGGTTGTTGTCTTAGGATGGCAGTCGTTATAGCAAGGTGGTAGAGCATTTTGCGAATTCCCGCTTGGATAGCTATCATCCTCAAGTAAAAAAGCTGTTGCTAATCACCTAACGGAGTGTTCCGTCAGGTGTCCTTAAGAGCCAGTAATTCTAGGTTAGCTAAAAACTACATCTTCGACTACTAAAAAAGCGTACACGCGTTTACGCCTAACTATTTCTAATGCCACGCATATGCATTAGAAACAGACATATAATTCCAGAGCCAAAAAGGGCACAAACTAAAATTGTTTTCATTTGTTTTGCTCGTGCGCACCCCCCACGCAAGTTTATTCCAGTCATTTATTCCAGTTAAGTCCATTTCAAAATCAATAGTATTTCCAAATCCTTCCGTATCATCAACAAAATCATTAGAGCAAACATTTCTAAGAAAGCTGTAAAACGGTTAAGCGTCGGCTGGGATCAGCTTAAGCATTTCTGTCAAGTCCTTTATTTTTGCATCTCAAAGCTCTCGACCGTCAGGGTAAAGGATTGGAAGATCCATTTGAAAATTGGGATTAGGCCTATGGCCTTTAGCACCCTTAGATATATCTATTTCTTTAAGTGCTTCTTCATGTAAAGTTTTGTTGGATCACTCTTCCGTACTTCGATTTCAAATGTTGTCATCCACGATATTTTTCTTTTTTCGCTATCCGTTTTTCTGTTTGTAATACGTTCTTGAGGTGGTGCTACTGATCGAAAATCTTGCTTTTGTAGCCTAGTAACTATGAATTTTTTTTCGACGACATTTTTTCGTCACTGTGGTGTAGTCTTCCGCTGTGTATAGGCGCATCTGATTCTTCAAGGCACATTCCACGTCTTCAAACTCAGAATCATTCGGTAAGTATGTTGTCGTGGGTGTAAAAACCTCAGCGTCATTTTTTGCAGCGTTTCATGTTTGTGCAATATATTTAGAAGCATGAGCACCATTTTTGTGCTTCTATTTTGACCACCACATGAATCAGACCATAGTATTACATCAGTAGCAGTTGGTTAGAGATGCTTCCTGATTAATTTGCTTAAGCATGATCCCACCTCTTGAGTTCCACGACCTGCTTCGTGCTCCAGCCAAATGTTAAAATAATCCTGTCCAGTACTTCCACAATGTATTTCTAGATTGTGCAAATTTAGTTGGCGCTTGTAATAAACGATGCTTGAACGTCTACCAAGACGTGGCAAACAATGCGTTTTTTTCGAGATCGAACGTCAGAGTTTCGAGCGTTGGATCTGATTTAGCACTAGCTAAGTCTTTCCTCATGTGAGCAATCAAATTTGATATAAATGTTCTTTATGTTCCTGTTCGATTAATTCCGATTGTTCACTGGAAGCTCCTGTTTTGCTAACTTTCAAACGGTGACAGCGAAAACAGGTGTCTTTTTAAGGTTTCTTGAATCGTAGATTGAAATCTGTATAAAAACATTGCGAAACCTCGAAAAACTTAAACAATTTTCATATTTTTCTTTGTACAGATCGTAAATGGTGGTAAGGTTTAGGTTCGGAGGCAAAAAATTCGCTGTTGTTTTGTTTCTGCAGTAGTGAGACGTATATTTGGACAAACTTTATATAAAAAATTTCATTTGTTCTAATTGTTCTGATCAAATCGCATTTTTGCTCCCGAATTTTGCCCTCTTTTATCAGTTAAAGTGGCTTTATTTCGATGCTGCGGCGTTAGGGAGCTGCTAAGCACCCCACGGCCAGCAGGTAGATAGGTAAACTCAAGGAAGGGGTTTAAAAAAGTTTATTAGGCCTTATCAGGTTGCACAGCCGCGCACTTCTACTCGAAGGTGGATAACCGGAGAGAGTCACTGGCCTGATCGAAGATGTGATCCGTAGTCGCTCAGATCTGGCGGTCTTGACGTCGGCTGTTTTCGCAACTCTCGGTAGCTGTATACAGTAGCAGTCTTAGTCCTCCAGTTATTTCAGGATAGTAGTAGAATCCTGGAGAAAAGATACACCGGCTTAGTTTCCTGACACGATCGTTATTCTACCAGGTTATCAGTGACTCAGATTTTAAAGTTATCAGTCTAGCGCGGTTAGGCAAAACAGCTGTTAAGGTTCTAAAATTACATTAATCACTCAGCATTATGGAATAATAATAATAAGGAACTCACCCTAGAGGGATTCACGCACTTCACAACAAGTAAATAACAATTTATGATCGATAGTACGTAATGTATTTTTATTTAGCGCAAGACGAGTGTTCCTTGCCAATTGCATAGACGAATGAAGCCGCCACAGATTAACTCATAGTAGTTGGAGCTAACTGCGTTCGAGAGATAAGGAATGTTTAGCGTTCCTTCACTGGTTTTCGAAGCATTTAGGGAAATACTTTTAAACGTACGCAAGCCGTGGGTTCCGCACGTAATTATTTATAATAATTAGCAATATTAATGTAAGCTTATAATTTTAAGTAGTATGTAAGTTAGTTAAAGAATTTAATTAATATATTTTTAGTTTATGATTAACATCTATTGTTTCATATAACGAATAATACTATTATTTAAGTAACGGCGTTAGGCACAACGTTACAATGCTTAACCTACGCAGCATCATTTCACGATTGACTTATACTGAAGGTATTTAGGAACGTTTTTTTACACACTATGGTTTTCATTAAACAATATATTCTAGTATACATGCCTCAAGTGCCTAAGCATATTATTGCAGAACGTCCTATCATTCAATCAATCTTTTTCATGTCAATCTTTTTCACGTATTTTTGATACTGAAACTATTAAACATTCTATTATTTTTAACCAGCTTAACACCTTATTGAAAAATTGTCTTTGTCAGCCAATGAAGCGTTCGGTATCATCAACTCAATTTACGATTTTTTGTGGGTTGACATGTATCAGTATCCAATTATTATGCTTCACAGCACCAGTTACTGAACGCCTTAAACATAAAATGTTTTTGGACAAAGCTTTGCGTAAGTGCAAGGGGTGGTTAGTATTTTTCGCCAGTTCATCCAGCTTTGTGTAGTAATCGCGAAGTAAGTGGTGCACTCTTTTTTCTCCACAACTATACAACGATATGGATTAGCATCTAGTATACTTTTGTTGATACTGGACTCTCCATCAGCGATTAATTTAGAATATATGATACCATACGTTTCTATGGAGCTTTTAAAACCTGTTATTGCAAGAGCTTTCATTCCACTTGAGGAACCACTGTAATTTTTGAAACAAACGTGATCTGAGCAAGAAATATCGCGATTCGCTGCTCTGGCACATGTCATGCAGTACTTATTTTTTTCTGCCATATGTAGAACTTTCTTTGTACTATGTCCAATAATTACAGCAGCGCCTGATTAATCCGTATAGTTTTTTTCTATAGAATCGTTTAGACCAGCACGCGTATGCAACTACCGTGATCATTGGTACTCTGTTAGCGTCTACGTCACCATTTCGTACGGCTCAATCGTATTCTTCTGTTTTGCCAATTCCCACAATTCACAAATCTTTGTATGAAATTTAGCGTAAAGATTTTTAGACATACATGGTATTTTGAGGGAAGCTGATACCAGTTCTATACCTTCATAACCAGCTCCTATCGACATAAAACTGGACACTGCTGACTCGTTAAGATTCAAGTGTTTACTCGTACTTATTTTATTTTGATAACAATTCTTAACATGTAATTCGATATTACACATTTTGGAGTAAGAAGGAAATTCGGAGTAGAAACCTTGCGTTTTTATTTTATATATGTTCTAAATAACTGAAATCAAAACCTAGCCGTGAATCGTGTTTGGTAATCTTTTGCAATTTCTCATGAAATCAATTAGTCTGCACTCATTAACTTTAAACTTTTCGTTTTCTTGTTCTTTTTCAATGATAAGTTGCGGAGTATTCTGTTCCCACGTTGACTGAAATGATATAATTGTATTACTTGGTGATCTCTTATGCATAATAAATGTTATATGAAATTTGTGGAACAGTTTGTTTTTAGAACAGTTCATTGTAGTGAGGTGAGTGCTATGAACGACACATACAATTACGGTGCAAGTATCATCTTTTAAGTTTTTGTTCCGAGAAATGAAATTGCTTGTTTTCTGAAACAAAAATCATCATGGTTATTTTATCGATATTTAACCACCAAACAGAACTCGTCATTCATAAACCGATTTAGAAATTCTTTTACTATTTGAAAGAATATAATTTCAGATTAGTCGCATCAAAATTCATTAAAATCGTTTCATATTTTTGGTTTGTACATCAAAATAACTGCATGATAAAATTCAAACCATCTTCATTAAAATGAAATAGGTCCATCACTGAAAAGTTTGAAATACGCAATTATGGACACTTAGATGACATATTGTCATCAAGATTAGATACCTCTTCGCCATCTGCCAAATACTTTTCGTCAGATAAATCGAAACCAATATGTATATTTAAGAAATTGATTAAGATTGGGCGATATTAGAAATAAATTGGTCATCGTCGCAAGTATAATCGCCAATACGTTGTCAATAATGTCTAAGGACAGTCAACGTTCATAATACAATGGTTTTCTTATGTGTATACTATATTAAGGATTTTTCAAATTATGTTTTGTATTCTTATGGGATCTTTTAAATCATGTATTGTATAAGTGAAGATCCATATTGAATACTGAGATAATTATTGCATAAAAGTAGCTACGCTCATCTAGAGACTTACTTATTATACCCTCCTGTTTTCTATTGTATTGAGCTTCACGTCACCGATTATAAATCTTAAATTTCGAACAAAGCATAAAATTTCAGATGCATATGAGACTATTTGACCAATTATAAGTTTTGGTCTTGTACTAGGTGGATTTACATTGAGAACACGTCATTTTATTTATTTCTGACATTCTTTTATAGTTATTGATATATAACTTCAAAATCATGTCTACACCAAGGTTTTAACTATTAATTACATTTAGCTAGAGGCAATAGATCAGATATATAATGCTGAACTTTATCAAATGGTGTGTGAATATCGTACACGCATTTCTGAATTAATTAGTAAATATAGCCATATGCCAATGGGTGTGATGCGGGAATCGTCTGATAACATTTAAACAAAGTGTCTAAAGCTTTTATTGCTGAGGAGAATGAGTACCTAATTTTGACAATTATAAGATAAGTTTTGTTTTCAGCTTCTTCCTTGTTACAATGGAGCAGGTAGGGTTGTACACTCTGATTAATTTTCCTGGCCTTCTCGGCAATTTCATTAATTTTTAAGTCGTTTGTTCTTGATTTTATTTTCGCAATAAACATCTTGTTACGTCAACTCAACCTCTGAGTTTTAATTTTTTAACTCTTTATTAATCTTAACAGTTATCCTCATCGCAGGATCTACACAAGACAATTGTCAATCATATTATTTTACAACCAATTGGAAGCATTTTGGAATAGGCGTCGGTGCCTGGAGACACGCTACATCCACCCGCCAGACAACAGTGACAAATCTTCTTTTTTCAGCTTTTCAGCATTATTTTTAGCAAGAACGAAATTTCTCGAAAGACTTATTCAAAGGTTAACAAGGATTTACGATTTTGTTAATCATGATAAAAATTATGAACGGCAAGCCAGACAATCAGATATGGTGGATCTATTCTTCAAGTATGATAACCTGCGGCAAGAAATCGAAAATAACGACCGAGCGCACAAACAAGACCGTGCTTCAAGCGAAGAAACATAGTATTATTACAGGGCAAAGACTGTAAAAATGATATCTAATACCATAAAAGAACATCATGTTTAAATTAAAAGTAATTTTCTACTGTTCTTATGATCTATACTATTTACAACAATATTATTAATAGGAAAGATTTGTATGTATGTTTGTAACGAATTGGCTCAAAAAGTACTGGTTTGATTTTAAACATTCTTTCACCCTTTGAACGCTACATTATCACTGATTAATATAGGCTATTATAATTGCAAGAAAAAAATAAGGATTCCTTCTAAAACTACAATAATGTTACCCAAGGATTTAAAAAAATGCCTATAAAATATCTTTCATCGCATGCGCTGCGAAAATTATTGATGATAGAACGAAAAAATGCTCCACGATATTAAAGAACAAATCAATATCTACACGAAAAAAAAAGATTTCTACAAATGAAGTAAATTGCTTTCAATTAAGGAAATATTAATTCATATATAACCAACCCGACGGATCTCTCAAATTCAGAATCGCATGTTCTTGGAATAATTACTTTAAAATAAACTTATATTCATTTAGTCTGACGGCAATCAAACTATTTCCTTCTAAATATTATCAGTTTAACATAATATAGCAATTACTTCAAAGCAGACAATATTTTGAAACATGATGATACCTCAATCTTGTTTCAAAATTATTAGTTAAATGTGTTTATTTTTGTATACATTTGGTTTATTTACTCACAGAATTCGTAATCTTTGAAGATTTCGTAAGATTATGTTGTTCAAGATCATCTTCAATATGTTGATATTTGGTCTGTTTAAATTGACACAACTAGCTATTTTTGTTTTGCAGAATATTCAACGTTTATATACTTTTACAACGTAATAACACACTATGAGTTGAACTGTCACTTAAGCACAACGTTTAACACTTTTTCACAGTATATCTTCACATATTTACATTATTAATTGCATTTAATTTGTGGAAGTACTCAAAAGACTTGTTTACTTTAAAGCGCCCTCTTACGACATAATGTATATTTGACTGAAGCGCACGTTGAATAGTGCCATTAAATTTTCATTCTTACTCTCTGGTATTTCGTGAATTTCGAGGTTTAAGTCTGGGGATATTTTCTCTACAGCGGATATTTCCCCGACTGTACCTTGGCAAGCGAGCCTTGCGACTTAGAAATGTTAGATTGTAATTGTTTGATTTCAATGTCCTTCGCTTTAATCTCTGATTTCAAATCTTTCTGTTCCGCAGATAAGAAGTCCGTCCTAGAAGTAAGTTCGCTTTTTAAATTTTCAATGGCGCGATCGACCTGGACGGCTACCATTATTCGATATCTTTTTTAAGCGCTGACCTCAAATTAGTCATAATTATTGAGTCCGGTGCTAACTCTAAATCAAAAAGTCTGCTGATGATTTCCATAGTCAAGGGCTCGTTCGTTAAACTAGAGCCTGAAGGAAAGTTCACAGTAAGGTTCGCGCTGGTGTTGCGGCTCATATCGCCAAACGATATGTTCAAAGAGTCATTCAGAGATTGCGCTTTGCGGCGTGGGTGTCATGGAACTCGTCACTATTTTAGCGACGGGTTACGTTTTGACAGTAAGGACAGCTTAAACATTTTATTTGTTCATTAGTTAGATTCTGGGATGATTTATCAGATATGTTCAAGCATTGAAAACAGTATTCTGATGAACATAAATTGCAAATTAAAGATTGATTAGCGGTTAAAGTGCATTTACAGCTGTGGCAGTGCATAATGTATGAAATTATGCAATAATTAAAATAATAAGTTTTATAAGCTTGTTATTTTAATTAAGCTATTAGCGCAAGCTGTTGCGTCAAAAATATTTGAAGTCGTTGTTGACATTAAGTTCCTAAGCTCCTGCTTAATTTCGCAAGCGGCTTACGTCACAGTGGCTCAGCCTTGCGAGCGACAGATACAAACAGCGAACAACGTTGCGAGCCTGGGTTCGATCCTCAGCGCAGGCGGGGGCAGCTTTTGCGCGTGGAATTTTGTGAATGGCAAACGTTATGCGACCATACACGCACCAACGGTCAATTGACATTAACTTCACTCACACACTCGATAGTCCGACGCGTCCGCAAGCAGCAATGAAGCTAGATGTCCGACTCAATCCAATATGCCGCTGGAGTTAGATGGCGAAACCCCAAGGAAGAAACGAGAAGGGCTGATAATTTAAACACAGAACAGAACAACTTCCACAATGATAAATTGCAAAATACACAAACAATTGAACAAACCCAAAACACGTCCGCTCAGTCCGAGAGCTACCGGGCGAAAAAGAAAAGAAAAAAAGATTACCTGATCTATCCCTGGTATATCCAAAAATAATTTCAGATTTTCTGTTAATAACACCATACATATAAATTGTTCTTTTAATATCATTATAGACTTATCATCTCTCGTTGTCTTTTCTTGTGCTAAACCTACATGAGATAATTTGGGCCTGACATATTTTTTACAATTCTCGAAATATTGAAGTCTCTTATATTCACTGCGTATATGAGAAAAACAAGAAACCAAATCCTCAAAAATGCTTGTATCAAAGTTATTGTTATTGAACATGTATCATAAACTGTTCAAAATGTCTGTTATTAACATTTTTACAGACATTATAACTCTTGTGTAATTAGTCGAGATAAATTAAGCCTGTCATAAAGCTTACATATAAATGAGTCGATATAGCATCTCAATTTCTCTTTAAAGTTTACTGTTTTAAGATCCGGAACTATGTTTTCAATGTCTATTCTTGGGTGTTCACTAAGGAATTCTAATGGATCTAAGGCAATTTCTGTATCAGTATTATCACTGGCGAATACTTTGTCAGATTTATCAGTGGAAAATTCTATTTCAGTTGTATCATTATTATTTTCTTTACTGATATTATCTCTGACAATATTGGTGTGACAACGTTTAATGTGATTTTTAAGAGATTTTACACTTACCTATAGGACAGGTGTAATAATCATTGATATTGTGAAACATTTTCAGATGAAATGAATACTTATTGAAATTATTAAATATGTTTCCACATTAAGAACAATTCATCTTGAAAACACTTATTTTTCGTAATTATTAATTCAACAACCAATTAATATACTCGTAAAATGTGAAGGTACCTATTATACAGTTAATTCCATATCTGAAATGTATGGCACGTCAAAAGAGCGAGAAAACGATTTTTAGCGAGATGGTAGGAATTTTCTTAACAATCGGGTGGGTCTATGAGAGGAAGCCTAACACTAAATCGGCCGTTTTCTAAACGGATAGTGTTTTGAATGAAATGTCGTTCAGACTCTGTTACGATTGGCTTAGGTTGTGAGGCTAGTGAAAAATCTTCGTATTCCCAAAACTGCTTCAGTTGTGATTGTAAATTTTGGTTGCTAACAAAAGTACAAAGGATGTTTCTATGAAGGGGTAAATGAGAAGTAGATATGTGTCCAGCTATTAACCAGCCTAATTGAGTGTTGCGTAAAACAGGGCGACCAGGGCCGAGATTACGTTGCTCCGAACCTAGAAGCTCCCAAAATATATCACTTCCTACTAAAATGTCTATAGGCGAGGCCTGGTTAAATGTGCTATCAACAAGTACAATGGAAGGGTCTAAATTTAAATGAGAAATATCGAAAGACTGTTTGGGAAGCCTATGTGTAATGCAAGGTATTACTAAAAACTCGTGAGTTCGAGTAAAATAATTATGTTTAGATTTGGTCGTGGCAAAGCACCGATTTGGAGTGATGTTAAGAGAAGTGTCTCCAATTCTCATGATGTTTAAGGCACCTGCAGGCTGAGAAGTCTGAAGACGTAGCTATAAGCTGGAAGTCATTAAGGAGGACTGACTCCCGCTCTCTAACAATGCCCTAACACTTTCTGTTTTATTATTAAGAGGATTGATAATATCAATTATAGCCGTAAAAAGAAGCGTCTCAGCTGATGACACTGCAGACAGGATTGATGAAGCTTCTACGTTATTGTGAGAAGAGAGAGATGTAGATGTAATTGTGTTGTGTTTATGCAAGATTGTATTGTGTCGTCTCTTACATGTTGTAACGGTCCGCAATGCATTCCGCTACGTTCACAAATATATAGATACATCAGTATGGAGAAAGTCTAATCTAGGGAGGCAAAAAGCAGTTTTTGAAATATTAAATATCTAACAAGTTATCTAAATAGACAAAATCTCGACTATTAGACATAGATCATGGAGTTATAGAATTTCCAGTTAATGAAATTAATAATTCAGGATTTTATGCAAAAGTATAGCTGATAAAAGCAAAGTGATTGCTAAGAGATTTTATGCAGTAACTAAAATTCTGAATATTCCTACAATTAGCAAACTAATATTTCCCTTTCTAGGTATAGATTTCAAATACTTGGGAATGAATTAAATCTAACAGATCGAACAATACTAACTAACATAATCACAGCATCTGAATAATGATGGAAATAGAATGTGGTCACTTGGGGACAGGTTCCAAATACAAACAAAACTCATAAAACAAAGAAACATAATATCATAAATATTTAAAAATGGAACGTAGATGCAAAATGGGTATTCAAGTAGTCTGATTGGTTAGGTCGGCGACAGAATAAGGACAACTCACGTACATTATTCTAAATTCAAATAGACCTAAAATTTTAAAAGTAACAATGACTCATCAATATTTGAAAATGGAACTAAGGTTCTATTGGTCGAAATGTGTACCCGAGAAGTATTGATTGGTTAGGTCGGAGACAGGTTAGAGATCAGATACAGACACTTGGATAGTATAAAAAGGGGACGAGCTTGCCGTCCAGATCAGTTATCGTTGAGAAGCCAAAGTTGTTGTTCGCGAAGTTAAAGTGAAAAAGTGTTTTCATAATAATATTAGTGCTGTGTAAGTGAAAAGTGGAGTGTTTAGTGTTAGTGAGATACCACTTGCCAGAGGTGATTGGATTGACCCTGTTGGACGAGTTTACTCACGTAAGTCCTAGATTTAGGGATTTTGGACTTCTTCCAATTTGTGATTGTTGTATAGAATTTAAGATATACCCTGCAAATAAAATAAGGAGGTGAAATGAAACAAATATATGCAATATAAATTCTACAAAACAATTATATATTCAGAGTAGATTGTCTTAGGACATACTTTAATGAGATATAAATAAATCTGAATTAAATGAATATAAAAACTCTAAATACTGAAATAATCTCCCTGGTTGTGGTATTCAGATCAGAGATATTGTCTGAAGTATAATTTTCATCTACTTCATCTTGCTAACTACAATATTTAAGTTAGTTGATAACATTAGTTGTTGGCTGGAAACATATGCTCCTTGGATGGTTCGTAGCCGAAAATTACGGTTAGAGCAATCCATGGTTACTGTTTGATATTATCACCTATATACCACGGTACATAATTACTACACAACAACAGCTCTTTAAAAATCCAGAAGACATAGGTCTATCTGATTATTACATCAGAGTAGGCCAAATATAAACATCTTATATAATTGGGAATTAAATAAAACAAACAAACAGAAAAGATTTATAACACAAAATAAAACTAAGAAAGAAAATAAATAAAATTATAAAACGATTTCTTAAAACTAAGCTTAAAATTAAGCAAAACTCTAGCATTGTGTTCCAAACTCCACCGGCACTAAATAAAGGAGGGGTTTAAGCTAAAATTATGAACGAAGAACGTTGATATCTTAAAAGGCCTGTAATCCGGCCGCCCAGATGGTCGTAAGCCCATGGTGATTATTTTAGCTTCATCTCCTACAAAGTAAATAATCCATAGAATATTTAACATAGAATATTAAAAAAATAAATTAATATTAAAAATTATTTTTTACACTTAAGAGAAAACTTTCATATCGCAGTTGCAAAAGTTGTATTACTTACAAAATCTATGGAAACTACTCGTACTTACATTTAGTTCTAAAAATATATTATATACTTTGTAACAGCAAAAATATTCATTTATATACTTCAGAGAAAACTTCTATCATGCACAGTTGTAGTACATACAATATCTATTTATTTATTTATGGCACACAACAGAATAAAATCAATACGTTATAGATTATATTATATTATATATCCGTGGGAACTATTTTCATTTGGTTCTAAAATTACATATGCTTTATAATTACTCATCACTATTAGTACTCCAGATATATCTGATTTACTTTATTTAGTTAGTTTCAATACGCGACAGCCGATACTAAATAAAGCGTTAAGATGATTATGTACTAATTGACGTGTGTTGTTGTACCTTTCAAACAAAAGAATCCATGCGTCGGTATAATTACTATCTGAAACCTCTAAATTAGATATGACTCGAGAAGCTTCGTCTTCTAAATACGAATTGAAAATTATAGAATGTATGTATGGGTCTCATTCTGTCATTTGTATGAATTAAAGATTCATAGGTGTCGCGATATTCGAGCCATTTGAAGAATGACCCGTCAAACCTGTTAACTTTGATTTCAGGCAATTTGATACTTATCGTATTATCAAAGGCTTGGTTATCACAGCATCAATGTCGCTGGGACACAAGGGAAGGTGATGAGTGATTTACATGGAAGTTTTCCTTGACCTTACGGGATTCTAAAATATTTTGTGAGGTCGCAATTACCTTAAAAAGAACATCTTCTATGGCGTCCCTTACTGTGAGTTCAGCAGCTAAGTTGCTACTGTTATAACCTCTATGCGAGATTGCAGCTGTTCAAAGTTAGAACGTAACTACAAAAATTTCTCTAACCTCCAAGTCAATTCATTTATTTGAACCGATGATAAAGTTTCGCATTCTGTGATGTTATTTATGTAACTATCTAACTATTAAATTTGGTGATTTGACCCTTGAAAGTAGTACGTTTACATTTGAATGTATTAAACTCTTCTTCAAGGGAAGGTTTATTGAAGCTGGTAACCTTTAAAAGCCTAGGTACAGTAATACCTGCCTTATTTAGTTCCGTATCACTCCCAGCCATTTTAATTAGCTAGGTATTTAATCGACGTAAGTTAACATTAAATCAAATGAAGATGAAATATTATTATAGCAATATAAGCGAAGTGTGAAATTCCTGGAGTTAGAATGAAGTTAATTAATTATTCATCATTAACATTACAAGTAAACAAAACTGTAGTGGACACAGACTCGGTCGGTTCGTAGTAATAAAACCACTATTTGTTTCCTTCGATATTTCTTCGCTTTTTATTGTTCTTCCTTAGGAGGTCGGATTGCGACTGGATTGCAACTGGATTGCGACTGGATGATTTTCCTGTGTTCTTCGTCGCGCAGCGTGTTATTGCCGCACGGATTCGCCTTCGGGCATGGGTGGCCCCTATGCGCGGCTGTCCAGCGCCAGTCGTGCTTCACGGCTGGGTCGTGGGGGTGGGAGTCATCGGGTGATGACTCCTGCGTCATAATCTGGGTATACGGTCTGGTCCGGAAATCTTCAGCCTCCTTACTCGCCCCTTACCCGTCGGAGAGCCCGATAGGCGGAGGCGCTCGGGAGGCGAGATGGTAGCGCGCCCAGGCCGGCCCTTAGTGCCCGGGCGGCGCGGCAGCAGCTGTGGGTCCAGGTGGCGCTTCCTAGCGGCGGGTGAGGAGCCTGCTCACACCCGCTAATAATAGTGGGATAGGGTCGGCTCCCTCCCTGATCGCCAGGAGCACTTCCTGGAGGGTGCTTAGGGCGGTTTCAAGCGTTTCAAGCTCCGCCGCCGTCCTCGTCATCTTCTTAGCTGTCTAGGATGATTTTGCTCGCTCGCTTCATCGTCGCGCGGCGTGGGTGTGCCGCACGGACGCGCCTTCGGGCACAGGTGGCCCCTTTGCGCAGCATTCCTTCGCCAGCCGTGCATCACGGCTGGGTCGCGGGGGCTGAGTCATTTCCATGACTCCTTCTTCATTGTTCGGGGTAATAGGTCACTCCAGGATCGTCAGTCTCCCTACTCGCTCTTTACCCACCGGAGAGCACCCAGTGGGCGGGGCGCTCGGGAGATGAGATGTATGCGCGCCCTGGCCGGCCCTCGGGGCCTAGAGCGCGCGGCGTCGTTTTCTTCGTCCGAGTAGTGCTCCTAGCGGCAGGAGAGGAGCTTGCCCACCCCCGCTAATAATAGCGGGATGGGGTCCGCTCCCTCCCTGAGCGCCTGGAGCACGTCTTGGAGGGTGGATAAGGCGAGCTCGATGATTTCGAGCTCAGCCTTTGTTCTGATGGTCTTCTTGTCTGTCTCGCTCGCACGTGGGAGCGAGACAGGGATATGATGTCTTCTTGGTCCCTCGGTTTGAGCACGTGGTGCGTGAACCAGAGGGACGATGTCATCGCTAGAGGGTGCGTTAGTCGGGGGTGCGACCTTACGCAACCCTTGTGTCTTCTTTTTCTTCTTCCTCTTCTTCTTCTTCTTCTTTGTTCCCGTCTGGCCGGCGCCACGCGGTGGCGGGTGGTTAGCGGCGGCCATCAGGGAAGCGGGGGATGTCCTTTCGGTGTTTGCCGTGGGTGTCATGGTCTGTGCAACCATGGTCTTCGGCAGGCGTTCAGGTGGGTCGTCTCTGGTTAGGGTCGTGGTGCCCGCGCGCTTGTTCCGCGCCTCCTCGCGGAACACAGCGCAGCGGGGATTGTTGGCGGTGTGCGCTCCGCCACAGTTGGCGCACGTCGCTGGCTCTTCTAGTGGGCGGGGGCAGTCGTGCGCGTAGTGTTCGCCCCCACACCGCACGCACGCCAGCCGCCGGAAGCAATTGTGAGAGGAGTGCCGGAACGCCTGGCATCTGTGGCATTGTGCCGGTCCCCTCCTCCCACGCCAAGATTCGATTTTCACCCCCGGCATACAGAGCAGTTCATCCACTTCATATATGTCGGGGGTCAGGTTGGTGGTCTTCTTCATTGCTGCGAAGAATATGCAGCCTGGCCTGCCCATTCTTGCGGCGATTTTCTTCACATGCTCGGGTTCGAACCCGAGCTCTTCTAGTTCTTGTTTGATGTCTTCCGGCCTAGTGTCGGCCGGTAGGCCTCGAATCGCCAGCTTCAAACTTCGCTCCTTGGGGAGAGAGTAGGAGAACCAGGTCATCTTGTGCGTCTCATCCAGGCTAGTGAGGTAAGCCTGGACGATCCGGTACTCATCCCCATCCGCTGGTGTGAAGCGTACTCCTTGGTTAAAAGGACGTACTGTTGGCGTGCGTCCGAGCTTCTCTTTAATGGCGCGGAGGTGTTTCGTACAGTTGGGAAATGACTCCACAACGATCGGCGGGTACCGCTCCTTCCGTAGGTTCGGTGCCGGTTGGGAGTCTGTGGTTGCGGCAGAACTCGTGGTGGCCGTCTTCGGTATAGTAGTTGTCTTGGAGGTTGATGCCACAGCCTCGGGTTGTGAGACGGCAATATGTGCTGTCTCTTTCACGCCTCGCGGATGCGAGGTGGGGGGCGGGCGCGGGGTTGTGGCTTTCCTGACTGTTGTAGTCTGGGGTTGTGGGGTCTTCGTAGGTGCGGTAGCTGCCGTGGTTACGGCGGCATACGACGTGGTCTTCACCGTGGTGGAAGCGTCTTCGGTGGCCATAGCCGCCCAGTCCAGGCGGGCCGGGTGGCGAGCGCAGGCGCGTTTGCCGTCTTCCTCGGCCTCTTCACTGCGCTTCCTGCGCTGTCTAGCGGCGTGGGTGACGGCGGGCGTGGTGTTCTTGGGCGGCGATTCTGCAGAGTCCAGAATCACCACTACTGGGGGAGCGGTGCTCTCATCGGGGGTGGAGGAGGAGTCGTCTCTCCGGGCTTCGGCCTCCCAGCTTAGCCGCTCGATGCGGGCGGCTTCAAGGGTTTCATCTATAGAGCGTCGGAACTCCCTATAACGCTCCGCATCGGTAAGTTCCGAGGGGACCCGCCGCGTGGACAGGGATCTGTCGCGGGCGGGGGTCCTTAGTTGACCGTGGGGCTTCTTCGGGGCATCAGGGCATTTGGGGCCAGGTTCTGCCGGAGCGTTGTGTTCGCTCGGCGAACTCATGGCGGCGGGGTTGCTTCGATCCGCGCGATTCCTACTGAACCGTCGGCTGCGGCATCTGCGATTGCAGTTCCGGGCCAGCCGAGGTTCAGGCTGTCTGTAGAGGCGGCCGTCTTCGCCCTCTAGGAGGGGTAGAAATCGGAGGGTGTTTTCAATAAAACACCCCCGAGTTCCGAGGTGTTTTTGGTGGGAATCCGAGCGCGGTTAGAAGGGCTTATCGCAAGCAAAACTTTCCTGATGATTTTGCCCAAAACTCGGCTGTTTATATACAGTGGGCCCTACTAATTACCTTATTCTATTATCGGGTAGTGCAGTCCTACCAAATTATTCCTAGCCAATCATACATTTAGAAAAGGACGACAATATTGCTATCTAGCTCGTATCGTATGTCGTCAACCCTTTCTCATAGTCTGGGTTGGTGGAGGTATCGAGCATCAGCTCACGACCTCTGCTGAACCTCGCGGGGTGACTACCCTGCGGTATCTTACCACTGCGCAGGCTTCTCATGAATATGGCCGCTCTGCGCAGTGTCTGTCTGCACTTTTTGTTAGTGCTTGTCTAATGTGGCATCTTACTGTGCTATCAGTTCTGTGTGCAGTGATTTTTAGAAGGGCCCCTCTTCACCCAGTACTATCAGTTCCCTGGGTAGGGGGCGTCTTCTAACGCTGGGGTCCGGTGGTCTCGCGTGGAGTGGGGCGATACCCCGTAGGTGCTGGTGGTATCCGTTGTCCGCCGTGTCGAACATCTTTTTCGCTAGGCGGACAACGAACTCTTGGACGTTTTCCATCTTCAAGCCTTTCGCTATCGTGGTGTTCCTTACGTAACGTCCGGCTCCGGTAATCACTCGGAGGGCGACGTTCTGCTGGGCCTGTATTCTCTTTTTATTAGTGTTGGAGCAGAGGTTGTACCAAGCTGGGGCGGCGTAGGTCAATCTTGACCTTATGTACGTCTTGTATACTCCCAGCTTGGTTCTTAGCGGTAGTTTGGAGTTCAGTACAGGCCTCAGCAGGGCTCTTGCCGCCCTCGCGTGTTTGACGGCATGATCTACTTGCCGGGCCATGGTAAGTCCTCTGTCAATGGTGACTCCAAGGTATTTAAACTGGGTGGAGACGAATATATCTCCCCTGCTGAGACGTGGCGAGCGGTGAGAAGACTCCCGAGGAAAAAGGCGCCGGGTCATGATGACCTACCAATCGCAGCGATTCACCAACTCCCAAAGAAGGGCTTAGTAACCATCACTATCTAGCTCGTAGTGTGTCGTCAACCCTTTCTCATGGTCTGGGTTGGATGAGGCATCGAGCCGGAGCTCATGGCCTCTGCCGAGCCTCAAGAGGCTACTACCTCTTGGTATCTTTGCGCTGCGCAGGCTACACATGTTTATGGCCGCTCTGCGCAGCGTCTGTATTGCACTCTTAGTGCTTTGTCTTCTGTTGTGACCTTATTGTTGAGTAGGCTGTGTCCCCTCTTCCCCCAGTGCTAGTAACTCTCTGGGGAGGGGGCGCCATCTTGTTTTCATGTCCGGTGGTCACGCGTGAAGCGGAGCGAGTCCGCGGAGGTGTTGGTGTGGTCCGTTGTCCGCCCTGTCGAACATCTTCCGTGCTAGGCGGACAACGAACTCTTCTACTGTTTCAATTTTGACGTCTTTGGATATGGTGGAGTTCCTCACGTAGCGTCCAGCAGCCGTCATCACTCGGAGGGCGATATTCTGCTGGGCCTGTATTCTCTTCTTATTTGTTTTTGAACATAGGTTGTACCAAGCTGGGGCGGCGTAGGTCAGTCTTGACCTTACGTAGGCTTTGTACACTCCCAGCTTGGTCCTGAGTGGTAACTTCGAGCTTAATACAGGCCTCAACATTGCTCTTGCTGCCCTCGCTTGCTTCAGAGCGTGATCGGCTTGCTTCGCTAACGTGAGTCTCCTGTCAACAGTTATCCCCAGGTATTTTATGGTTTTTTGCCATTGTATTTCTTCACCTTGTAGTCGGAGGTTGGCTGTAGGGTTTAATCTTTTTCTGTTCATGCAGATTGCAGCTGTTTTGGTGACGTTGACTGAGATGCGCCATTTGTTAAGCCAGTCTGGCAGCAGATCCAGTTGTTTTTGTAGTTTTCTAGTTGCTTGCTGTGGGTTTTTAGATTTTGTTAAAAATGCACTGTCATCAGCATACAGCGCTAAGATGACTGGTTCATGAGTTTCTTCTGTTTCTAGCAGCGGGATATCGTTTGTGTACAGGCCGTATAACCCAGGCGATAGGCAGCTGCCTTGGGGTACACCGGCCTGTATCTCTCTATGGTCCGATACTCTGTGCTCTACCGCTACGTAGAATTTTCTGTTATTTAAAAAGCTCGCGATTATATGCAAGTAGTGCTTCGGTAGCGTAGTTAGTGACAGCTTGTAGAGAAGGCCCTCGTGCCACACTCTGTCGAAGGCCTTCTCCACGTCCAGGAACACGGCTACCGTGGTTTTCTTCAGGTTCAAGTTGATTGCCATCTCATTTAACACTCGCGTGAGCTGGAGTGTTGTAGAGTGGTGGCCTCTGAATCCGTGTTGTTCAGGTCTTAATTGGATATGAGGATTTAGCCTTCTGAGCATCAATCTCTCAAATAGTTTTGCCAGGTGTGGGAGCAGTGAGATAGGCCTGTAGGATTGTGCCTCCCTCCTATCTTTTCCTGGTTTCGGGATCATGATGACCTTCGCAGTTTTCCAGGTGTTGGGGAAGTATCCAGTTCTTAATATCCCATTGAAGAGCTTAGTTATAGTTACTAAGCCCTTCTTTGGGAGTTGGTGTATTGCTGCGATGGGTAGGCCATCATGACCCGCTGCCTTCTTTCTTGGAAGTCGTCTCACTGCTCGCCACGTCTCGGCTGGGGAGATGAACTCATCTCCACCCAGCGGTTGAGTTGGGATGCTCAGCAGGTTCTGTACTTCCGTGTGAATTTCGATGTGATGTTGTAGTACTTGTGGGCTTACTTCAGGCCTTACAGGGTGGAGCGTGAACTGCTTCTCCAGATGGTCAGCCAGTATTTCCGCTCTCACCCTGGGGTCATATTTTCTCTCACCGTTCAGCATTAGGGGATATATAGGTTGAGGGGCTCGGGTGAGCGCTCTGTTTAGCTGGTATAGATCTGGTGTGTGTTCTTGTGCTTGATCGATCACCTTCTCCCAAGATTCACCTCGCCAGCCGTCCACTGCTAAAGATATCTTTAGTGTCAGTGCGTTTAACTCCCTTTTTAGCACCGGGCATCTTGTGCTAGCCCACATCTTTCTAAGCTCACGCTTCTTTGTTATTTCCTTCTGCAGGTGTGTGGGCAGCTCATATCGTCTATTGGGTGGTGGGCAATCAGTAGACGACTGCTCCTTGGCCTCCGTCATTCTGCGTGTGATCAGTTCGGTAGCGTAGTCTACCTCACTGGGAGTGGTCAGCGGTCCAATTGTCAAATCCTCCAATAGCTGGGAATAACGCTGCCAGTTGATCCGCTGTCTTGGCTGATGAATGAGCGGGGTTGCTTCTAGCCCAATTGTAACCATAATTGGGAGGTGCTGCTCGTCCATGTCGTACAGCACCTCCACATTTATGTTCCCTTGGACGCCCTGATAGGCCACCACGTCCAGCACATCGGGGTGGTGCAGTGGGTTTGTTGGGTAATGTGTCGGAGTGTCTGGTCCGATCACTTCAAAGTTAAGGCGTTCAGCGGCTCTATATAGCGACCTTCCCGTGTATGTGATTGTCCTTGATCCCCACGCCGTGTGCTTGGCGTTTAGGTCACCTATCAGAAGCGTAGGGGTTTCGCCATTTAGCACTGTTTCAAGGTCTCTAATGTTTATCGTCTGGTTTGGCGGTCTGTATGCTGCGTATATGCGCAGTTCACCTCTGCTGGTGTTGGTTACAATACCGTTGGTGATTAGCTCGTTGAGTTGGGGGAGGGGCAGCTCATCGTGAATGACATCACGTCTTACTAGGACTGCCGTCCCCCTGTAGGCTCTACCTCTCTCCGATATGCAGTCTCTTCTGTAACTGTAGTAGTTGGGTATTTGGAAGTTTAGTTTGGGATTCAGCTTCGTCTCGCCCAGAAGAATTATGTGTGCGTTTTGCATCTGGGCGAGCGTTTTGAGTTCTTTTCTTTTATCCCGGATGCCTCCGGAGTTCCAGTATAGTACTCTTAAGACTTTATCCATACTGGATGCGAGCAAGTAGGGTGAGGCCTCTCCTGGCCGCCTCTTGGATGTCATTTCCGGCGGCTATGGAGGCGAGCAGTTCCGTCAGGACCCCCAATATTATGGCTATGGGGTTCCCGGCGCTGCTCGCTGGTGTTTCTGGTGCTTGTTGAGGTGCTGGTCCTCTGGTTTGTTGATATATATGGTAGTTAGGTGCCCTGTGGTCTGGCATGCCAAATGCCCATTGCTGTTGCATTAGAGGGGGGGGGGGGTCCCCTCCATCTGGGGTCACCATATCCCTGTTGCTGTCCTCCTCTTGGGTCTACGTAAAACGGCGTCTGCATACCCACGTGTGTTTGTTGCGGGCCTCTTGAGGTGGGGCGTGGTTGGCTAGTGTGCGGGCCCCTTGATTGGGGGCGTGGCTGGTGTGTCTGTGGCCCACGTGATTGTGGGCGGGGTTGGTGCATCACTGGGCCGCGTGATTGCGGGCGCGGTTGGTTTACCGCTGGTCCTCGTGATTGTGGTCTGGGGGGGGTATTCCCCCCGGTCCTTGTGGTGGGGGGGGCGAGCCTGTTGTGTTGGGGGCATCGCCACCCCTGGTGGTCTGGTTTCTGACGTTTGCGTTATGGTTCCTCTTCTTTCCACTTGAAGTGGGACAAAGATAGGTGCAAGCGGTCTTGTTTGCACAATCTCCTTCGCCTGCGGCTGGGTCTGGGTTCTCCGCCCTTCTTGTTCTGTTTGTAAGGGGGTGGAGGCAGCGGTTGGTTGCTGTATGCCTTCCCCTTTTGTTTGGCTGCGCCTTCTATTGCGCCTTTTGTTCTTCCTTCTCTTTGGCAGGGGGGCGCCCCGCGGAGTGGGGAGATTCGCTTCTATCGGTTGGTAGAGGTTTGTATGCATTGGTGGGTAGTACTGTTCGTCGTACTGTGTATTGCGTGGCTGTATCTCCTCTTGTTGTTGTGGTTGTTGCCTGGGGTGGGGAGGGGGGATGATAACTCCCCTCCTTCTTGCTTCTCGAAGGTAGTGCGGGCATCGTCGGTTGCACGCCACGTGCGGCCCCTTACAGTTTGCACATTTTAGTTGCCCTACTACGTCGCAGTCCGCTGCGAGGTGCCCTCCCGCGCATTTAACGCAGCGAGGGGGGCGGTGGCAGCCACCGGAGGCGTGTCCGAACGCCTGGCACCGGTGGCACTGTGGGACTGTTCCCCTTCTGGGGGCCCATCCTTCGATGCTAATTTTCGGTATATTTAGCAACTCATTAATTGCGTAAAGTTCTTTTAATTTGTCTTCTGTTTGTCGTGCCATAATTACGTAGTAGGTGGGCCCGCCCTTGGCTCCTTTTCTGGGCAGGATTTTTTTTGCATAGGTGGCTTGGAAACCTTTGGTTTCGAGGGCTTGGATCATATCTGTTGAGTTTATCCCGTAAGGCAGTCCTCTAACTGCCACTTTGGTGGGCAATTCGTTTTGCATTGCGTAACAGTGCCATGCAATTCGTGTGTCTTTCTCGGCGGCTTCCGTTAGGCTTCTTCGCACAAGACGGAATTCATTTTCTGTTGTACAGTTGAATCTAAAACCCTTGCCATAGGGCTTAACATTTGGCGGATGGCCTAACTTGGTGCGCATCTGTGCAAATAACGGCACCCAGTCTGGTAAGTTATCCACAACTATCGGTGGATAGCCTTTGAGTACTTTGGGTGCAGTGCAACCAGCCGCTAGTTGTGGTATGTTATTTTCATGTACCACACATGTCCTGTGCGGCTGTGTGGTCTGGTGGGTGGTGGAGATTCCAGGGTTGCGGCATAGGTTCTGGATGCTTGTGGTGATGGTGATGGAGGCGACGGCATGGGCGCTGCGTCCATAGGCACCGGTTCTATGGCCGCATAAGATGTCGAGTCCGTGTGTCCCTGTGTGTATGCTTCGTTATCTTCTTGCACATATTCTATTTCAGAGCTGGCTGATGATGACGAAGTAGATGATGATGATGACGAGCTCGACGAGCTACGGCTCAAACGCGAGCTAGTTGTTGCCTTCTTTTGCGCTGCTTTGGTGGGTGGGGTAATTGATGTTTTCGGCTTATACCGTTTATCATCCCCTCCTTCCTCTTCCTCAGAGGGTGACCGTCTCCCTTGTTTGGGCGGTCTGCCTAGGCGCACCCGTTCAGGTTCGGGGGCGGCTTGACGCTCAGGTCTAGCCTCCTCGAGCCCTTGGTCGAGTGCCTCCTTTTGGCTGATACTTCCGGTCGGTTGGACCGGAAGTGCTGTTGAAACTTTCTGTGATGTTGATTGCAGGGCGGTTTCCGTTCTGGTTTCACCTGGTTGGGGGTCATCCCCTCCCGTGGTGAGTCCGCCTGCGGCCTTCCCCGCTACGTTCTTGGCTGCTCTAGGGCGCGGCGCTCTGCGCAGCCCCAGTGCTGCTGCCGGAACAATAACTGATTTCTCCGGGTTGAACAAATCACGGCATACAATGCCTTCCTCTACCGGAGTCCTTTTTGCGGTCGGATCTGGGTCCTTCCGCGGTGGTGGGCGATCTTCATCCGCCATAGTACAATGGTGGTGATGATGCAGTCGGTGATGGTGGTGATGATGGTGATACTTGTACTCTCTTGTTCTGCTACTACTTGAGATCTCTAATAGCAGCGCTTCCCCTACCAGGTGGAACCCCGTTCGGGATAGCCCAGCAAGGTGGCCGACACAAGGAGACCGCAAGCAGCAAACAGATGATTTGGGATGGATCTGTATCACAGCGATACTGGGTCTGGCGTTTTACAACAAAATGCCTACCAGTATCTGCACGGTTCTTACCTATGCGGAGTGCACGGGCCGCCTACGACGCAAGGTAATAGCCGGAGTTGGTTTCAGCACACCTTAGGGTGGTGGTGCAGAGTGCGGTGGGAGCCTCGACGCTTTCGCGGAGGATCGACCACCACACTACCGAACCGGGACGCGCTAGGGTAGCTGAAACCAATGAGGGATGTGCATAGCATATGGGTCGCGAGACGTCACAAACTTGCTCCTCACTATCTAGCTCATCATCATGTATTCTTCAACCTCTTTGGGTCGGTGGAGGCCTCGAGCATGAGCTCCTTGCCTCTGCGTCCATCTCAAATTATGACGATAATTTGGTCCTTCTCCCTTTGCAGGTTTAGTAAATTTCCCACTCTGCGCAAGGTCTGCAATTGCACTCTTGTGCTTCATTTATTGTGCTTCGTCGCTTCTACTTCCTTCATCAGAGCTACTCCCTGCTGGTTGGCATTGGATCAGCTCCCGTGGTAGTGGACGCCATTTTCTTTCTCTATCCGGTGGCCGGGCATGTAATGGTGCTAGACCCTGGAGGTGTGGATGGGGCCCGTTGTCTGCTCGGTCATACATTTTCCTGGCCAGCATGTCCACAAATTCTTCCAAGGTCTCCATTTTGATGTCTTTGGCTATTGTTGCGTTTGCCACATAGCGTCCTGCTCCCGTTATCATCCTTAGGGTGATATTTTGTTGTGCTTGGAGTCGGTTCTTGTTTGTGTTAGAGCAGAGTGCGAACCAGGCCGGGGCTGCGTATGATAGTCTTGTACGTATGTAAGTTTTATAAATCCCCAGTTTGGTTCGTAATTGCAATTTTGATGTGAGGACTGGTCTTAACATGGCTCTTGCTGCCTTTGTTGTTCGTATTGTTTGGGTGATGTGTGCATTCATTGACAGTTTCTTGTCAATGGTTACCCCTAGGTAGCGGATTGACTGTTCCCATTTAATTTCTTTGTTGTTCAGTTTCAGCTGGGGCAGCTTTTTACGGCTGTTGCTGACCAGTATGGCTGCTGTTTTTCCGACGTTCACAGCGATTTTCCACTTGTCTAACCAGTCGGGTAGTAAATCCAACTGGCGCTGCATGCGGATTGCTGCAATTCTTGCATTTTCTGAAGATGTCATGAATGCGCAATCGTCGGCAAATAGGGCTAGCATGGCTCCTCTCTCTCCTCCTAAAGCTGTGTCTTCCAGTGTGGGGATATCGTCTGTGTATAAGGCGTATAGGGCTGGAGATAGGCAGCTACCTTGAGGTACTCCTGCCTTTATGGGTCTGGTAGTTGAGTTCCTGCCCTCTACATTGGTGTAGAACATCCTCTCATTTAGGAAGTTTGCTATGAGTGAAATGTAGCTTCTGGGGATTTCCGTGTTGGCTAGTTTGTAGAGAAGGCCCTCATGCCACACCCTATCGAAGGCCTTCTCTACATCCAGGAATACTGCGACCACTTTCCTTTTCCTGTTCCAGTTCTGTGTCAGATGGTGTATTACTCTTGTTAGTTGGAGGGTGGTGGAGTGGCTGCTGCGGAAACCGAACTGTTCTGTTCGTGGTTTCACGAAGGGGCGTATTCTTCTGAGCATTAATCTCTCGAAGAGCTTCGCAAGATGTGGTAGTAGAGTGATAGGTCTGTAGGATGCTGCCTGACGTTTATCTTTTCCCGGCTTGGGGAGAAGTATCACCTTTCCCAGTTTCCATGTGTTGGGGAAGTGGCCCGTTCGAAGAATGCCATTAAATAATGCAGTTATGGCTGTGATTCCTCTTCTTGGTAGTTGATGAATTGCAGCTATGGGGAGATCGTCGTGTCCTGCTGCTTTTTTACGGGGGAGTCTCTTAATGGCTCTCCATACCTCGCTTGGTGAGATGAATTGTTCGCCAGGGAGCATGGGTGGATTGTCCTCTCTTATTTTGGCCACTTCCCTTGCAACCGTTTCGTGGTGTTTCAATATAGTGGGTTTTGCTTCCGGTCTCACTGGGTGTTGTGTGAATTGGACCTGCAGATGGTCTGCAAAGATTTCTGCCCTTTCTGCAGGTCCGTATCTTCTGGTGCCAGTTGCATCCAGAAGGGGGTGGGTAGGTTGAGGTGTTCTTGTTAGGTTCCTATTGAGTTGGTGGAGGTTGGTTGGATTGTCACCTGCCCTATCTATGACTGTGTCCCATCCGTCTCCTCTCCATTTTTGGATTTCATTGCTTACTGTGGTTGAGGTATAATTGAGTGCTGTCTTAATCACTGGGCATCTAGTTGTTGCCCACAGTTGTCTTAGCTCTCTCTTTTTGGCTATCATTTTCTGTATCTTAGTCGGCAGCTCGCTTCTCTTTTGAGGTGGCGCCGATTTGGTGAGTGATGCTGTCTTGGCCTCCTGCATTGCAGAAGTTAGTTTGATGGTCTCAGCCTCCACTTCTTCGTGATTACGCACCGGTCCGCATTTAAGGTCTTCCAGGTACTGCTGGTATTTTCCCCAGTTGACTCTTTGGTTGGGTATAGCGTTGCGTGGGCTTATGGAGGTACCGATGGTTACCATAATTGGTAGGTGGAACTCATCTAGATCGTATAGTACCTGGACGTTGATTGGTGCTCTTATCTTCTGGAATGCTACTACGTCTATCACATCCGGCGCGTGAGAGGCTTGTGCCGGAATGTGTGTCGGTTCATCGGGCCCTATGACTTCGAAGTCATGGTTTTCGGATGCTGCCCTTAGTGTGCGACCCGCTGGATTAGTCAGTCTCGAGCCCCAGATAGTGTGCTTCGCATTCAAGTCCCCTAACATTAGTGTAGGGCTTGAGTTGTCGAAGATTTTGTTGAAGTCTGAAGCTTTCAGAGTAGGTGTTGGTGGCCTGTAAGCTGCGAACACTCTTGTCTCTCCTAGGCTGGTTTTGATTCGGACCCCATTAGCGCATAGATCGTCCAATTGAACGTGGTCTAGTTCGTCGTGTGTAATGTCCCTCCTTACGAACACTGCCGTACCTCTATAGGCAACATTTCTTGGGGATATGCAATCTCTTCTGTAGGGGTAGTAGTTACTCATCTTGAGTATGTTAGTTGGTCGCAGTTTGGTCTCTCCGAGTAGAACTAAGTGGGCGTCCTGAGCCTCGGCGAGTATTCTAAGTGCGGCCAATTTTCCCTTCGCTTTGATGCCCCCCGCGTTCCAATAAATTAGTTTTAGGTTTCTATCCATAATGGAAACGGTTTAATGCAGCCAGGCCTCTCCTTGCCGCCTCATGGATATTGTTTCCGGTGGCAATGGCAGCGAGCAGCTCTGTGAGGATCCCAATTATGATAATAAAGGGGTTCCCCACGTTGCCCGTGGGTATGAAGTGCTGTGGTTGTTGGTTGTGGAACCCTCCCATGGTGTGGTGCTGTTGGTGGTGTAAGGGTGGTGGCATTTCCCTTTGTTGGTGGTGGACCCATTGATGTGGTTGAGGATGTCTTTCACTGTCATGTGTCGTTGGTATTTGAGTACCCATTTCTCTATTTACCTCTTCTGGTACTGAGTGGCGAGTCTGTCTTCTAGGATCATATAGTCTGCATTCTTCTCGGAATGGTTGTTCTGGTGCTACAGGCCTTTGTTGTTTGGCTTGCTCGGCTTCTGCCACTTGGTTGGGTAATCTCGTGGCCCATCCTGGTGTTGGGCGTGCGGTGACCACTTGGGCTGCCGCTGTTCGTTGGACCTGGATGGGTATAAATTGGTGCTGTGGTTTTTGTTGTTGGTGAGTCAGATGTGGTTCCTCATTTTGTATGCAAGGACCTGGTGTTGGTGGTTGGGGTGTGGATGCCGTTGATTGTGCATCTGTTTCCCTTATATTTGGACGTGATCTTCTACGATTTTTCTTTTTCTTTCTCCTCCTTGGCAGCGCTTCTCCCCTTGCTGTAGGGGGGTTGGCTTCGGGTGCCAAGGTTGTTAAGTCATTTCTAAGTAGGTATGGACGGCTCTCTTCCTGTTCTAGGGAGTTAGCTAGTATATTTCTTGTGGAAGGAGGTGCGTTCTGAGATGGGGCTATCCAGTTGTACTCTGTAGGTTCTTCTCTTATGCGTCTGTTCCTGTTGGTGTTTCTTGTATTCTCGGGGGCCTGTTGTCTGGGATACGTTCCTCTAACTTGTATCCCCCTTTTGCGTGCTTCTTTCAAGAATTTTGGGCATCTTCTGCTACATGCTAGATGTTTTCCCCTGCAGTTAACGCAGGTTGGTTCATCTTCTCTCTTGAGTGTACATTCAGATGTTAGGTGTTCAAGTGCACACTTGACGCATCTCGGTGGCCGGTGACAACCCGCTGATGCATGACCAAAGGCTTGACACCTATGGCATTGTGGAACCACTCCATCGCGGGGGTTCCACCCTTCTATTTTGATGTCTGGGATGTTGAGTAGTTCTGTTGTTGCGTAGAGTTTGCGGAGGTTGTCTTCGTTAAGCCTGTCCAGCCTGACGAAGTATATTGGTGACTTCCCCCCTCTTCTTGGTCTTATTTCTTTTGCGTGCTTCGCTGGATATCCTCTCTGTTCAAGGTCTTGGATGATGTCTTCAGGGCTGGTATGGAATGGCAGTCCTTTTATTGCTATCTTTGTAGGTAGATCGTCCTGTATCGCGTAGCAATGCCAGGATATCGTTTTGTCATTGGCCGCTGCTTCAGTTAGGAATTTTTGGGTAATTCTGAATTCATCTGCGGATTTGCAGATGAATCTAAACCCTGTACCCCATGGCTTAGCGTTGGGCGGGTGGCCTAGTTTGTTTCTTATTTTGGCGAACATCGCTATCCAGTTTGGTAGATTTTCCACCACTATCGGTGGATAGCCTTTCAATTTGGTGCTCTCACCTCCATTTACCTCTGTTGGGGCGCGTGGGGAAGCTGGTCTTGAAGCCGTTGGTGAGTTAGTGACCGCTGCATAGGATGCTGCGACTTCCTGTGTTGGTGATGAGAGGGACGGTGTGGGGGCTGCGTCTACAGGCGCCGGTTCCAGTGTTACATTATGCTCTTGGTTACGGGCGGTCGCTCCCATTTCTTCGTCCAAATGTATGATAGATTGCTGACTACTTGTCAGCGATGATGCTGATGATGACGAGTCGCATGATACTATCTAGCTCACACAAATTCTTACTATTTAATACCCTAGCTTTACCGATCGGAGAGCACCTATTGCTTCTCGCTCATTATCTGTCTCTATCCAATCGTTTCGCATGTAGCTAGCTCGGCGTCCTTTACAAAAACTATGACAGGCTTACGCTCCTTATCTATGTACGGCCGAGCCAGGCGGTCAGGTAGGTTAAAACTGCGCAGCGGTGGCGCTGCGCCCTTTGGACCCGCTCCGGTGATCGCTCGGCACGGTATTATTTTCTTCGTATGGCCGGGTACGCCATGCTTTTAACCGATTCTCACTGAAAAATATGTGCAGGAGAGGTGTCAGCGGGTGATGATGCAAAGCAGTGTATGTGATGCAACTGGAGTGGTACTACACAAAATGTAAGAAATATAGGAGATAGAAGATCATTTATGCATTATTTGGTATGGAAACAAATAAAATGTCTAAATCGTAACATAAAAGAAGGTAAGTAGGTTTGTAAGGTAATTGAGTAAGGAAGAATGAGCTCGAGCAGGTAGGTTTATGTATACCTATATACGAGTTGTGCTACTGGTGATAAACAGAAGCGAACACAATGAAGATGAATATAAGTGCATAAAGATGTGAAGTACGGAGTTAACGCTATTTAAGATGCTGTAAATAAATGATTAGATGCATAATAATAAGGATGTAGTTAACCTGCAAATAAGCGCAGTTACGGTATATAATGAAGACACGTGCTGCGAGTGCGGGGCTAGCGTTTGTATGCATAGATTGTAAAATAGAATAAGATGTAAGAATAGACGTGAATGAAGATGCTTGTTTGCTAGAAAAAAGGCAAATTTAAATTAATAAATGAAGAAGTTTGTTTGCTTAAATTGAGGGGGCTAAGAGGTATGAAATGTAGGTAAGCTCACGTAACGGTACTCTCCTTGGCAAGGTGAATAACTGGGTGCGCCTCTTTCGCCAGAGGCAGGATCTAGCGTTCAGTGACACGACGTCGAAGTAGCAGTCGTGATAGGGCGCGGTGCGTCCGTACCTATCACCGCGTGGCACCACCTACGCTCTGATTCTTCGTTTTCTTGCTGTTTCTGATCCGCGTGGCTAAACTGCGGCACGATGATCATAAACTTGCTTGACCGGAGATATTGTGTGGCAGGACAATCTTGTGGTCCCGTTCTTACCCTTTGGGTACGGAACCCTAAAAATGAAAGTTATACATACGTAAATAATAACAACATTAAAAATCGATGTATGAGATCTTGACGTTGATGGAATATCAATAGATGGACCTGGAATCTCCATCGATTTTTCTGGTGTTTTCGGCATTGCGTAAGAAGTCTGCGTAGCTAGTAGAGGAGGCAACGCTTCCAATACGTTTTCGTTACTTTCAGGTATATTTTCACAATTGATTGTGATATCATTAGGATTTGGTGCTAGTAATGGAATGGTTGCTGCAGTAGTAATCATAATTATTATTTAGTAACCGGCTAGGACTCGCGTAATATTTACCGGATATTGCTCCGACCAGTTTCGAACTTATTTGAAGTTCTGCGTCTGGGAGTCACGATTATGCACAGCGTCGAGCGCGGGCCTCAGCACGTTCATTCACAACATAATATTGATGAACCGGCATACGAAAAAATTTATCGTTTTATATAAAATACATTAGATTTTCTAGTTGTAATACCTTAGAAATAAATAATAAATGGTGGAAAAAACTTCAGACTTACCTAACTTCTCCGTTTTACAGCACTTTTAATTTTTATATATATATATATATGTATATATACGAGGGTGGTCTGAAAGGTTTCCGACCTCAACATGAAGATAGCAGCAGTCGTCAATAAAAGCTAGTGAATTTCGTTGTACTTCTGTTGACAGTTATTCACAAAAGTTTCAGCCATTTTGGACGCGCAGTTGTTATGTGACAGTCGTTTGAGTGAGTTTATGTGAGTGTTTTTATGAAAATTTACATAATCGAGTATCGAGCTGTTTTTGTTTTTGAAAGGCAATATGCCTACGCAAATCAAAGATTAGTTGGATTCTGTGTATGGGGACTCTGCGCCATCATTTACCACAGTGAAATTTTGGGCAGCTTAGTTTAAAGGTGGTCGTAAGAGCTTGGGACACGATGAACGTTCGAGACGTCCAAAGACTGCAACTACCGACGAAAACATCGCCAAATTTCACCAAATGGTACTAGACGACCGCCGAATTAAAGTGGGAGAGGTAGCAGAAGTTATGAACATGTCAAAAGAACGTGTTTGTCACATATTAAATCAACATTTAGATATGAGAAAGCTGTCCGCGCGATGGGTGCCACGTTTGCTCCAACCAAGACAACGCACCGTCTCACCCATCAGCGGTTGCCATGGCGAAAATTTCATCCGCTATAATTTTCCTTTAAATCGCTATCATCATTAATTTTTCCAGATTTTTCAAACCAGCAGTTTAGCTTTTAGAGGGGGGGGGGGACGCCCTTCTTGAATAAAAAGTTGTACTTTAAAGTTTAATATTTCGTAAATGGAACATTAACTCGAAAAACATTATTAGCAACTTCTATGTCATTTTAAAAGACCTATTCAACGATACCACACATGATGGGGTAGACGACAAAAACATATTTCATACCCAATTCACAGGTAGGGGAGATACCCAAATTTTTTTTTTCTCAAAGTATTATTTTTCCTCTTTGTCGGCATAATTGATTTACATATATATCTATTCAAAATTACAGCTTCCCAGTACTAACGGTCTCTTAGCAAAACCTCGGACAGTCGGACAGACAGACAGACATGACGAAACTGTAAGGGTTCCTTGTCAGAACTACGGCACCCTAAAAAATGATACGTGCCCAGTTTAGTTTGTTAAACAAATTGTATACCTACTATTTATGAGAAATAAACATTATTATTATTATTAGAGTTGCCGCGAATAGTTGTTAGAGCGAATAGTCGAATACCGATTAATCGCCATTCACTTTGGCGAATAGTCGAATAACTCGACATTACTATTCGACATAAATAAGGTACATTAAAAATATTTCTAACTTCTTCTAAGGTTGTGACAAAGAAAACAATAAGGCTAAAGAAATCAGTTTCATGCTATACATACCTACATATATGTAACGTAGTAATTTAATTTTTCATTTTTAAATGCTGGCAGCCCTTTTCTTGTACATATTTTACGGAGAATACCCCGTTTTGTATAACCCAGCATTTATTATTTTAGGGAGTGTCCCGCTCAATCAATACGCTTGTGTTTAGGGTAGGCGGCACACATTTGTAACTGGATTTTCGACATCGGTTGACTATTTTTATTTTTTTCTTTCTATACTTATTCGAAAATTGCTATTGAATCAAGGAGCGTAAATTTTGAAAATTTTACTTAGAGCTCTTAAAACCTTTCGAAGAGATAACAAAAATCACGAGTTCAACGTATACACCTATATCAGATGTGATACCTAGCACTGTTTCATTAACCAGATACCTAATGAAAGATGCGCTGATTCAACAAACTGCACACGTTGATGATTTTAGAATGGCGTTATTAGAAAATATGACAGCCCGTTTTAACTTGGACGATCTATGCTTTAGGAAGACTCTTTACTTGTCGATGTTTTTAGTCCCCCGCTACAAGGACTTTTACTTTGACGCTACCCAAGGTGAACGGATCCGTAGAGCTGTGCTCAGAGAAGGTCTTAGGCTTTCTTTAGATGACAAAAGTGATGATTCCTATCCAGAAACGGCATCCAAAATGTTAGTTTAGACAATGAAAGTGAGCATGTCGATTCAGAAACTCAAAAACTATTTTGGGCATGTTTTGAAGAATCATCTATAGAGCAGCCTACGGAAGAGCAACCCAAGAATGCCACTGCTGAAGAAATCGCCCACTACATTGCATTAGCAAAGGCTGACAGAAAAATAAACCCATATGAATGGTGGGCTTCGAGTATCAATAAGAATAGATTTCCTATTTTAAGTAAGCTTGCTAAACGATACTTAATCACACCAGCAAGCTCTGTTTATTCAGAGAGACTATTTTCCGATGCAGGTTTAATTTATGAGGAAAAGCGAAACCTACTTGCTCCCGAACGTGCAGAAAAAATAACTTTGCACCACAATCTGCCTCTGTTGGATTTTAAATAATAATAAAAAAGCCTAACTAATTTAATTTCATGAATATGATAGGCACAGGCACATATTACAGGTAATAATTAATACTGTGTATTGTTTAATTAAGGAAAATAATAAAAATTATTATTTTTAACTCATTAGTTTTTTGTTCGTTAAAGTTTATTTTATTTAGGCGACTATTCGCCAAATGCCGAATAATAGCTATTATTCGTTATTCGGCGAATATCAAAAAAAATGTCGAGTAATGCCGAATACCGAATAATAGCGAGTATTCGCGGCAACTCTAATTATTATTATTTTTGGTAAAACTTTTGTGTCCTCTCTGGGTTCCAGAAGGTATTATTGCACGGGCCAAAGCCAGTTGAAACATATTCTTTTAAATAAGTATGTAAATTTTAATGTTACGCACTGTCTTAAATAAAATACTTTCATTTTGTATTTCATTTCAAGTGCATTTACAGAATTTTTCTAACAATTCTACATGTGTTTAAAATGAATGTTTTTTGAAGTAGTTTATATGTAGATGTATCTATGTCAAGTATCTCAAGATTCGTGATTCTGTATTCTTTTGGGTATTATTATTTCCTAGTGTTCTTTCATGAGTATACTGTAATTGCAAGACTAAGAAACTATCCATTCATCTGTTGTGCATATTTTCTTCAATAAAGAATTTCCAAGTTTAAGTAAAAAGGCAATAGTGGATGTTTTAACGAGAAACTATTCCTCTAATCTCAAAACCACATTATTTTTAATAATCTCACAGTATTATTTAAAGAAAATAGTATACGAGTATAGTGTTAGATCAAGTAAGTCGCCAGACATGATTCGAGCTAACCATTCTTTTTTAAAGACTAGTAGTTTTATTTTGAGAAGGTACTCAGACTTCAAAATTAATGAAATTGCCGAGGCCAGGAAAATGAATCAGAGTGTATAACCTTACCTGCTCCATTGTAACAAGGAAGAAGCTAAAAACAAAACTTATAATTGACACAATTAGGCACTCATTCTCCTCAGAAATAAAAGCTGTAGACACTGTTCAAATGTTATCAGACATTTCACGCAACATACCTAATGGCATCTAGTGCTGTTTTTAGTTACATGAATTCGTCAAAAACTCATCCAGAGAACTTTTTTAGATTACCTGGAAACTGAAAGGTAATACCATAAAATAATTTTACTTAACACAATTTTACTTCTAGTAAGTAAAATTTTTTATAGTCTACATATAGTTGACGGTACATAATGTGTGTCTTTTTAATGGACGAGTATTTCCTTTTATCCCGCGAAAAAAAATGTTTCAATTAATAAAAAAAAGTGAATAGAGTGAAGGAAAGTGATTGACACGAGTGAAATAATAATAACATTACCGTGACATTACCGTAGTTATGCGCATGCGACGAGTGCGAACTGAGCTGACCTTCGTTAATTACGTTTCGCCTTTCGGCTTTGGTTCGTTCGCTTTCGGAAGAAACAAAGGCCGCGCGGTGGAAGGGCGGAAAGTGCGGGGTTGGTCCGGTGGCCAGCTCTTTCGATAATGCCCGAAAGCACAGAATGAATAATAGTATGTACTAACGAGCTAAGACGTTAGTTTGCCGAATGTTATTGTTATGAATGACACATATATATGTAGGGGTGTTAAGTTTCATGCATAAACCGCGCGCATGTAGTATTTCTTAATGAAATGGTGGAAATGCCTAGAATAAAATGTGTAGGTGTGGATTAATCTAGACGTTTGACCAAATATTGATGTAAATGTGGGATATTTATTTTATTAAGTATTTTCAATTATTCTTCACATGTATGTGATGAGCACGAGCAGCATATAATGCTGAATAGTTTTTTTGGGAATTTAAAAATAAACGTGTATTTTTCATCATTAACGATGTTTTTGCAATAAATACGTATACATTGATCTCACGTTGATCTACAGCCGGCGCGTTTTAGTAATAGGATCGATAGTAGGTGTCCACAAAGTTCTTCTTATACTTTTCTATAAGAAACGTATAACAGATAAATGAACAGCTGAGCGTTATAAAATAAGTGTATGATGTTTATTTTCAATGTGTTATTTATACCTCACTTGATGGAGTGTTTGCAAAAGAAAAAAAGCTATTATTTTTTTTCGAAACTAAGAACAATCATCATGCCGAATTACATTAACCGCAATAAGTACTTTTATTCTGAAATAGAATGTTTAGTTGAAAAATCTACTTGATATTTTAGTATAAAGTGTCGTTTCTAAAACATACCAAAAACAAAAACATTTTATCATATTCTAAACAGTCCTATTTAGAATAGTGACAAACTGATTACATTTATTTGTATCCAATACGATATTATTTTGTGTTAATATATTATACTCATACTGAAATAACACAAAATAATACACTTAACTAAAAATAAAACTATTGATGTTATTTCATGTTACGACGGTTTTACGCAGAAATAACGTGTAATTGCCTTAAAAGTTAAGTCGCAACTAGTGAAGCATAACTGTCTAAAAAAATGTCACTGAAATCCACCAATGGCACAAAGGCTTACAGTAACAATAGTTGTGATACAAATATGATCTTTACTGAGTATGTAATTTGGATCTTTTCTCATCGCATGGTCTAACTAACTTGAAATTGTAGTATTTATAATGATACAGTATTCTTACAAAGCAGCGCTCTGTTATATTCCCTTTAATATCATTGACGTTAAATTTTTAAGTTAACATAATCATACTGATAGCTAACCTAGATAAAAAAAATCCAACATATTAATATCTATTATTTTCTCATTTTTATCATGGACGTTACATTTCTAAGTGAACTTAATCACACTGATAGCTAACCTCGATAAGTAATAAAAAAAAAAAAGTACTAATACCTTTTCCATTTCTTATTATTATCTTCGACGTTACATTTTTAAGTCAAGATAATCATACTGATAGCCAGTCTAGCTAACCACTTTATAAATATACTGTTGAACAAAAATAATTATGTATAAAGAAACTGATAATCTAAAATTTTGTAAACGTTTTAAGTCTTAACATCTAAGCTCCTGACCATTGTAAGAAACTTCTTCAGAGTTGGTGCCAAATAAAAAAAAGTAAAATGTAGCTTTTCTTTTAGACTAAATCAGAATGACTTCCTTATAGAAAACTATTGAACACTTACTACAACATTTACAACTATGCCCTCTGTTAAGATTCCAGATTGCCTAGGCAGGGATTGTTAAGCATAGTCCTCCACCTGGACAACCTTTTATGTGAATCTTAACTGCCGGCGAATCGCGGGGTTGAAAATAAGTACAGTCAATCGACTTACAAAATTATTCCTGTCTTCTTTCCTTCAACGACGACACCCTTAAAAATTATATAACGAACACCTAACCGGCCAGTAAAGTATTAATTAAGTAACTTACTGCTGGGTGTTGCTGCATATAGTTGGTGAAGGTTCTTGAAAGGTCACAAATCACATTTGTAAAGTTCTATCTACGCCCGGCAATTTCAAAAGGGGCGGATTTTTAACTTTGTTATGTATACTAACTCACAAAATACAAAGCAAGCAAAAACCTCTGCAAAACAAACGCTTATTAATTATCTTTTAATCAACCAAATTATTACGCGCGGACATTGACACCGATTTTCACAAGGGCTAATTTTACATAAAAATCTAACCACAGAGTCGACGCTCCAAGAGTAGTCGAGCGTCAAAGACAAGTAGATTGCCACGGCAGGTTGCGTTCCGAACACCCTCAACGCATTATAATTAAAAAGAAATAACTTTTCTATTTAACCTACCCTTCGGCGGTATAATCCAGCAAAGCAGCTTTATTTGTCTGATGGCTTTCTTGTCTGAAACAGTAGAAAACATAATTGTAATTTATATCAAAATAAAATTTACACACGTTTAAACAGAGGTTAGCTGAACTTACTTATATTACTTTTTTATATACTTGTTTGGTAGTTAGTAGGTTAATGTAGATTTTTCAAAAAAGTGTTACATTCCAAGTTCAGTGACTTGCTTTAGATCCTCAAATTCAATGAATATAGCTTCGTTTTTAATTGAAGCCTCATTTATTTTTATTATTTCATCGAAATACTTATTCCATTTTGAATAAAAACTTCTATTGCTATTCGGATACTTTTTATCAAAAGCAATGCGAATGGCTAACCATAGGTGAATTATGTATCCCTCTCGCTGTAAAGTGGCGTACCTTGAGATACGATTGCTTAATAAAATTTGATCTAAACGCCTTTCAGATGACACCTCCCAGACCAAAGTGACTTAGTAAGATGGGGGAAAGCCACCGAAATGTCTTGCGGTATTTGTCGGGAGGCGATAGATACAGCAAGGCACTTATTGGTAGGATGCAAGGTGCTCCTTGATTCATCCTCATTATTCACGTCGCCATGATAGAGTTCTCGAAATCATATGAGAAGCCGCGAGTCTCTCGGTAGCTAGGACAAATAAGGTTTGACCACTAACAAACGACACGTCCATTTTGTAAAAGAAGTGTCATCTACAAAATCTAAATCCAAGCCTTACTCCATCTTAGGCGCAGTTTTTGGACTCTTTTGATGAACACGTATGAAAAACACTACAAAATTCCTGAGGATGTTGATGTTTCGTCTTCCATTCCAGGTATATTTCCATACTATATAACCTATTATAGTGTGAGAGCCGGTTGCAAAAATACCTACCTCATCGGGTACCCCAATAGCCTATCTTTAGACCGTTAACCGACACTTAAACAAGTAAAAAAAAAAGGTCTGCCAGAGCCGATCCTGTCGGGTCATAGAAATAATCGATACTTTTTGACATATTTTGTTTTGGTGAAAATTACCTCATGTGGTACCCGAATTAAAGTGATGACAACAGTTAACCATTGATTAATTATGTAAAAAAAAAGTTGGTCTACCATTGCGCACCCTGCCGGAAGTACTTGGCAGCCCCCAAAAATATGCCCTTCCGACACGCTCAACCTACCTCATCGAGTGCCCCGATGGAACTTGCGCCAAATAATAGCCAAGATACCCCTGATAATGGATCACAAGGTACTTAGTGATCAAAGCATTTGAAGTAGGTAGGCAGCATAATTTCACTTAAACTTAAATTGTTACTTTTTTCTAAAGTAATAAATATTAAGTAGATTTTCATAAAAAAATAAATAAAACAAGAAATGTAGTGGATGTATATATAAAATTGAATAACATACACCACGAATACAATAACATGTTTCCAATTTAGGTACAATGATCAAAACTTAGTTCAAGTGCACATTATAGTAATCTGAAATATGTGGGTTTAAATTAAATGAAAATTTGTTGCATGATGTGCGAGTTATAAAGGTAATGAGAAAATTATTAAATCTGACACATTTAACCAAATTAAGGGCATGCAAATCTTGCAGATTACTTAAAATATAGACTTATGATAGGTTTCAATTTCTTGAACCTGTAGATACAGTCAACTCTTAATCAACCTTACCGGAGATCATTCTTATTTAAAATACGGTCAAAGTTGAATTAATAATGGTTCACTAGCCATTGACCCTAAATGTCCAACTAAGTACAATACTTATATAAATACAAATCAACATAAATGCAAACTGGCTACGATGATGGCAAGTACTATTTTCGAAGCGCTCGTAGCCAAGTTCGCTTAGCCATTCTGAATCGATCAGCAAAGTTAAGCAACGTCTGCCGCGGTCATGACTTGGATGGTTGACCGCTAGTTGGGCATTACTACTGAGCGCTTCCGTGCTTCGGAGGGCACGTTAAGCCGTCGGTCCCGGTTGTCTTAGGATAGCAGTCGTTATAGCATGGTGATAGGGCACTTTGCAAATGCCCGCCTGGCCAGCTACCTCCCTCAAGTTGAAAATCTGTCGCCAAGCACCTAACGGTGTGTTCCGGCAGCTGTCCTTGAGAGCCAGTAACTCTAGGTTAGTCTGAACAACATCCTCGACTACATCATCACTTACCATCAGGTGAGATTGTGGTCAAAGGCTACCCTATTAGGCATAAAAAAAAAATTGTAGTAAGGTGCCAAAAAACAGAGTCCATAAAGTCCATAAACATCATACAGTTTTAAATCAAGAATCAAAAATTGCAATCACTTTCGTCGCTTGTGATATCATATCGATGCCTAACGGCCAAAAAAGGATAACCACCACTTTAGAAATTTTACAGGAGAGTGATTTAAAGTTAAAAATAAACGAAATAAATTCATAAAAAATTAAGTATAGCTCCCGAAAGGCTGAAAATGTATATTTGTAGCCTTTAGCACACTATCTATTGACTGATAGTGTTATTTTTATGAAATTCAGGCTGTAATTATTGTTTACTGTCGGTTACCCCAAATGGTCTTCATTTTACAAACAACAAAAATGTCGTAAATAAAATATATAAATTATTAGCTTCCAGCAAAAAATTATGTAACTTCACTCTATGTTTCATTTAAATTGAAGAAAAATAGCACAAGTGTATTTTTTTTGGAAATAAAATTGTGGAAATATTGTATAACCAGCTATATAATGAAAATTTATTGAATGGAAAATCGTATTAAGTATTTTTTTAAGAAATATTAACTATGATTAATAGACTTAGTATTTCGTTGTACTATTAATTTTAAATTATATTTGGAGGAGCAAACATTTCAGGTTCACCCGAGAGGTCAAAATAATAAAACAATATAATTTCATTAATCAGCTCAGTCTTTAATTGACTAAAAATTGGCAGGTGCTTATCAAATGAATCACATACTAAATAACAATTTGTTAATTAAAGCTCATATCAAAAGATTCACCTACATAAAAAAAATTGACTTAGATCTATTACAACTGAAATAATAGTTACCTATAACAAATTGAGATCAATGTTCGTAATCTAAGTTTACAAAATTATAAAAAATACAACATTTATAAAGTAACAAGTTTTCTTAACATTAATGGACTGTTAATATTACGTTAATGTTATTTGCTTGTCTCATGTCTTTGACTTATGCATAATAAACAATAAATTTGGTTTTCTAAATATTATCAACATGCCATTACAAATAGGTTAGGTAGCAGGGGTTTGGTTTAACTTTTTTAGAAGCTATTTCAGTTCCATCATTATGCTTTACCAGATTGCTTCAGTGTTTGTCACTCTTTCTTACTATTCTTGCGTTTTTGTTTAGTTGCATATTCTCCCACTACGTTAGGGCCTGACGGGTCAATTGACGATATTATGTTCCCAGAATCTTTATCTTTTTCTTTTTTTTTTGTTTAGAATTTATGTCCAAATCATTCGAATCTGATGAATCTGAAGTAGGTATATACGTATCCGAAATAATTTCATTTCCAATAGTAGTGGTAAAATCTTCGTCATCTGATAAATAATAATCAAAATATTGCTTACTTTCGCTTTACGTTTTTTTTATTAAGATTCGATGTCTCGTTGTTATTTACTTTAGGTTCCGGCGCAAAACTGGTTGATGGTAAGTTATCTGCCGGCGCAGAAGATGTTGGGATTGTAGATAATGACATTTCAATTTCAGTAGTACTCAGTTCCGGTAACGATTGGGCTACTATTTGACTGTTTAAAGCTTCAGATTGATATATAGGCACATCATTTTCAATTGTATCATGCTCCAATGATTCTAAGATTTCCTATAAATAAAATAACGTTATTAATAAACTTTTCTATATACATAGACTAGAGACTGCAAGCTCCCATGATACACACGCCCTTATACTTATTGCATGGATAAAAAAACCACGTCAAAATTAATTTTTTGAAGACAAGATACATTTCAAATTTAGTTGTACACATTTCCAGTAACGATTGGGCTACTATTTGACTGTCTAAAGCTTCAGATTGATATACAGGCACATCATTTTCGATTGTATCATGATCCAATGATTCTACGATTTCCTATAAATAAAATAACGTTATTATTAAATTACTTTAAACACAGACTAGAGACTGCAAGCTCCCATGATGCACACGCTCTTATACTTATTGCACGGATAAATAAACCCCGTCCAAATTATTTTTTTGAAGACATGTTGATAACCTGCAATAATACGATAAAATAAATCAATATTTTTGAGTTTTAGTTACACATCTATTTGTAAACAAGAAATACTAACTACTACTACCAACTATCTACTTTATTAAACATGACATTATACTTACCACATGATAAATAAACACAAAACGTGAATAAATATATCACGCCAAAATGTATCGCGCGCGCACGCGGCGCTTGTCCCTCTGTCACCTGGCGACATAAGTTCGTCGTGTTGTGACTTGAACCAGTAGTTTCGAAAGAATAATGCCGACAACCACCAATTTAAATTATAACGATAAAATTTAGGTCTCCCTTTTTATCTAATCGCTAGAATTGTTTAAGTATCGGGAGGATAAGCGACAAAATATTATTAAGAATTTGCAGGGGCAAAATGTAGTAACCACCTTATTATCACTTATTTTTAACCGGGAAAAAAACACTAAAGACCAAACAAAATATTAAAAAACGTGGCTAAACTGCAATAAACGACAAATATGTTTAAAAAACTAACAGCCATAAAGTACTAAACGGATTTCAACAAATAATTATATAGAGGCAAATTATCATAAATGCATATTTTTTAATGTTTATTTCCAGGTGAAATAGGTTAACGTTCGATCATTAAAATATTACAAAAAGTCCAAAAAGCATAAGTTCATTGTTCCCAAATACTTTGTAGATCAACCACCACAAAAATAATCTCATCAAAATATCTGTCGTTTAGAACGAAAAAAAATGCCTCCTGTCCATAATTTAACTACCGCATAAGCGCCAAAAAGTTTCACTTAGAGACATGTAATCCAGACCAAACGACGCGGAAAAAAAAGACGATTCTAACTATGTATATAACTCAATATCCCAAAAAATGTCGCTTATCCCTTTTCGGCTGTTAGGCATCGATATGTTTGATCAATATCATCGTCGTCTGAATAGTTTATTATAATGGACTATAGTGTTGGATCACCTTCATTCCATAGAGGTTCTAGGCGATTGTTGCTAATCACCCATCCGTATTTTTTGACATCCAATTTTATTAGTTCATTTGTACTTGCGATTTGCCACGTAGTATTTATGAACGCTGCTGACAATATTTTTGTTTAGTAACCTTTTTACATGGCGGCATTCAGCATGAACTAAAGTTCCTAATTTTTTTTATATAAAAGGCCTTGTCATTATTTGCTTGCGTATGTTTAATTGAAGATAACATTTTTGGCATTATTAGTATTCATACAGTTTTTATTTCCATAAATTTCGCATGTAAACTTATGACAAATCGACTTTATCAGTTTCATATATATCGTCTAATTTATTAAACCATCCTGGTAGATAGGATTCTGTTTTAACACGTGGAAAGATTTCGATTTACCTTTATTATGAAAAACAGCGGTGTTATCACAATCAGTGTACGCGTGAAATGCTGGTAAAGAACGACACAACGTTTTATCGAGTGTTTTTTGAGAAATGGGTAAAATTGATAGCACTTTGATTTTTGGCTCTTGATATTCCACCCGAAAGTAACTAAATATCTGGCTTAAGTAGGTGTGCGTGTGCAAAAACCCCAACTAACATCGTCATTGCGCGTCGCGCTGCCTCTGCGACCGCACGCACGCATTGTCATATCTGCGCCGTAATTGTTCTCTATCGGTGACTAGTGATGTGTTGACAAGTTTATCGATAAGTATGGAGAAATTCCTTAGGAGGTCTCCCTCTACCCCTAACCTGGTTAACAAAAGACCCAGAGATGAAGCGGCAGCAACACCTGAGCAGTGGCAATTGCCAAAGAAATTTGCATCGTCTAAAGAAGACCCCAGAAATCAGGCAAGGACCGTTACGAATAACAGGTTCAGCAACCTACCTGTGGATGACTTAGCGACGGAAACGTTTAAAAAGGCCACAAAAAAGATGGTTAACAGTCAAATACCACCCATTTTAATTGAATTGTTGGGTGATTGTACTCATCAAAACATTAAATGCGTTATCGAGAAATATGAAAAAAACTTTCATATGCAATACAAAGGACGTAACAGAATAAAAGTGCAATGTTACACCTCAAAAGGGCATCAGCAAGTCAAGGATGGCTTATTGAAAGAAAACGTAGCCTTCCACACGTTTTCACGTAAGGATGAAAAGCTTCCTAAGGCTGTCATCAGAGGTTTACCAAAATTCTTACAGTCAAATTTAGTTGCTGAACTAGCGGCAATCGGTTTTCCTGGAGTTACTGTCTCCCAAATAAAAACCATGTACCCTTCTGAATGTCCTCCTGTACTTGTGCAGCTGCCAAGTGGTACTGATATGAGCAAGTTTAAACTAATAAAATATCTCCAACTGCGTTGTAGATGTGCAAAAATATAAACCGAGCAACAAAACAGGTACTCAGTGTTTTAGGTGTCAAGGTTTTGGACACGCGTCAAGAAACTGTAATAGGCCTGCCAGATGTGTTAAATGTGCCCAAGATCACCCTACGTGGGAGTGCGAGAAAAAAGACAGAAAAGAACCGGCTTGTTGCTGCAATTGTCAACTAGATCATCCAGCCAACTACGGGAAGTGCACAGAACGCCTGAAATACTTAGAGCGAATTCAGTCTAAGCGAGAAATAGCTCGCTCTATGATGAACCCTAGGGTTGAAGAGGCACAGTTGCCGAGACTTCAACCAGGAAAAGATACCTGGGCCCAAGTCACTGTAGCCAATACTCGTCGACTTTAAACATCCAGACCATCAAAAATGTCAGATCAAGATCCAAAACATTCGGTTGTCTCACAAAAAACTGCCTTGAATCTCGTGCCAGTTGCCGTAGATTTAAACAAACCCGAAGAAAACACCACTGAAGCATTACACATGAAGAAGATGCACCCACATGATTTAGCAACGGCTGAAATGTTAGAAATTCTAAATACTATCAAGTCTCTCAAACAAGAATTTACAAAATGCAAAACTTTTATGGATAAAGTGATTCTGATCATTACTCATTTAGGTCAATATGTTTAGTAGAAATGGACTCCGAGTACTTTATTGGAACGCTGATGGCGTACGCAGTAAACAACATGAACTCGCAGACCTAGCGGTAAGAGAACTTAATGTCGACGTTATTGCAATATGCGAATCAAAACTCACCAATCGCCTAGCGTTTAATATTTCGGGTTATACTTGCTACCGTAAAGATAAACGATCCAATGGTACTGGTCAAGGGGTAGCAATCCTTGTACGCACTGATTTAGAACATGATCAGTTGGTAGCACCAACTTGCATCAACCTTGAGGCAATAGGAGTTTCCTTGAAATTTAACCATGGATCAGTCCTAATTTTCTCCGTTTATCAGTCACCAAATATGACTTTTTATACTAGTGACATTGATATTCTCATTGCTAAAGGAACTCGCGTAATAATCATGGGTGATTTTAATGCCAAACATCCCTACTGGTCTCCCGGGGTTAGCAACAGTCACGGCACTCGCCTATATGACCATATGCTAAATAATGATTTTATCATCCATAGCCCACGAGATTCGACTCTTGTACATTATTCCTCCGAATTTAAACCGTCCACACCAGATCTCTTGCTTACAAAAAATTTTGAATTCATTAATAACATAGTCACTATACCAGCCTTATCTTCCAATCATTTCCCTGTTTTTGCGGATTTTAAACTTAAACTCAATATTCAACCAATTACAAAATTTAACTACGCCAAAGCCAACTGGGTCAAATTCAAACAATCACTCAATCATCATGTTTCATTGTCACATCAAGTTTATAAAACTAAGAAGGAAATTGATTCCGTTATATTAAGCTTTCAGTGTAATATAATTAAAGCTAGAGACTCAAGTATTCCTAAAGTATCGCTTGAACCCGGAAATCCTAAAATTCCGAGAAGAATTAAAAGGCTCATTCAGCGGAAAAACCAACTGCGTCGATATGCAGCAGCTGAACCTGTTATAGCAGTGCGTAAAAATATAAATAAAAAAGTCCACAAATTACAGCTTGAGATTAAATGTGCATTGAAATGTAACAACGACAAAAACATAGAGAAAAAATTACAAAGAGTGGAAAATTCAAATACTGATATATGGCGTGTTGTGAAAAGTCTACGGCCCAACGCATCTCCTCCCATACCTACGCTCAAAAAGGCTGATGCTTCTATAACCTCTAGCCAGCAGGAACAGTGTGATTTACTTGCAGATACCTTTTTAAACAACATGCTACTGACACATGACAACATAAGTGACGAGCTCCCAGCAGTAGACTGCTCACTAACTGGCTTGAATAACTACCCACCCGAAAAATACTCTGGAAGTTTGGTCCGCCCTAGGGAAATAAATAAAATTATTTGCAAACTCAAACCTCGCAAAGCTCCTGGCGCGGATGAGATCTCCAATTTACTCATCAAAAATATTCCACAAAAATGCGTTGTTTTACTAGTAAAAATAATGAATGCTTGCTTACTACTGAATTACTTTCCTTCCATCTGGAAGACTGCTAAAGTGATTGCCATACACAAGCCTGTAAAGGATACGTCAGATCCAGCATCTTACCGTCCTATTAGCCTCCTTTCTTGCTTAGGCAAAATATTTGAAAAAATCATATATTCTCGGCTAATAAGATATTCAGAGAAATATATTCCAGATGAGCAGTTTGGATTCCGCTCTAGCCACTCTACCATTCAACAGCTGGCCAGGGTGGCTGAAGCGGTTTCCCACAATCTTAACCAGGGACAATCGACGGGCATGTTCCTGCTGGACATAGAAAAAGCATTTGATACTGTATGGCATGATACCCTTTTGCACAAACTCATTTGTATCAACACACCAATGTCTCTTGTGAAAATGGTCAAATCATACTTGTCGGATCGCTCATTTCGGGTACATATTTCGAATTCTTATTCTTCCTCCAAATCAGTCCCGGCTGGAGTGCCCCAAGGCTCAATTTTAGGACCTAACCTTTTCTTAATTTATTTGAACGATATACCTATTCAGAGGTGCACAAGTATCGCTTGCTTTGCTGACGACACTGCATCCTTCACATCTTCTAAGGACATTGACCTGATAATAAGTAGGTTCCAGCTATCTCTTGATATGCTTCAGACGTATTTTCACAAATGGAAGCTTAAAATTAATGCTTCCAAAACTGAAGCTATACTTTTCACTCGGCAACGTTCTCTCCCCACACGTGGCTTATACATTGGAGACTTTAATATCCCATGGAGTAAATCTGTTAAGTACCTAGGTCTAGTTCTAGATAATAAACTTAATTGGACACAGAATACTAACAATCTACGACTCAAAGGCATAAGATCACTAAATGCACTAAGTCCGATACTTAATAGAAGATCTTGCTTAAGTTGCCAAACAAAACTTAATATATACTGTGCCCTAGTACGTCCATGTATAACTTACGCGTGTCCTGTATGGAGCAGTACTTGCCCAACAAATATTAAAAAGTTACAAATAATCCAAAATAAGGCTATTAAATATTCATATAATACCCCATTATACACAAATCTCAATAAATTTCATACAAAAATTAGCTTACCTACAATATATGCATATATATACAAACTATCCAAAAAAATTTATTTATACACTAATCCGCTTAACAAAAATAGTATTATTCAGAACATATGCAAAACGCGTAAACATAACTTAGATTATGTCGATAAAACATACAAGTTACCCCATCACTTATTTCTCAGCTGCGATGACGTCGAATGTGGACGATGCGCGAGGCAGGGTCGCTCGGATGACGGAACGCGACCGCGCATGCCATTATGACCCGTACTGTGTTACGATTCAGGGTATTGCATACGCATTATTTAAGAAGCGCTTGAGTGTGTTTGAGTCACTAGGCTGAATGTTATGTTCACTATGTTCACTTGGCTGTGTTGTCAACTGCGTACGCCCGGCGCTCTGTGAGTGCATTTTGTGTCTACCGCCAAAAAGAATGGTGGTTTTTTTGTTTAATTAGTTAGTAAGATGATAAAAATGTTAAACTGTTACCTACTAAAGTTTACATAATTGATGTTCAAGTATAGTAATAATGCTATTATGATAATATATTTTAATAATCTGAAGTATATATAAGCCATAAGTTTTGTATAAGTGTTCAACTTGTAAAGCAGAGTTAATTGCACATAATTTTGTCGTTCTAGGATTAAAACTACACTAGAATTGTACTACATATTATATAATTATAATGCTGAATAAAGAAATTAATAAATAAAAAAATAAAAAAATGTGTCAGATGCTACAATTGAATTATTTCTCGCGTCTGTTTTTTTTATATACATGGAATATTATTTGAGTATCTGATTCTTTATGATCGCTAGATAAATCAGCTTCAATCGTTTTCGTTATTTTGCCCCGATCAGCACTAAATGAATAGCATTTCTCATCGACTGTGACAAATACTTTTTTTACTATCAATTATTTGGCGCATGTTGTTATACTCCCAAAAGCTCGACAGAAAATCAACTACAGCTCTCTAAAATTTATTATTTTTCAAAGCTTTATGAAAGTTTGTCGGTGTTTTTTTGGGAAGGGCCTGTAATTTCATACGGGATCTCTACTTCTAGCCGTTTTGTTCTTTCTCAGTCTTTAATGGAGTGCGATAAGTATCGGTCAAATATCAAATTAATTTCATCAGCTTCTATGTTGCAAATTGTTTGTGTAAGCAAAGGCAAGATTTCAAATGTGCTGGGTATTTAGGGTGGACTAAAAAGGTATAAGATAATGTATTATGTAAAAAACAATATGATGGAAATTTACATCATCATGCATTGTCACATATTTAGCTCAGTACTAAATAAATAAAAAAAATATTGTTTACTCAATCTTCTTTATTCTTTATGATAATTTAAAAAACAATTATTATTTTTATTTAAGCACAAATTGACGCCAAATTTAATACACGAAATTGTGGAATAGCCTTTTGCATTTGGGAAATTCGCACCGGAGTGACCCACCTACTTTTGGCCAATGTTCAGCACCATCTTTTCTTATGTATTTTGGAGATGGTGGAGCTGGAGAACCTTTTCTTTTTTTTGATTGTAGTTATTCTTCTAGTAAACTGGTACTAGGACGCCCTCTTTTAGCTTCTTTGGTGGTTCCTCTGTTGCATAGCACAAAGGCCAATTCATTTCTGAATTGGCCCATTGTAAGCAGACTCTTTTTAGGTTCACCTCTTTCTTGAGCATTTTTTTTATAAATAATCCAAGAGTTTATAATAGCTAGATCAAATAGATGAAATAAAATACGCAAATACCACTTTTTAGACCTCTTTTTATATGATTTCTGCCCAAAAATCTATCCATGAGATCTACTCCTCCCATATGTTTATTGTACTCTTGGACAATAAACGGGCAGGTTATATCAATTTTTTCTTTTGTTGTTCTGTCAAATCTATTGACTTAAGTTACAGGCAATGCTCCAGAGTAAGAAGATAACAGGGTTACTATCTTATTATCTTTCCAAGCCACACAACTCAAATCTATACCATCATGCGCAGACACTCTTTCCTCAAAACTACCTCTGGGCACAGATTTTTTCATGAAATTGTTCTTCTCTGGAAGTTTATTATTTGGTATCCTGTTTTGTTGCACAGTTCCCACTGTGTGAATTCCTGATTTAGCTAAAAAAACTACCAATGGCAAAGAGGTATAAAAATTATCAAAGTATATGATGTGGTTTTGGTTTCTTGGCACTCCTCGAAGCATGAGAACTACAACATTTCCTGTTGCACCAAGATCTGGTTCATCTGGGAGTTTCTCTGTATTTTTTTGTCCAGAATATACCTCAAACTTGTGAGAATATCTCATCAAATCACAGAGAACATACAATTTGAAGCCCCATTTATAGGGCTTCTTAGGCAGATACTGTTTTAAAAAATGCCATATTTTGGTAGAACACATCTGTTCATCCACAGAAAGTCTTTGATTCATTGGCACTGTGGCAAACCTCTCATTGAGATGCTTGATAACAGGGCGGATTTTATAAAGCCTGTCATGTTCTGGATGACCTATAGGTTTGTGAAGATCATTGTTATTAAAATGTAATGATAACTTTATTTTCTCAAACTTGTTTAGTGGCATTGTTGAAGAAAAGGGCTCATATCCAAACTTGGGCGACCAGTATGATCTTGTGCTAGGAAATTTGATTACTGACATGCATAATAATATACCAAAGAACTTATACAAATCTAATTCTGTAAATTTTATAGATGAACTGTGATTACTCTGTATTATATATAAATTTGTCTCCTCTATTAATGTTTTGATAAAATCTTCAGTTATAAAATGGTTAAAACATTGATATGGAGTTTCTTGGTGTGATAGACCGCCTGAAGCAGTAGAACTCCCCAAGAAAGTAATTTTATCTGTATCATACACCAGATTCCTTTTATTCCAAATCAAGCTTCTTTTGTCAAATGGAAAACTGGATGAAGACTGCAAATTGGATGATGTTGATGGGTGAGAGGATTCTTGATCTTCTGGTTCTACAAGAGGAGGATCAATGTCAGCAGTTTCATCCACATCATCATCATTATCATCGTTCTCCTCCTGCAACACTCTTATAACTTCATCAGCATCGCGGTTTTCATCATCGGAATCTTGGTTATCAAGGCCATCTTCTGAGAGCCAACCACCTTCTAACTTACTAAGATAAACTTCAATATCTCTTTCATTCAAGTTAACATAAAATAAACATTTACAAAAAAAATATTACCATACATTACAAGTGAAGTTACTGCACAGTGATGTAAATTTCCATCACATAGTTTTGAGAAATGTATTCACAGTGTTTTGATATAAATTGTACATAAAATAACAAAAACATGAAAACAAACCTTTTTTTTCACTCATGTTCACTTTTCTTGTATTTTATATCTCCGTTTATTTCCTTAAAACAATTTAAAATATCACTTGTTTCTTCCAGTCACAACAAACAGCGGAATGACAAGTTCTAAGCCTGGTAATTGACAGTGACGTTTACTATTTTTTGACAACTGCGTTTTGTTGTACGCTATAGTCACTTAAAAAGTTGCCAGCAACAACAAATTTACAGTACAAGGAATTTGAGTACCTTTTTTGTTGGCTAAATATTATGATTAAAATTTCCTAATGATAAATTCCATTAGGAAATTCCCTTATGAATAAATTCCAAATCATCATGCAAAGAAGGGTTAGATCATGTCTAATAATGTGCGGGAAATTAAAAATCAGATGTTTTAATAGTTTAACATAAAAAGTTAAAAATAATTTAGATTACACCCATTGCTGTCCCTCAGGACTCGAAGGGATTTAATGACTGGAAATTCATGTGTGGTAAACCTATATTACATACCATAGAAGAGATGAGTTATTGTATTTTGTTTTTAATTGTAATGCTTATACCAATAGATGGACACAGTTCTTTTAATAGGTCTCCATCCAATACATCTCATAACTGCTCTGGTGTTATGTTATTACCTGAAACCGACAAACACACTCAAGAATTCAATGGCAATAATCAACAGCAGTTCGTATTTTAATTAAATTAGGCTTTTTAGCAGCTTAACATAAATTATTACTTTATACAAATAAATAAAATTGAAGGAACTGTTTGTAATGTCATTATAACAGCTTTTGAACCGACTTCCAAAAAGGAGGTAGTTCTTAATGCGTATATTTTATTCTTCTGTTTGTTACTTCAGAACTTTGACTGAGTGAACCAATTTTGATGATTTATAGGCTACTTTTAAGAAAAAAGGAAGGATTCATAATAAACTCTTTTGCAAAAAAAAACGGGCCCTTTAGATTTTTTTCTCTACTTCAATGAAGAAGAACAAGAAATAGGTTTTGTTAATTTGACGATGTATTGGCATGTTTTTTGAAGCATCCTGGCATGATTCTTTACGTTCCAAATTTAAAATTTGAAATTATTAAAAGAAAAATAATGATTATTGTGGATTATTATAAAATTGCTTTATTAATGGTGCGAATTGCTGAAACGATTTTTAACTGATTACGATATTTTAAAACTTTTTGGATATTTTCTGCAAATTAAACAATTTAATCTTTCTTTTTACTTTAAATACCACATGTTATGGAATTAAATAATATAAAAATGTAATTGGATAATATTGTAGTTATGAATTCTAGGAATGTAACTAAATATTTATTGTTAGTATAGTTGATATTTTAGTTAATTATTACATATAATAATATATATATAAAATTTTATTATATTAAATTACAATTCATAATAGATATGCCTATTTATAATATTTTTTTTGTACACAGTGGAAACCTACAATAAACATTTCTCTACGCTAAGGCTTGCTGGAAGATAACTCTTTTAGGGTTAAGCTCGCCTTTGTACACATTCTTTAATTATAATTATTTTCTGTCAGTACTGTTTGTGTGCAATAAACAATCTAAATAAATAAAATCTTCCTCCTTCCTTTAAATTATGATAATGTAGCTGAAGACATTTAACAGACTAAGCCTAGAATTGAAACTGGCTGTCAACATAAATGCCAGGACAGTACTCCTGCACCCCCTATTATGTCCTTTAGATAGAGAGAGAGAGAGATATATATATATATATATATATATATATATTCTCTTAAAGAAATTCACGAGGGAGAGAGAGAGCCTTTTTCTTCCATCCTACTTACCCCTAGTTATGTTACATTTTTTTCAAATAAGCATGGCTACGTTCCGCTTATCTACGATGTACAAATAGGTAAGCATTTTAAACATTAATAATCGTTCTAAAAGTCCTACAACTCGGCTATCCTGCTACTGAGTCTGACCTAGGGTTTGCACTATTCGTTTAATTTTACTGTTCGAATAAAATGAATACTTGTAGAGCTAAATATTCGAATATTGGGGTATTCGAATATTTTTTAACATTTATTGAAAATAATACAATATCAATTCAACACAAACATGTGTGAGCAGCAATACGGGGGTTTAGTTTGATTGCCGCATAATTCTATTCAAATAAAATCAAGTATTATAACTAGTTTTATTGTTTTTTAATAAAAAAAAACCACATTAATTATCGTTTCACAGAGTAAACATAGGTAAGTCTTAGCTAAGGGATATGATGACATGACACTGATGAGTGATGACGCTTAGGATAAAAAAAAAAAAAACTTAACAGTCAACAATTAGTACAAGTACAAATATATATCATACTTATCTTTACTAGAAAGTAGAACTAGAATAGGAACTTTGGTTACATTTTACATAACATTCAGTTAAGTTTTATAATCAAAACAAAATCGTATTTCTTTTAGACTCAAACAAACATTAATTAACATTACAAATTAACAATCCACAAATCAATAAAACAAATCAATCAATTCAAACTTTGATAATAAGAGCGCAAAAAGCTTAGGGCGTCCAAAGTATCGGCATTCATTTTCGTTCTTAAGCGGTTGCACAAGTAACTCGCCGAAGAAAACACCCTCTCAGCTTCGGCACTGGAGGGTGGAATGGAGAGCAGTAAATTATATGCTCGGGTTAAATGTGTACCACGTTGTCCACCGCCGTCAAAGAGACCCATCTCCACTTGGATTTTAGTGCCAAGATCCAAGACCTCATCTCCGGACTGTCGTAGCTGTAAAGATTCGGCTGCGTCATTTTGTAGCTTACGGCGCAGTTGATCTTTCATAGACATACTGTTCTCATCATTGCTTTCTGTCTCTGTTTGTATTTGTGGGCTGCTGCGGCTACGGTCTTCATAGTCTGTTGATGACTCGAAGTAGCTGTTCAATTTCACGATTGTGTTTTTAACCACCATATTATGGGGATTTTCAAATGGATATGAAGACTTCCCTTCATTGTAAAATTTTGCGGAATTATCCAGTTATATGAGAGTGCCGCTTAGCTCTGGTAGTCGTCGTTCTCCAATTCTTTGTTTCAGTGATACTAAGAGATCACGGCTCACGTCATTATGAATTTCACCCAGTTTCTCAATCATAAACTTCAAAGCTGTTTCTGTCATTATCAGGTTGGCATTTTCTTCACATAGAACTTCAACAGTAGCTTTGATCACATTCATTGTGTTGGAGAGTTCTTCGAGTCGCCTCATCTCTTCTTCTGAAAATGTGATATGGTTGTCATAATCAATCAACGTTTTCTGGACTACAACTTTCAGTGTTAGAAACCGGGACAACATGTCAGAAAGGCTGCTCCAACGTGTCTTGCAATCAAGTATAAGACGCAAGTCTTTCTTTCCTTCCTCCGAAGCATATTTGTATAAGGTTTCTGCCCGAGTAGGAGATGAACGAAAAAAAATCACAGCTTTTCGCACTTTGTTTATAACATCTTTGAAGCTTCGCGCAAGCGCACCGTTGAAGTGCTGGCATATTCAATGGTCACATCAAATCCAGCTCAGTGCAGTTCATCTTCATTGTCGCTTGCTTGATCAGTGTTAGTCTCATCAGTATCAGTGTCAGTCTTATCGCTGTCTTCTGACTCAGGATCAGGAATAACTGAAACTTCAGGAATGGCTTTATTCTTCTTGTAAAGAACATCAATTACTGCCAGTTGAATACCACGCGCTAAGCATAGTTGATGAAATGCATTGATCTTTCGACCTAGGGCACACATAACGCTCGCTCCATCAGATGCCAGGCAAATTATATCATCATCTAATGACAGATTATATTCAGCAATTTTTCTTTTCAGAATGTTGAGACAGTTATCTGCTGTGCCCTTTCCTGTCAGTTTAGCTAAACCCAGGTTTCTGAACGATTTACGTTTTAATTTTGGCGAATGAATGTTGACATTCATATACCGTACATTTTGAGACGACGTCCACTCATTGAGGGTGGGTGATGGTGAATTTTATCCCTGAAGATTTCAGAAGGTTTAATTCCTCAGTTAGTTCTGCCTTAAGTTAGTTGCTTCTGGTGATGACAATTTTCTTTATTGTGTGGGGAGACTAAGGTAACTTATATCCGCTTTTATTGAATAGCTTACGTATCCTTTTGGATGTACATATACGAAAAAACGACAGACCATCTAAAGCTGCCAACATGGAGATCATGTCTTCGGAGCTATCTTCAGATTTGAAATAATCTGTGAGTCGCCTTTTCTTCTTCTGTACTTCATTGGAATTTTCTTTGCTTCCACTTGCAGTAACTGTAACATCATCAGAATTATTTATCTGTCCTTTTACAAATATGGAATGCTTATTTTGAAGATGTATGTCCAAAGGAGTCGTTGACATAGAGTTTGACAATACTACTTTGCAGATTTTGCATTTTGGTTGCGAACCACCTTCAGCCCGTAAAAAGTGTTGCCACACAGATTTTTTGTCTTTAGATCGTTTGGTGTACTCTTTGAATTCAACTTTGTCAACACTTCCGCTCGCCATCACTAAGATTTATTTTGTCTTAGATAGACAGCTTTCAATGCAGGAACTGAAATCAGAACAAATTTAAATTAGATACGATTATTATAAATATAATACCTACTGTATGTAAGTTTAAGTAGTTCAAAATGTCACACACAACAATCTAATATTTTTAAAATCGTTACTGATCACATTATGCACCGGCTCGCGTAACCAACCAAATCAGTAAGTAGCGTAAGGAGGAATTTAATACGTACGCTACGTCAGAGGAACGCAGAAACCCGTTGCAAAGTAAAACACTTAGGCCGAGATAAATAAACGCTACTAATAAATAATAATAGTAATATTTATTTCTTCAATTTAAAGTACTTAAACATAAAATAGTGTGTCGGTGTCCGGACAAGTTATTCTGTTTCCCGGATACCGACGTCTTCCCGCGGTGTTAACTAATTATACATACTACATAAGACTAATAATACTAGGCACTAGATAACATAATATTTATAGTAAAAGATCTACAATAAAATACAAAAGAACATTCGCATTTACTAACAATTTTACACAAATAAGCCTGCAATTATTATATGTTTGCGTAGTGCAGTAGGACAAAAACTAAAGTAGGTAGGTACCTACTTATAAAATACTTACAGATAGACAAGAACAATGATATCATAATACAATGTAAGTAGTGGGTAGGATTGAGCTGTGCGTGTGCCGAGTCGAAGTGCATACTAGTAACTCTCAAAACTGGTCAGGTTAGTTTTATGTTATAAGTTGACTCCTTCACATTCAGTTTGATCGTTTCTAGAAACACTACTCGTATTATGATTAGTTATGCTAAAATTGCTTGATTTACTTGAGTTCTGTCAGGAAAAAAACAAATGAATAATCAGTAGCAAGGTAGGAAGTTCTAATAAATATGCAATAAATGATTAATTAACAGTATAAGAGTAATAACTGGTACAAATAGGTAAGCAGGACTTTAGTGGAGTACAGGTGTTGTGCATGGCAAGATAAGCTCGCTGCTCGTTGTTTACACTGCTACATTACGAGTAGCATAGATAATGAAGCTCTTTGTACAACATAAAAGTACATAGTACATTACATATATGAGTAGGTATTTATAGATACAAAATACGTAGACCACAAGCATGATACCAATTATACATGATTTTAAATATGTATACATGTATGCAACCAAGTACGTGGGTAAGAGTGTGTGTATCTAATTGTAATAAAAGTGTTTATACACATACAGACACACACACTCCAAAAACAATACATACATATTATAGCATTCTAAGATTTAGTTCGTTGTAAAATAAATTCCAATGTCAGTAGACTAAATATTCATTTTAAGCAACTTTTCCGTATCCTCATAATTCAGATTAAGTAACCACGATTTAAGTTTTGCTTTGCAATTGTATTTACTGAGTGAGGATAAAATCAATACTTTATTAAGTCGGTTATATAGGTAAGGAGATAAATAACAATGTTGAGTTTCTGTAAATTTGGTTCTGTAATACTAAGCACTTGCTTTGGCTTAGCATCGGTTGTCACTGTCGCGCAACGGGCAAACTACAAGTGCTTGATAGAGACAGAGAATGGCTAAGCCAAGCACTTGCTTAGTAAAGTTTATTTATCTCAACCTTAGTGTAGTAGTGTAGAAACAGGAATTTCGGCTCAGTAGTTATGTTAGATTAGTCTATACTATAATCTAGTAGTACTCGGTTTATCCTATTTACTCTTAATACATTCTAAAATATTTAAATTTTAATACAATAGTGCTTTTTCGTAGTAATGACCTCGACTTTCAAGTTTTAGGTCGGTATACCTACCTACTATTGAGCCAAAATTCCTGTTTCTACACTACTTAATAATAGTTTGTGGAATTAATTAGGTTTGTCTGAAATACTTACGTGAATGTCGCCACGCGCAGGTAATAACAGTAACACAACACAACTCTCAAATAATAATGCGTTCGCGCATGCACACTGTCCTTGGCGGTGGGCGAGGGACGACTGATGACTGAGTGAACGATTGAGTACAAGGACACAACAGGGTGGGACTCAAGGGCAGGGTTGGACTAAGAATCAAAACAATATAAGGGCCTTTATTACTTTATTAACTATTCGAATATTCAGATAATTTTAATGAATTATTTGAAATTGTACCGGATATTCGAATAAAATGAATATTTGAATATTCGAATCGCAAACCCTAGTCTGACTTCAGACTACAGCTATGGTTAAATTTACAGCAAAAATATCTTATCAACATTTACATTACTGAGATAGCATAATAGCCTTAATACTGATTTACAAAATGTTCGGCATTAGTACTTACCTGTCTTCAAAAACTTGGATTAACAATTAAAATTATAGTTTTAATAAAAAAAAATTGTACATACTTTATTCAAAAATATAGTGTTTTTTTTTCTCTACTGTATTATACTCTAACTTATACTTAGGTAATTTAACACCTGTAAACAAAAGATAAATAAACAAATCTGAAAATAACACTTTCTTTTACTAACATTCTTACTTTACTACAACAGTAGCCCAACTAGCTAATTACTGGTTTTTGTGTATTATGCAGAATTTCAATCAAAAGACTTATTTTATTATATTATTCATCTTAGAAAAACTTACAAGGTATGCCATTATTTGTTAATTACTCCTTAAAATAGTTGTATATACTTGATATGCAGTTATTGTGATTCTAAAAACTTACAAACATTTTTTTCTGAGATCTACTGGGAGTTGTATTCAGTGGCAAGTTATGTTTGGAAAATAAATGACTTAGTTCCCTAAAATATTAACCCAAAATGAATATACTATTAAATATCAATTAATTATTTCAACTGCAAAATAATGATTATTTATCTCATAATTTGATGACCATGATACAGGCAAGATTGAACTAAGGCCACCGTTTCATGTAGTCTACATCCGATGTTGTCTTAATGGGTCCTTCCTTACTTCTATAAATTTTTTCTACTTCATATCTGTCCTTTCCTAACTCCTTCAGGTCCATAAAATTTCTGTCTTAACTTCAATGCATTTCCATACTGTGTTCTCTGTCATCTTTTCTGTACTTCTCTCCTTCTTTCCGTTTCTTATTGAATGTTTTTCTATTTTCCTCTTGTATTCTTAAAATCTGTGCTTTTGTCTCTCTTCTCAATTCATCCCTCTTCTCCGTAAATTCTCCCCTACTTTCTTCTTCTAAAAATTATAATATTTTGATATCTTCCTTAATCCTTAATATAGCACCTGTCCAAAGTTCAAATGGCGATGTAGTGATTGATCGCTGGTAAGTGCTGTTCAGCACTCTTTGAAGTTTGCTAACATACTTGTACCACAGACCTGGTACTTCTATAGACATCTTGGCCAATATAGATATAATGATTTTATTCATCCGCTCAACCTGCCCATTACCCCGAGGAATACCAGTTGTTATGGTAATATGCTCAATTCCTTCTTCGGAACAATACTCTTGGAACTCATGTCCTGTGAAAGCTGTACCTCTGTCTGTTATAATACGTCTGGGGTTTCCATAGTTTTTTTGATGCAACTTCATCTTGTCTACAGTTTCCTTTGCTGACACAGTCTTGACTGGATCAATCCAAACAAACTTAGTGTATCCGTCCATTACTGTCAATATGTAGTTGTACATCTTTTTTGTAGCATCCAACGGTCCTAAATGATCACAGTGTAGTGTGTCTAACGGTAGGTCTCCTTTCTCAATGGGGTTTAGAAGTTTTTTAGCTTCTTTGTCAATCTTACTTTCCAGTTTAGTTATGTAGTAGTCCCCTTCAATCATATCTTTGACTTTCCTTCTTCCAAAATGTCCTACTCCATGTGCTCTTTTGATCATCTCCATATCCATTGTCTCAGGTAGTACTAACTTCTTGTCTATTCCTTTATAAATAACACCATTTTCCAGAAAATAGTCTTCATAACAATTTTCTTTGAAAACCTCTTTTATCGCCTTTAATCCATCATCTGCTTGAGCCTTCTTTATTCGAGCATGTAGCTCTATGTTTATAACACATTTTTCTGCTTAGTGAATCAACATGTTGCATCTTATCACCAGTTCTATGCTCAATAGTATACTTAGTTGAAATCCTGTAAGAACATAATCCATCTTGCCACTTTAGCTGAAACATCTCTCTTATTCAAAGGTTTTTGAAATGCTTCACAATCAGTTACTATTTTAAATGGTATACCGATTAGATATCTTCGAAATTTCTTTACTGCTTCTATGACTGCCATTGCTTCAAGCTCATAGCTGCTAAGTTTTTGTTGAGATTCTGTTGTCTTCCTGCTCATGTAATGTACTGGATGCATCTTACCATCTACTGGATCTTTTTGAATTCAAATTCCCGCATAACCATGTTTGGATGCATCTGTGTGCAGTTCTGTCTCCAACTGTATATCAAATACTTTTAGTACTGGTTCGCAGCATAATTTAGCTTGCAATATTTCAAATGCATATCTTTGTTCTTTTCCAAAATAGAACTCTCCTTGTTTCAATAAGTCACTCAAGCTAGTCTTCAGCTAGTATAATCACATCGTCTATGAAAATCAGAACAATACTTTTTCTTATAAAATCAGAAAATATGATGTTTATGTAACTTGGCACATACGGATAATTCAAAAGGGGCTTTTAAAAAATCATATTGACCTTCGGGACTGCTAGTTACAAAAGCTGTATACTTCACAGAGTCTTCTTCAATTGGCAAATGAAAAAATCCATTTTTTAAGTCAATGGTACTATATAATCTAGCCTTACTCAACTTGACTATCTGGTCATCAATAACTGGCAATGGGTGTTCATCTTTTATCATCTTTTTGGTTGATTTTTCTATAATCCACACAAACTCGCATATTGCCATCCTTCTTTCGCACTAAAACAAGTGGACTTGCATATTCAGAAAAGTTAGGTTGAATAATGCCTTTGGCAAGCCATTCCTCAATTTGTTGCCTCACTACCTCTTCTTCTGTCAAAGCCAATCGTCGTGGTCGTTGGGAAATAGGTATATCATCTTTTAACACACTTTTCATCTTTATTGGTGCTTCTATTATCTTTACGGGCTTATAGTTATCTATTATTTCTTGTACAGCAGGTATGTCACATTCCTTGTCTTCGCTTGAGAGTACATACATCAGGTAAGAGCTATCATAAAACTGTGGCCTCACCTCAACCATACCCTTATTAATTAGAGTGATGGTATTTAATAAAAAAGGCTGCCCTAAAATAATCTTGTATGGTATTACATCAGTTGGTACAATGTTAAAAGTGATGTTATAACGGTGACCATCTATTGTTAACATCTGCATTAAACTTACCCATTGAATAAGCTCTACAAGACCCCAATCCTGTCAATAACATACGATCAGATTGGTACTCTGATACATTCAAGCTACTAAACAATTTAAATGTTATTAAATTTAATTCGCTGCCGGTATCAATGAGACAATCACCAATTGTTATATTATGAATTTTAACTATTTTGACATATTTATTTAACAGAATTGGACTCGTGTTTACACTTAAAACATTTTGAGGAATATAAAAATGTTTACTGCTATCACTCTGGACTGACTGAATGCACAAATCAATTGCTCGCTCACCTCAACCCATATCATACTGTGCATCTGTGACCTCAGTCTCGCTCTCTGTTGGCTGCTGGATGAACATTGAGCGCCGACTTGTTGATGGTTGTGTAGTCTCTTTTCCAGTCACACCTTTACATTCTTAACCAATATGTCCATAGGAGTTACACCTGAAATATTTTATACCTTCAACACATACATTAGCAAGGTGTCCTTTATCCCCGCACTTGTAGTAACGTTGTGTTCTTCCTTCTATTTCTTTGTTTTTACTTGAAATCTGTTTTAATAGCATCTTATCACGCTGTGGTCTCTCCTGCTTTTTGCTTTTCTCCTTAAATGTTTCATAGGGGACCTTTACATTTTTTACATTTCCTTGAGAGCTGTGTATGACGTCACGCCGTAGAATTAAAGTTTATTTGATTCATAGTCAGTGATTCCATCTATAATATATGGCACCGACACATAGTCAGGAAATTTTGCTCTTCTTCCTAATTCTTTCATAACGAGCATGTATTGGTAGTATGTTTCGTTACCACGCTTCTTGCGATTGCTCATAACTTCGTGCATTTGTTTGCTGCTCGTAGCCTCCGGAAATTCTCTCACCAGAGCTGATTTAAGTTCGTCATACGTCTTGAAAGTTTTTTCTGTCTTTAACCAAAGCTCCGCAGTGCCAGATAATGATCTTCGAGCGATAATTAGTGTTTGTTGCGGCGACCAGCCAAATATCTCAACGTTGTCTTCAAGATCTTGTGACCATTTTGTAGACGAATAGGTTAAGTCATCGCCTGTAAACTTTGGTATAGAATCCAACATGTACACACCGTGGTTGTACTTTCCATCGTCGTTTTTCTCTCCGCCATCTTCTATTGTTGAAAATATTCGGAAACTTGGTGAATTCAGCCGCGTTTGCACTTCTCCGTAATGGCGCCACGCCGGCCACGCCTTTGTCGTCTTGAAAATTTCCTTAAAATTAGAAAAAATATTCTCAGACCTCAACCTGCTCGTGACCCTGGACGAGAGATTGTAGGGGAGTTGGGTCTGAGAGAAAACACCGTATTAGTTGGCTTTATGTATTTTTTTATTATTCTCTTAAAGAAATTCACACCTTACAACGTCCATCTTACACCGAGCGAGAGAGAGAGAGCCTTTTTCTTCCATCCTACTTAACCCTAGTTATGTTACATTTTCTTCAAATAAGCATGGCTACGTTCCGCTTCTCTACGATGTACAAATAGGTAAGCATTTTAAACATTAATAATCATTCATAAGTCCTACATATATATATCTACGTATAAACATATATATATATATATATAAACATCAGGTGCAGTATAACATCAGGTGGGCCTTGAGCTTATTATATTATATATATATATATATATAGATTGTATGTAATATTAAATTTTTAAATTGTGACGGAACAAGCTCAAGGCCCACCTGATGTTAACCTCTGCTTATAACAGATGCATTACGTCACAAGTGAGGAATAGCACTGCGCCCGTCACCTTGAGACATAGTTGTTAAGTCTTATGTGCCTGTAATTTCACTGGATCTCAAGGACTGTTGCCGGAACACACCGTTAGGTGCTTGGCGACAGATTTTCAACTTGAGGGTGGTCGCTAGCCAGGCGGGCATTCGCAAAAAGCCCTTCCACCATGCGGTGAAGCTCAAGCCCGCGGCGGGATTCGAAACATGGACCTGCTGCGTGGCTAATGCCACTGGGCCATCACTGCTTCAAAATTACAGGTTAAATACTGGGATGAGAGAAAAAACTGTGCACTATCATGTTTGATGAAATGGCTCTGGAGCCCAGTTACCTATTCTTCAAATAAGGATAGAATTGATGGTTTTATAGATTTGAATGAAAAACAGACCATTTTGCAGATCATGCTTTGGTATTTATGTTACGTGGAGCTGTATATAAATGGCAACAACCCATTGCCTTTTATTTCTGTAAAGGTCAAACAAGGAGTGTTCAATTGAAAGGCATTATTAAAGATATTGTAGTTGCCATAACAGAGACTGGACTACAGCCCATAGCTCTTGTATCAGACCAAGGTTCAAGTTTCCAAAGCGCAGTAAATAATCTACTAGATGAAAAAAAAACCGTGCAGGAGACAATGTTGGTTAGTAATTTTAATAACATCATTGAAAATAAAATTACTGTGATTACTCTAAATAGCATGTATGTATAGTATTGTTTATTAAATCACACTGGCACACTTACTTCATTATGAATGAGAAAGTTTGTAAGTAGTCTTTTTTTTGTATTTGATGTCTATTTTTCATGCTGCTACAGGTGAACGAATTTGTAAAAAATATGGCAGACAGATTTTTTAAGTCTTGGATTGAACACATGAAAAATACTCTGCATCTAAATGTACCTAATAGTTCCTGAGGATGGTGATACCCATTACCAATTTTCAAGCGAGCAATTTCAGTACTCCTATATCTGATTTTCAATCAAAATGCACCAACTACGCTATGGTAGAACTCAAGACTGTGACCAGATTCAATTTATGTGTCCGACACGTGGAAGTCTATAGCAATTGCCGCTGTGCCTACACTTTTTCCAAAATAACTTTGAGAGTATGACCTGAATCCTAGCAGTGGGAACATGATGGATAGATAAATTGGCTTATGCCATAATTCTTTATTTTTTTCAGACAATACAATCCATTTATGTGGTAATACATTGAGTGTCTTTTACGATCCACCACATTTGATAAAAGGCATGCGTAACAATTTGCTTTCTAAAGATATAGTTTTTGAAGGCATAAAAGCAACTTGGCAGGACATAGTTGATGTCTACTACAATGATTGCAACCATGGTGAAGCAAAAATAATGCACAAACTTACAGATGAACATGTGATTCCAGGAAAAATAAAAAATATAAGGTATGAAAGTTAATTCATTTTATACTTAATCCTGGTTAACCTGCAGATCCACTCATGTGTGTGCATATTCCATTTCGGCAGGTAAGAAAATAATGTACCCTAATGGGTATGACTTATTCCAGAATCAAAATTATTAATTACTTATGTACCAAATTTTATCAAAATCAGTTACTGAAGTTAGAAGTTGCAAGTATACTAACTTTTGCATCAATATATTTGTAGTAGATGCCTGAAAGTTTTAGGAAAACTGACTAAGTATAGAATTGACATTGGCCCTTATGTCCAGTTGCTGGATGTGGGATAATGGTAGGAAAATGTTATGAGTCAGCAGTGCCAAGACAAAAGATAATATTTTCACAATATTATGTTTTAGTGTTGGCACTACTAGACTCATATAACTTTTCTACCCTTATCCCTTAGAAGCTAGTTTTAGACCACATCTTCCTATGTCTTGTCTTAATTACCTGTATATTGAGAGACAGAGTTACTAAAAATTTACATGTTCATAAATTCTTACTACAATATTTATTTATTAAGGTTCTATTATTTCAATGTTCAGGTCAAAACCTGTGTACGCGTGTTCAGTAAAACAGTCAGCTGCTATGACGTATACTGCACAATTTTGTAAGTAAACATTTGTAATCCATTTGTTCTATAGACATATAATTGTTTAATTCTAATTTATGTAAATAATGATAGCTGGTGGACCGATCTTCAGTCGGTGTACGCTGCCTGTAGCAAAAACTTAATATTATAAAAAAATCGCGTTTTTTTAGAAAATCCACAAATATAGAAAAACTTAAAAATGTAAACTATGATAAATATATATTTGTACAAAATTTTATCAAAATCGTTAGAGCCGTTTCCGAGATGGATCGTATTTATATACAAGAATTGCTTGTTTAAAGGTATAATATATATAAGGGGATAGTGTGTAATAGCCGACTAATAAAAAAAAATACTAAATAAGCAGCATGATAACAATAACTTTTGGTACCAATAGCAATGTTACAGCGGGTCCGAAATGTACGAAGAGCACCAAACGTTTGCACGGCTCAATCGTTAGCACTTAGCAGTGTTAAGGACTATTGGACCGCATCTCGGACCGCAACCCAGTTTACATTTGATAGGATTCATAATAATCAAATCCCCTAACCATTCACAAGGTAGCGGGTGTATTACTAACATTTATAATAAAATTACTAACATTAATAAAAATCGAAAACTACTAAACATGATGTTATATACAAATATTTATGGCATTTTTGTTTCCAGCTTTATTTCCTAACGGGGAGCGTGAAAGCTTAACAATGAAAAATACTGCTGAGTTATGTAGGAGAGTGGGTATGACGGAAAATTTTACTTTTTTGGCAATCTGTGCATTCTTTGGCCCATTTCCGACAATCTTTCTGTGCTCCTGGATGACTCAACCGATGCAGTGCAGTGAATACAGTTTTTCGGAAATCGTTAGTCAAAAACGGACGAGATTGATGCGTAGACACGTCACAGTAGATTTCGATAACGGATGCTTTGATCTTCTTCAGGTCAAGTGCTGAACCTGTCTGTAGCAGTTCTTGCAATTCAGGATCCGAGTCTTGAGATTTTGCAAGAGCTTCATGGTCAATAAGCATAGATATTTCTTCAATGCGTGAAAGTGCGTCTGCAACTACATTGTCCTTTCCTCTGACGAAACGGATATACGTAGTAAATTGTAAAATATAATTTAGATACCGAAACTGTCTCGGTGAACATTGCTCACGGTTGTAAGAGAAAGCGAATGTGAGGAGTTTAAGGTCTGTGAAGACGGTGAATGTTCTGGCTTCGACCATGTGTCTGAAATGTCGGATAGCGTCGTATATAGCCAGAAGTTCCCGGTCATAAGGACTATATTTCTTCTGTGCGGATGTTAATCGTCGAGAAAAGAATGCAAGTGGTTTCCAATCATTGTTGCATTTTTGTTGCAGTGCTGCTACTACGGATGTGTCAGAGGCGTCAGTGAACACGGCCAAATCTGCATCTGGATCAGGGTGAGCAAGCAATGTTGCCTCGGAGAGACTGGATTTGCAAGTATTGAAGTCTTCCAGCATTTCAGGAGTCATTGTAATGCTCTACGATCTTTTTGTTTTAGGACCAGTCAACACGACATTAAGCGGAGCTTGGAATTTGGCTACTCCCGGTATGAAGCGTCGATAGAAATTATACATTCCTAGAAATCGCCGCAGTTCTTTCACCGTAGTTGGGATCGGGTACTCTCGAATTGCCTGTACCTTCTCTTGAAGTGGTCGGATGCCATCAGCAGAAACTTCATGACCTAGGAATGTGATTTTTGTCTTACCGAACTCACATTTTGCGGTATTTATCAGCATACCGTAGTCTGCCAAGCGCTGGAAGAGCAGTTTAAGATGCTGGAGATGCTGGGATTCATGTTTTGAGAAGACTAATATGTCATCCAAGAATCCATAAGAAAACGGTAGCCCTCTGTGCATTTCGTCTACAAAACGCTGAAATGTCTGAGCTGCATTACGTAAACCAAATGTCATAAATGAGAATTCAAATAATCCAAACGGTGTAGTAATAGCATTTTTGGCAATATCAGCACAAAAAACCGGTATCTGATTATAGGCTTTGACTAAATCAATTTTTGAGTATATGCTTGTGCCAGACAGTTGCTGAGAAAAATCTTGAATGTACCTTATTGGGTACTTGTCTGGAATAGTTCGCGAATTGAGTGCTCGGCAGTCACCACAGGGACGCCAACCATTGTCTTTTTTCGGTGCGAGATGGAGAGGTGATGACCACAGGCTTTCTGACCTGCGAGCGGTACCATTGGCGAGCATATCCTCAAACTCTTTTTGTGCTATCTTCAGTCTATCTGGACGAAGTCTTCTGGGACGATTTGTTACAGGTGGACCAGGCGTCGTACGGATGTGATGTATCGTCTCGTGCTTGATCTCACGTTGTGTTCTTGCAGGGCAAGTAATACTAGGGTACTCACGTAGAAGTTGATGATAGATGGTATCTCCAGAAACTGCCTTGATGGATGCAATGTCGGTTGTTTCCTTATCAGGTGTGGCCGCAGTTGAAAGTGAAGTGAGGCCATCAACCAAGCGGTGGTTTCTCAGATCTACAAGCAAATTATAAAATCTAAGAAAATCAGCACCAATAATTGCTTTAGAGACGTCGGCTACAACAAATCTCCATTTGTATGCTCGCCGAAGCCCTAAGTTGAGTTGTAGATGAATCCAGCCGTATGTTGCAATCACAGAACCGTTTGCTGCATAAAGATGGTAGTCTGTTTTGGAGCGGGCCTGGTTGAGTGCAGATTTTGGGTAAACGCAAAGGTCCGACCCTGTGTACACAAGAAATGACATCTTTGTTATTTTGTCCGTGATAAATAAGCGGCCTGGTATAGAGTGGCAGTCGCTAGCCGGTACTATCGGCTGCCGTACGCGTTTTCCGATGCGCTAAATTTGCACGGGATCGTGCACCTTGTGGCTTGGTTACCGAAGCGGTTGTGATACCAGCAGAAATCTGGGTTTCGTGGCTTAGAACGTGAGCGACTTCTTCTTTGCTGACTACCTTCACGTGAGAACGATCTATTATTAGAGCGAGATATATGACCTTTTAATGCTGCTACCTCCCGTGTCAGTTCTGCAATCTGCCGCGCCATGTCGCCGATTATTGAATCTGCACTTGCAACTACTGGTGGTACTGGAGCAGGAACTATCTCGTACACATGATCAGCCAGGTCGGCAACGGTCTCAAGAGGTATGTCAGCCTGGGATGCAATTACTGTTTGCATATTATGAGGTAAACGACTTGACCATCTTCCCGGTCCTTTCCCGGTATCTTTGGGTACGCAGACGATAGCACTGTTGTCGAAAGATATATATCCGATGCACGAGCTGGTGAAGCTCAAGTCCAGTTTGAAAGAGAGGCGATGATTGGACGATTAAACTCTAGCTTGTAGGCCGTGTCCGATTGGGGCGATGCCAATTTAGTGAGATTTAATGCGTCCAAAACACAGGCGTGTCTTTTCTCCGCTAAACGGAGAACATTTCAACTAACTCCGACTTTCCGAAATGTAACAATACCGGTGGCAAATCGGTTAGAGCTTCTTGGCGTGTCCCTAACTTCAAATATAAACTTCGGATCTTACATCGAAGCCAGAGCACAAATGGCCGCTAAGAAGCTGGGTATCCTCGCAAAGGTGAGGCAGTACTTCACACCGGGGCAGCTTCTTAATTTATATCAAGCTCAAGCCCGATCGTGTATGGAGTACTGCTGCCACCTCTGGGATGGATCCGCAAAATACCAACTGGAGGCTCTCGACTCCATTGACCGACGAGCCAAAAGACTTATAGGCGATGATAAGCTGGTTGAGTCCAAATTGCAGAGTCTCGGTCATCGTCGCAGGGTCGCTAGCCTATCGGTTTTTTATCGTTTACATTTCGGAGAGTGTGCGCAGGAATTACACGCGTTGATTCCACCATGCCCCTTTTACCAGCGGACTACAAGGCGCTCTGATGGCCGTCATCCTTTCTTGATTGACATTCCTCCAGTTCGTTCGAAGCGTTTTGCTTCAACATTTATCTTCCGTACAGCGAAGGAGTGGAACTCATTGCCCGCGTCTTTGTTTCCTGAACAGTATAATTTGGGAGCCTTCAAGTCTAGAGTGAATAGGTATCTTCTAGGCAAGCATGCTACATCTTCGGCCACATCATCACTTTCCATCAGGTGAGATAGCGGCCAAATGCTTGCCTATAGCGCATAAAAAAATAAAAAAATAAAAACCACAGAGTTCTTATAAATGAGTCAGAAACATTAGGTCCGGCTAAAGTTTGAAGATGGCGAAGAAATTGCGAAGGTTTTCTGTCGCTTAATTCTTCATGCATGAGAAGTTGTTTAACTTTCTTTTCTTGTAATGCAGAAAGCCTTTTTATTAGTTCACTCTTTAATTGGACGCAGTTCCTGAAAAATGTTCCAATCCACACACACGTTTTGAGAAAATCGTGTTTAAAGTTCAATCAGGTATTATTCAGCAAAAAAATGTAATTTTCTATTATAAGACTTTAATGACTGAAATATATAATTAAAAAAATATATTTTATGTTTGGTTATAAGTTAAAAAGTAAATCGTTTTTTTTGATATTAGTAAATAAATTGCTTTGGAACGTTTTTGAGCAATTGCTAAATGCATGACATATTAATAATATGTGTTTGACAAAAAGGTTTCAAGGCGCATGTAAGATACTTAAAATAAAAATAAAATCACATTTTAATCAGAAACATGCTTAAATTTTTAATTATTAAAATTACACATACTCTAGACTCTATCTTGGGTATCTTCTTCTTCCAATTCAAAGTCAAGTTCCCCTCCAAATCCTTCAATGTCATCACGCAATCCTTCCGTACCTTTGAGATTTTTATAAAAGGAGAGACAATCTTCAGGGATAAGGTGGAACATTGACTTCAGGTCATTTAATTTTGCCTGATTAATTTGTTTTCCTTCTGGCCAAAGAGGAAAGAGTAGCTCTGAGCTTATAGGAAGAATGTTCCCTTTTACTTTCCGAACTATATTCAGCTCTTGGTACTCATCAAATTATGTCTTCATGAAAACAGAATATAAACTATCTTTCTTTAATAGAATGTATTTTGTTTTTAGCCAGTTGACTTTATCTTTGTTTACAAACTTCTTTCGGTTTGTTATATTTTTTTCATTTTTTTCTGTACTTACAAAGTCTTCTTTTTTCATCTTTATGGGTACAAGGGGGTTCTTCTTTGTGCATGATTTTATGACGTTTATGTAGTCATCAGCAGAATATAGCCGTTGGAAGTTTTTCAAATGGCTTTCAATTTTTCCAAAATCAGTGTCATTCGGCAAAAAGGTATGCCCTGACTCCAAGAAATTTAATTCAATCGTCTTCAGGGTAGGATGTGCAGCCAATATTACTTTGAGTAAAAGCACCATTTTTATATTACGGTTCTGGCCACCGCAAGTGTCACTCCACAGTGATAGATATTCAATGTCTGGTCTCATAATATTATTTATAAATTTCATCAAGCATGAACCCACTTCTTGGGCACCTCTGCCTGCTTCACCCTCAATCCAAACAAAACAGTATCCTTGATTTGTAGAAGACACATGAACGCCACAGTTATAAAACCAGAGTTGTCTTTTATAGAACACGACATTTGTTGGAATACGTGGCAGAGGCAGTCTTTTCCATATCATATGTAATACATTCAAATTAATTATCAACTTTTGCTCTCTCAATGTGCCTGTTCATCTGGCTTCTCAAGGTTTCAGCTGACTGTAAATGTCTTTCTTTTTCTAAAAGCAAGTGCTTTTTTTGTTCGCTCTCAGTCATTGATTTTAATTTCGCAGCAAAAGCATCACATTTGTTACAAGTGCCCTTTTTAAGACTCTTGAACCTAAGGTTAAACCTTGTTATGAAAATTTTTCTGAATATTGTTAATGACAAATATTTTTTGTCGTCACCATTCGCTTTCTTCAATTCCTCAACATATAGATCATATATTTTTTGCAGCGTAAGTCCTGGTTTTAAATATTTAGCGTCACCAATTTGTGATCTTCTGTAGTGTGATTCATATTTTGGCAACTTATTTATCATATTGCATACAAAATTTATGTCTTCATCTGAAGTTTTGTTCCAGCCGCCAGATGAAATCCCTCTACAGTCACGTAATTTATTACCGTTGCGTTGTTTTTTTAAACTAATTGTTACTTTTTGTGTGGTAATTTGAAATGTTTTTAAAAACATATTTCGACATACAGGAATGTCGGAAATTTTGTAAATTCGTGAAAATTCTCGTGGTCTTTTCGATCCAGATTTATTATTTTTGGGAACATACGACCGTTTTTTTTTGTCTTTCCGTAACATTCGAGCAAATGTACAGTAATTGAGCTTCATATGAACCAAGAGAGACAAATTTATTGAATTATTTTTTTCTTTCTTCTTCATTTATCTTTACGTGGCACTGATTTTTGCAATCACATTCAAAATTTTGATAAACTTTCACACTTACTTCTTTATTTTTTCCTTTGTATGGTAAATTTGCATATTTACGACTTTTTCTTTCAGGTAGAGTATATTCTTCGAATTTTCTTTTTCGTCCCTTTTTCGCTCTACCTGTTGTTGCCTGTTGTGTCGTTACGCTATCATCAACGACTTTATTTGGTATACAGTTTTCTCCATCTATGCTTTTATCAATATTATTACTCATTTTTGTTTAATTCTGGCCATGTGTGTCACTTTGGCGTATTAATATTGATTCGCTATCTGTATCCGATACATAACTACTTTCTGATACCACAACAAAGCCTGGGTCTTTCACGCTATCGCTGTCGTTACTGCTATCTTGTAATGTATTTAACATACCTTGTGTAGCTGGTGACATTGGTCTCACTGGAGATTCTTCTACATTTTGTAAACAATTTCCTGACAAATATTGTACAGTACCGTCAAGCTCGACATCCAAATTCATATCTGGTAGAGTTACAGAAGGGTGTTGTAACCAGTTACTCTGAACATCTTTTATGTCGTCACAGTTGAAGTTATGAGGCGTTATTGGTGAATACGATGGAGGATCTAAAGAGATGTAACTTTCTACACTCGGGTTATTTTCAATTTCGTTAATATTATTTTTGTTAATTTTATCTTGACATGCTGAACTATCATTTTTGTCATTTCCAGGCATGTTTGGCAAATGAGAAAGTGGAGCTTGGAATATGACATATTATATAATATAATATTTTATATTATATATATATATATATATATATATATATATATATATATATAATATTACATTGTCAAGCTCGTCATCCAAATTCATATCTGGTAGAGTTACAGAAGGGTGTTGTAACCAGTTACTCTGAACATCTTTTATGTCGTCACAGTTGAAGTTATGAGGCGTTATTGGTGAATACGATGGAGGATCTAAAGAGATGTAACTTTCTACACTCGGGTTATTTTCAATTTCGTTAATATTATTTTTGTTAATTTTATCTTGACATGCTGAACTATCATTTTTGCCATTTCCAGGCATGTTTGGCAAATGAGAAAGTGGAGCTTGGAATATGACATTTTTTTTATTTGGTTTTTTGCCAGTATTGATGTGATTTATATCGTGGCATGTTGATTTGTTGTGTTGTGTTGAGCATGCATGGTTGGTATGGACTTAAAATTGGTCACATCTGTAACAAATATACATTAAACATTAAAAGTAGTAAGGAAAGCACTACTCTTTTGCCTGCATTCTGCCGTCAGACAGGAAAGTGCAAACATTTGAATGTTTCGTTTTGAAAAATTTGCGATAGCCTACTAATAAAAGACGTCGTGCGTGTTAATCAAACTAAGCAATTCATATGGGATTCCATTACGTAAAAACGAGCAGTTGTTCAATACTAAAACTTTACTTCAATTTTACAATATGTATAAAATACCTATAAAACTTTTTTGCAATTTTGGAATAGACCCCGAACAAACCCAACAATATCAAAATCAGCCAAATTGGTTCAAGCGTTCTTTAGTTTTAGCCAGACAAACGAAGAAGAATATTGTGTATAAATTAATAAAAATATTAACAGCGAAAAAGATATCCACGATTTTATCTTTGACTCTAACCCTTAATGGTCTAATGGTCTGGACACTGGCGAAAAACGTGGCAAAACGCTAACCACAAATCAGCTGATTATGTTAAATAGTAAACAATGTTTATTATTGTATTTAACTGTTTTTTCCAATGAAAATCAATTCACGATCAGTATTGACTATGTAAGTATTTATAGTAGTCTGTGACTATGTCACTACATACCATTAGTAGTATCATTCACATGATGTTTTATTTCTTGTGTCTGTGAGGTTGAATCCAGTTCTTTGGCAACTTTGTCTCCTGTTTGAAGTAAACATTGATATAAAAGTATTAAAAACATTACAATTTAACGTAACTCGATAAACAAGGTACTTTGTAAGGAAAATTCAAACATATTTGAGTTTTTTTAGGTTAGATATTTAGTATGTTTAAACTTACCATTCAAATTTAGAGGAATGCCTTTATTCACAGCAAGCGCTTTTGTTAGTATAATATCTCTTCGTTTCATGTTGTCAATATGCACATCAGACAGTTAAAACAAATTGGAATGGTGTTTTGACGCGAGAACTTAGCACAAGGCACGAACGCTACCGCCTATTGCGAGGCGAAGACTGAATTTAGTCACGGTGACGACACGATGACAAGACAATATGTGTTGCCAGTATGACCAAAGCGATTCTTGCAAAGCTCACCAGAGATAAAAAATACGAAAGCTGTTTGTCTTATCTTGGAAACTACCGAGTTTCGTCGCAAGTTGAACATTTTTGTGGATAAAAAAATAAATAAAATGACGAATTAGCACGAAAAGTCGTTAAAATTTCAAACTTTTTAATTTCAATATTGCTTTATTTAACTAGGTTTGTTAAAAATCATTGAATTAAAAACGTTCCAGATAGTTTCAAATGTTTTAAAAATTATTATTGTCCTTGTTAAAGTAAATCCAATGTGATAAAAAAAACCCGGCAGCTTGGAACGTTATAAAGATATGAGATAACGTCCTAGTTGGAGTTATTTCAACAAATTAAAAACATTCCCGGCAGCTTGGAACGTTATAAACAGTGATAGGAATAGGTAGTGCTTATTTGCCTAAACTTCGAAGAACAGAGACAAGAAACGGAGACTTCCTTAGCGCTACATTTTTTTACGGGACATCTGTCCCGAAATTCGGGACAACATTTCAAAACATTAAAAAATATGTTATTTGGAATAAGTAATTCGTCTTTATTCACCTAAAGTTTGCGACTAGATATAACATAATTTTCTAAAAAAATTTTTTGGATAACATTTTGTAAATGCCTTGTCTGATCTTAATACTATGAATCACAATGTTTGTATAAGGAGCCGTACACGTTTCGAAGTAAATATCTTCTTTCTAGCTCACTCTCGGCTACCTTTAGTGAGATTTCTAAAGTTCAAGTGTATAATTTTATTGAAAAAAAAAAATAACATTTTGTCTTTAAAATAATAAAACGGTAATTTTTATCATTTTAGCATCCTCTATAGTAGGACGAATTTATCATTTCAAAAACAAAAGGTATTTGTATTTTATCTTAATGAAATATATTTCTAAAGTATATTTAAAAATGTGCATGATATTAAAATAATGACCGTATCCATTATTTAGTAACACACTTAAACTTAAAAATGTTCTTCAAAAGGAAAACTTGAAATCGGATTTGGACTACATTGAGGAATATTTTAAAGTTATACAAATTGGGTTAAAGAAACTACAAAAATCGAATTTAACTCTAACGGAATCATTTGAAATATTTGATCACGTGAGAACTGTGCTTAGCTGGTGTTCGTCTGAGCCTATAAAAAATAAACTAGATCATGTCATGGACAGAAATCCCGATCTAGATAAAATTAGAGACATATGTGACGCGATAAAAGCAGAAGGGGTTGAGCGATCATACTATATGTACGCGCCTTTAACCTCAGTCGATGTTGAAAGGTCGTTTTCAACTTATAAATGGATTCTAAACATAAAACGAAATCGCCTGACAGTTGAAAATATAGAAAAAATTTTGATTGTGTATTTTAACTTGCATGACTCATCTGACAAAGAAAATTTCGGTTCTGATACTGAACTTGACGAATCGAATCAAGATCATTAAATTAAAATGGTTCTTTATTTTTTATGGTAGGTAAACACACATAAAGATTTTCAAATTCTTAGCAATTTTTAATGCGTCAAGATCTGTATCAAAACCGAACAGTTAGTAAGTTCACTATTAAAACTGATTGTCCTCAATGTTACACTTCCTAAATATTATACTTCATACGTCCTAAATGCCTCAAAGGTTAATTTGTACTTTGATTTGAGTTAAAATTGCATCCCTCAACGTCAGTGAAATAAATATGACAAAGATAGGTAAACATAAAATTGTAACCGACTGTACATTTTGTTTCATGCTTTCCAATTACGTCATATTTCAAAAATAATATAAATATACATATATTTGTTACAATAAAATTCTGTGTTTTATTTTTCCTTTAGAGCCCATTAACATAAAGCGATATCGACCGGTGATTTATGAGCATTTTTGTTTGTTTTTTTTAAGGAATTATAAATTATAAATGTTATGACTAGTCGCAAACTTTAGGTAAATAAAGACGAATTACTTATTCCAAATAAAATATTTTTTAATTTTTTAAATGTTGTCCCGAATTTCGGGACAGATGTCCCGTAAAAAAATTTTGTGCTAAGGAAGTCTCCGTTTCTTGTCTCTGTTCTTCGAAGTTTAGGCAAATAAGCACTACCTATTCCTATCACTGGTTATAAAGATATGAGATACCGTCATAGTTGGAGTTTTTTTATTAATCAAAAACGTTCCAGATGGCTTGGAACGTTATAGAGATATGTGATATCCTCTTAGTTGGATGAAATACAATAACTGAAAAATGTCCCAAGCGGCTTGGAACATTACAGAGAAATGTGATATCCTCTCATTTTGGGTAAATTTAATTGATTAAAACGTTTCAGGTGGTTTGGATCATTTTAACGTATACCGATACCGTGTGTTTTAGAATGTAAATGTAAAAAAGAAAAACGTTTCAGGGCACTTGGAATGTTTTAGTTTTATAAATATTTGCGTGTTTCATATATGTGGGTTGGGCTACTAGGTTATAATTTCATATTGACAATGACTACAGGGTTGCCATATTTTGTCGGGAAGTAAATATGAATGACGTAAATAAGTTGGCATTCATAACTCAATTTTGACATGTTTGGGGGTTGGAACGTTTTTCAGGAACTAAGTCCAATTTAGCGTACTTATTCTCAAGTGGTGGTGAAGTAATAACATCTTTTACTTCTGCCGCGTACTGCTGATCTAATTGCGCAATAACGTGGTAAAATTTAGTAGCATCAGACGTTATACCAGATATTAAAAACTAGTTTACTAATCTCACGTAGTTTTACACTCTACCCCGATGTTAATCAAATTGATTTTTCTGCCTACGGTTGCCTGGAAGAGATTGCTGCCTAGCAATAAGGCCGCCGATTGTACTATCTTTTTTATCTTAAGATGATCAATTTTTGTTAGTTATATTAATTGTAATAAGAAAGTACAATAAAGTGTTATCTATCTATCTATCTATCTAAAAATTGGCCTTGTATCTGGGCGAACCACAGTGCAGGTTCTTCCGGCCAAAAAGGAAGGATTTTTACGCCCACCTTGAAAATATCCGTGCTTGTACTTGCGCCGCCGACTGTACGGCTCGCTGCATTCCTTGCGGCCGCGTCGCTCGTAGCGGAATCTCGATCGCGTTCCATTGTGTTCTTCGTAGGTGTGTCACCACTATGGTTATCCCTGGCTACCTTCTTAGGGTACTTGACGATAAACCATTAAAAATCACGTACTATTATATTTCACCACCTTATTTAGATGCAAGTACAAATCGTAATACTTTAGGGATTAAAAATCGAGCGTGCCGACGGCGAATCGTCGGAAACAAGATCTGACTGACTCGCTTAGCTGGGTGCACGAACTTATAATAAACAAAGGATCGAAGCGTACAGTCATCGAATAAGCTTTTGCTCGAGTAATTTCATTAATAAATGTTTTTATACAAAACAAAAATGTTAGTTTAATTATAAAAATAATAGTTTTAGTAGTTACATGTATTATATTATTTGAGGTTTGTTAATTTAAATTTGGAAAAATATTTTTTACTATTTTAACTTATTTTACTACATATTTATAAACTATAGACAAGGTTCCTACAGCAATATATTTATAGCTCAATGTATTTCAATATATCCCAATACATTTTCCATAGAAATCGACAAGAGACAACACAGCAGCTATAATATATCTAAATCTAAACTAATATAATAAAGAGGAAAGATTTGATTGTTTGTTTGTTTGCATTGAATAGGCTCTGAAACTACTGGACTGATTTGAAAAATTCTTTCCACCGTGAGAATCCAATATTAGCCCTGATAAACAAAGGCTATAGAAGAGTTGTAACAAGTTCGGGATCCGTATGAAAACTTGGATAGTGTAACTCAACTTGCGAAAAAAATACCAGAAAATATCATATCGCGTACTCTGCGGAAATTATTGAAAATAGACCAACAACAATGTTATAGAAGACATCAATATCATCAATTCAGATCTTGATCGTATAACAAAATGGAGCAAAACCTTCGGATTGAAAGTGAATCCCAGTAAAACTCAAAGTATTGTTATAGGCAGCTCCAGGTTATTGTTAAAAGTAGACTGGGCATCGCTTCTTAAAGTAATTCTCGATGGAAGCGTTATTCCTTTTAGCGTTTCTGTTAAAAATCTGGGTTTGACAATTGACAACTCTATCTAAAAAGACTACGTAACTTCCTTCCTACTACCACTAAAATTGCTTTAGCTCAATCTCTCTTACTTCCCATTCTTGACTACGCTGACGCCAGCTATCTAGATCTCACGGAGGAACAGCTAAATAAACTTGAGCGGCTTCAAAATGTTTGCATAAATGATCATATTTCTCAATTTCGTTCCGAGCTCAAGTGGCTTCCAATACGTCTTCGCCGGAATACTCACATTCTCTGTCTTCTTTACAATATATTGTTCAATCCTACGTCCCCGCGCTATCTCAAGGAACGTTTCAACTTCCTTCAATGTTCTACATACACTTTAAGGTCATTAGAAAATCATACCAGTTCTTTCTACGACCAATCTTTTACTGTCAAAGCTGCTCGCCTATGGAATTCCCTCCCCGTTTCCATCAGACGTGCACCATCTTTAAATGTATTTAAGGACCAAATAAAAAAGTTTTACTAATCAAATATCACACTGTAAGTACCCGTTATTGTCGTTTTGCTTATAAATTGGAATATCTTTACTATATTACTATAATATTTGTTGTATATATATATATATAAATATATATTTTATGAATTTATTATTATGATATTTTGTTTATTTGTTGCTTATATGTTTATTGTTTTGTATGTAGGTATATTCGTATATTATTTGTATATTTTAATATTGAAATATTAAACATTGTACTGCCACGTTCAGCCAAAAAAAATTTATAGAGCCACTGCGATAAGAACTTTTAAGCCAGAACAAATATGTTGCTGTGATTCCCAACTACAACATCACCCGTATGGTACTTGTCCGTGATGTCCTGTGGATTTTTCAATGGAAGAGTTCGCTGAAAATGTAGACCTTTCCGCTGGATGTTGACGTATTTTAAAAGCTCGTCGTCTCAACCGAAAAGTAATAATCGATGGCAAAACTTCATGGATACCCACCCAAACTGTAGTGCTGACATTCCGTGGTCAGATGTTACCTGAAAGGATTTTCTCTTTTCATACCTCCATGCGTGTGGACGTTTACCAATATCCCACAATTGAATGCCTCAACTGCTGCAGATTTGGGCACATCAAAGCCCAATGCAGGTCAAACAAAGATGCTTTAGATGCGGCCAGCCCCATTCAGGAGCCTCCTGTGATGTTGTAGAAAGCAACTCTACATGCCTGTACTGCTCAGGACGTCAATTTCCATAAAAAAAGCTTATGACTGAAGAGGGTATGTCTTACATGGATGCTGCAAACCGCTTACCTCAAGTTTATAAACGTTATACAGAGGTGGCTCAGACCCCTACTAATCTCTCCGGACAATCAGAAATTCCAACTCCTATGCACATCAACCCTACCGCAAGCACAAATTCTCACACAAAAACTGTCTATGCTGCTCGTCCCCCCAGAGCCCCACTAGGAAAATCCTACGACAAGGTGGCACACCAGGCTATTGTGGCAGATGTCCCATCCGCTATGCCTAATGGTTGTGCTTTGCAAAACCCCTCCCCACGTGTATCATCCCAAAATGAGAACCTTATCCAATTGCTTCTCAAGATCATAATTGATCTGATTACACAAAACAACACAGCCATACCGTCCAACGTTGCCAGCACACTTTCAACTATTACATCTCTTCTGTACATTGTTTAACGTTGAAAAACAAAGATTTCTTTCACGAAAACAGCACAACAAACAACAATACAACGCTTGGAACTTGAAAGCGCCAAATTGTAAATAAAAATGACATTGACATTTTGTAGGGTGAGTTCAAAAATTATTTGTTAAAAAGGCTCATGTTCATGGACAAGTGCCCTTTTAAAAATAACAGTATTTTGAAGGTTTGTAACTCTATGGGTAAATATCGGACTTGAGCCATTCTGAGACAAAACGGTGTAATTAGGTGCCGCCAAGCGATAAAGATTTTTTTTTAATTTTTTGGTTAGAAATGTGACATGTGCAACTCAGATGCGCCACCGCTATATGGTTGATTCCATTTACCCGACAAAGCGGTTTGCGTCTTCGTTCATCATGCGAACCGCCAGGGAATGAAACACCCTGCCTGAGTCTGTGTTTCCGGTTAAGTACAGTATGGCGGTCTTCAAAACGCGAGTGAATAGATACCTTTTGGGTAAGAGCGCTCCGTCATCAACCGCATCATCACTTAACATCAGGTGAGATAGTGGTCAAGTGCAACCCGGTTCAGTATAAAAAAAATTCTTAAGTAGTTTTCCAGTCACTTGGTTCTAGTGATAACTCATTCAACAAATTGACGTGGGTGAATTGATTCCTTATTCTAAGCCATTCTTTCATCCATTGCTTTCTTTCACGTTTCTCGATAAGTATATGACAACAAATAGTAGCCAGAGTTATAATTACTGTTTCTTCTTCAGAATCAGAATTTTTTTTTCGACACAAATATAAGTAATGCACTTTTAAATAGCTTTGCCCGGCGGCCGATCGAAAAAATGAAGAGCCGGAGTGACGCCAGTGAATGGGCAAAACTAAAACCATTCAGGCAAGCCTTTTTGATATAAAAATCTATAGCAACACTTAAGTTGACATTTTATTGCTAATGACAATGGTTCCTTTCTTTGTATCGCGAAACTTGAGCCACAGCATCTCCGCCATATCGCGGAACTTGCTTTACCCTTTTATCTTATTATAGAATATATAGGCTTTAACGTCGCGATGTACTAGTGTATTTATCATACCTGGATTCGTCCTGAATTCCTCGGTTCTGCTTCGCCTGCGTATGGTAGTAGTTGTAGCTCTCCCTGCTCCCTACATCCACCTCCTGTATATATTACGGCAAGATGAGTAAACCCGATCACACATCATGGCGCGGAGAGTCACGGACAGCCCGTGGCGCTCCCCGGTATACAACTTCTCGGTCAACTGCAAACATAACTAGTATCAGAGTAATGACAAAACACATTCGCCGTGTCGCGGTACACGGCCTAACATACAGGCTCACTCTCAAGGCGCGAGGGATATACCAGACGTCTCCGGCAACCCACACGCTAACGACAAGTACTTGGTCAAGTGCGCACCCCAAGATTCTGAACAACCCAGATCCCGCCCCCCGATTGGGAACGAGATATGTACCTGGGTCGACGCTGGAGCTGTAGTTAGAAAGATGAACACCAGTCAGGATTGATCCCACACGGCGTGTGCAGGCAACCGTCCAAAATGGCGTCCCTAAGAAAAGCATATCTTACCAACACGTGTAAGTATAAAGTTTTTACGTGATACACCGAATAGACCGTAGGCACAAAAATGACAAACCGCAACATGATGGTAGGTAACTAAATTAAGGGATACTCAGCTTGCCGGGAACTCCTGCAGTTTATCTTCAGTCTTCAGTAGTCGTCAGTAGCAATGATTCGTACTTGTTTTCTCGCCGATTCCCGCCAGCCAAAGAGAAGTATTTTTTCTATGTAGTGTTGCCACCTAAAAATGTATAAAGAGTATAGCTCACCTAGAGATTCGCGCCTGTCGCGACACTTTGAGTGTTAATAGAGTTTGAAATTCTTTTTAAGTATTGATGTTTAGATTCATATTTGAATGTGCTTTTTAATATCAGTTGACCCATTTTTGAAATCACATCTGGATAGTGAGTTATGGTGATGTATTGGTTTAAGACTGTGACGTGGATGACCCTTCCAGCTAGCTGGCCTGGGTCCCTCGTCTTTGTAATGGTCCTTGAGGTCCCGCTTCCTATCATTTCTTCTTCGAGGCTGGCCACCATGGCCACGTATCTGGGTTCCGCCAGCTTCTGAAGGTCATCCTCTGCCCATGTATCTGGGTCCACCAGCTCGGTCCAGTCGGCCAGTGTATCGGTGTCCGAGTCTTTTGTACTCGCGGCTGCATGGTTCGGGTCCCCCCTGTCTGAGTCGGCTCCTCCCGTTACCGACCTACCGCTTTCCACGCTTAATATGTGCACGCGTTACTTTTTTGTGGTGCCACTCTGGTTCATCTTTTCATTTCATCATCATCGTGTTTCGTCAACCCATAAGTGGGTTGGTTGAGGTTTCGAGCTTCTGCTCACGACACCACGAGATAGAAGCAGAAGTGAGCTCTGCTCACTTCTGCTTCTATCTCGTGGGGCTTCTACCCCACGGTGTCTCTTTCACTGCGCAGGCTACTCTGAATTATGGCCGCTCTGCGCAGTGTATGTGTTACCTTCTTGGTTTTCCTATTTATATATTATTTACTGCTTGTTCTGTAGTGGTGGCATCTTCCTCACCCGGAACTAACAGTTCCCTTGGCAGTGGCCGCCACTTTCTTTTTAAATGTTTGTCTGGTGGCCGAGAGTGTAGTGGGGCTATTCCCCGGAGATGTTCGTGCGGCCCGTTGTCTGCCGCATCGAACATCTTCTTGGCGATCCTCACCACAAACTGGTTGATTGTTTCAATTTTTATGTCCCTGCCTATTGTGGTATTGCGAACATATCTTCCCGCTCCTGTAATTACTCGGAGGGCGATGTTCTGCTGGGCCTGTAGTCTCTTTTGGTTGGTGCTGGAGCAGAGGTTGTACCAAGCTGGGGTCGCGTATGTTAGTCTTGATCTAACATAGGTTTTATAGACCCCCAGCTTGGTTCTTAGTGGCAGCTTGGAACTGAGCACAGGCCTCAGCATCGCTCTCGCTGCTCTTGCGTGTTGGATGACATGTTCCGCCTGCTTATCGCTTTCGCGTTAAGGCGATCCTGGCCAAAAAACGCCATACAAGAATTAACTTTTCTCAAAGAAAAAACTCGGTTATTAAACTGAAAAAAATATATGTTATTTTTAAGCATATTCTTGAGTTAATTCATAAATCTGATCCACCTAATAAATAACTTCACTCGATAGAAAAAAATCCTAAAGTTACCTCTATTTCGAATTTAAAAACGATTTTTGACTCCCTTTTTACCAATCTTTAATTTTAAATTATTTTTTTATACATTACTTATCAATAAAAGTAATTAAATCATAAATAAAAATGTAAAAAAGTTATCATGTTAATTTTATATGATTTTTTAACATGAATTCATGGCATCAGAGCTCGCTCACTTGACCGCCAGTGCGCTCGCAGAGCTCGTCGACGTAGGACCTGTGTCAATTTTTTCGATCTACGCAGCGCCACACAGAACAGGATCAAAATGAATATCAAACAACAAAATAAAACATGCTCTGGGCTAACTTTCGACTCGTTACGCTTATCTTGATGACTTCCTGATTGACGGTGAATGACAATTGATTTCGTAAGTAGTGAAAGTTAGTATCGTGAAGGTTAATATGTGTGTTAATATTAAGAAAAGGGCTTTTTTTTTTTACAAATAAATGGAACTTTGAAATAACTTGTCGAACTCGGTACTGTGATAGTTCCAAAGTACCTATTATCACAGCAGCGCAAAATATTCTTCGAAAGGTTATTTTGTACTTTTGGGTGTTGAAGTCGGTTCCATTTTTTGGTAAATAAAATTATTTTTGAATCTTTTTAGTTACCCTTGCTACTTACGGGATCGATTGTCATTCATTGGCAACGGCTATATCATCAAGATAGGTCAATATGTTTCAGTTATTGGAGTGTAACTCAAAAACGACTTGAACGATTTTGATAAAATTTAAATGAGACTAGACGACAAGCATCAGCTTTCAAACAAAAAAGAATTTTTGAAATCGGTTCACACAGTCAAGAGTTGCGGAGGTAACAAACGTAAAAAAACAGACGAATTGAGAACCTCCTCCTTTTTTGGAAGTCAGTTAAAAAAGGGGGAGGTCCTCAATTTGTCCGTTTTTTTTTTACCGAACCGATTTTGATGATTTATTTGATTTGAATGTTGATGATTGTCGTGTGATTTTATTTAAATTTCATCAAAATCGATCTAGCCGTTTTTTGAGTTACACTCCAATAACTGAAAGGTTTTTTCCTATCTTGATGATATAGTCATTGCCAATGAATGACAATCGGTCCCGCAAGTAGCAATGGACACTAAAACGGGTGAGTATTTTTATTTATCAAACCTACTTCAACACCCAAAAGTGTGAAATAACTCTTCGAAGTCGGGACCATGTGCACAATATTGTGATAATAGGTACTTTTGAACTATGACAGTACCGACTTCAACAAGTTATTTCGCACTTTTGAGTGTTGAAGTCAAGCCCATTTTTCGGTAAAAAAAAATATTGAATTTAGTATTGAATTTGTTAGTAAATTTGAGGCGTCTTTTTTATGATTATAGAAATAATAAGTGACATTAAGCGATTTTTAAAACTGGATGGATATAAATTAAATTATAAGTAAAAACATAAATCTGGCTGTATGGAAACTCATGTCACGTCACGACCATGATATGCGATGTCACACCCGTGACTTGAACTAGTTTTTTGATAACTTTCTAGGTTCAATAAGCTTGCTAAAATGCAATGAAATTATTGTTTTTATATCTAGTTTTAGCCAAATGCCTAGTATTTCGTACCCAGGGTCTAAGATAATGAAGTTAATAATCAAAGCCCAGTGTATGGGTATACACTGGGCTTTGAGTATTAACTTCATTACCATATATAATCAAATCTGTACTTTATAATTTTTGGTATAGATTTACTCCACCCTTTTTTAATTATTATATGATAATAATAATATATATATTATAAATTCAAAAGTTAGTATGTGTTTTAGCTTCTTAACCGACTTCAAAAAAGGAGGAGGTTTTCAATTCGTATATTTATTTTAAATGTTTGTTACCTCAGAACTTTTTACTGATAAACCGATTTATATGATTCTTTTTATATTTGAATGTTTGTCGTATGGTCCTATTTAAATTTCATCAAAATTGGTCAAGCCGTTTTTTAAGCCGTCGGCCCCGGTTGTTGTCTCACGATGGCAGTAGTATCAGCATGGTAGTAGGGCGTTTTGCATTTTGAATGCCCGCCTGGCTAGCTACCACCCTTAAGAAGAAAATCTGTCGCCAAGCACCTAACGGTGTGTTCCGGCAGCTGTCCTTGAGTGTTCTAGGAGTAATTCTAGGGTAACCTGAACAACATCCTAGACCACATCTTTAATAACCATCAAGTGAGATAGTAGTCCAAGGCTAGCCTATCAATAATTATAAAAAAAACATGCATTTATTAATACTCGTAGTAGAATGATACACAAAGTTGTCAGTGACTATGATTAAATGAAATCATCAACATTCATTTTAGCACCTTTGTGGCAAGCCCGCAGTAGCCGATCATTAATTATGTATTACTGATAATTAATTAACCTCAGTCACAAACGAGATGCCCTTAGTCTGCCATAATGAACACTGCATCTATTAGGATACTACTAGTCATAACAAGCGCTCTAGGCGCACGCCTATTAGTAAGGTACATATCGGACGAACTCAAAAATTTTGCTCTATTTTAGCGAACACGTTTTAGGTGCCCACCCCACCAACTTAAGCATAGTGAGGGGTAACCAACTCCAACTTCTTTAACAAATATTTGTAGTTCACGACCGTGTAGAATTAGTTTCACTCGTCTGTGGAAACCGCGGTGTAGTTGTACTCTTATCCGTTTTTTAGTTACACTCCAATAACTGAAAAGTTTTTTCCTATCTTGATGATATAGTTATTGCTAATTAATGACAATCGAATCCGCAAGTAGCAAGGGACACTAAAATGGGGGAATTTTTTTTACCCCAAAAATTGAACCGACTTTAACACTCAAGGGTGTGAAATAACTTGTTGAAGTCGGGACCATGCGCACAATATTGTAATAATATGTACTTTTGACCTATCATGGTACCGACTTCAACAAGTTATTTTGCACCTTTGAGTGCTGAATTCAAGCCCATTTTTCGCCAAAAATTTGCTTAACACCGCTGAATGGATTTAGATGATATATCATAAAACGTATTCTAATTTTTATCTCGATTTTCCGAACGGTTCCTGAAGGAACAGGAAAACCAATTTTGATGAATGGAATCTAGATATGTTGTAATTGATTGTTTGAAACTATATCTAACTCGTGTAGTTTTTAACGCAATTTGCGAACCATATACTATTAATATGTACACAATGGTTAAATTAAGGTAAGTAAATTGTTATCACTATTGTTAGGTCCAATGCCAAAAAATATGAGTTCAATTTATTCTGTTGTATCTCTTTATACTTGTTATCTGGGGAATCCTCAACTCAACTGTAATAAAATATATATTTAGATTTCTTTTATGTATATCACACATAAAAACTCTTTACATTTTCGCAAGCTCATTGAACCTAGAAAAATATTAAAATACTAGTTCAAAGTCTCGGGTGTGACATTGAGTACCATAGTCGTGACGTAACATGAGTTTCCATACAGCCAGATTTACGTTTTTACTTATAATTCAATTTATATCCATCTAGTATTAAAAATCACTTAATGTTACATATTACTTCTATAGTTATAAAAAAAATACTACTTAAATTTACTAACAAATCCAATACTAATGCAATTTCTCAATATAAAAAAATGTTTACCGAAAAATGAAACCGACATCAACACTCCAAAGTGTGAAATAACTTGTTGAAGTCGGTGCCATAATAGTTCAAAAGTACCTAGTATAACAATATTTTGCGCATGAAACCGACTTCGACAAGTTATTTCACACTTGAGTGTTGAAGTTGGTTCCATTTTTTGTTAAAAAAAAATTAAACTCTTTTTAGTGATTCTTGCTACTTACTGGATCGATTGTCATTCACTGTCAAAGACTATAATATCATCAAGATAGGAAAATATTTTTCAGTTATTGGAGTGTCATTCATGATACTTGTCGTTCAATTTCATTTAAAAATCAAACGACAAGTATCAGCTTTAATAAAAAAAGAATTATCAAAATCGGTTCACCCAGTCAAAAGTTCTGAGGTAACACACATAATAAAAAATATAGACTAATTGCGAACCTCCTACTTTTTGAAGTCGGTTCAGAAGCTAACACACATACTAACTAACTGAGTTTATTAGAAATATGTTAAAAACCTTATCTTACAATTTTCATAAACTACTTTTATATAGTAACTTAAAATTCATTTATTAATTTTTAATTCCAAATAACATTTTGATTTATAACAGTGCGCGTATAGACACATTATATCTAAATATAGTATCTGTTGCCCTGTTTTATGACTTAATTTTTTTTAGTTTTACGGGATATGGTTCTACTGTATCTTCAATAATGGACACTATCTGGCAAATTTTATTTTTATTTCTGGCCAATTTTGCTAGAAGGCAAATATCTGCCTGAAGATGGTTGCCTTAATGAGCGATGATTATGAAGTAAGATTTGTACTCATTGACTTTGAATTGAGCACTCTGTACAGGACAGCTTTATGAAATTTATTACAATGGGGCTCCTGTCACAACCAAGACAATTGATACATATTTTTAGTTTCAAAAATGCTCTCTATAAGCGCTCAACTTAACAAGTATCGTTTTGGATAATATCTTTTTTATTAAACTTGCAAAACAGTTCTTTGGAATGAGCTTAAATTATATCAAAAATATTGTGAAATTTGGTTTTATTTTAAACGCGAGATATAATTCTTTGAGATTTGTTATTATGTTGAATACATGGTCTGAAAATAATAATTTAAAAAAACTTAACTAAAACTAAACGATTCTGTCTCGACCATGGGCCACTCGCCACAACCGTGGTTCTATGAAAACCACGGTTGTGACGTCCATGGATGTGAAATGTTCGCACCGTGCTATAACTACAAAGATTAAACAAAAGTAGCCATCTTAAAACAATCACTAGATTAATTGTTATTAAACACACCAAATTAATAAAAATCTGCGAAGACATATTCATAAATACATATTTTAAGAGCCACGGTCTTGACAGCATAAGGGTACTCGTTTTACAAAATAACTAATATCAAACTTATTTTTACGCAGCTATATCACTCGACGCCATTAATTAATAGGACAACTGTGACAGACAGACTTGTTACTGAATTCTGGGAATCTCACATGACATGGCTGTGACATTTAATGTGTTCTTTTAATGAAGTTTATGTATATATATATTTATTTAAAATATAATAATATTACCAAATTACCATTTATGAATAGGTGCATTAAACGGCTTTCTCTATAATCAGTACTAATATTATGCGAATGTACTATAAATGCGAAAGTAACTCTGTCTGTCTGTTAGGCTTTAACGCCAAAACTACTGGACTGATTTGAATGAAATTTGGTATGGAAATAGTTTGAGACCCGGGAAAAACATGGGATAGTTTGTATCCAACTGCGCAAAAAGAGGTTAATGTTTTTGCGCGATAACCGACAAACGCGCGGGCGGAGCCGCGCCTGGAAAGCTAGTAAAAATATAATAGAACCTTAATATATTAATTTAATGTAGTTCTCACAAATAAAAATGTTTTTCTTAAGAATGATAATTTACCCATCTAAAATAACCGTAGGTACGCATCGCACACAACTCTGTGTCGCGTAAATGAATACGTCGCGCTCGCATAAAATACCTAAAGTCCGTGGAAAGCCTCGCCTTAATATGATCCGTGCCGCTGCTGATCCGTCTTCCTTTATTATTTTTCTCCGTGTGGAGGTTGGCGGGACAAGTGGTCGTTTCTCTTTTGTAGCTCTTTCAATCTGCCTCTGTACAGTTGAATTAATGTCACCAGGGTTCTGAAAAATTAACTGTATCTTAGATACAACGAAGTGGAAGTTAAGAAACAAAAATATTAAAAACGTGATATCAAACGAAAATGGTCAAGGATTTCATACAACTTGCTACAGGAAATATTTGTTATTAAAATGACTTGCAATTAGTTCATGTAAGTATTTTCTAGTCATTCCACGTCGTCATATGAGTCGAGATGAACTGTTACGAGGTGGTGGCATGTTAGAAAATGGTGCTATTCAACGCGTCATTGCTGAGGCCCTATTCACTAGCTTAAACGTTATATCAATGTTGTGGTCATGTACGGGCTGATTGCTCGTACACAAAATTATGATATGCTGTGATATGATATTAATTAAAGACGTATTGATTGACCGGAGGTTTATTGCAGACTGATCATTGCATATGGTTTACATAAAATTATAAGCGGACACAGTCGCGCTAAATCAGCAAAATGTACGTAAACCGTACATATTCCCAACACGGGAGAAAACACAGGAAAAATACATAATTAGACTCAAACATGTTATATGAAATTTGCTTATATAATAATGTATACATTGATATTTAAATGCTGCTTAACTAATGATGTCCTTTCATAGTCATTGATAGATTTCTGTTTAATTTACGCTTAACACGATTCACTGAAACATTTCACTGCGTCGAGACATTATAGGGGATGTACCCTCACTGATACGCGCACTCACAGCACTAACACTTTGCTCGAGGATGGGTGTGGAGGAAGGAGTGGGCGCTGGGCGGGTGAAGGCGCGTTGGCGCATGCCTGAGCGGCGCGGCTGGTGCGGGCGGCGCGGGCGGTGGCGCGGCGGTGCGTGCGCATAGCGCCCACGTGCCGCGCGCTCGTGCGCACCACCACACTGCTGCTCCAACTGCAGTCAACACGATGATCCAATAGATCACCGTGTAGTGATGAACGTCGTGATGTGATAGGCTGGCTGACAACGATTCGTTCTCTTTGAGAGACTTGATTTGCTTGTCTACGTTTTCGAGCGCTTTCTGTTCTCTTTCTGAGTTAAATTGTTCCATAATTTTATGCGGTATGGAAACATTTATGATGTGGTTTATCGGTACGATCACAGGGGCATATACATGTGAATTAACGCTTATTTTACCAGATGGTAAATCATGTGCAATAACTTGGAATGTATCTGTTTTTATTATAGAACCTCTGTCAACAGTTGCTAGGCCAGCGCGAGTCAGCTGATAAGTGGTAACTTGACTCCCGCACATCGCTTGGAACTGACAATGTTTACCACAGAAGTAAATAAAATGATTTAGGGAATGACTTTCCATCCAAATGTTCTGGCAGGGACTGATCGTTGTTTCACATGCTACTTCCTTGGTCTGACAGAAATCTTTATCTCCACTAATTCGATATATAGGTTTACTGATATGACACAGGTATGTACTCGTGTCTGTTACTAGGCATGGTCTGCTGTTTTCAGACAGGGTTAAATAGGTAACCTTTTTCAGGTTTATTGCTACAAACTCCGATAAAGGTTTGATGTTTATAATGTTATTATAATTTGCTTCAGGTATAGGTATGATCTTAAATATCTCGTATGCTTTTTCTTTGCATGCTTTTTCTGATGAAATTAATGATTTATTGAGTGCTGTAATACCTTCCCAGTAAGGTTGCATATTGTAGTAAATTATTAGTTTCAACTCCTCTCGAACAATGTTCATATTTGATACTTTATCAAAATAGAGATGCTGGTTGTCTCTAAAAGCTGTTGTGTTCATAGCACATTGTGAACTTATGATGCTCAGAAACAAAACGATCGATGTAAACAAGGTTGAAAACTTGTACCAGGAGCGAGTACTTGATGACGTTTTGTTTTGGTGGTGATTGCGTTGTTTCAATTTGCTGCTGATTTTCCGCACTGATAGATAAAATTGATACTTTAGTGACTGGACGCCTCGGTTCACCATTTTTATGATTAAGATTTGATATCTTCTTTTTTACATGTGCTTCGGCATTTTTCTTTAAACTGTTTAACTCCTCTGAAAACTCCTTCTCTTGTTCATGTTTGATGATTTTTTGCTTTGCTTTGGTAATTTTCTGTAGTGTAAGGAAACCCTTGTGTTTACTTTTTGATATAAATCGGTATACCCATGCTAGTATAAGCGTACGTTTTGATAGTGAGATATGCTTGATTAATGATTCGCTGATAATGCTTTCGTCGTGTTTTGTTATAATACTAACTTGCTTTAGCTCCTTGCGTTCTTCGTCGGTGACGTAAACTACACTTTTTTGTTCATTCTCAGGCGAGTACATCGTCAGCGAAGGAGGACAATGGATCGCTCTTTAATTGTAGGACAGAGAGACCTGCTGGCACTGTCTGCTGGGTGTAGCTCTGATTATTGCTGTGATTTAGCGCGTTCTATTTGCTACGAATGTTTTCCACTTGCCAGGGTCTCCATAAATCCAACCAAGTACTGCCGTGGAATCACTCCATCTATGTATTTGCAGATCATATCCTGGCAGACATTTCGTAACCTTATTCATAAGTTTTGCTAACAAATGAGCACCGCAAAGTTCTAGGCGGGGCAATGATATGGTTTCGCTAGTAGGAACAAGCCTTGATTTTGCTGCAACTAACGTGACCTTGGATTGATATTTATCATCTTTAAATTTGCAATAAATTACTGCTGAGTATGCATTTAGAGATGCGTCACTATATCCGTGCAGTTCTATATTGCCTGATAAGGTGGTACCTAACCATCTTGGTACACTAAATTGATTGATATTTTTGAGTTCGGTTTAGATTTTAATCCAATCTTTATATATTTTTTCAGGTACTTTATCATCCCATCCTAGTGTTAACGTCCATATTTCTTGAAATAATATTTTTAATTTTGTTGTGACTGGCGTTATCCAACCCAAAGGGTCAAAGATTTTTGTTATGTCAGAAAGTATGCTTCTTTTTGTGACCTTGTCATTTGATGATTCTATAGTGGATACGAAGGTGAAGTGACCTTTCATGGGATTCCAACAAAGCCCTAAAGTTTTTGCTGATTCTGCTTGTTTGAAATCTATGATTGCCTGTTCTTTGTTTGTTTCTTGTGATAGAGTGGGATCGTTTGATGACCACTTTCTCAAATTAAAGCCACCTCGCTGTAATTTCTTTGTTTCTTGTGATAAAGTGGGGTCGTTTGATGACCACTTTCTCAAATTAAAGCAACCTTGCTGTAACATTTCGATCAAATCTTGTCTTTACTTTTTTTGCTTCGCTGATAGAGAGAGTCCCGTGCACCAAGTCGTCCATATAAAATGCTTCTTTGACTTCGGGATAACTTTGTTGCTCATCCTTTGCTAATTGCTTTAAGGTCATCATAGCTAGAAAAGGTGCCGCTTTTGTGCCATAGGTGACCGTTAAAAGTTTATGATCACGCAAGATTTCGTTAGGACTATACCGCCAAACAATTTTTTGCAACATTTGATGGTCAGGATGTATCCAAATTTGACGAAACATTTTTTCAATGTCCGCGGTAAAACCAATCCAACCAACTTATATTGTCTCCATTTAAGGATGAGTGTTTGAAGATCGTGTTGCAAGTTAGGACCTTTTTGCATCAAATCGTTAAGGCTTTTACCGCTTGATGTTTTTGATGACGCGTTGAAAACAACCCGCAGTGAAGTACTTGTGCTGTCTTTGAGTACTGAGTGATGAGGTAAGAAACATTCCGGTGTCCGATTGCTTGACGATTCTGTTAATTGCATGTGGCCTAATGTATGATATTCACGAATAAATGATTTATGTTCGCTCAAAATATGCTCTTTATTTGATAGCTTTCGCTCTTGCTGAAGGAATTGAGCTACGGCCTTGGATTTTGATTGACCTAGTTCTTCTTCAAAACTAGGCTAGCTCTAGGGGAAGTTTGACTTGATACCTTCCGTCCTCTAACCGTTCTGTAGTCGATTGATAAAATTGGAGACATTCTAAATCTGCTGATGAGTAAGATGATTCGTCGCTAATTTCTTCTATCTCCCAAAACTTCTGTATTTCGTCGATGTTGACTTGAACTACGTTACATTGCAAGGTTTTGATGCTACCACACAAGATCCACCCTAGGCGGGTCTGTTGTGCGATCAATGATGAGTGTTCTGATCGACATATGCCTTCTAAAATGATATTTGGGTACACATCGGCCCCTTATTATATGTCAATTGGACGACAGATATTAAAATCTGGATCCGCAAGTTGAATATTGTCCAAGTAATCCCACGATGGCTTTGGAAACGAGTTGTTCGGTAAGTGCTTAGTAAGGTTCTTCATTATATAGACATCCGTATTAAATTGATAGTTAGTAGTCAATGGTGTAAAATTGATACTAGTGATTTCCTTTACAGCTGTTATCCCTTGCTCCTATTCCGCTGATAATCCCATAAGTAAATACATATGAGATTTGCCAAGAAATTGATCAAGTTGCACATGATTAGCTTGATATTCTTTCCAATACCCATCTATTGTTTCTATGCAACGTTTGATATAATCAGATGTTTTGCGTTCCGGCCCGTCTTTTTTAAAGTTTATAATAAGCGTATTTATGCAGCCTGTGATCTGCTGCTGATTTGATAATAAATCTTCTAATGTACTCATCTTGAGAAAAGAAGATAGTAAACTGTAAAATATATGGAACCGTCTTACTTGATGATAGGGTGTCCTGACACTGCTGGTGTGCCAAAGACTGCTGATGATTCCCTTATTGTAAAATATATGGAACCGTCTTACTTGATGATAGGGTGTCCTGACACTGCTGGTGTGCCAAAGACTGCTGATAATTCCCTGTGAGCCAAAGACTGCTAAGCCAATAATTGATGTAGTTATGTCCCGGCGACCGCTGTCAGCCTAGGACGGTGATAAATCCTCACGCTTTTGCTACGCCGAGGGTTGATGATGATGATGATGATTGCTTGTCTCGCCGGCTGATGCCAGGCCTATTGATGAAAACTTGATATGCTCACTGCTGGTTCCTAAGTGGAACCTCACGCACGAATGACAGTTCACTACTGTGATGATAGTTCACTCGCGATGATGATCCCACCTTCGGAGGTTCGAAGGACCATTTATGTACGGGCTGATTGCTCGTACACAAAATTATGATATGATGTGATATGATATTAATTAAAGACGTATTGATTGACCGGAGGTTTATTGCAGACTGATCATTGCATATGGTTTACATAAAATTATAAGCGGACACAGTACGCTAAATCAGCAAAATGTACGTAATTTTAATATTGTTAAGTTTGCAATAACGCCTGCTAAGCGAATTACATTACAAAATTTCACATTTACGAGAGAAAAAATTATAGTCATGTGCGGGATTCGAACCCGCGTCCATCCACCCCTTTAGCCGGGGTATGCTCTAACCAATTGAGCTAATATGACACAATTTTTTCTCTCGTAAATGTGTAATTTTGTAAAATGTACGTAAATTGTACATATTCCCAACACTTTATCGCAGTACTGGGGATGAAGCTGAACGGCCCACGGGTAGATATCGTGTAACTACGCAGCGACAGGATCGATTTCTCCAAATGACCGCCAGAAGACAACCCAATATCACATTGATGCAACTAGTACAAAGGTTCTAAGAGAACCACCAGCTGCTGGTAAGCAACCAAACCATGCGAGGGAGGTTGCATGAAGTTGGTCTTCATGCTTGAAGACCGCTACGTGTTCCAGCATTGCGACGCGGACATGGCAATCGCGGTTGGAGGCTTTCGTGAGCTCGAGAGCATTAAGCATGGAGTGACGAGCAATGGTCTTGCTGTTCAACGATGAGTACTTGTTTTGGTTTCATCAGGATTCACGTCGAACGCGCGTTTGGAGAACACCAGGGACTTAGCTGTCTATGGCACCCTCAGGAGGTCCACAAACACTATTATTTTTGGGACAATTATGGTGTGGCCAGGAATTCGTCTTGGCGGACGAACACAGCTCGTTCGGATCCAAGGTAGTATGACTGCACAAAAATACCACGAGGAGGTAGTAAAGCCTGTTATTGTCCCACACCGCCAAATGATGCCAGTTCAAAATTCTGAAACAGAAGCTCCTATTCGATCTGGTAGAATACGTGAAAACACTCAAAATTATCCCAGATGGCCTCCATGATAAAAGCCTTCAATGGAAGAGACTGACTTTGATATTTTCGGTAAACATGTGGCGGCTCAGCTCTAAAAACTTTCTAAAGAACAATCTGTTATTGCAAAGAAGAAATCCAAAAAAATACTTTCAAAATGTAGACTAGTTGATATATAAAAAAGGACAAACATAAATATTTTTACCAATGCACAGTTTTCTGCCAGTCAGCCATCACCCTAACCGGAATACTATTTTACTCCTAGTCCAGCAGGTACGACAAGCAGCAACAGTAGCTTGAGATTATATTCGAATTCCAATCAAATAAACTCTCCAGAACACAACGAAATAACTACGTCAAGTCACAGCTCTTAGGTTTAGGTTTAAATAAATTTATTCTCATTTAAGACATATGTCACTTCCATGAGAACATGGTTAACAGATAAGTAGGTTTAAAGTACAATGTTCGTCGTCGTAGCGAACCAAACTAAAAAACAATAAGATATATTGACACACAAACACAGAAACAAGAATGTGCCTACCCGTTCAACGCATTTAATTAGTTGTTTGGTTTGTTTGCCATTATGTGTTGGGCTAGTCTTTTTTTGAATACGTTAAACGAGGTAACATTTCTTATTTCTAGGGGTATTTTATTATAAAAGTGCGCACCTTCAAAAGTAATCATTCTTTTGCCGTAGTTAGTGCGAATCTTAGGCAAAACAAGATAGCTTGCACGACGAGTAAAGCGGTCGCAAACATTTTTTTGTTTAGTGAAGCGTAGGTTTGTGTGGATATTTTGGTTTAAAGCTTTTCTAATGAAGATACAGCTGGTAAAGTTGTATAATTGTTTGATGTTCATTATTTTAGTTTCTTTGTAGACTTTTTTAGTGCTTGTAATGTAGTTGTAGTTAAAAAGCATTTTTATAATTTTATTTTGTAACACTTGCAGTTCGGCTATTCTAGTTTTGGCAGCGCTCCCCCAAATTTCAACAAGATATAATAAGTGTGGTTTTATGAGTGCGTTATAAATTGTGTAGCGTAAGTTGCGTGATATACATCGAACTATATTCCTAAGAGAACCGCGGAGTGTTACTAGTTTCGTTTTTAAATGGTTAATATGGGTGTTCCATGTTAAATTAGTGTCCAAGTATAGGCCAAGATATTTTTCATGGGTTTTCAATTCCAATGGGGTATTATTTATTTTAAGAGGGTCATGTGCGGGAATGGGTTTATTTTTTGCATTAAATATAATATAGGAAGTTTTTGAGACATTAATGGTAAGCAGGTTGTATTGAAACCAAGTGTGTAGGATGTTGAGGTCGAGTTGAGCTTGAGAAACTATGTCATGTATTGACGAACCAAAATAGAATAGGCAAGTATCATCAGCATATAGGGTGATATGTCCGTTTAATCGTAACTCGTGAATATTGTTAATATAAGCTAAAAAGAGCAGAGGTCCCAAAATTGAGCCCTGCGGGATTCCGTAAGTTATGGGCTGTGGGTCACTTTTCGAGCTATTATCTATTTTTACTACTTGCGACCTATTTGTTAGGAATTGATTTATGATTTGAACATTTGCAAAGCTTTTCCTACAATACCGATGGCTTCCAGCTTTTGTAATAGCAGTGTGTGGCTCACAGTATCGAAGGCTTTTTTTAAGTCAATAAAAACGCCCAGGACTATGTTTTTTTTATCTATGTTGTGCTTAATTTTAGTTATTAGGTCAATACTAGCTGACAGAGTGTTACTTTTGGACCGGAACCCATACTGCCCTTCAAAAAAGAACTGAATGGAATCAAAATATTTTTCTAGTCGGTTGTGTAATACTTTTTCCAGGATTTTTGATAGGACTGGTAGCACAGAAATTGGTCTGTAATTGCCTGGATCTGTTTTTGTTCCTAATTTATATATGGGAGTAACTTTTGCTTTTTTTAGTGAATCTGGAAACACACCTTCACTCAGGAGTTTATTAAAGCATAAAGTTAATTTTGTAATGATCAGTTCTTTTATGCATTTAATAACCTTCGTGCTTATACCATCTAGCCCGATACTGCAGTTGGAGTCCAAATTGTTTATAATACCGAGAATTTCACTATCAGTGCATTCTTTAAAACTACTCAGTTTTGGATTCGATGCCTTAAGTAACGGTAAGGCTAAAGTATAATTATCATGGAAATCCTTATGTATGTTTTCTGCTAAGGTAGACCCTATGGTTGAGAAATAAGCATTAAATACTTGGCAGATGTCGCGGGAGTTTGTGATTTCTTTTGAGTCTACTATTAGTTTTGAAGGAGCGCACTTTTGTTTGATTTTATTGCTAGATAAGGTATTCACAAGGTTCCACATCTTCTGCGGTTTTTTAATACACTTTTCAAATTCTTTGCTGTAATATGACTGTTTCGTATTTTGAATAAGTTCAGTAACTTCTGTTTTCGCTTCATTTGGAGTCTTTCTTTTATTAATTTCGGCTATCACATTTCCATTAATCCAGTTTTTTTGCGGCTCGTTTATGATTTTAGTTTTTATTTGTTTATTTTCTTCCACACATATTTTAATTCGTTCTTCTAATTTAGTAAATGTATCGTCTGTTTCGTGCATAATTGATTTTTCTACGGAATCAAATAGTTTTCCATAATTAATGAGTTCGAATTCTGCGTATATTTTTGGAGGTGATTTCATTTTCTTTATCTCTAGATATATTTGCTTATGATCAGATAAAGAAGAGTTCACAAGACTCATATGGAAACAGTCGTTTTTTAAATTAGTACTTACATGGTCTAGAATGGATTTTTTTGTTGATCCTGGCCTAGTGCAATGCTTCTTATTAACTTTGTTAATTATTTTAAGTTGCTCTTGAGGGCTTTATCCTTCGGAGCAAATTTCGATGACCCCTACATATGTAGGTCAAATAATTATTAGACACAGGGTGAATAACAGTACCATGGTTACCAACGAATCTGGAAGTGAAAACAACGCTGTAATTGTGCGTGCTTTTGAAAATGCATAAATACTAATTAAACTACTTATTTCTTTAATGAGACATTTTCTGACAGCTCATTAAAAAAGATAGAACTAAATCATAGACGGCGTTCATACAAGAGTAAAGCCACTTTTTAAATGAGCTGTCAGAAAGTGTTTCATTACTTTATAATGCAAAACTGACTATTGATTATTTAATTACTTTATAATAAAAAAAAATTGTAGATTTTTAATAACTTCTATTAAAAACAGACAGTTGCTTTTTAATAACTTTATAACAAAATATGTTGTTTTTTTTAATTACTTTATAATACAAAATTTCTTACCATAATACGTGTTTTCAATGCCTCTATATATTGCCCAGTATACTTCTGGTATTAGTAGAGAAATTGATGGTATCGAGGTGCGGTAAAAATGACTGACATTTTAAGCCAAATATGTCAGCGTTATTTCTAGTTTTAACTTGGCTGGCAAAGCATCTCTCATGCACGTATCTTGTCGCTGGATAGAACTTGATACCAATGACAACAATATGTCAAAAATCTGTGGTGACATTCTCAGAGCCATTTTATACTCGCCCGGATCTTCAAATCTCAATTGCTTTAGCAACAAAGTAGAGCCACCAGTTTTGTTTCTGTCTTCAATCCATTTTCTTATCCAAATTCGTTTATTTTTAGTTAATTCAGTTTCTAGCATTTCTGCTACCACATTAAATAGTAAAACCGTAAAAGTTTTCAACAAGATACCTAATCGTTGTTTTTTTGTCCGCTTCGTGAATTAATTTTTCTTCACTGACTTCACAAACGTGTGCTCACCGTGAAAACTAGCCACGACTACTGACACCATGTAAAAGTCTAGGCGCGGGAATTGGCGCCGAAAACTGACTTGTGCACTGACCCTGTCTAAAATTGCCTTGATACTAGAAAACCTAGGCACAGAGAGACATTGATTTCAATTGTACAATATAAGTTTGATAGATAAAGCTAATATAGGTAGTAATTTTATATAAAAAACAATGATTACATGCCATCACCATCTAGACTATTTAATAACATGCACAAATTTGTTTTGTGTTCGTCTGAATTTATATTATTTTTCTTCAAATCTATAATTTTTTTTAGAAATCACTTCCAATTCTCTTGAAAATAGTTTACTTTGTCAGGATATATACTAGCAAAATCGTGTGCAATCTGAAAATTAAACATAAAAAAACTTAAGGGTATACTCCTTGACGGCTCAAACTCATCAGTAGCTACAAAACATGCTGTCTTAGCGATAACTTTGTCGAAAATTGTAAAACTCTTTAATAAGTAGTAATGAACGAAGACTGGCAATGCGTGGATGAGATGCACAATGATTTATTACAAAAAAAGAGCACACGAAACTGTTAGTGTCGACCTTTTGCTCTAGGGTGTTTATGATTATACTATTGCATGTATATTTTTAAACAAAAGTAAAAAGTTAAACTAAATGATAATTAAATAAATTATGTTTCTATCTAAACATTTTAGGGATGTCATGTATAAACCGCATATGTTTTGAGGCTCATAACTTTCAAGTCCATTCCATCTTTTTACCAAATTATACGGTACAAGTCTGGACAATGAAGAGTTAAATAGATTTTACGCTTAGCTCTGGACCCAAAACCGACAAACAAACGGCAAAGGGTGATGAGGGAGTGATCAACCTTTGCCGTTTGTATAGAGAAGTGACCGTCAAGTGTACCCTAAGGTGAAAGACATGATTATGGCACGGAATTTGAATATATGCCAATTTTATGGATTTTGTATCTGAAATGATAATGGAAATGGTTGAATCCGAAGATAATTTTTCACCCTATATATTAAAGAAATGTACTTAATGACCCTGATTACATATGTTGGTTCCAAAACCATAAAAAATATTTCAAATTTGATTTGGATCCAACATACTATTATGTAATCAAAATATTTAACAATTAATGTTAATTTTAAGATAATTTAATAACTTTAAGTTAGAGAAACAAAGTTAAATGATAGTATTATTAAGTACTTACTGAGCAAAATATCATTTAATTTCTGCTTCTTTGTAAGTTCATCTTCATTTGTTTCAACACTTCGTTTTCTGTCTGAGCTATGAAATAGAAAATTTCGAACTTGGTCTACAAGTTTTCCTCAGGCTGGGATGGATTTACCTGTTGCTGAATTAGTTTTTTTAACTGGCCTAGTAAACTAGATGCCTGCGGTCTCTTTAGGAAATATTTTTGTGATTTTGTTTTCCTGTTAGCACATAGTAATCATCATATGTAAGTCGCCTTTATATATAAATTAAATTAATATTTGTCACAATTAATTTTAGGAAAACCAAGCAGTAGAATTTTAGCTATTATATTATGGAGTCTACAAGTTTTCCTCAGGCCGGGATGGATTTACCTGTTGCTGAATTAGTTTTTTTAACTGGCCTAGTAAACTAGATGCCTGCGGTCTCTTTAGGAAATATTTTTGTGATTTTGTTTTCCTGTTAGCACATAGTACTCATCATATGTAAGTCGCCTTTATATATAAATTAAATTAATATTTGTCACAATTAATTTTAGGAAAACCAAGCAGTAGAATTTTAGATATTATATTATGGAGTAATACCAGATACCGGTACTCAAAAAATTAGTTACCTGTAAGATTTAGGCATACCGATACTTATTTATTATGAAAGTAAATAAGTGTCTTATTATGATATCAGTTGAACGATTTTTTCGATTGGTGTCCAAATTCCCATTTGAAGCATAGTCATTTAAAACACTTTTTCCAGTTGGAGATGTTTCCAATAATATTTTAAGGTCGAAGTCTGGGAAACTTTGATTGGAAAGTGGGAAAAAGCAAATAATGATATTTGTGACACTGTTATATTGTTTTCTTCAAGGTCTGCACTTAATGGGTCATTTGTCATTGATGTACTGGCAGTGAGGGCCTAGAATAAATTAATAATAATATTTTTAACTACAAAACATATAGTAATGAATAATAAACATGTAGGCATTTTATATATGAAACCCTTGACACCAAGAATTCTTGAAATTTTTTTGTTAAAATTATTCTCTGTCCTATTTGGGGAAATATTTCTTTTATATGATCGAAGGTGAGGTTCTCTAAAAGATCTTTGGTAAGGCCATTACCTGAAAATAATGTAAATACTCATAAGTAATAATAAACGGCTCAATAATAGTAGGTACATTCTTCACCGAGGGGAGAAAGTGACCTATTCCCACGAGGATGTAAGTACACCGAAGTGAGAATCGGTCAGTTTTTCCCAGTTTTTATCAGTTTTTGTTGCATTACAAATTGGAAGTGTTGTATCTAACAAATGATTTATTAACTTGACAATGGCTAAATAATACTTTACAGCATGACTTAAAAACAATACTTTGGAGCTAATAACAAAAAAATAAGTAAGCTGTTTCATTTTGCCATTCTTTAAAAAAAATATGATGATGGCTGAACTATTTGCTTTCAGCATAGTAATAATTGACTCTAGGTACGAACATACTTTCCCGTGGGGTGCCGGGTTAGAATTGCACCTCCAAATTTCTTCTCTTGTGGATGTCGTAAAAGTCGACTAAGGGATAAATACTAGAAGGTGGATAGCAGCGCCTTCTTAAGAACTATGCCATATTGCACTGCGATCCCCAAGCCGCCTGCCAAGCGTGGGGATTATGGAAAATACCCCCTACATAGGGGAGGCTGTGTTCAGCAGTGGGCGATCCGGCTGATACAGTACAGTACGTACATACTTTCAACTCGCTGTCAAACAATTTTATCAACCTTAATTGTCTTCAATGAACCTATACTCACCAACCTGAGCTCTATTTTGATAGAAAATCCAACATCTTTCACTTGGTAAAGGAGCAATAAAGCTGATTTGATTGTTCCACATGGCCTAAGTACCTACCTAGGCTATGTTATCATGTTTAACAATCACGCGAAACTAGTGCCACACTTAAGTACCTATTGAAAAATTGGCTATCTCAGCTCATGGTGAGCTCATGTGAAACATGCATAGGTAGCAAAGCGTTACGACCATATACATATAATGCCCTTCGTCATATTTGACGTTTCGAGTCGTCAGCGCCGGGTGTTTAATACATATGTACGAGTATATTAGCGATAGGTAACCTACTGTTTAGTTTAGAAAGAACCTACTAAGTAATACTTTCAGTATTTACAAAGTTCCTTTATGATACATACGGCAAAAGGCTTCAATTACGTCTTCAGGCATTTGCCAAGATATCAAAAGATTCCTTATATCATCATCCGCATCAGCAGCCTCCATGGTAGGTATAGGTCACACAAATAATCGACCAAGACAAGAATCAACTTCTTATATATTTTTGCACGTTGTGCGAGGGCAATGGAGACTTGACAGACCACAAGATATACAAAAGTGAAAAGAAAAGAGTCAATGTAAACAAACTGTAAAATTTATGAAGAGTCCTTCACTGAAGTCGCACGAGTAGCAAACCAACAGCAAACAATCAACTAGTCAGTGTTGCCATTCCATACATCCAAAAATCTTCAATACCCTACTTGTATATGATATGTGTTTTTGGCACTTATAGCCATTTTATCATTAATTATTTATTATCATATCAATGTTGATAAAAATCAAATATCTGATCCAATACAAGTGGCAAATATATTTGACAATTTTTTTTCTTACTTACCCCTAGAAATCACTATGTCATTGGATGCATGTCCCAATGTAGCAGAAACTCTGCTAATACATAATTTCCCCTGCAAATCGCCGGACATTTCTTTCAGGCACACAACAATATTTGAAATTATAAAGACATTTAAAAATTTAAATATTAAAAGCACCGAAGACTTGTGGGGTATGTCAGTTAAGGTGGCAGAGTCTATAATATGCATTATTGCACCATATTTAAAAACAATATTCAATCTTTGTATTGATAAAGGAAACTTCCCCGACTTAATGAAACAAAGTAAAATCACTCCAATTTTGAATTTGGGGGCTACATCTGACCCTTGCAATTACAGACCTATTTCTATCTTACCTGTTCTGAGTAAAGTATTCGAAAAAATTATGCTCAAACAACTTCTATCCCATTTTAATGAGCATAATATATTGAATGAGAATCAGTTTGGTTTCACAAAGAGCAGATCCACAACAGATGCAGGTGCTCAATTGATGTCACATATACTTGAAGCCTGGGAGAGTTCACAGGATGCTATTACCGTATTCTGTGACCTTTCTAAGGCATTTGACTGTGTAGAGCACCGCACTCTGATTCGAAAACTTTCACATTATGGTATTCGTGGAAAAGCTCTGGATCTTATAAAGTCATATCTGTCAGACAGGCTACAGAAGGTTAGAATAAATGGCAATACTTCTTCCGGGTCTTTGGTAAGAATAGGAGTACCGCAAGGATCAATTTTAGGACCTTTTCTATTTCTAGCATATATAAATGATCTGCCTTGCATGGTTAAAAATTTCTGCGATATAGTTTTATTCGCAGATGATACCTCCCTAATTTTTAAAGTAGATAGGAGGGATTGTGAACTTATTCATGTAAATAATGTGTTATCTATGATCTCTAAGTGGTTCGCGGCTAATAATCTTCTCTTAAATTCAAAAAAGACCAAATGTTTAAAGTTTTCTTTAGCAAATGTTACTATCTGGAACCAAACATTAAGCTTGGCCTAGAAAAACTCTCTTTAGACAATGCGACAGTCTTCCTGGGAATTAAAATGGATTCAACTTTACAGTGGAATCCACATATACATGATCTATCTGGAAAACTTAGTTCTGCTGCATATGCAGTTCGTAAGATAAGACAGCTAACAGACGTAGCTACTGCTAGGCTCGTTTATTTCGCGTACTTCCACAGTATTATGTCTTATGGTATATTGCTGTGGGGAGCTGCTGCTGAGATAGAGATAATCTTTATCTTACAAAAGCGTGCAATTCGAGCCATATATGAAATGAATCCTAGGGAATCCCTGAGAGATCTTTTTAAAGAAATTGATATTTTAACTTTACCAAGTCTGTATATATTTGAAAATATTAAGTATCATAAATTTACAAATTATTGGAATACAAAATGTTTTTGCCCCGGGCCGGAATTGAACCCTCGTCCTTCCTATTTCGCGCCGAATGCTTTCGGAAATCGGAAGGACGCGGGTTCAATTCCCGCCCGGGGCAAAAACATTTTGTATTCCAATAATATGTAAATTTATGATTTTAGCTTAGTACGCGGTAGTGCTTGTAATCATAATATATAGAAATATTATGTATGTTCGTAAAAATTTGAGCAAATTTAAATCAAACAGTGACAATCACGATTATAACACTAGGAATAAAGATAAAATAGCGGTGCCAGGTTTTAGATTAGCAAAGACAAATAAAAGGTCCTTCTTAGGCAATTGTGTGCGGTTTGTGACGGTACAGGCCCTTCTCTGTCCCGCCACGTTCACAAATAAATTTATTTACAAATATCAGTTCGCTGCATTTTGAATGTTTTAGAACGAAATCGTATTAACCCTTTTACTCGTGCTATCTTTCCATAGTCCATTTCCAAGTGTGCTGTTCTGGATGCTTCTTATGTTGCCAACGCATGAACCGCACATAAATCGGGGACTTTTGACAATAGGAATCGGTTGAAGTATGATTATTGGAGAATTAAATGAAAAATATTGGGCAGTTTTTGTATGGGGAAAGAAAAATGGGAGATAGGAAGACGGGGGGTGGGGATGCACTTTATCCCGCCTAAACTGCAGGTGCAGCAGACAATAAAGTGAGGAAATGAAAAACATGGGAGAATTGAGGCATTAAGCCTCCGAGGTCGCTCTCGGAAGGTGCTCCGAAGACAGTCTTCGGTGATATTCTTAAAGTTCGTGAAGTGAATTATTGGTAAAATTTAAAGTGAATTGTGTATCGAAAAGTGTTACACCGGTTAGGGGTTAGGGAGTCTCGAGTTGGCTAAATGCTGACAAAGGACACGGGACTTAGTAATTGGCATGGCCGATGAAAAGTCTGTACGATTCCCAACACGTGGCAACACGTGGGGATTTCGGTCGATTTTTAGGTAGGGAGTAGGCACGCCCAGTGTTAAACTGGCATGGCTGACAAAATGCTTATTTATTAGTAATCCGAGTATTCAGCATTCGCAGAAGAAAGGTTACGACGTAGCGTTTTCCTCCAAGCGTTCCCGCATCCTACCCTACATTATGATTCCTCATTTTCTTAGGTATTATCGTCTTCACGTGTAGCCGTGGTCTGGGGGTGCAAGCTCCCAGATTTAGACAACGTCCCTCGGGATGTGCCCGCGCTTGGAACGAGCCGGCGGCTGTATCCTTCGGGAAACAGTTACAGTTCCCTTCAGTGTCGTATATCCTAGTGTGGCTTAGGTGATCCTAGCAAGTGGGGTTCCCTAATAACCATAATAGGAGTTATTGCAATGAAGTCTATATTATATATATTTTACACCATAGGTATCAAATCCTCGTTCAATACAATCCCAAGCTTCGGCCTCATATGTATGTGAACGTATTACACACCGGCATTTAGTATACATTGGAATTTGCCATTCCACTTTCAGCTAGCTTCTGTTAGCAGGAGTTTCCTCTTTACACCGAGGGGAAGCTGTCCTACCTACCATTGCTATGGAAAGTGGGCTACATTACACACCACATGATTAAAGTTAATGTGAGACATGGATCTCTAGGCTAATTACTACATCTAGAAGAATAGTTATTAGGTAACTAGGTACATTTGAGTAGGAATAGGGAACATAGGAAATTGTTTGGGAAATAGTAGTAATAATTAGGGGGTAGACTCATGATATGATGCAATACATTTTTCTATCTAACTCATAGGCGTACTGACAACTTCCCGGATTATATGAGGTAGGCTAGCATCCTTGGGTTCGCTAAATTGTTAAAATATTGAATATTCTATCAAGTGTCAGGGAAATACTTTGATAGCCATGTGGGTTACAAACTAGAATATTTTTTTTACAATAAATAAAACAAAAATCAGTTTTAGGTTCATATTTATAATTATCATACATTCAAATTAGTTTAAAATTAAGACCGTAATAAATGTAAAGTATCGTTTTTAATGCCAATGGACAAGCTGTGCAGTTCCATTGTGGGAGACCATCTAATGAGAGACGTAGAATGGTCGACTACTCTTCGACAGTATGAGGAAGGATATATTACAATTTATTATGTCGCTATTATGATCTGTTCGAATCAAAGTTATAGGATATGTGAAATAAATTAAACAAGGAAATAGAATGTCCTAAAATAAAATAAATCATACTAAAAGAAATGCAAAGAAAATACCCATGTTCTCAGTAAATATGCAATATCTTGAAATTTTCATGTAATTAATGGACAAGCAAAGCTGTTTCATTATGATTAACTTTTCTATCAGACATATAGTCTGGGTGCATTATTCCTCAAACAACATGGAAAGAATATATTGTTACATTTTGAAGTCATAAGTTGCAGAAATAAAGATAGAATATCAAACAACAAATACTCAAGAATACCTTGAAAATATACTAAACTTATTTGTTTCACTATTAAAATTACTAGCCATAATAAAATCAAGTAAAACTGTATAATCATTCTCCACGCTCAAAATAATATATATTGGATCAATGATATCAACTAACAGGATATGACATCTACACAAAGTGGTGGAATAGGTTCAAAGATATTATTTAATTAGATATGTCTACTCAAACAGAGATATGATAGGCTGTAGAATGTATAGGGTTTCTTGTAGTTACGACATGTACATAGCATAATATTAGGAACTCCCTTTTACCATAATAAGTAAAAGGAAGTCCCGCTAAGAACCGAGATATGATTGGATGTATGCCCTTACTGAGACTAGGCAGCTCCAGAGATGGCCAGCGTCTCGGTGCTATGGTAGATACTCGTTTGGGTAGTATGGATGGTTTGTTTTGTATAGCTATGGATAATGATGTCTCTCATTTCCATAGAAGTAAAGTAAATAAGTCCTTGAATGTGCAGACAAGATACAAACTTACATACTTACAGTGTCATATCAGTGACATTCCCTTTTGCCAAAAGAATATGTCCTCATGCCCATGTAGTATATAGGAATACTAAATCAATTACAATACACATACTTACTGACTTTAAATAATAGAAAAAAGGAAAGAATAAAATTTTTATAAAGTCCTCTTACAATGGGTGATTATATGGTTACTAATTATGTTGGGTAATTAGTAAGGAATATAACAGAACTACGCGGTGGAAGATGACCAGTTTGGACAAGTCGAAATCTACAGATAGCAGCGGGGAGGGGCTGTTATCCTTAGCCGCAATCAATTAAATATCATTCTTAATTTCATTTTCATACTTACCTACTTTAAAGGTTCTTATGTAAATCTTACTTATTTCATACTTAGAACATCTTAGCGACAATCTTCTTTTCACTCTACCATATTAATATAAAGCAGATAGTTAGATATCTACACAGTATGTAATTCTTTATTCAACTTTATTAGAACATCACATTAGTCACTATAGATAGATTCTATCACTGCATAATACTTATGGCAATATGCTGGAGTATTAATAGACTCACAACATTTAGTCATGAAATAGGTAGTTTGGTTTTGATAGTAAGAAAGTGGTAATAGTCAGTTTTGTTGTTTGCAACTTAACACTTTTACTGTATTATGTTAGGGAGACGGTTCTTAATTACACCACTTGTAGAGTACATAGGTAGAGTAGGTCACGTCTCAAGCCCTTTGGAAAAGAAACTGAGTTGCTACTACTTATGGGCACAATATAGGATCCTGACCACTATACTAGACGATCACATGGCCTTATAATGATCTCAGTCAAGACACACTCAAAATTAGGTTTTTGTGTTGTGTAGGTACGGTGTCTCAGGATGGTAGAAGTTATCACACATATAGAATATCACAATTAAATTTCATTTTATTAAACATTTTCATATAAGATGGTAGTATAGAGTACACGAGATTTATAGTAGATAGAGGGGATTGTTACAGGTTTTATAATAAATTGCCCAAACATATTACAACGCTCACAGAAAGAAAATTCAAGTTGCATGTGAAGAATATTTTGATAAAGAAATCTTAATTTAATATCTATGTTAGTTAAAGTATTTTTTAATATTTATGTTAAATAGTCCTGATAAAAATTAAAGATATGTACCCGTGGGCCCCAAACTAGGCTGTGCCTGTATCTTGGGCGCCCAAAGTATTGACTGAAAGATTTGACATAGACCGTTTAAAGATGTACGTACCTACGGACTCAACATTGCTTAAATACCAACTAGTAGTAGCTAAATGCACATGCTTGTGTTTTAATAGGGCATTTAAACATGGGATGACATAGTAATATGGAAGTTTAAATGAATTAGCTAGATAAAAGCAAGAATAACATCATACCAGCAACAATTCCAAAAATATTCAAAATAAAATTTATTTCAATGAGATCATTTGACAATTTTAATGAAACTAAAAGTTAACAAACAATTGAGATAAGCAGGCATGGTAAAGTTCGCACTATGTCATTCCGTTTTTACATTTATGTAACATAAAGACTGTTGAGAGTAAAAAATTACGCGGAGATAATTATTAATCCGATCAGATTAGAGCATCAGATTTAGAAAACAATATATCCAGTCAATTAATATCTGAAACAATGTATAGGTCACATGGTCTCAGCTTGTTCAAGCTCAGGTCTTATTATCAAATTTATAAGCACGTTGTTAATCCAGTAGTATTGATACCAACTTTAAAACAATAGTTAAGTAACTTGCATAGCACCGCGCAATCTTACTACACAGTTTGTGATTACTTAAACGACAAAAATGCTTGGACTGGTTCGCCTCTGCCAAACTAGCGCCTGTCACCTACGTAATGTTAATTAAGTATTGTAATAATTTTACTATATAGTATGTACTAAACACATTGTTAAAAAACGTTTAAAAGAATGGCCCCGAGTTTCTTGCCCGTTCTTCTCGCAATGGCTCTATAATTTTTGTTTGCTGAACGTGGCAGTACAATGTAGTATATTTCAATATTAAAATTTGTAATTGACCTTCATAAGAGCGTCGTAGACGCCTAAATTGAATAGATGATTTTGACTTTGACTATTCGAGTTGAACTCGTCTATCAAACGTTTTTTATCACCACAAATTATTTAGTAATATGTACGTTAATCGGGAATTTACTGACGGCTCAAGCAAATAAAATCCTTCCAAACAGCTCAATAGAAGTTCAATGACGCTGCTTACTAACCAACAGTCATAATCTACCAAAAATGTACTTCACTTGAATACACCAATTTTAGTATACCTAATTATGCTCAACTTGTAAATTCTTTCTCTGTGTTATACTCGTATATCTTGTGCACCTACGCCCTTCCGGCTGAACCATAGTCCTTCTGACGTTCCACCTTTCAACTCTTGGTCCTTCAGGCACCCTAATGTTTGCTGGCGGGCGACATCCTCAAAGACCCTCTGCGAGTCCCAAAATGCTCAGTAGCAGAAGGACAGTGGCCAGCTCAACATCATTCTGGACCTATAATAACCGGAGCCCATGTGGATTCCAGGGTTCCTGTACGCAGCAATAGTCAATACCTTCCTGTAAGCGGCTATACCTTCCTGTACGAGGCTATACCTTCCAGTACCAGCTCCAGCACCTCCTGCACCGACCGCTGCCGCTTTAAGGTCCCGCGGACCCATATCTACAGCATCTAGCTGGGACGACCTACCGGCGTGGTTCATAGAGCTGAATACTGAGCTGATTGTATCGCAGCACCTGCTGCTGAGCATCTACTCCCTACTAGCGGACCGGAGATAAGTCCTTGAACAAGGAAGCCTACTTTTTGCCATACCTGTCTGAGATCCACGACCCTTCTGATTATACTTCTACATCTGTCTTTTTCTCGTTTTTGTTATGCTCCTAACTACCCTGCTAGGTAGGTAAGGTGACAAACAAATTATTTGCGAGGTGCAGGATGATGGTACGGATTTATTCAGTAAACAACCGGGCAGTAGTTTAAAAAGTGGTCTTTATAATGCCAGAAACAAAAAAATGGGTGTGTTAAAAATACATTATTATTCTCATTTTACTAGAACTAATAAAAAATCGATTACCTAACTGGAAGCCAAAGAAAATCACGCTCGTCTATAAAAAAAGTGACATGAAAGCAATTGACGTGTTTCCAAAAACCACAATATAAGGCTGCTTTTACTATTATTGTAAGAGTCTTTATAGAAAAGGTAAGTCATTAGGACTGAAATCAAGTGTACAAATACGACAAGTCGCAAGATGTGCAGGTTTGGCACGATTACCACTAAAGAAAATCTTGTCCGGGTACAAATATATAATGCGTGGCAGTCGAATAATTTAACTCCTGTTATAAATTTTTTTGGTTAAACGATATTCAATTTAAGAAGAAATGGTGCTATAATAAAGAAGACATAAGAACCACTAACCACCTTGAAGGGTGGCATGCAAGACTAAACAAGTATGTGGGGCGAAAAACCCATTGTTGGCTAAGTGTTGCAATTATTTGTCAAAGAAACAAAGAACCGATATTGCAGTAAGACTATGAAATCCCACAGTTATAAATAAATTGATACAGAAATAAATTCCGCAATTTGGACCTAGATCTTGTTTTTATAACTGTTGGGCACTGCTTAGAAATAATTTCACCGTTTTAAATTTTGTATCTACAAGTTTGAGTATCTAAGAGTTTTGTTTTTGGGTAGGCTTTGTTTTGTACTGGTTATTTTATTAAAAATAAATTATATTTTCTGAGCTTACGAATGTGTTTGTGGTCAAAGGAGGCAGGATATTTCCTCGTTTACCCTTGTAAACGACACCATAACTTTTTATGTAGTTATGAAAAATTTTGAAAAGTAGAACGACTATTTTGTTCATAACACAAATTACAAAATACAACTGTTTCTATTGCTATTGCCCTCGCGATAGTTTCAAAATTCTGCTGTTCCGTAGATACAGTATAGGCAGTTTCATTGGTTCATACAGTTTAAGGAACTGATACTGATATACGAGTAGACTTCCCGAGTAGTTTTTAGAGAACGAGACATAATAAAATTACAAGCAGATAGAACCGCGGAAAGAAGCCGGCATTTTCTATAAAAGGGTATGATATCAAATTCCAGGTTAAGAAACTGGGCTACGAAAGTGGATAAAATATAATTAAGTAATAACTAGTTATGAACGGAGAAAAAAAAACATGTTCGTAGCTGGTTATGAAACATGGTTACGAAAACGGCAAGTACATTCCGTTCTCATAACTGGTTACCAAGCAAGAAAAAATTCCAGGTTGGTATCTGGTTATCACAAATCAGTTACGAACGTGGACTAAAGGTATATTTCCAAGTACTTTTTTAAAACTAAAAAATAATTTATTTGTAATCTTAGATACATATCTAAAAAATATAGCTAAAAATATAATCTCTAAGATGTTTTTCAAACTGTTGCTAAATGATGAGGTGATCTGAACTTATTTAGGCTCAACCAGAACCAATTGCTATTAAAGGCAACCGCCAAACGCACCGCTAAGTGCTACACATCAAAGTGATACTTGTCCAGACAGCAATCATAAGCAATCTACCAGCTAACTAGTCCAGTTTGTATTAAACAATTTTTTTTTGGTTGAGGTGATACCTAATTATGCAGCGAATACATAAACCTAAATGATATTCGAGTTCACGACGCATTCAAACAATTTTTACTATGAAAGTTCTAGAAGCCTTTTATCAGCAAGTTCGTCTGGTAGGCATATGCGTGAAAGATCTCGTGCACTGCGAAGTTGTATCTTGTAGGTACTATATTATATACTCGTAGATGCAATTCCAAACTGCTTTGTGCTTTAAACATATTGGTTCACGTAATTCTAAAATTTTCCATAAGTTTGGTTAGGTACCAATAACCAATACACTGTAGTACTATAGCACTATAGTATAATAATCAACCGAGGTCATTTAAAATAAAACTGAAATATCACATTAGCTCACTACATTCCATGTACCAACTCGTCTGCACTGTACGAGATATATGTCAAATCAAATCATTTATTGCAAAATTATGTGGTTTTACATGCAGGTCTTAAATAAACATAACTTATAGGTAACACATAATTACCCTATTTGGGTATAGCAATGTCGGTAAGGAGTGGGCCGGTCTATTTATAATAATTAATTTACTATATTATTGTTGAAGGAAATCGTCAAGGGAATAATAAGATTTTTCTATTATTAGGTTTTTTAGATTTTTTTCCAAACGATATATTCTTTCTTCTTCTATTCTTCTTCTTTTAATCCTACTCGTAATTAATTAAATATTTTAATGGCCATTGAATTTGGGCTGGAACTGTGCATTTTTATTCTAGATTTCGTAATTACTAGATTGTGTTTAAATCTTGTTGGATACCTACGTGATATATCAGTTTCCTTTTTAAAAAAGTAGGGGTATTTTTTGACGAATTTACAAGTTTCAAATATGTATATGGACGAGATAGTTAAAATTTTGTACTTGATAAAAAATGGTTTATGAAAGTATGGTTTACTAATATTGGGGGTTTTGATATTGGCAAGGATACGGATGAATTTTTTTTGAAGTATAAAGAGATCTTCTATCATTGGACTATTTCCCCAGAGTATAATTCCATATCTGAACCAGGAGTATGCGTATGCGAAGTACGCTGTTAAGGCTGTGTCAGTGTCAGTAGGTCGTCGCAGTTCTCTCAGTGCATATACAAAACTTGATAATTTTGATTTAATTTTTTGGATATGTGATTTCCAATTTAGGTACGAATCTAGTTCTAGGCCTAATAGTGTTGCCGCGTCAATGGATTCCAATCGATTATTATTATATATAAAATTAATGTCAAGGGGGGCTTTTTGGTAGGGTCTAAATTGCATAATTTTAGTTTTCGCAAAATTAATGTCAAGGTTATGGTCAGTCATCCAATTATTTATATTATTAAGTATGTCAGTTAGATAATTATTCAAATTGTGAGTGTCTTTACAGGATGTCGAGATAGAAATATCATCAGCGAAGAGTACACATGCTTCATTTATTGATTTTGGGAGGTCGTTTATATAAATTAAAAATAAGATACATCCAAGGACGCTACCTTGGGGGATGGAATGGTTTATTAGGGTGGGGGTTGATCTCGCTACATTGATTCATCCGGTGTGCCAGTCATAGTTTTCAATCTCGACGCATTGCGTACGGTTTTCTAAGTACGACCTAAACCATTCATGTGTAATTCCACGTATGCCTTTGTTATCAAGTTTTTGTAATAAAATTTTAAATTGTACTTTGTCATATGCCTTTTTCATGTCTAGTAAGATGCCTATAGCGTATTTTTGTCATCAATTATGTTTAATATTTGTTGTACATATTTATACACGGCTAAAATAGTAGAGCGATTTTTTCGGAACCCGTTTTGCGAATCGTCAAATATATGAAATTTTTCGCAGAATGAGTTCAAGCGTAATTGCATTACCTTTTTAAATACTTGAGAAGAGGTAGGCAAGAGCGCTATTGGTCTGTAGTTGTTTGGATCTTGTTTTGAGGATTTCTTATGGACAGGTTTAATAAGGGCTATTTTTAATTGATCAGGAAACGTACCTTCACAGAACGATTGGTTAATTAGCAAGTAGTAAGGTAAAGTTAGTTCTTCTGCACATTTTTTGATTAATATTGGTGGTAGTTCGTCCTCACCGTAAATGTATTTACTTTTAAGGTGTTTAATGGTTAGGTATATTTCGCGAGGTTCTACTGGTCTCAAGTACATATTATTATCAGTGCGCGTCTCCTGGAACCGGCCGCGCCGAATCGTTTTTATCCAACTGCGATAAAAGAGATTAATGTTTTTGCGCGATAACCCACTTATGCGCGGGCGGAGCCGCGCCAGTAAAGCTAGTTCGTTTATAATACGAGTAGCTTTCAGGCCCTGAGTAGGAGCCCTGAATCGAAGATTCGTCTCTAGGCCCCTCTCCTATTCATTCATACTGTTGGAGTAGGGTGGAACTTGACTTATCGTCGCTCGTAGCGCTTCTTCTCGACTGGCCTACCCTAGCCAATCGAGAAGAAGCGCTCCGAGCGACGATAAGTGGCATCGTCTGATACAAGTGTTTACGAAGAAATCAAGAAGTGATGTGTGACGATATCAAAATTGCAGTAAAACCAAGTAAGATAAAACCTAATCAATCCACTATACTATGTCGCGTTTCTTGCTTATCTTTACTAGACTGTAGAACTGGGCCCCAATTATCTTAGCTATTGACCAAACGCCACACTAATGCGATGCTTCTGCGATCGAACTGCTGTTAATGTCAAATTCGGTATTTCTAGCTCCTTATCGCAGTTGTATAGCAGTCGCGTCGCTATCGTATGGCCGTGTTATGGCTTGCAAATGTTGCCACTGAAATAATAATGAAAACTTCTATCCATCAAGCATCAGTCAAAACATCAAAACAGTGGTTTTCTAGCGGAGCTGGCGCTGAGAGGGTGCTCACGCTCTGCGGAGAGGCGCAGTTTATCAATGCGTCTCTGGGCAGAATGCGTAGAGATGCTAATTGCATATCACCCAACTGTACCATATCAAAACGTGTGATGGGTGGCTGCTGGTAAATATAATATTTTAGTCTTATTAATCTAAGATACGAAAATCTCACACTTGAAATCCATCCTCATACGAGTTCGTTTTATAGCAAATCCTTCACTATTCAGGCTGCCCGCTTGTGGGAATTCTCTTCCTGTATCAATCAGACAAGCACCGACTCTCAATATGTTCAAGGATCAAGTTAAAAGGTTTTATTTGTCTAATTAATTTTGCACTATATTTTTGTCAATTTCTATGCTATATATGAGATAATATTATAATATGTACTATATTTTTAAATAATTTATAGGTATATGTATATATCATTATCTATTTATGTATGTTGCTATGCTATGCATAAATAGATAAAATATATATATATATATATATATTATATATATGTTTATAATTGTATTTGTTTAATTATTATAAAAACCTATATGTATGCTATTTTTAATATATTTGTTTAGAAATTACACTAAAAAACGTTTTATTTTAAAATGTTTTTATGAAATTTGATTATGTATTTGGACTACACCCGCCTCTATTGTTTTATTCGTTCAACTCCATCCTAAGGTTGCCTGGTAGATATCACTTTTAGTGATAAGGCCGCCCATTGTAACACTATGTTATTATAATACACAGCATGGTGGTACGGAATTTTCAAGTGCTTGTCTGCCTCGTGCCGCATTAGTGGTCAAGCACTACCCTAACAAGAATAAAAACGCAGTTGCTTAATTATATATTATTGCACACCTCTCAATAAATATATAACTATATTTTACAATTAACATTTCTATATATACATACAGCAAATATGTAATCATGGGTCATCATGGTAGTCCTCAAGGGATAACCACTATCTCCTGAAAAAAATATGTCATTTGATTTTAAATAGATAGATAGATAGAAATATTGTAGGAGTAATTTATAAAACCTATCTTATCTAGGGATAAACTATAATTGTCCTTTTTTTTTTATTTAAATATAAGTTAAAGATTATTCTGATGCTCTTGGTCTTTTTGGTCATAAAATTAAACTTTTATGGGTTTGTTATTTTATTATGCTATAATAGTTGATGCTGTGAAAAACTAGTAAGTAAATAAGTTTATTGTTGGCAGAATATACATATTTACAATTAACAATCTTATTTATATATATAAGTTATAAGTATGTATAATGATCATAAATATGTTGATTTAAAATTTACGAATTTTACTGTTAATGTCTACCCAACAAAAACACCTGCTCCCCATTACTGTTCAGCTCCATTAAATGTTGTTAAAGCGGGTGGCTATGCCATACATGGGAGTTATGAGACGACCCAGGGCTGTAAACAGTAGTAGTACTGCTCGACACAGTAGTCTGTGGACATTGTGGAATGCTCTTTGGCCCACCAATGATTGATAGGACCCAGAAGCATAAAATGACATCGCAATGACTACCTACAAGAGTTGGTTTGAGTCATAATATCGTTACGACGCGGCGACGATCCGTTATTTGATAGGTAACCCTTAAATTCACATCTTTAAAACCTTAAATTCGGTGCCAATCCTGACCCGTCTGTTTTCCTTTGGCATGAACGCAACACCATGGCAATTATTTCCCTCAATGCGGATTTCCCGAGACGGAATGTTTTCACAAATTCCACCTCGGGTATTTCACTGAAGGGGTCAATATAGAGCCTCAATAGTGCGCGGGCTCGGCGGCAGTTTCGGCGCTCCGCAAGTCGTCTCCTGCGATCTTCTAATTCTGCGAGCACTAAAACTCGCCACCGCAGCGTTGGAAACCTCACAACACTCATTTTTATCTACATTACTTTGAATAGCGACACGAACACTTAGCCTCAAAAGGTGTAGCTGTTCAATAAATCAATAGCGCTTCAATTGCATTAAGACAGCATCTGTCACTTGTAAGAAACATCAAGATATGGAACAGACTACCGATTTTATGCCACTGTAGCAACGCAATCGCAACAAAATAGTGGTAGGGCACTTTGCGAATGCCCGCCTGGCTAGCTACCACCCTCAAGTTGAAAATCTGTCGCCAAGCACCTAACGGTGTGTTCCGGCAGCTGTCCTTGAGAGCCAGTAATTCTAGGTTAGCCTGTACAACATCTTCGACCACATCATCACTTACCATCAGGTGAGATAGTGGTCAAAGGCTAACCTATCAGGCAAAAAAAAAAGAAAAATAAAAAGACTACGGATACTGTCAAAAACTACAATTTTCATGCAATAAAGTTGCGTTAACGCCATTCAATAGCTAAGAGAATCTGGCCCCTGTAGAGTTAATATTAGAATAATTATTAGTCCTGTGACAGTAAAGTAAATCATCAGCAGTGGCGCTACAACGTTTAGATAATAGGTGATATTATTGTTGTGACACATAGTTTTGTAACAATCCCCTCTATTTACTATAAATCTTGTGTAAACTATGCTACCATCTTATATGAAAATGTTTAATAAAATGAAATTTAATTGTGATATCCTATTTGTGTGATAACTTCTACCGTTCTGAGATAACGTATCTAAACACAACACTAAAACCTAATATTGAGTGTGTCTTGACTAAGATCATTATAAAGCCATGTGATCGTCTAGTATAGTGGTCAGGATCCTATATTGTGCCCATAAGTAGCAACTCAGTTTCTTTTCCAAAGGGCTTGAGACGTGACGTACTCTACCTATGTACTCTACAAGTGGTGTAATTAAGAACCGGCTTCCTAACATAATACAGTAAAAGTGTTAAGTTGCAACAACAAAACTGACTATTGCTACTTTCTTACTATCAAAACCAAACTACCTATTTCATGACTAAATGTTGTGAGTCTATTAATACTTCAGCATATTGCCATAAGTATTATGCAGTGATGGAATCTATCTATAGTGACTAATGTGATGTTCTAATAAAGTTGAATAAAGAATTACATACTGTGTAGATATGTAACTATCTGCTTTATATTAATATTGGTAGAGTGAAAAGAAGATTGTTGCTAAGATGTTCTAAGTATGAAATAAGTAAGATTTACATAAGAACCTTTAAAGTAGGTAAGTATGCAAATAAAATTAAGAATGATATTTAACTGATTGCGGCTAAGGATAACAGCCCCTCCCCGCTGCCATCTGTAGATTTCGACTTGTCCAAACTGGTCATCTTCCACCGCATAGGTCTGTTATATTCCTTACTAATTACCCAACATAATTAGTAACCATATAATCACCCATTGTAAGAGGACTTTATAAAAATCTTATTCTTTTCTTTTTTTTTGTTTTCTATTATTTAAAGTCAGTAAGTATGTGTATTGTAATTGATTTAGTATTCCTACATACTACAAGGGCATGAGGACATATTCTTTTGGCAAAAGGGAATGCCACTGATATGACACTGTAAGTATGTAAGTTTGTATCTTGTCTGCACATTCAAGGACTTATTTACTTTACTTCTATGGAAATGAGAGACATCATTATCCATAGCTATACAAAACAAACCATCCATACTACCCAAATGAGTATCTACCATAGCACCAAGACGCTGGCCATCTCTGGAGCTGCCTAGCCTCAGTAAGGGCATACATCCAATCATATCTCGGTTCTTAGCGGGACTTCCTTTTACTTATTATGGTAAAAGGGAGTTCCTAATATTATGCTAGTATGTACTATGTCCTAAAACCTAATTGGATTGGGACTACAAGAAACCCTATACATTCTACAGCCTATCATATCTCTGTTTGAGTAGACATATCTAGTTAAATAATATCTTTGAACCTATTCCACCACTTTGTTTAGATGTCATATCCTGTTAGCTGATATCATTGATCCAATATATATTATTTTGAGCGTGGAGAATGATTATACAGTTTTACTTGATTTCATTATGTCTAGTAATTTTAATAGTGAAACAAATAAGTTTAGTATATTATCAAGGTATTCTTGAGTATTTGTTGTTTGATATTCTATCTTTATTTCTGCAAACTTATGACTTCAAAATGTAACAATATATTCTTTCCATGTTGTTTGAGGAATAATGCACCCAGACTATATGTCTGATAGAAAAGTTGATCATAATGAAACAGCTTTGCTTGTCCATTAATTACATGAAAATTTCAAGATATTCCATATTTACTTAAAACATGGGTATTTTCTTTGCTGGCTGACTATCTGTGTAACAAAGTTTGTTCTTTTACTTTATTGGATTGTTAATGACCCTGTTAAGGTTATTAGTATGTTATTTTAGCATCATTTGTTTTGAGGATATTCTAGTTCCTTGTTTTATATATTTGATATAATATCTTATTACTTTAGATTCTAACAGATCCTAATAGCGACATAATAAATTGTAATATATCCTTTCTCATGCTATCGAAGAGTAGTCAACCATTCTACGTCTCTCATTAGATGGTCTCCCACAATGGAACTGCACAGCTTGTCCATTGGCATCAAAAACGATACTTTACATTTATTACGGTCTTAATTTGAAACTAATTTGAATGTATGATAATTATAAATATGAAAATAAAACTGATTTTTGTTTTATTTATTGTAACAAAATAATTCTAGTTTGTAACCTACATGGCTATTAAAGTATTTCCTGGACACTTGATGGAATATTCAATATTTTAACAATTCAGCGAACCCAAGGATGCTAGCCTACCTCCTGTAATCCGGGAAGTTGTCAGTACACCTATCTTATGAGTTAGATAGAATAATGTATTGCATCATATCATGAGTCTACCCCCTAGTTATTACTACTATTTCCCAAACAATTTCCTATGTTTCCTATTCCTACTCAAATGTACCTAGTTACCTAATTCTTATTCTTCTAGATGTAGTAATCAGCCTAGAGATCCATATCTCACATTTACTTTAATTTCATTACCCTTTCCATAGCAATGGTAGGTAGGACAGCTTCCCCTCTGTGTAAAGAGGAAACTCCTGCTAACAGAAGCTAGCTGAAAGTGGAACGGCATATTCCAATGTATACTAAATGCCGGTGTGTAATACGTTCACATACATAAGAGGCCGAAGCTTGGGATTGTATTGAACGAGGATTTGATACCTATGGTGTAAAATATATATAATATAGACTTCATTGCAATAACACCTATTATGGTTATTAGGGAACCCCACTTGCTAGGAGCACCTAAGCCACACTAGGATATACGACACTGAAGGGAACTGTTTCCCGAAGGATACAGCCGCCGGCTCGTTCCAAGCGCGGGCACATCCCGAGGGACGTTGTCTAAATCTGGGGGCTTGCACCCCTAGACCACGGCTACACGTGAAGACGATAATACCTAAGAAAATGAGGAATCATAATGTAGGGTAGGATGCGGGAACGCTTGGAGGAAAACGCTACGTCGTAACCTTTCTTCTGCGATTGCTGAATACTCGGATTACTAATAAATAAGCATTTTGTCAGCCATGCTAACTACTTTGCTCCGGGTTTCCCTTTTTAGAGGTACTAACCCTGCCAGTTTAACACTGGGCGTGCCTACTCCCTACCTAAAAATCGACCGAAATCCCCACGTGTTGCCACGTGTTGGGAATCGTACAGACTTTTCATCGGCCATGCCAATTACTAAGTCCCATGTCCTTTGTCAGCATTTAGCCAACTCGGGTCCCTATAATGTACGACCAATAATACGCGACCATAAAATGGAAGCTATGTACATCAAATATGTACATGAATTATTGGGTGTGCATTATTGGCCGTGAAATACGGGCCGGACACTTTTTGCACAGGGCGATAATGTACAGCCGATAATACGTGTACATCATAGACTATATAGAAATGTCAAAGAAAGAGCCTCGTTTGCACGTTCCAGTACCTTTGATCGCAGATAATAATGTCAATATTTCCATTCAACGTTCAATCTTTATTTTTTCTCAGTGTTCTGTGCCCATTTTTCGTTACGTATATGGTTTGGAAAATTCAAAAAATTGAGGTCTACTTATTTAAATTTTAGTATAAAATAAATATGTGAACGATTGATAAACACGAGTGTTATGAGCTTATACTACTCCACCACGCATGTGCAAAGCAAAAGATGTATGATTCCAGGGTTAAAAACCGCACTAATTGAAATTGTTTTGCTCGTAAGCATTCGTCTGAAGTTTTATAATTTTGCCGATTGCATTCTAGCCACATCGGGGTATTTCATGTGAAATTTATCTGTTTCAGGTTCCAGTCACATCAGGCTGCTTGTTAATCCCATGATTTCATGTCGGAACCTGCAACTTACACTAGTAAGTTGCAGGTTTCGTAAGGCATAAGGCTATGATAAGTAGATATAGCTGAGCTTAGTTGCTACTAACTAGGAAAAGGAATGCTGATATATGAATTTAAAACGCTCCTTGAGGTAGCCCGGTATCAAAGGATAGTGGAACAGATTAATGTATAGGACAAAATGTAGTACCACCAGCTTAAAAGGAATTTGGTAGTATAAAAGTATATCATGTTTAAATTAAAAGATATTTTAACTGTTCCAAATATCTTAATAAAAGATATTTAGAACAGTTCAAAATATCTTCACTCACAGCTCACTTCTACAATACTATCAGTGTTGGCACATCCATTGAGATCATAATTTCATCAATAAGTGACCTTACAATAATGAATGTTTGGCAAACTGGGGACTATGAAACACAGGAAAGTTGTGCAAATTTTTACATAATCATCTACTTACTGCATGCTGATCTGTTTGTACGCAGCAATTGGAAATATACATTTCAGTCCACTGAAGTCGCAGGCATCAAAATGTTACATACTTTTTAATTTAATAACTGGTTTTTCATTATTGTAGTTGTAATATTAAGGAATAAAAGTCAAAGTAGAAATCATTGTACTTATTATTCAAGCACTCATTTGAGTCAATCACAAAATGACTGCCACATTCAGCAAGCTAGGATTATATAGGTGAGAAAATTAGGCAAAAAAGTCAGGGCCACTGTTTTAATTGTACCTAATTAAACAATGTGTGAAATAAATATATGGGTTTTTAAAAAAAAAATTATACACCTCCACAGATACTCAAATTTTCATATTATCATTTAAACGAATCAATCAGTTTACTGTTACAAAAAATATAAGCTTTATATCAAAATTAAGTTTTTGGGATGTTTACTTTGTTCTAAAGCTTATTTATTTATAATATGACACATTTTCTGTACCTACACAGTATGGGAACTGACAATGCTATATTCATATGGCAATTCCAACTACTTAATTGCGGGAAATATATGAATGACAGCAAAAATATTCATGTAAGAATAATGTATGGGGTGTGTCAATACTTACAATATTATAGGTTTAAGAACCTCTCTAAAATATTATGGGTTCCCACATTAATGTACTTGAATAAACTAGGTACATATTTAATTTATGGACGGGGTTGATATGAGAAAATGTTCTGGAAACAAATCACACAGTAATACAGCAATAGAAAGTATTATTTACACTCTTTTGGTAATGAAGCCGCGCTTGTCCTGAAGCAGGGTATTGAACGAGATTAGAAAGTGCTAGGAAGAAACAGACACTGGTACCTAGGTGCTCACTGTAATAAGTCATGTTTAATTTAATTAATTTGTTATATGTGTGTTCAGGTACACTAGTACCTGCTACTTGACATGCTATATACTTCTCAGAACTGGACATGCTCTCTAAATGTACCTAAGTCCATCCTTGCTGATGTATGTATACTTATAAACAGTGAGTACCTAACAAAAGTGTAAGCATTTTGGAGTAGGGAGTCATCGCTACTCCAAGATGCTTACGCTTTTGTTGTCAGAATGAAATCGTAAGAGAATTATCACATGCTTGTGTGCATATACTTCACATAATTGTTCCCTAACTATATTTAGATTCCAAGTTATTCACTATCACCCAATGGAAGGAAATCAGAATTAATGGTTTTGAACATAACATTTACAATTCACCAGTGTTTGGAATGCATTGATTGCACTTGTACATGGTTTTTGTGACTCTATATAATAATAGCTCTTTGTTCCTCCCCACATCTTCATGGGTGAGTAAGAGGCGATGAAAGAGGAAAATAGGATAGGGCTTTATTCAATGGTAGACATAATGGCTGTTGATGATGAATGATTTAAATAATCTTGTTTAATTATAAATTACAGTTGTGTGACTACATTCTTGTAGGCACCTGTATGTAAAAGCCTATTTCCCTGTATTCTATAATGACTAACACATCTATATTAAATATGATGATTAACATTAAAATACTACATAATATTTAAAATAAAAACAAATTTTATAATCTTTTATTTTATTTCAAACTGTCTTTTCCTGGAATTTCTGTGATAATGTTACATTGAGTGGCAGGGTACCGCTGAAGTATCCTGAAAAATTAGAATTGTCATGTGATTTACTACAATATATAGTCTTTTTTTTATAGCTGATAGGCTAGCCTTTGACCACTATCTCACCTGATGGTAAGTGATGATGTGGTCGAAGATGTTGTTCAGGCTAGCCTAGAATTACTGCTAGACAGCTGCCGGAACACACCGTTAAGTGCTTGGCGACAAATTTTCTACTTGAGGGTGGTAGCCAGGCGGGCATTCGCAAAATACCCACCCTACCACCATGCTGTAACAACTGCCATTGTAAGACAACAACCGGGACCAACGGCTTAACGTGCCCTTCAAAACACAGATATGTTCAGTAGGCAGTCACCCATCCAACTCCTGGCCGTGGCAGATGTTGCTTAACTTAGCTGATTGATTAAGAACGGCTAAGCAAACTGCGCTACGAGCGCTTCGCTTTGTTTTAATTTTGTTGATGATTTAGAATGAACATAATTGATCACTATCAACCAAAGGCTGCAGCAGAAAAAAGTTATCTTACTGCAACATTTACAATATGATGGTTCTGATTAAAATGAATAGTACAATAAATAATATTAAATATATACATAACATATTTTAATACTTTGAAAAAAATCTGTATTTTATTTAATGCTACCTACTAGTTATTAAAACAACAGTTTGTTTTTATCAATATTATAAATAGTAATTTATTGAACATGCAGTATTCAAATCAGTAATAAAAATATTAAAGTTACTGTGAATGTGAGTAAAAATAATTATTTGATTATAGAAATATTATAATTTTCTTTTAGGGTCAACTACTATAAAGGTTTTCCCCATGAGGTGCTAGGTTAGAATTGCACCTCCCCATATCATCCCATGTGTGTTGTATGAGGCAACTAAGGGAAAAATACTGGAAGGTGGGCAGCAGCATCTTCTAAAGAACTGCAATCGCCAAGCTGCCTGCCAAGCGTGGGGATATGCAAATACCCCTTTACTAGGGGAGGCTGTGTTCAGCAGTGGACAATACAGCTGATACAGTACTATTGACTTTATTTATTTAAAGATAATTAAATAATTTTCTCTTTGAATCTACTACTAGATTTTTTATTTATTTACAGATTAAATTCACACAGCAGCATATTTTAAATGATGTTAACAACACTAAATTTACTATTGCACTGTTCATTATCTGTTTCCTTTTTGGCAAAACGGCTCCTCCAACCTCTTCCACTATTTTCTCTCTCTTTGCCAAGAGGCAAACAGGTAGTGATGAACTATTAAGGTTATCATCTTATAATTGAGTCTATTTCTCAAAATATACATGTTTACTTACATATTTTTATGTAATGAGGTGGAATATCTGAGGCAGTCAACTAGCTGAATCAGCCATTTAATAAACAGGCATTTACAACTAATAAAATATATTATGCTACTACATAATTAACCAATCACACTTATCACATAATTTCTTATTTGAGAATTACGCACTGCTTATTGTACTCTTTGGCATCTCACAAATGCTGTTGCAGTCATTTGATATGGATATATAGTTTGCTCCTTCTTTAGTCATCAGTCGCAATCCCTGTATGTTGTTGTGCATTAAAAAAAGAAGCATAGACATTGCCTTCGGCATTAGGGTCCTGCTATGTCTGTAAGAGAAAATTATAATGAAAAGTAGGCTCCATCAAGAGTTACTTGGTAAGTGAAGGTTACAAATTTCTCAGAAACTACGTAATTAAAGTAGAGGATTAGAAAAAGACGAGCATTGGATATAATATTAGGTATTTAGCAGTCTCTATGTCCTCAGCCACACTGGGTGGCCCATCGCACAAATTAGTGCGAACGTGCTGAGAGCCAACTGGTGTTTCACGGCACCAGCATACACTTGTACTGCTGGGTGCAGGCAGCCAATCAATTAGAGTGCAAATTTATAATGTTTACATCGCAACTTTGTAGGTTATGTAATTTTAAAACAGGTCAACAATAATAACATAATAGACGCTCCGACCTTCCTTTATTACAAAAGAGAGGTAATAAATTAATTATACAAGAGGTTTTAACGCTCTACGGCTGCACTTTTCAAAGAACCTGCATATTTTTTATTGTTGTCTCCATCCATATCATAGACAATAGATATAATTCTCTCACTCGCCACTTTTTTATTTTAGTCATTAAACTTATACGGTTTGTACATCTGCTATTCTATAATCCATCGCATCGCGGCAGCCTGCGCCAAAGCCACATAAAATAGGAATAAATATGTATAGAAATGTTTTTTTAATCTTATTGTAACGGAACAAGCTCCAGGTTCACCTGATGTTAAGCAGATTAACCTCTGCTTATAACAGATGCATTTCGTCACAAGTCACGAATTGCAATGCGCCCGTCACCTGGAGACATAGTTGTTAAGTCTCATGTTTCTGCAATTTCACTGGCTCTCAAGGAATGCTGCCGGAACACACTGTTTGGTGCTAGGCGACAGATTTTCTACTTGATTTGGTCATGCATCCATCATTGGTGATGTCCTTTCTTCGTTTAGAGGCAGATAATCATTGACCTATATATACTAGACGTGACATCTCAAACCGACCAGGGCAAGTATGCTGGCCGGCATACTCTCCCCCACACGCAGATGGGCACTCGTAGAGATTACACGCGCTTTACGTTCGAAACTTGTGTATTCAAAATCGACAATTGATAATACACAATATTCGAACGTAAAGCGCGTGTAATTTATACGAGTGTCCAGCTGCGTGTGGGGGAGACTACGGCGGCCAGCATATTTGCACCGGTCGACTATCCTTGTTTGAGATGTCGCGTCTAGTATATATAGGTCAATGCAGATAATAATCTTTCTTCTAGAGTAGATTGTTTTTGTTTCAATATAGAAAGGTTTAGGATAAATAGCTGGCGAACTGTTACACTTGACAATTTTGATACAAATCTGCGCTAGGTAACTTTCGTGGCTTTAACACAGCTACCATAAGAGCCTTTACGCTTTGCGGAATCGGTCGAATATAGGCATTTATCGAAGCGCGGCACACACGGGCACACCGTTAGCAAGGATCGAACTATCAACGACGATGTCGCATGTAATAAAACATTTTGATCCTTTTTGCAGTGTTACTTATTTTTTATAAATAATGTGGAATGTTATCTAACCTTGTAAATTCATATCAAACAAATTATTGGAGTACAAAATTTTATGCCCAAGGCCGGAATCTTTAGAAATATAGAAGGGTAGCGACATCATACCGAGAGTTAAGTGTTTGAAAAAACACTTCTTTCGATCAGATGAAGTCTAGTAGTCTGGTTGACGGCCGAGGACCGTCCCCTATGACGGTTAAAGTAATACAATTGAATCACAAAATTTCGGCAGAAATGCCAAGTCCCAGGTGGCCGAGATGGTATTAGGCATTCGGCGCGATATCGGAGGACGCGGGTTCGATTCCCACCTTGAGCATAAAATTTTATACACAAATAATTTGTTTGATATGATTTTCGCTTAGCACCCGATAGTGCTTGTAATCATATTTATAAATATAGAAGGGTAGCGACATCATACCGAGAGTTAAGTGTTTGAAAAAACACTTCTTTCGATCAGATGAAGTCTAGTAGTCTGGTTGATGGCCGCGCACCGAAATAAATATTTGTAGTTGACAGGTTAAGGTTAGGTATATAACAATTATTTTGTTATATTTCAAAAAGTATAGCTCCGATCGCGCTCAATCTAACGGGACACGATTGGGGACCGCGGCCCGCGTGTTTTGATGCGTGGAGCTATTTAAAAAGGTTGAAATTGAATTTTTAATCGAAAAAATACACGAAATTTTGAAAAATGTAAGTGTAAAACGTTGAAAACTTTTTCACTATTGAATCTATATACCTAAAAACAACGCAGGACGGTCCGCCACCAGCGGCTGCAAATTACCAAACACAAAAACACCACACAATTAGGAAACGAACAAAGACAACACGAATATATGAAATTTCTTACAAAAATATTTGCAATAACAGGTTTTAGCTGTCTAATGTAAGATTTTGTTATGGGACGATACTATTTAAACTGTTTAGTTAGTTTGCGCTACCAGAGACGCAAATTTTGATAGGCTACACTCTATATTGGGACGTGGATTTGACTATGTTGTATTCCTAAAGTATGGGGAGCGGTATACTATAGGTGAATTTTCTATGTTGATTTTACTAAGATTTTGCTATATTTCAAAAAGTATAGCTCCGATCAAATATTTGTAAATTCATTTCTCATCTCTACAGTTTACACACAAAGTCAACTTAAGTGAACCTAATAATAGACCTTGATATATTAACTCATTGACTAACATAAAGATAAAGATAAAGATAATTTTATTTGCATAAACATGGGTAAATACACAGTAATGCATTGATGTTCAATAAAAGTAAAAGATCCACATGTTTTGCCTTAGAAAGGCGTACAAACATTCGAGATACAAAGGCATGCAGGTAGATTTAGCAGTCAAACATAATGTGAAGAATAATAATACAATTCACAAAGTAATATAAAAAAAAAGTAAAAAAAAAAGTCATATGTAGCCAGTAGTCTACTTTAGGTCATGTAAGTGATTAAATAACATTGTTAATTAATATTAATTTTATAAAATTACAAAGGATAAAATTTCATTACAGATAAATTTATAATAGTACCTATTACAGTGCTATCTGATTTGTACCTACGATGTCAGAATGAAAAGGAACCTGAAATGCGAATAGGATAAATGTCAGCAAAAGAGGATAAAATATTTTATTATTTATGGTCGGAATCTAAATGTCAAAATGAATTGTGAATTGATTAAAATTTATCAGTCAAAAAATCCTTAACACTATAATAACATTTATCTGTCAACAAAGATTTCAGCTTGCTTTTAAATACATTACTACTACTGTTTTTCATTGATTTTGGGATTTTGTTATAAATGGTTGGCGCCATACACATTAAACTTTTCTTCATTAAAGCTGTATTATGAAGCTGTGATGAAAGTTGGCTATTATCACGCCTATCCCGCTTTACGCTGTCTGCTAATCGTTGAAAAAGTTGAGGATTGTTATAAACAAATAGTGCAGCCAGTAAAATGTACAAAGATGGAAGTGTCAAGATTTTGAACTTTAAAAAGAAAGGTTTACAACTATCAGTAGTTTGTAGTCCAAACATAGACCGGATGCATCTCTTCTGTGCTTTGAAGATTTTTTCAATATCAGTTGAGTTTCCCCAAAAGATAATGCCACACCTTAAAAGGGATGCTGCCAGCCCATGATAGGACGTAAGCAAACCATCCGTATTAACTACCCGAGCAATTTTGTGTAGAGCATAAGCAGTGCTACTCAATTTTTTGCTTAACTCCTCTATATGAGCCTTCCAATTTAATTTATGATCAATGATCAAGCCTAGAAACTTAACACAATCAACGTTTTTTATTAAATTATTGTGATAATGAACATCAATATTATCTACATGAAGTCTTTGGCTGAAATGCATGATCTGAGTTTTGCTTAAATTAATTTTTAAATTATTATTGTCAAGCCATTGTACAATTGAAACTAAAGATTCATTTATTTCATTTGGATAAAACTCTTTTATTTTACATGCTATAGTGACTGTACTGTCATCCGCAAAAAGAGTCATTGGATAAGAAGTAACACTTGGCAGATCGTTTATATATAGTATGAACAAAAGTGGTCCTAATATGCTGCCCTGTGGTACGCCATATACGACCTTTCGTGTTTCAGATCGTGAAGTTTCTTCACTCTTGGTATTAATGTTAATTCGATTAATTTCAGTTAACTGCTGCCTACCACTTAAATATGATTTTATTAAATCATTAATATTACCCCTAATGCCATATAATTCCAGTTTATTTAGTAATATAGGATGATCAACATAATCAAACGCTTGCGTCATATCACAATATATAGCACAGACTGGATTTTTTTTATCGACATTTGTAAGCACATTGCGATAAAAGTTGAAAATAGCTAAATTGATATTTTTGTTCTGTCTAAAACCATTTTGTTCATTACATAGAATTTTATTACGCTCTAAATAGGTGTTAATTTCTATATAAATGTATTTTTCAAGTATTTTTGAAAATATAGGAACAAGTGCAATTGGTCTATAATATTGCATCTGTTCCTTATCCTCTTTTTTGAAAAGTGGTTTTATCAAAGAGGTTTTAGGGCATCTGGATATACGCCCTTGCTAATGCACAAATTAATTATATAGTTAATGTGTCCACATATTAAATGACCAACAGATTTTATTATATTCGTAGATATGTCATCGTATCCTACACTATTAGTGTTCTTAAGTCCCTTTATAATTTTAAAAATGTTTTGTACTCTCCAGTTAAAAGACAACATTTGTACTCTCCAGTTAAAACATAACATTAGCACACCTATAACTATGTAGGTATCCATATTCGATTATATACTTCTAACCATAATTGTATATAGGCAAATAACTCAGTTTTGTAGTTTGTACACCTGCTTTATGCATAAAAATCTTGGTTCGTTATATATGTAGTTGTGACAACACTTTTTCAAAATAGCTCCAATATTATTTTGTGATTAAAAATATAAATAGTGCTATTTAGTGGCTATTTTATGCAATATATTGTAATCTAGTGAGCATACTTCACCTGCCAAGTAAATAAATCCTTTACAAGCACAACAACAGCAACTTTGAAACTTCACTTCATTATCACAGAGGAACATAACCTACAATTATGGAATCAACACAGCAACAGACATTCATGGAGATGATGGATGCTCTCAATAGGCGTATGGATCAATTTGAAGGTGAGCTTCAGAAGACCCCTTCTTCTGGTAACACTACAAGCAGCCTGGCTGCCGAATTTGGAGCCTTTAAAGTATTTACTGCTGAAATCTTCCGTGGTTTCCAACAACAACAACAACAACACCTATAACTATGTAGGTATCCATATTCGATTATGTACTTCTAACCATAATTGTATATAGGCAACTAACTTAGTTTTGTAGTTTGTACACCTGCTTTGTGCATAAAAATCTTGGTTCGTTATATATGTAGACTACCCCGTTGGCGGAGTGGTTTTAATGGTCGCTTAGCAATCTCAAGGTCTTGGTTCGCTTTCTGGGACGGAAAGGTGATTTTGTGACTAAATTAATAAATCTATATAGGTGATGTGTGGGTGTTTAACACCTCTGCTAAATTTTCGGGGATAGGCTTGATTATATTTTTGTTATATATGTTGTCAAGTACCTAGGTATAATATACCTTGAAAAGGTATATTCAAGATATATTTGACAGTGTTATAAACCTTCCTTAAATTTCTACGAATGTAAGTATGTACAAGATTTGTGGGAATAAAATTTGAAACTAAGAATGAAATTGTTTGGTAAACAATTCAATACAACATGTGTAGTACGGAAAGAAAATAAGTTGCGTTTAATATAGAAAGTCTTATTGAAGTCTAAATCCTAACTCAGGGTTCAGTACTAACTGTTTAATAAAATACATAACATTTATATTATTATCAACATCTTTTAATTATTTTTTACCAAATCAGTGCACGGTCCAGACCCTTAGATAGTAGTTATATATTGGGAATTCTGCTCCACTCCATTCGTGTTCGGTCCATCGCCAGCCCTGCTGACGATAGTCCTCCACTCACTTCGTAGGCAGAATACCCAATATTTGTATAACATGATAATAAATAGTGTGCGATGTTAAGATCATTTCAATGATTCTATAGTATACAATAACGAAGTCTGTAGTAAAAATGTCAGTTCTGTTTTAACCATTTTACGGTTTAAACACGTTATTCGTAAAACAATCTGATGATTTACAATTCGATTATAATTTTCAATCATGTACGAGCACCCTGTGAAAAACAAAATAATATACGTGATTATTTTGCTATGGGTTGACATAAAAATATAGATTGTTTTTATTTAAACCAAGCTTACAGCAAGATGAGTTGAGATGAGTTACTTTGTACTCATCAGGGACAATGCAAACCTTCTAGTTTTATTTAAACAAGATGATATTAATCTGAGACATGTTGATGATGAATACATCAACACTGATATGCCTTGGAATCAGTTTCGTTATTTGTGTGCAAACGTTTGGAGTGTTCCATATAATTTCTTAGTTATAAACAAGGATTCTGAAAGAAATAAAGGATACATTAGAAAAAAACTGTGATACGTTCGTTATACTTGAATAAAATTTGCATAAAATGAGAAAAAATCAAAATATTTCTTCACTAATGGTTTGCTCTTCAAAACGCAAACTACTTTTTTAGTAGCCTATAAAAATAGATGAGAAAAGATTATTAAAAAAACAAATTATAAAATCTATAGATGCTGTTAAGAAGAAAGTGAATATGATGAAAAATTATAAACTTGCTACCAACAACGCACTGGAATCTGTTTATAGCTACTTAACAAGATAGCATACAAATACAAATACAATACAAATAGTTTTTATTGACTTAAGTTAAATAGGTACAGAGTATATTTGAATCCATAGGTTCCCGAACTAGCGTCAGCTGTGTTTCAGGAACCATAGGCTTCTCCCATAATTGTTATGACACTGGCACTTACGTCTAATATTAACTATCTGGTCTTACAATTTTACTTAGCGCTTAAGGAACATATAGTGTGTGCATAAGTGTGTGTGTGAGTGTGTGTGTAAGTGTGTGTGAAGTGTATGAGTGTAAGTGAGTTTGTAGTGTATGTTGTGTGTTTACAATTGTTAGTAGATGTGATTGTAAGTAAGAATGTGTATAAGGAAAAGTATGAATTAATTGATTACACTGAGTGTTGGGATATATTATTATTTTCTCGTATCGGTATGAATAAAAGAGAGTGTTAATGCAAAACAATATTGTGTAATTGTCATAATAGTTAGTCAACTGTAGTTATCCCAACTGATAGTTATGTATAAAACTCAGTTAATAAATTTTCTAGGGCTTCATAGTCATATTTTTTTAACCAGATATGAATTACTTTTTTAATTTCATTATTACTATACTCTTTAACCTTTAATTCCTTATTTATCTTGTTGTAAAGATGAGCAGCCATGACACAGTATTTTTTCTGGCCAAATCTTGTAGAAGCGATTGGTATAGGGCATTTATAAATACGTTTTGTTAGTTGAGGTAGATGAGAAGCCGTTTTCCTATGGTAACGCTTTAAACTCTCTGATACAAACAATTTCCTCACAGTTAATACATCGGCTTCTTCATATAAAGTTGTTGTAGGGTGTCGATATGGTAAATAAAGTATTACTTTAAGGACTGCTCTTTGTGCTCGTTCAGCCGTTATTAGGTGTGTTTTTGCTGCACTTCCCCATGCACATATACAGTACCGAATGAGACACTCACCTAGAGCTCTATAAGTTTGGATTACCAATTTCGTATCAGCCACTGCTCTCAATGACTTAAAAACATAGATTAGTTTCCTCATTCTGGATGCCAAGGATGCAATTTGGAAAGTCCAGTTAAGCTTATTATCTATGTGCACACCTAAGTACCTAATTGAAGAAACACGGATCAAAACCGGGCAATTACATTGGATGGGACGGTTGCCACGATTACATGGAAATGTATGCATCTTGACGTTTAAATCATTTGGGGCCATTCCTGCGTTTGTTATACTATAGCACATAAGCATTGTCTTTGAAATATTTAATGATAGGAGACTATTTTCAAGCCACTTCGTTACCACAGCGAGACATTCTTCAGCCAAGGAAGTAACTTTTCCCCATGTCCTATCATGTGCCAGTAATACAGTATCATCCGCAAACATCAGCACATCTAGACCAGGCAAGGTAGTACAACAAAGTTCATTAATATAAATAAGGAAAAGCGTAGGTCCCAGTGTACTACCTTGTGGCACGCCGTAGTTACAAAATAAGCTATCACTAATATACTCAGTAACCCGGACTTGTTGCGATCTGTTGTTGAGGTAACTTTTAAACCAATCCAAGCTTAAACCTCTGATACCTACATTTTCTAGCCTTGTGAGAAGGATTGGGATGGAGACAGTATCGAACGCCTTCTGGAGGTCCAGAAAGACACCGACGCACTTATCCCCATCATCGAGATAGGACGATATTTTTGTCGTGAGAGTCAAAACGGCATCTTCAGTCGACCTTCCCTCTCTAAAGCCATATTGGTTATCGCTTAATAGATGATTTTTCTCCAGATACCGCATAACTCTCTTCTTGACAAGTTTTTCTAAAATTTTAGATAGAGTCGAAAGTAGAGCAATGGGTCTATAATTACTCGGATTGTTTTTAACTCCGTGTTTAAATATAGGACATACAATAGCTTTTTTAAAAGCATCTGGAAATGTGCCCGTTTCAAAACTTAAATTGCATATAAATGCAATAGGTTCAGTAAGAAACGTAATAAACCGCTTAAGCAATGACGAAGTAATTTTGTCCCATCCAGGTGCACTGTGCAATTTAAGACTGAAAACAGCATTTCTAACTTCAACAGGGTCAGTGGGCATCATAGACATGGAGTTCACTGGTGAATGTACACTTCTGCTTAATATAGCCAGTTCGTTTTCAGTGGTATTCATTTTTTGGAGTGTATGATTAGCAAGTGTAGCGCCCACTGATGTAAAATATAAATTAACGTTATTAAGTGACTGAGTTGGATTGTTATTTATGCCAAGTAAATCGCATGGTGTTTTAGCTTGTTTAATATTGCATACTTCCTTAATAATTTTCCACGTTTCTTTCATATTACCTTTACTTTTGTTAAATTTATCTTTATAATATTCCAATTTAAGTTTTTTAATAATTTTATTACAAATATTTCTATACTGACTATACCTTTTTTGAAGATTTTTATCATCTGGTGTTTTCTTTAATTTCATATGTAGTTTGTCTCTCTTTCTTATTGACCTGACTATTCCTGTTGAAATCCATGGTTTAAGGGGTTGGGTTTTTTTAGAAATTTTCTTGATTTGTGTATAGGTATCGATGACAGAGAGTAATTTTGCCGTAAATAATTCAGTAGCCATATTTACATTATTAGTTAGATACAAATCCTGCCAAGATTCTCTTTGTAGAGTTTTTCTGATACCTTCATAATTAATTAAAATCTTATTATAAATTAGTGATTTTCTTGATATTTTGACATTATTTATATAAAGCATGATTGGAGAATGGTCAGTAAGTCTCTGTTCAAACACAAACGTTTTCCAAGGATAGTCACTTTTTACCATAATATGGTCTAGACATGTGGTAAACCTAGTAGGTCTATTAATGCCTTGCCGTATACCATGCATTGCCATCAAGTTTAAATATTTCTGTGCGTAATGTGATAGGTTACTAGATATTATATCCAAGTTAACATCACCTGTAAGTATTAAATTATTCGAAGTGATGCTTTCTAAGACAATGTCCATAGAATCTAAATATTGACTAGGATTTTTAAAACTTGGTGGACGGTACGTGCAAATAATTGTATAATTTGGTGCAACATCTAATATTAAGCAATTACCGTCCACAACTTTTGGTTCAGAACAAGAAACGTTAATTTCATTACGCACATATACAACAACGCCATCGTTCTGATTCAAAAATGTTTTAGTCCAGAACATAGTATAACCTACTAAGCTAGGTGGTGGATTCAGAGAATTAGTCCAACACTCAGTGAGTACGTATATATCAAGTGTTATGTCCAGGCTTGAAGTAAATGCTACAAAATAATCAAAATTGCAATTTATACTTCTTATATTTACAGTAAATATGGTAAGTGAAAGACTTGCGTCAGGATTTGGATTTATGATGTTACGGCAGTTTTTTGTGTTACTAATTGGAATACATTCTATTAAATCCGTGTTATCAACTTCTGTGGTAAGAAAACTGTTATCATCCATTATAGAAGCAAGCAGTAATTAGGTGCCATGCATAATATACACACTGTGGAAATGATTTTATGAATATTATATTGTTCAAATTTAATGCAAGCAGCAAACCACATAATGATAATAATAATAACGGTAATGATGTTAACCCAATAATTGCACGAGACAAGAAAATAAGTGTAGATAATCATTTTGATGTTGACTCTCTGGATGAGCCTCTCGAATCTTATAAGACTCTACAGCTAAAGAGTTAAGCGACGAGTTAGCTGATAGTGAAAATGACGATAAAAATGCAAGTGCCTCATCATTGAAGTCATTCAGCTCAAACGATTGTTCATGGCGTGAACTTTCTAAAGCCTTTATAGAAGTTCATTTTTCCGTTAGATGGGAACGTGGCAAAATGAAGCTATCTTTAGCATGCACCTATGTGCTTCTCGGATTCATCTTTTGCCAAAAGAAATCTCAATAGGTAGTAAAGTGTACATTAAGACACCAGGAATTATTGAATTGCTGTTTAAAAAAACGCCTACAATGACAATGGTGACCGAAGATGATTTAAGTTATTATAAACAAATTCACGGAATACTGGCAATACAGGTCTAGATAATATCTATTCTAAAAGAACGCCAACAGTATCCGTCCCCGTCCGACGACCGAAGAATTACTAAAGCGGATAGGGACAAAGCATCGTGACTCTGACTAAAATGGGCGGAACATGCGTGAATTTGAGTATTGCCTTCGTATAGTAAAAACAATTATATGTATACGTTATATACAACATGTTGTTATTATTATTTTTCAAATACGGATGACTCTCCGTTAAGCATTTACGCCTTACTAAGGGTTTATTTCGTTTTTTAGATGTAACTTTGTTTTTTTTTATATAGTGAAAATTTTAAGTAATCGTGTTTCCAAAGTGTATGATTTATTGAATGAATCCTTAAATATACTTAAAATATGTTAAAATTTACATAACTCAAAATTAGGAAATAAAGATACAGCAAGGGATCAAACGAACCACAAATAGGTACGTATCGCTGCCTCGGTGCAGGCTTAAATTTATTTGATTAGTCATCTTCTGTAAATGCTTCTTAAGAGGCCCCTTCCCCACCCACCTAACTACAACGCAAGCATGGTCTAAAAGCATGTTGTTTCATCCAACGCTTGGTCTGAGTGCGAAGCACTGCGAAAAAAAAGAGACAGTGCCTGAGATTTCGGACGGAACTCGGGAATTTCCGCTGCTCATTCAAGATTTCGAGCACAGATATATGAACGTATTACTACTAACGTAGAGGGAGAAAACTATGTTTATGTTTACTATATGTATAGCGTAATGAACGCTCGCTAATGGTTCGCATCGCGTCGCATCACGTCTGTCTAATGGACGCATGGACAACTATATGTACTTACATTTTATTCTGTTATATATTTTGTGCCGCAGTAGTTACCTATATTTATTTATGCATAAGTAATAATGAGTTAGGTATGTACCCGTACGTACTGGGTAAAAAAAATGTATAAAAACGCATGTCATTGGACATGTGTTTTTATACTTTTTTTTACTAAGTGAGGTAACGTTAGTAGATCAAAATAGAATACCTAAACTTATTTAGACGACATGTATAGTAGATATATAGGTAAGTATAAAGACATTATAGCCAACATAATCAGATTTTATGACTTTATTTAGAACTAGTAGCTCGCCCCGGCTTCGTACGGGAATGTAACGAAAATTTCAAAATTAAAAATTATAGAGACTTTTTGAATAATCAAATTGATTATTTCGTTCAAAAAGTCTATGATAGTGTACCGTATCATTCCTAGATGTCGGCTCTTCATTTCTTGACATTGATTCCCCTCCCGTACGGCCCCCAGTGTAGGTATCCCAGTGACTTTTTCTAATACTTACATTTTTAAACTCGTGATATATTTCCAATAAAATGTCCGAATTGAATAATTTAAAAAGTTATATAAAGATATTGAAACAGTCTTGAACATGAAGTAATTTACTTTGATAAGTATTTATACCAATTTTTTTTGTAACTTCGAACTGGGTAGCACATGACCATTATCTCACCTGATGTTAAGTGATGATGCGATCGACGATGGAGCGTGCTTACCCAGAAGATACCCATTCACTCGCTTCTTGAAGACCTCCATATTGTACTTAACCGGAAACACAGCCTCAGGCAGAGTATTCCATACCCTGGCAGTTCGCATGATGAAAGAAGATGCAAATCACTTCGTTCGGGTAAATGGAATATCCACCATATAGCGGTGGCGCTTCTGGGTATCCCTGGATGTCCGGTTATAGAATGGGGATGGCGGAATCAAATCATGTAGTTCTGTGGCACACTACCCGAAATGTATCCGATAGAAAACCGATAAGCAAGCGACTTTGCGGCGATGCTCGAGACTTTGGAGTCTCTTGCTACCAAGATACAAATAAAGAGCCTTTTCTAGCGGTGGCATTTAAATAATTTTTTTTTAATAAAAGAACGCTTATTGTGGCATGACTATAATAGTTAGACATATGCTGTCGTTTTTGTAGATAATGATGTGTTCTGCAAAGTCGTAGTAGGTACATTATTTTATTCTATCATTTAATAGATTTTGCAGCGGAAGACCGGTTCAAATCAGGGATATTACGGTATGGGTATTAACCGATACGATTTCGGTAAATACCGTAATGAAATAAGGGTAACTTGTATCTGTTAGCATAATTGCGATACGATTACCGAATTCCATTTCGGTATATGTATTTTATGATAGTCAAGGAGAGTGCAGCGGGCGGGCGGGGGTGCGGTAATGCGGCGGCGCGGCACGCTGCGGGGGGGAGTGGGGGGAGCAGTACGCGAGACTCGACGCTCACACTGCTTAGATAATTATAGGTTTATTAGCTAACTAGTTCTATATTATTTGATATGAATAACGGGAAGTGGGAACAATAACATTAATAGTTTCAAATAGGATTTTCAGTGTAGGTATATTCAAAAACTGTTGCCGTAACACACTGCTAGGTACTTGGCGACAGATTTTCTATTTGAGGGTAGTAGCTATACAGGTACGCATTCGCTAAATCCTCTACCACCACGCAAAATTACTGGTTCTCAAGGACACAATGCGGAACACACCGGTAAGTGCTTGGCGACAGATTTTCTACTTGAGGGTGGCAGCTAGTCAGGCGCGCGTGAAATACTTAGTGGCTGTATGATAATTTGATAAATCCTAAAACTGTAACTCATTATTATAACCGTGTCAGTTGCAAGAGTAGGTATGTCTACCTATTTAACAATAATGTCGGCTGATGTTAGGCGGCTACAGTACAATACAAACATCGAAATAATATTTTGAGTAGTAAAATCATTCAATTCAATGAACGCCTCCGTCTCACCCCGCGTCCCACTACTACCCTGCACGACTCGTCACCCGCGTACCTCATACCGCTCGTTGACTCATGTAAGGTGAGAACACGATACCATTGAACGAAAATAAACACACGGAAATTTCAGAAAACTTACTTCAGGATATACGTCGTTTTGAATACGCCTTGCAAGTTAGTAAAAAAAATGTCAATATTTAGAATCTCCAATAAATTTTCGAGGATTCTATTTACATGGATTTTATAATATTACATTTAATGAGTACATAATAATGGGCCAAAATTCAGGTAGAATTAGTGCAAAAAATGAGATTTTTAGAAGATTATACTGAAATCAAGACAAAAATTTTTGAAAATTTACTTGAATAGAAGCGTAAATATAATGTACAAGATACACATTAGTTCAAAATATCTGGGAAAAACTTTTTAACGAAACCATAATCACGAAAGAGCGTTTGTATGGATAGTGTGGCGGGTAGAGTCACACTAACGGTTAGCAACATAGAGATATAAAATACTATTAACTTAAGATTAGGGATCTGTGAATGTGGTTTGGACGAAAGAAATGTGAATCACATATCGCTCCTTCTGTTGTCCCAAAATAAACTCGTGTATTTACTACGTGACATTGGCGAAATTGTGGTGGTGCCCAAAGGAGCCACAAAACAAGAGTTTAAGTTGAAATACTAACCTTGAAAAATTGCATGTTCTTGAAAATATTTGAATAATTTGTTAATTTAATTGATGTTAACCTTCTGATCTACACGTGTATTTATACGTCCTGATAAAAGTTCTATATGCACTAAAAGCAGAGGAACAGATGGGTATTGCTTTTGTACAAGGTGGGCCAAAAGAAGTCATCCGACGTTGTTTGGCTCTCTTTTTTTTTCGAAATGAAAAACTTCGATTTTGTTTTTTGATTATATTTATTTGAACCTTTATAATTTTATTGGTTAAGTCGAGAAGATTATATCGGCCAAATGGGCGCCGTCACAATTGATCGCCATACGGGCTCGTTTTATGGCATTTTTCATCACTTCGGCGAGAACTTCGGGCGACAGATTCTCGCCCTCGCGTCAAATGTTGTCCTTGAGGGCTTCCAGAGTCTCGGTCTTGTTCACGTAAACACGGGACTTCAAAAAACCCCACAAAAAAGTGGAAATGATCGCTCATTATGATTTTGGTCGAAAAATCGTCAACTTCTTCCTCGAGATTGAGGATGGCGTAGGTTACGCGCGTTTGGCGGTCGGCAAGCAGCAGCTGATACACGGACTGGACTTTGTACGGGAACGTGCGCAGGTCTTTGACCAAAATTCGCCTTAGGAACGTCCAGCTGATGGCTAATCGCGGGGCACGGCGTCTAGTCGATGTTTCCGGCGACCGCTCGACATCCAAAAAAATAGACACGATTATTCCGCGTTCTTGGGAAGTATCTCGCTCCATGGCTTGTTCACTTGTATTCTGGATCTGTCTAGTCCACAAATGTCAAAACAGATTTGACATTGGCGATCATTTGCAAAAATGAGAGCATCTTCCAATAGAGTGATTTCTTTTGCCCCACCTTGTAGGTCTAACAAGAAGGCTCCAAATTAGATATTGGAATGAGGTGACATTTAGTGACTAACAATTTATCGACAACATTTTGTCGATAAAAAAATATCAATCAGTATATGCCAGATTGCACCGACTTAGTTCATCAGCGAAATATAAAACATTTAGGGTCAATTTATTATGTTTTCCGGTGATAGGATATTCCTACTTTCTTTACATTTGTGACATCGCTATAAAATCTGCAATTTATAACAGCACAATGCGGCATATTCATATACATTTACGGAGATGCATACGGCGCGTTAACTCCGGGTCGACTGTCAGTAGCATTATAGTCCATTGACGTTAATACTCCTGTTTAGGAGTATGTTAGGCTCGCGGGCCACGCCCCCTTCACCTTTCTATTGCTTTCTCTTTTCTGTGGTTAGCAATATGAATATTGACAAATTTGAACATCACGTACGTAAAAGGTTACGCTTACCTAGGGCTGCCATAAAATCCCGGACATTTGGGTATTATTGTGATTTGAAACATATCTTTGTTGTCATACCCATGAAAACAAAGTGCACATTTTTTTTTCATTTATACCTACAGTTATCATTGCATTATACTTTATTGATAAACCAGTCATTCTACGAGGGGGTATTTCCATATTTGTTAAAAATCTCAATTATAAAGCCCTCTTCTTAAAAAGGGAGACACCACATGTGCAAGCCAATATCGACCTATAGCGCTGCTACGTCTTCAAAAATATTCGAGAAAGCCATATGTAAAAGACTTTATTCGTTTTGTGAAGAGTGCTCAATATTTGATGATAGCCAAAACGGATTTAGGAAAAGACGGTCGACTGTTCTTGCTGTATATACCTAGTTTATCTATTATATATACACTCGAGAGCAATGAATCCGGGTCACTTAAAGAATCCTAAAAATCTCGGAAACTAAAAATGCTAGGTTAATGCAATAAATTGTATTTAATAGACAATGTAATACTCCTTAAATGAAGGTATTAAAACTTCTTAGTTATTGTAAAGTTATATCATAAAAAAATCAAATTTGAAAAAGGGCCACTTTCGAAGATGGAACTACGAAATTACAGCATTTGGTTTTGCTTTTGTTTGTAATCTGTCATTTATGTGGGTACATAAACCATGTTGATAGTGCTCTATATTCATTATTCAAGCTGAAATTATGTCGCTTACTCCTGAAGAATGCACCAGAATACTTACAATGCTGGAAACCGGCCGGAGTCAGCGCGATACAGCCAGGACTGTCGGTGTGTCGCTGTCAACAGTACAAAGAGTTCTCCGACGTTACGAAGAAACTGGTTCTAACCTACGCAGACCAGGAACGGGCAGAACCAGGTGTACCACAGCACGAGAAGACCGATACTTGGTGAACACCATGCTTCGAAATCGCTTTCTCACAGGAACTGAACTCACCAATCAGTTTCGACGCCTCGGAGGAAGTAGCCCAAGTGCATGGACAGTAAGACGTCGGCTTGCTGAATCTAACTTAAAACCCCTTAGACCTGCAAACGGCCCTAAACTGGAGCGTGGGCATCGTATTTCGAGACTAAGATATGCCCAGAGCCACGTAAATTGGAGTATTGAAGATTGGTCAAAAGTTATGTTCTCCGACGAATCAAAATTTATGCTCTACAAGCACGATGGAAGACACAGAGTGTATCGAAGACCAGGGGAAAGATTCAAGCAAGCATGCATCGAAGAAAAAGTAGCCTACGGTGGTGGGTCTGTACTTGTGTGGGCCGGAATTTCTTCTGAAAGTCGCACAGAGCTGGTGATCATAGAAAACGGCTCTTTAACTAGCGTAAGATATGTGGAAGAAATCCTCAATGATCACGTTGGTCCATTTATGGTCAATTTAGGTGAGGATGGTATATTAATGCATGACAATGCCCGACCTCATACAGGTAGGATTGTGAATGACTACCTTCAAGAGATGAACATTACTCGTATGGAGTGGCCAGCGCGCAGCTCGGATATCAACCCGATCGAGCATGCTTGGGACGAGCTAGGCAGATGCGTAAAACAACGAAACCCTCCCCCAATCACGCTTCGTGAGCTCAAAATTGCTCTCACAGAGGAATGGGAGAATATTCCCCAAAATCGTATAAGGAACTTGGTGTACAGCATGCCAAACCGCGTAAACGCAGTAATGGAAGCACGAGGAGGCAATACGAAGTATTAAAATTCAAGAAAATCGTAATAAAGTTCAAAAATTTCATGTTTCCTATTTTTGTTTTAAGGAGAGATCAGCAGTTTTTTTCTTTATGTAATTTTGTGTTAATAAAATGTATGGTGACTCATATTTTTTTTACTTTCATTTAAGGAGTATTACATTGTCTATTAAATACAATTTATTGCATTAACCTATCATTTTTAGTTTCCGAGATTTTTAACATTCTTTAAGTGACCCGGATTCATTGCTCTCGAGTGTAGTTTAATATTACATTTACTGACGTATATTTTATATAGTATACGTATTTTGAGTATTAATTATTATGATTACATACATAACGCACTTTAGTCTATACCTCCATCTAAATTAACATGCAAGTATCTGTTGAGCCTACTGTTGCCTGGAAGAGATTGCTGCATAGCAATAAGGCCGCCGATTGTACTATTTTTAAGTTATTTTAATATTTCTTGTAACTAGTTTTAATAATTTTAAAAGTGCAATAAAGTGTTATCTATCTATCTATATATATATATGCAAGAAGCGTTGAACATTATTAACACAAAACGATACGCGATAGGAGTGCTGCTTGATGTGAGCAAAGCATATGATAAAGTCTCTTATCCTGTCTTATTAAATAAACTTTACGGTATAGGAGTGAGGGGCTTAGCTCATGATTGGTTTACCTCTTACTTAAAAGATCGCAAACAGTAGGTACATGTTAATAGAAAGTTTTGATTTACATACAGGCTGCATAAAACGTTTCAGATCTGACTCAACAACCATAAATATTTCGATTCCCCAGGGAAGCGTGACCGGATGTTTAGTTTTTTATATTTATATTATTGACCTACCTAAAATAATAAAAGAGCTGTGTATTTTATTTGCTGACGATATTTCTATTTTAATTCCGGTGCCAAGTGATAATGGACTTTTGAATAAAGAATTAGATTCAATTTTATCCCAAATAGTTAACTGGCTAATAGACCATACTTTACAATTTAAAAAAGTTAGAATGTAGGTATTGACTAATTTTCATTACTCGGTATAGAAATAGATACATGTGTAACTTGGAAAATACACATTCAAAAAATTCAATTAAAACTTAGCAGTTTTAAATTTGCATTAATGGAGTTAAAGAAAACAACGAACATCGCGACGGCAATACGTATACGCCTATTTTACGTATGGTCACGTCTGGTTACAGTACGGCATCATTTTGTGGAAAATAGCACTGATGTCGGAAACTTACTTACACTACAAACAACTTTATAACAATTATCGCAAACATAGACTCACTCACTGAAAGTTGCAAGCCACACTTTATTGAACTCCAAATTTTAACTTGAGCTTCCAGATTCTAGAAATTTGCAAGTTTGTGAGAAAATATCCTCAATTCTTTGATAAAGTTGAAGATTGCTATACCGGACCTTATGATTTAAGGCACAAAGAAAGGCTAGCCCTGCCAAATTCAAACTTTATAATGTGCGGTTCAGGTACCCATATTACGACTATAAAAATATATAATCACATCCCGAAACATCTTAAATGTCTACAAAAAGATTCAACTTTTTTCCATACTCTTAAAGGATATCTTATTAAAAAATGCTACTACTCATTACAAGACTTCTTTACAGATAAGACCCATTGGCTATAAATATTTAATTTCGGTCACTTTTGAACAATTTTAGTTAAGATAATAGTTATTAAACTGTTCTACCCAGAGTCCAATAAACTCTAGAATGCCCACCAGGGTTGCATGTTGTTAGTACATATTTAATTATTTAAAATCTATTTTACACATGAATATGGAGAAATAAATGATTATTATTATGAAGGACCTCCGCAATGGCTGGTAAGATAAGCTGCTCTCCAATTGTTAAAAACGCTCGTAAACCATCATCGTCTTTAATAGATGATGACGCAAACATCGATCTTATGGATGGCCTTATGTCTAGTTTTTCTTTAAGTGCTTGAAAAAATGACAAGGGCTTACTTTTTTTGTGGTCATCCATTTTTGAAGGGTTCATGGCATCGGTACTGAATACTTTTTCACATATGAAACACATCGGCAAGTGTTGATTTGATGGAGATGCAATAAATCCGAATTTCAAGTGGTCCAAGCTGTAGTCTGCATTTTTTTTTCGTGTCCGCCATCTTAAAACTCTCAGTAATCCTGCATATAAAAAACTAAGAAACTTTCTAAATAAAAAACAATGCTAAACTGTTAAATTTACTGGTAAATTTTTACAATTGAAACAACTGAGGCAACTGCAAACTGTTGCAAACAATCTACAGATAGCTCAACTAATCACTATCACACAGTGGGGCAATGCTGAGGCACTGTGCCGTATGACACTTTTATTTATTCATAAACTGCATTTGTCTGTAACACAGCCTCCCCCATTAATGGGGGGATTTGCCATATACCCTACGCTTGGCAGGCGTCTTGGGAATCGCAGTTTGAGATATCAGTTCCTCAGAAGGCGCTGCTGCCCACCTTTCGGTATTTTACCTTTAGTCACCTCTTACGACTCAGTACTTACCCTGTTAATTTTTCATAAACTGCAGATATTGTATGGTTACGCTATTAACTCGCGTAAGGAGCTCAGCATTTTGTAAATTCTTTTTCAGTTACTTTACTTCACTTAATATAGATATTTTAACCTTGTAATCTCTTGAAATAAATTAGTACTTATATGAGTAATTATCGTTCAAGCTCCAACGAATTTCAAAACGCAAATGAACTTTCAACCTAAGCGCAAGCTCGTTAAATAGTAAATTATCGGGAACATGTTTGGACTTGTAACTTGATCATGAATTCGTTCGTGTTAAATCTTGTAAGCGTCAAATAGAGAGCAAGTCAAAAGGAGCCTGAAAGACGTACGCTCGAACTCATTATCTTACACACACTTGTCCACACTGACTTGCCGAGTTTTTCATCTTGTACGAACTTGAAATCTTACATTACTACAATAATGCTATTTCCTACAAAAATATTAATTATTCTTAAAACACGTAACACAACATAAACAAAACAGTACCTATCTACCTATCTTGAATGTTTTAAATAAGAACTTGTGTTAATTTAATATGGGTCAGGTTTTAGACTTCGATTACCTAAACCACCGATGCTGGACAAAATCTTAAAAAACTCAATTTCACCCAAATATCCGGATTTGGATGAAATTGAGTTTTTTTCCTACAGTGCTACGCCCATAATTATTCACTCTTCTCTTTCTGAGGCAATCTAGTGATAAAAATAATAGGATCAGTGTTTCTTCACTTTGAAAATTATGGCGAGTTTTATCCATATTAACTGTTTTTTTGCCATTTCCTAATAAGTTAATAAATAGTCAATAAATTAGTACCTAGTTAGAAACTACAAACTACATGCTATCAATTTTTTTTTGTGTATATTAAAAGTAAGTAACAAGTTTAAATTTTGACGAGCTCAAGATCTTTTTACTTTACAAAATTACAAATGTAAGGGAGGAAAACTTATAATCATGTTCGGTTTAATTACATTTGCCTACTTTGTGTTTTCATTTAGTTTTGTGATTGTAAATATACTTTTTTTTATATAAACAAATTAAATACTTTCTGAATTGAACAGGAAGTATTCACTAAAAATGCGTGTTGTTTTTTTGACTAGTAGGTAGATTTAATCAAAAAACCAAGTTTATGTAAGAACAAAAAATCGTTCTTAAAAATTTGCGACCGAAAAATATTTGTGAGACGTACGAAATGCTTTATTATTAAATTTTAAAGTATTAAAAATGCGCATTCTAATAACTAGCTATAATATTATTATAACTTGATTATCTACCTATTTCACGCGTGTCAATCACTTTCCTTTACTCTATCTTTTTTTATTAATAATTGAGACCAACAAACACAATTAGGGTGGCTACTATGCGGAAACATCAACACGGGTTATCAATGTAACGTAATCATCAACAACATAGAGGAGACACAAAAATTTTGGGAAGTAGAGGAAATCCATGACCCTGTAAACTTATCGGTGGAAGATAAAGAATGTGGAGAGTTTTATTTAAAAACAACAAAACGGAAGGAAGATGGTCGTTACGAAGTGAGAATACCTCTGAAAGACGACTTAAAACATAAGTTAGGTTCCTCAAAGTCCATGGCCAATGCACAATTGAAAAATTTAGAAAGGAAATTTGAAAAACAGGAATTATTTGCGCAGAAATACAAAGCTTTTATGAAAGAGTACATTGAGTTGGATCATATGGAACCTGAAAACAAGGAAAACAACATAACATTAGAATTCTAATTACCTCGCCACGGGGTTCATAGGGCGGAATCAACATCTATGCATTTATTAGCTAATATACGACGAAGATGTGCCGACAGTAACTTAAAAAGTAAACCAACGGAAGAAAATGGAGCCCTATTAATGAGAATTCAATGTCTGTCTGTCCGTCCGTCAATCCGTCCGTATGTTATGGTAAGAGTATCTAACTCGTAAGCGAAATGAGTTAGAAAACTAAAAATTTCATACTGTATGTAGAACGTTGAGCCAAAGATGATTTTTCAGTGAGGCTCCAATGCATATGAAGGTGGCCTTAATAATATTTTAGCACTTTAGATAATTACGAAGTTCAGCACTTGTGATGTGTTTCGTTCTCATTGAGAAGCGAACATAATATATATTTTTTAAAACTTAAGAGATGGCTACGTTTGAGTGGTAAATTTAAGACCACTTCTTATTATACACGGTTATTGGTAAAATGCTAACAACCTCCTAGGGTTGACTTTTGCTAGTCCTAACAAACATTTTGAGACAGAATAAGCACGAGGACCACATGATGTTAAAAGTCTCTTGTGCTTGTAATGTATTATTTCATATTTTTTATCACTTTGCTCGATGTTAATATTCAAAGCCAGAGCGGTGCGGTCCAGTATTACCGTGGCGGGCGCTCTTGGTTTGGAAGAGGCATTGTAGAGACTCAAAATTTAAAAGTTTCATACAGTACTAGAAAAACTTGTTTTTTTATAACATAATTCGTCAAAAAATATTTAGATAAAAGAATTATTCATACCTACTTACATAAAGTTTTTAGGTTTTATTGACGACGGAATAAATGGTCCCTGAAATGAAATGCGTTTCTTTCATCTGTATATTGTTCAAGTTTTAATAGTAGTATGATTTCTTTGTAGTATTTTTATAATTGCCTACATTGCAGTTTACAATTTTAGTTATTTAGTTTATTATATAAAATTTAGGTCATTAATATATACGATAATAAGGTTTGTATACTGTAAGATTTATACTTCTAGTATCGATATATTTTATCAATTATTAAAAGGATTCCAATTAGTATGTGATGGCCTTTATGTTGCCTAAATGCTTTCTTTGAAGTGGCTGTTAAGTTGTTTGTTAATGTGTAGTACTTTGTTGATAGCGCCATACCTCCGGTAAAAAAGTATGTCTAATTTGTAGTGTTGTAATTTTGAAAAAGTATGATTGCCGAATATAATTAAATAATAATTTCTCAAACATATTTATATGTAACGTAGAACGCATAAGCTATAGTCACAAATTAGTTATGTTTATGGCTCAGACCGAATAAAAAGTCAAGACAGAATGTTGCGTAAAGAGCAGTGAGGCCGGTAAAACTACGCCTCGCCGTGTACAAACACGAGTACACACACATATGTACAACGAAACTACGCCTTGACTCGTCAGTCGAACTATTGCGGCGTGGTGGCATTGGTGTTGCCGTTATTAAGCCTATAAGGTTAACTCTATTATTGGGTGATAATACACAACGTATTGCTATTAGTTTTTTTTTTAATAGTTGATCAATGTGTTTTAACCGACTTAAAAAAGAGAAGGTTCTCAATTGGACTGTATTTTTTTAAATACAGATATTGCGAGTCCATTTTCAACGGACTTCAAAAAGGACCAGGTTTTCAATTCAGTTGTATTTTTTTAAATTTAATTTATTTGATTAAATCTTTGTTACTTCATAACTCCGTCACTTTATTTTTTATTGGAAAGCTGATACCTTTAATTATGACTCATATTCATTTCATTGGTATTGGATTTTCGGTTTCGAAGATATTGAAGTAGATGATGTTTTTTTTCGTTATAAAATAACATATTTCCATTGTTTTTAACGTTGTTGTGTATAAAGTTGAATTATAACTATATTATTATTGATATTTCAACGGCAAATTTAAGTCCCCTCTTTACTGTTCACGGTTTACTGTTCACTTACCAGTGTTACTGATTAATTATTTTTTCATTTTCCGAATTGAGTCCAAAAATTAACAATATTGGATCGAAATCATTCGGAAAAGTAAGAAGGTACTATCATGGCAATATTTTCAAACCAACAACTTATATTTATTTATACCTATTTATACCGCCAAGCAGTAATGTTCACGTACCTATGTTCCAGTAAAATTACAGGCATATGAGACTTAACATCTTTATGTCTCAAGGTGATGGGCACAGTGCAGTTTGCCACTTGTGACGAACTGTATCGGCAAAGGTTACAGCTTAACACCAGGTGGGCTTTGTGCTGTTTTCCCCGATTGCATAAAAAACCCGTCACTAATTAGTTACAAGAAATAAATGCATGTAAATTAAATACCCAGTAATGTTATTTCTGAAACACTTTTTCCATTACCTTCCCCTACTTAACAACACTACTTTTGCCGACACCTTACATCGGAACCCTATTGCTGTATTAATACACTAATTACGTTATTAAATTGGTAACGTTATTTTAATAAGGTAATTTGATTATCATGGCAACACCGACACACGCACACATGTTTGGAAAACCGGCCTCACTTCTCAGTTCACAACATTCTGTCTTGACTTTTTATTTGGTCTGAGGTTTATGGAAACAGAATCAATATATCGTGGTGGTAAATGTACAAATCATACGAATCCGAACCTAACAATTTTAATGCGTTCATTCTTTCGCTCGCACTCGCCTACTTTAAACGAGGCATGAAAGAGATTTTATTTGTCTATGGTTGGTCTCGTATTATTGGCCGTGTAATATTCGGTCGTACATTATTGGCACGGCCTGATAAAGCACACCCGATATTTGGAGCATGTACATGAATTATTGGCTGTACAATATCGGCCGTGCATTATCAGTACGGACCGATTTTGTACGGGCAATAATACGCGACCAATAAAAGCCGACCAAATATTACGAATCCATGTACACGTAATATCAGGCCGTGCATTATCGTCCGTACAATATTGGTCGTACATTATCATGGTCGTGTATTATTGGCTCCCGCCAACTCGAGACTCCCTAACCCCTAACCGGTGTAACACTTCTCAATACACAATTCACTTTAAATTTTTACCAATAATTCACTCCACGAACTTTAAGAAAATCACCGAAGACTGTCTTCGGAGCACCTTCCAAGAGCGACCTCGGAGGCTTAATGCCTCAATTCTCCCATCTTTTCATTTCCTCTCTTTATCCCGCCTAAACTGCACCTGTATCCCCACCCCCCGTCTTGCCATCTCCCATTTTTCTTTCCCCATACAAAAACTGCCCAATATTTTTCATTTAATTCTCCAATAATCATACTTCAACCGATTCCTATTGTCAAAAGTCCCCGATTTATGTGCGGTTCATGCGTTTGGCAACATAAGAAGCATCCAGAACAGCACACTTCTCCCCTCTCTTTCTTTCTTATGGAAAGATAGCACGAGTAAAAGGGTTAATACGATTTCGTTCTAAAACATTCAAAATGCAGCGAACTGATATTTGTAAATAAATTTATTTGTGAACGTGGCGGGACAGAGAAGGGCCTGTACCGTCACAGTTTCAGAATTACATTTTATTTCTATTTCTTCTTTAAACGTGTATCGTAAAGTCTGCTGTATTCATCGGGCTGCTTATATATTCAATAAAGAAATGATATAACTTTAGGTAAATAGTATAACGTTGCAGCCTATTAGCTGTACCCTCGAGAACACTTTGAACCTTTTGACCACCTTGACCCTCAAATAGAGGGTGAATTCTAGGTGTTTTTTTGTTGTTTTAGAGTAACTAAACTGGTGGTTCACATGCACGTAAGTAATTATACCTCCTCCTTTTCGATCTTTACGTAATTCCGTGTGCATATTATACTCGTAGTTAGGTAAATGGAAAAGAGAACTTACTATCTGCCGTCTACAGCTATTGATCAATAGTTCTAGTTTACAAAAGTTTTTGATAATTGAGCAATTTACGTGCAAGTTAGTTACAGAATTTCTGTTTTTGTACATACAGATTTGTTTAAAGTAATATGATATGTCAGGACAATTAATTATTTCTGATACGTTATCTTTCATATCATAACATTATGAATCTATTAATTTGTTACGTACGTTGTTAACTAAGGGTTTTTAAGGTGATTTGAACTCATGAATGTCTTCCTCAGAGCGTACCTTACCGTTTTCGTTTTTAGGAATGAGTACCTTGCCATCCCTACACCAAATATACTTACTATTATTATAATATATATCCTTAAGCTCCTGTTTTGCCTTCCACAGTAAGTTTTTCTGGTGATATTTAAGAGCTTGGCGAATAAATACTTTGATATTGTGTGGGGTCGCAGTTAGGTTAAGTTCCTGGTTTACCTAGCTTTACTGGTACACATTTGACTGACTTTATATCCTCTATACACATTGCGAGCCTTGATGCCAGAAAACTTATGACACAACAGTCAGATTTTCTTTCGGCAACGACGGAATACCTTGTATTTCGACTACTTTTTTAAGCTCTTTTTGTTCGAACTCCTGCATACGTTGTTCTTGAGCCTCCAGTCTTCGCTCTAGGTGTTTGTTGGTATTAGATAGATCGGTATTTTTTTTATCAAGCTGTTTTATTTTTTCTTTAAACGCCTCAATACTCTCTAGATAATTATCCACCTTATCACTTGTAAACTGAAGGGCCTGGTTAGTTCCTTTTAACTCTCGCTTAATTATTTTATCCATTTGTGCCGAAATATCGGACACAAGCTTCTTGGCGTCAAAGGGATAACTGCTTACAGTAATGATTCATTCGTCATCATCTTCTTCCCCATCATCTTCCGGAGTCACAAAAGAGGTTCTTCTTGGTAATTTTGCCGAGCACTCGTTTCATCTCCACTCAAGATTCTCTGCATTACGTAATAAATTGAGCTGTTTGGCAGAGAGCTGCTGGCATGTACCACACTATTGCACTTATTACACTCTATATAATCCTGGTGCTTTTTTAGAGATCACTTTGTTACAATTACAACACTAAGCCATTTTGACGGCTGCTAACGATTCAATCAAAATAGATACCTACGCGCTATACGTGCCGACCGTACGGTTGGCGGGCGAGGAATGATATTAAAATCTGTGATTCATCAGCTGCAGTCCACTTACGGACCTTACCAAGGCGGAATCATTCATAATATTTTGCCCTTAGAAGAACCATTTAAAAATGAAAGTCGAAGAAGTGTGGATCAGAATGTTGCCTATACCGTAACATACAATTCCCACAGCTGGCACATGGAACTTCCTCTCAGTAGTTCCTCAGTAAGATTATTTAAAGGGTGGGCCAGAATCAACTATGTGGACCCAGTAAAGATTGCAATAGGCACCTTAAGGCCTAACTAGCTGTCACTTATCTAAGCCACTGCTTTTTACAATTAAAAACCAGAGTATAGAACCACTGTTCTATATAGATAATGTTGCTTAAGCTAGTGAACTAAAGAAAGCCCCAAATACAATCACTACTTATATGTAAAGCATCTACTGTACAGAAACACAGCAAAACGTTTTTTTTTTTATTTCATACTAGTGTATTAAAAGCTTGCGTTATTGCCCTTACCCTCAAATAATTTTGCTTTGATAGCCTTGTAGTGATATGCGACATATTAACTGGTTATTGTTTTGTACAAAACACAGACACCATTGATCCCTTGTCACTTGAGTAAAAATAAAAACCTTTAGATACAGCATAACAACACTTTATTCCGTCTGTGAACACTGACGAAAACACCGCACACATAAAGAAACAAACTATTATTTTATCAAAATAAAGCTATCAGTTTATTACCATTCATATTATTCACACAGCCTCTAACATGATATCCTAGTATATTAACTTTTAGCAGCATCACAAGAAACAAAAAAAACTAATATACATACATTCTCATGCTCTTCACATATTCAAATATCTATACTTCCTTACTCAAAACATTAAACAATATTAAATGTTACTAATAACTTTTTCGTACATGATTTGTAATTAGCTGTTATAGAATTAAGTAGAATAGTATACATAATTATTATCATGTCTATTTTATATTTCGCAATAGAAAACATCAACCTGTTTTAGTAATAACTTCTTTGCATATTATACATAACCTACCCACAATATTTTTGCCAGAAAATGCGTTAACCTACCTAGGTATTACTAACTTTAATTTATGCCGTAACTTTCGAAGCAGTGATAGCTCAGTGGCTTTGGCTATGGACTGCCGCGCAGCAGGTCCATGGTTCGAATCCCGCCGCGGGCTTGAGCTTCACCGCATGGTGGAAGGGCATTTTGCTAATGCCCGCCTGGCTAGCGACCACCCTCAAGTTGATAATCTGTCCTAACGGTGCACCTAACGGTGTCTTCCGGCAGCTGTCCTTCAGAGCCAGTCATTCTAGGTTAAGCCTGTTAACACCTTCGACCACATCATCACTTACCATCACGTGAGATTGTGGGCAAAGGGTTACCTATCAGCAATAAAAAAAAAAACTTTTTCGTATCCGTGGAGTGGATCGCTGGTGACTTGTAATACAGGTTTTTCTAAAAGCCTACCTCAGGCACCAGTCTTCCACAAAGCATGAAATAAGACGTTTTATCATCTTTGCTGCTCTAACTATTTAAAAGTTATAGTATTACAAGCTAGCTAAAATACTTTGTGTAAAAACTGTGAGATAACCTTTGTGGATATTTATCTTTTCTGTGAATATAATGCATAATTTGTTACTATATTATGCATAAGGTTTCTTTTAAATAATATTGTGTATACGTGTATTTGTCTCAAAAAATTTCATTAAATGCTTTTAGGATGGAGAGGACTGTGAACTATCGCAGAAAATATACTTGGAAGTCTTCACTGCAGACGTGGCGATCCATGTGCTCAAATGTAGTGTTCTGCAGGAGGCTTTGGAGGTGGTGCTGTGGGCACAAAAATAATTTGCATATTAATTGTAAATACATTATCAATCACTGTGGTATTTTTTATATATCTGTAAAATTTATGGTTTATTCCCTATGCCAGTGGTGTGACCTTTTGCTCTATTGCTACTATTATCAAAGCTTATCACAAAATGCGACTAAGAACATGCACTCCATCTACGAATAAATATGTATTATTAGTAGCACTTCATGCATATTTTATTTATTGATAGTTTAGTCATTTACCACTTTCTTCTCAGATAGTATGGGATGATGTGGTTAAATGTTTTTCAAGCTAACTTGAAATTACTGTATCTTAAGAACCCTGTTGGAATATGGTTCCAGTTTGTTATCTTAGGATGTATACAAGACCAACCGTGACAGATGCTTAAAATCGTCTCCTAGTACCGAGGTTGAGCGGACCATCGAAGATTTAAAGCAGCAAATTAACGAGCGGGATCAAGAGCTCCTCCTCGGTAACCTGGAGATTGCAGGTATTCCGGAGAATAAAGAAGAGAGCACATTACACATTATAAAAATAATGGCACTGAAACTGGGGGTTGATCTTGATGACCGTGTGTTCTATAAATCGTCTTTTTCCGCACAGGCTGTGCGCCTATGGAACGCACTCCCTGTCACAATCAGACGTGCCCAATCACTCAATGTTTTCAGATCACAGGTTACCAATTTCTACCTCTCCACTCTTAATTAATACTGTTCTCTGACGTTTCTACTTTTAAATTTTTTTTTTCTCTTTATTTTGTTAAATGTTTATATATTTATTGTGTATGTATTATACTATATATCATATCTGTAAGATAGTTAATATATATTTTATTAATATATATGTATGTGTATATATAATACTATATATTATGGTGATATTTATGTAGTTATTTTATACTGTTATACAGCAATCTATATATACGAGTATATTATGTATCGTATATTACGTATGTATATGAGACTTGCACCACCCTCCCTGCTCAAAAAAATTATTCTCTGTCCATCCAAAGGTTGTCTGGAAGAGATCGCTTTTAGCGATAAGACCGCCCTTTGTACCTTACTATTTTTATTGTTTCTGTGTATTTTCCTGTTTTTTGGCGTCAATAAAGAGTTATCGTATCGTATCGTATCGTACCGTGACATTGTCCACGCTGAACGTATGGGGGGGGACCCATTCGTAACCTTGTTGAGAACGACAGCAGCATGCCAGTGGCGACGGCCTCGCGACCCCGCAACATATTGGTGACACTTTCCAGGCGGGAGCTCCGCGACCAGCTTCTGCGAGCCGTCCGGGTGTGCCGTGTCATCACCACTTCCGAGCTTGAGCTGCCGGGAACCCCGGGCTCCCAGAGCGCTCTTGGAGGTCCAGGCACGCCGTGACGCGTCTATCTCAATGAGCGTCTTACCCGGACGAACAGGCATCTGTTTTACATGGCGCGGGAAGCCGCCCGTCGCAGGCGCTGGAAATACGTTTGGACTCGGGATGGTAGGATTTTCGTTCGCAAGAAAGACGGCAAGACAGCGGAACGTATACGCTAAAATTTTTGCATGATATTAGTTTGTGTGTAGGCTCGAACGTAACGTTGATTTTAATAATCTTTTATTTCTGTACTTTAAATATACTTTTCATATCTAAAAGCGACAAGGTGTTAGGGTATTGGTCTTTTTACTACTTTTGCACAGTAAGTACAAACAGGTTATTATTTCTCTCCAGTATTATTGTGTATCACGCATAAGTTGCAAACAAATATAGTTGGTACTATTTTAATTAACTTAAATAAATATAATCAAGCAAGAAAAAAAACTATCTCATAAGTTCTGAGTCTCTTTTATTTGTTCTATACGCACTTACTATTTTCAATTTACAATATTTTATTATATTCTCAAAACATCATTTCTATGTCCACATAAATAATATAATAAATAATATAAATAAAATAAGATCAGCTTATTCTCATACTATACTATGGTCTATGCAGGCATCACTATTCACCAGTATCCCCTTGTATGAATATTATTTTGTATTTGCCTATGCTACAATAATTCAAAACATGTATCTGAATACTTTTTACCTAAAACCTACAGGCGTGTTGAGTGTGCCAGTAAATAACCAACTGAGTTATGTATATAAATATCTTATATTATATATTAGTCCCTTGTTGCTAACACACTATGTGCATATCTTATTGTTTTTACGACCACCCTTGTTTACACCTATACTTCATAATATAAATAAGGTTTATATTAGAATATTATCTATTATATTTATACCTAAGGCTATTTATTACAAAGGTCTGAAAGTGTTAAATTTATATATTAACAAAGCCGTTACCCTGTTTGTTGTATCCATGTTGAACCTGTACAGTGGTGTATATGATAGTCACACTCTTTGATAAACATTCTAAAGTTGGCCTTTATAACGTAAGTTCGCTCAACACGGGACATGAAGATTTTACTGTGGCTATGGATAGGTATAGTGTCGATGTGATGGCTGTTAACGAAACGTGGATCAAGGAAGGCCAAGCGGACCGTGCGCCCGTCGTGCCCGGCTACCAGCTTAGGTTCATACCGCGGCCAGTGGACGTGCGCGGCGGCCGCGGTGGGGGAGTCGGCTTTTACGTGAGGCGCGGAGTCAATGCGCGCACATGGCCGCACCCACAGGACCCTCTCTATAAAACAGTGGAGCAATTGTGGATCACTTCAAAAGTTAATGGGAAAAGATTGCGTTTGGGACGGCATATCGGCCACCCAAAGGTGTTAAGCTCGACCTATTTTTAGACGCCATTACTGAAAGTGTAAACTCTTTATCTGGTTTTGATAATATTATTCTGTTAGGGGATTTCAATGTAGATTTGTAAACGGTGGAAAAATGTAGTGCAAAAAAGTTAGCCACCGTACTGAGTTGTCTCAGTCTTACACAATTAGTAAGCGAACCGACACATTTTACAGACCACAGTCAAACACTAATAGATTTTATTTGTACCGATCATAAAGCCAGACCCGTTTCAGTGGAGTCCGTAGGTAGTCTTAATGGACACCCTTTCATCACCTGTGAGTTCTATGTGACCAGAGCCAAAAACGTATTTTTAGCATATCTCCTCTTTAGGGGTAATTCACTACGGAACTCCTAAGTACTTGTACGACAAACTTTGTTGGTTGACTAGCAATAGAAGCTGTGAGAGAAAGGAGTTCTCCACTCAATTGTCCACACAACATCACAGATCTGAAAGTTTCAGAGGTAGGGGAACCCGGGGCAGCACGGGCACCCGGGGTAATATAGGCACCTTTGCTTCCACCCACAATAACTGCCACACACCGTCGCAAATATTTACGTCGGCAGCCAGTTGACCCCGCGCACGCGTGACGGGAAGTGTTGGGAGCCGGAGCCCACGTCATTTTGGGGAAGACAAAAAAGAAGGTATGTGCGTATTTTGATATATTTTTTGAAAATGGTGCGTGATCCATAATCAATAATATTTATGTGACGAAAGAACTACTCTTGACGTATTGATTAGCTCATTTACTACTGATTTCATTGTGTAAAGAAATATTCGGACGAAATGGATACTTAATTTTCTGTCATTCATTTTGTTTAGAAATGACTTGGGGGCATTACGGGCGGGGTAATATGGGCAGCGTGTCCATATTGCCCCGCATATGCCTATAATGCTCCGGTTTATATTTGACGAATTTATGTTGTTTTTGCAGCATCATGCAAGGTGAGACATTATAAAAGAACATGTTACCGGGGCGACTGGGCTATCCACAAAATGGAGTTTGCTGTGAAGGGTGTATCAATATCTATTGTGGTAAAATGAGCTGCAAACATGCTTCTAAAAATATGGAGTGCCAAAATCAACATTGCAAAGAAAACAGAAAGTATATATCACCACACAAAATGTAGCGCCAAAACTACTACGGTTTTTCAAACCAGTGTTTACACGTGCTCCAACAAATATGCAGTAATCTGCAATATTGGATCCTGACTTTGTAGTGGAAGTCAAACGACCAGAAACCAAATGACTCAAAAACATACTCTCAATCTACAGAGGATTGGACATCATGCCGGGCGTGTACAAGATGGGCTCATTGTTCACGAGCAGGTGAAGATGATAACGATGACGAGTCTCATCATATTTGCTCATTTTGGGCCAGGTTTTCTATGGAAGTTATCGTAGTGCCCATAATACCCCAGGTATGCCCATGGTGCCCCAGGTACGGGGCATTATGAGCAAGATCTCATTTTTTGTTTAGGACCACCGACTGAGATAACTGTAAGTCTGAGTTGACTATTCTGTAAGATAATTAAAGTTTATTAATGAGTCCAATAAATAATTAGTGATTATGCCTGCTATTTCACTTTAATGTCATGATTATAACGTCTGATCCTTAAAGGGCCCGTGCTGCCCCGGGTTCCCCTAGTTTTAGATACGCGGCTTCTAGGTGCTGGAACAATTTGCCACCTCCAATAAGAATTTCAAAAACCGTTAACAGTTTCAGACAAAAACTAAAAAAGTTATATACGGCATGGATACTATTAAAATACGGCATGGAATGATAAATGTGGACATTTCGCTTATATAGCCGATATAGTAAATGCCTCACTTATTTAGGTTATGGTGTAAAATATAGCTAAAATCTATCTCTCTCTGTCTATTTGTTTATATAAATAATATATTACGTATTATTTGCGACCTTGCAATATATGTACCTATATATATATATATTCTATATATATAAAACTTCACTGTCACCACTCTTGATCATATAATTTGTGAAATATTTTTTATACTTATCATACCTTATCGCGGGTTAAGAATCAATAACATCTACCTCAAAAAAGGTAACTTTACACCAGAAGAAAATAACACTTTACTGGCAAGGAAGGAGTTATTTTGAAAGTGTTTAAATTAAAATGAAACATATAAAAATGCTAAAATACGATACTTTTGAATTGTATCTAAATCCGTAGTCTATGTCTGCCTTCCCATCCAGGGTTCAGGCGTGACTTTATATGTGTCTTTGTGTTTCAGTTTCAAGTGTGTACTACTTTGTTTAATTATTTATTAGATATCGGCTCTGTGTCTTATATTGTGTAAGTACCTAATAAAATGTTTATTTCTTCCTAGATGAACGGTGTTACAAAAAAGATAACTGAATGTGTGCATATCATAGAGTTTTTATGACCCTGGCGTAATATTATCGATAAAATTGACCAGCGGTAGACCCATAATACACTCGAGAGCAATGAATCCGGGTCACTTAAAGAATGTTAAAAATCTCGGAAACTAAAAATGATAGGTTAATGCAATAAATTGTATTTAATAGACAATGTAATACTCCTTAAATGAAAGTAAAAAAAATATGAGTCACCATACATTTTATTAACACAAAATTACATAAAGAAAAAAACTGCTGATCTCTCCTTAAAACAAAAATAGGAAACATGAAATTTTTGAACTTTATTACGATTTTCTTGAATTTTAATACTTCGTATTGCCTCCTCGTGCTTCCATTACTGCGTTTACGCGGTTTGGCATGCTGTACACCAAGTTCCTTATACGATTTTGGGGAATATTCTCCCATTCCTCTGTGAGAGCAATTTTGAGCTCACGAAGCGTGATTGGGGGAGGGTTTCGTTGTTTTACGCATCTGCCTAGCTCGTCCCAAGCATGCTCGATCGGGTTGATATCCGGGCTGCGCGCTGGCCATTCCATACGAGTAATGTTCATCTCTTGAAGGTAGTCATTCACAATCCTACATGGTATGAGGTCGGGCATTGTCATGCATAAATATAGCATCCTCACCTAAATTGACCATAAATGGACCAACGTGATCATTGAGGATTTCTTCCACATATCTTACGCTAGTTAAAGAGCCGTTTTCTATGATCACCAGCTCTGTGCGACTTTCAGAAGAAATTCCGGCCCACACAAGTACAGACCCACCACCGTAGGCTACTTTTTCTTCGATGCATGCTTGCTTGAATCTTTCCCCTGGTCTTCGATACACTCTGTGTCTTCCATCGTGCTTGTAGAGCATAAATTTTGATTCGTCGGAGAACATAACTTTTGACCAATCTTCAATACTCCAATTTACGTGGCTCTGGGCATATCTTAGTCTCGAAATACGATGCCCACGCTCCAGTTTAGGGCCGTTTGCAGGTCTAAGGGGTTTTAAGTTAGATTCAGCAAGCCGACGTCTTACTGTCCATGCACTTGGGTTACTTCCTCCGAGGCGTCGAAACTGATTGGTGAGTTCCTGTGAGAAAGCGATTTCGAAGCATGGTGTTCACCAAGTATCGGTCTTCTCGTGCTGTGGTTCACAGTTCACACCTGGTTCTGCCCGTTCCTGGTCTGCGTAGGTTAGAACCAGTTTCTTCGTAACGTCGGAGAACTCTTTGTACTGTTGACAGCGACACACCGACAGTCCTGGCTGTATCGCGCTGACTCCGGCCGGTTTCCAGCATTGTAAGTATTCTGGTGCATTCTTCAGGCGTAAGCGACATAATTTCAGCTTGAAAAATGAAAATAGAGCACTATCAACATGGTTTATGTACCCACATAAATGACAGATTACAAACAAAAGCAAAACCAAATGCTGTAATTTCGTAGTTCCATCTTCGAAAGTGGCCCTTTTTCAAATTTGATTTTTTTATGATATAACTTTACAATAACTAAGAAGTTTTAATACTTTCATTTAAGGAGTATTACATTGTCTATTAAATACAATTAATTGCATTAACCTAGCATTTTTAGTTTCCGAGATTTTTAGGATTCTTTAAGTGACCCGGATTCATTGCTCTCGAGTGTATATTAGTAGACGAAAAGAGGAAATTAAGCCGGAAGGTAGATATTTCATTGGAACTATTGTAATGACCATTCACCAATGAAAACTCACAGAAAAGCAAAATACGCAATTTTATTTACTTAGATGGAATATGTTTTCAGGTATTTTGATTAAAATCACATATTACAAAACCAATCATAGCGATATTGAAAATATACAAAACTGCTGGTCACCCCGTGACCACGATTACTGCAAAGTGTTTGAAACGTCGGGACAAAATAATGACAAATATACGCGATTTAAACCGTTTAAAGTTGTTTAATTACTATATACAAAACTGTTTATATATAACATAGTTCTGAGGTGTCATACTTAAAAAAATTTAACTAAGAAGTTTTAATACTTTCATTTAAGGAGTATTACATTGTCTATTAAATACAATTAATTGCATTAACCTAGCATTTTTAGTTTCCGAGATTTTTAGGATTCTTTAAGTGACCCGGATTCATTGCTCTCGAGTGTATATTAGTAGACGAAAAGAGGAAATTAAGCCGGAAGGTAGATATTTCATTGGAACTATTGTAATGACCATTCACCAATGAAAACTCACAGAAAAGCAAAATACGCAATTTTATTTACTTAGATGGAATATGTTTTCAGGTATTTTGATTAAAATCACATATTACAAAACCAATCATAGCGATATTGAAAATATACAAAACTGCTGGTCACCCCGTGACCACGATTACTGCAAAGTGTTTGAAACGTCGGGACAAAATAATGACAAATATACGCGATTTAAACCGTTTAAAGTTGTTTAATTACTATATACAAAACTGTTTATATATAACATAGTTCTGAGGTGTCATACTTAAAAAAATTTACAACTTTATTGAGAAAGATTAGGTACTAAATTTATAATAGGTAGGTAAAGTACAGCACTATTAAAAGTCAAAAATTTCGTCTCATCATCACAACATGAAAATAAATTTATGATAACCGAATATTATGCTTAACGTTAGTAAAATGTTAAGCTTCGTTATTCAGATCCTTAAGTCTGAAAAATTACTATCAACAAATATATTAATACGTCGTCTTGACTGTGAAACCTAAACTTTACTATATATTTAATTGCTACTCACCGCAGCACGTATTATTTTATCAAAAATTTCGATGTTTTTAAAATATTATGTCGCCTTTTCATCAGATATTGTGAAGGATTATAATGATGAAAGATTTTTTTCAAATCGGTCCAGTACTTTTTAAGTTTATTCGCTATATACAAGAAAATTTTCTACTCAAAATTCCGTCACACAGTACATCCTTCTACGATAATTCATTCTCAGTGCAGGCAGTTCGACTATGGAACAGTATGCCAGTCTCGATTCGAAAATCTCAGTCACTATACATTTTCAAAAATAGAGTCAATGAATTTTATTTGTCCACTCTGAGCTAATATATTTCCTTGGTTATTGCTAATTATATTTACTTAGTAAGTAGTATTTGGATACACGTATGTATATATTTATAGGTATATATTTATAGGTATATATTTATATTAGTGTATGTATGTATGTATATAAGTATTTATTTATATTATAATGTATATTAATTTCGTTATTTATTTTATGTTTAATATAGGTTTATATTTTAATATAGGTATTTTTTTTGCAACTGAAATAGTACTTCGTGAATAATTGTTATGTTTACCTAGTAAACTGCCAACCTGGCAAATTTTGTTTCTGTTCGGTTGTCTGGAAGAAATTGCTTTAAGCAATAAGACCGCCCTTTATATACCTAATATGTGTGTTAATTTTCTGTAATGTTTTTTCATGGTATGCAAATAAAGTGTTTCTATCTATCTACAAGAAAACAAATCATTTCTCATGATGATTGTAACGAATCGAATAATATACTCGATTAATTTTCTTTTTTTTATAATCTGTGACAGTGTTGCGCATCTCTAATAAAACAGGTGGTCGGATTTTAGTCGGAAAAGAATGTGCGTCGTTTTATTATAACTCCCTAAATAATTATTACGAAACGGATAGTGAGGGCAAAGTTAAAGCCGTTTCATGTGGCGACCGATAGGCAGTTACCTATATACATTATGGAGATTCTAAAAAAGGAGAGAGCTGTGGTACGTCGTATGTTCACAAAAACAGCAAACGAGCTGGAAGCAGAAATTAGCACCGACCCAAGCTTCCAGCATACAGAGAACGTGATCGTATTGAAAACAAAGTTGAGCAGATACGAAGAATCATTAAATATGCGACTTCAAGAAGGAAATGGATAGCGCGGACCACTCAAAATGGCTGACACTCAACGCCAGGTTCGATCGTTGTAAAGCTGTCATAGAAATCGACAATAATCCGGTCCATTCGTCACCCAAATTACGCCTACCAAGTTTTGACGGCGAAATTAAGAATTGGCTCGCTTTTTGGGGACAGTTCAAAAATATTGATGGGGATCGACATCACTGACAAATACATGTACCTTCTTCAAGCAATGAAACCTGCATCAGATGTTAAGAGGTTAGTAGAAAGCTTCCCTTCAACCTCTTACCATGAATGTGTCTTACAACTAAAAGAAAGATTTGCACGCGAAGATCTGTTAATTCAAGTGTACGTCAGATAATTATTAGCTCTTGTTCTCAATGAGCAACCAAATGGAGATATTGCAGAATTGCATGATAAACTGAGCGCCCACCTTAGGGCTTTTTGGGGGCTGAGTCATCCGCGTCCGTAGGAGAGTACCCTAGAGCGATTCCCTACACGTGGTCTCCGGGTGGTGCTAATCAGATGACATACTGGTGGTAGGCTTCGGCCGAGGCTAGTGACCACCCACTGGACAAAGCCACGCCACCAAACGACCCAGTCGTGTTCCGGCGCGATGTCCAGTGACGCCGTATGAAAGTCGGGTCAGAACAGTTGCATCCCAAGTAGCCTGAATAAGAAGCACATCGTTCAGCCGCATTGGGCGACTAGTCGCGGAGGGTAGCGGGATCCGAGGCACGGTGCACCGCTGGCTGACCGCAGGTAGTAGGGGACCCAATTGTGACTTAGCCACTCATGAAAGGCTGTCCCGCCAACTGTGAAAAATCCCAGGGATGCGCCATCACGCCGGTCGGCAACCGGGTGAGAGGACGCGATGGACATCTCTGGGGGGGCTCGGGCGTCCCCGCAGTCTCCAGACTAGTCTCCCGTCGATGTGTGCAGTTTCGATGTGTTTCGCGGGTTCTACTGGGCGTAATGCCTCGTTCTACTGCCGGCTTTCAACCTTTTTACACGACTGCCCAAAGGAGAGTTATGTTTTCAGGGTTCATGTATGTATGTATGTTTGTGAGTTTCTTTATTCCACTATAACTTCGGAACGGCTTAACCGATTTTGATGTATAAGATATCATTAGAAGCGTTGAGTTATTCCGGGTAACATAGGCTAGGGAACGTTTTAAAAAAAATTAAGGGGCCATAGTTCATGAAATTAAAAGAAAACAAAAAAAAAATCGAGAAAATTTTAAAAATTTTACCATCACCGTCTAGAGCTTGCTTAGTACATAACAAAAATATATAACAGTAGTATTCAATATAACTAATATCAAAAGAAATAAATATTGTCTTATCTGTTTCTACACCTGCTTCTTGGAGACATAAGTAATACAAATAAATATAACACCGGCATGCGGCAGGACAGAGACCATGCGTCTTTTGACCAGAGAACGCCTTCAGAGAGAAAGGCAAAAGTGGAATAGTATAAAATGGCTTATTATTGACGAAATTTCATACACAAATACAAGAAATGCTTATTTTGGCGGTGTTAACATTTCACTGTATTGGTTCTAGTAATGTTGCGGAAAAATATTAACTTTGGACACGGCTTGGTAAATGGCGCTATGGGGGTCATCCGAAAATTTGTATGGCCAGCGCTACGTCGTAACCGGGAGAGTTACCGCAAGCCGTCTTCGTTGAGTTCAATGACAAAACTGGCAACACAGTCAGTTGAGTACTGTCGAATTTGATGCGTTACGGGGTCAAGGTAAAGTCGAGCGGAACATGCTACCACTGATATTATGTTGGGCTGTGACAGTACACAACCTGCAAGGAACGACACCGGACAGCGCCGTCGTGGATCTAGGCGCTTAAATTTTTGCCAAGGGGCAAAGTTTATGTAATTTACCTGGGACAGACTGTCCAATTAGGTAGGTCAAACTTCGAGAAAGATGTCACCCGAAGAGCCCAACTCGGATGGGCAGCGTTCGGGAAGTTACGCGACATTTTCTCATCAAAGATCCCACAGAGCCTGAAGACCAAAGTCTCGTCTCAACCAGTGTGTGTTCCCAGTGATGACATATGGCACCGAGACGTGGTCCTTATCTGTGGCCCTTATGGACAAGCTCAGAGTCATTCAACGAGCCATGGAGAGAGCTATGCTCGGAGTTTCTTTGCGCAATAAAATCCGGAACGTGGATATTCGGCAAAGAACCAAAGTCACCGACATAGCTTTCAGAATTTGCAAGTTAAAGTGGCAATGGGCGGGCCACATTGCTCGATGAACTGCTAACCGATGGGGAAGAAAGGTTCTCGAGTGGGTACCACGGTACACCGGAAGACGTAGAGTTGGTAGGCCCCCCACAAGATAGACTGACTTTGAAGCGCTCGTAGCGAAGTTTGCTTAGCCAATGTGAATCGATCAGCAAAGTAAAGCAACGTCCGCCGCGGTCAGGAGTTGGATGGGTGACCGCTGGTGACATTACTACTGAGCGCTTCCGTGCTTCGGAGGGCACGTTAAGCCGTCGGTCCCGGTTGTTGTCTTAGGATGGCAAGCGTTACAGCATGGTGGTAGGGCACTTTGCGAATGCCCGCCTGGCTACCACCCTCAAGTTGAAAATCTGTCGCCAAGCACCTAACGGTGTGTTCCGGCAGCTGGCCTTGAGAGCCAGTAATTCTAGGTTAGCCTGTACAACATCTTCGACCACATCATCACTTACCATCAGGTGAGATAGTGGTCAAAGGCTAACCTATCAAAAATAAAAATAAAAAATACTGACGATATCATAAAAGTCGCGGGTAGCCAATGATTACAAGCGTCTAATAGCCATTCTTTGTGGTGTTCTATGGGGGAGGCCTGTGTTCAACAGTGGACGTCTTCCGGCTGATGATTTTAGATCCACGTAAGCTTATCAACGAGCCCCACGACAAAAAGTCTCTGCAAGAACTGAAACACCTCAGTAATTAATTAATCATAAAAAAATATATTTACCTTTATCTTTTGCGCGATATTAATTTCCAAAAAAATTAAGTTATCTTTCGTGGCACATTGTCCGTTTGCAAAAAAGAATATATTATCACTAAAAGGTACAAAATAAAAAGAAATAATTAAAAAATTAAAAAACACGCCTGCCGTACCAAAAAGTGAACTAAAAACTTACAAACAAGTTACAGGATTTTAATGTTGAATGGCCACAATGTAGGTACTAAATAGATTATATTTACTGTGCAATTAAAACACCATTAAACCCAAAAATGGAAAATAGATAACCAATCTTTTCATTGCAGTCGGGGGACGGTTCTTTGGAATAGTTCTGTACAGGTCCCCCGACTTCGATGAAAAGATTGGTTATCTATTTGCCATTTTTGGGTTTAATGGTGTTTTAATTGCACAGTAAATATAATCTATTTAGTACCTACATTGTGGCCATTCAACATTAAAATCCTGTAACTTGTTTGTAAGTTTTTAGTTCACTTTTTGGTACGGCAGGCGTGTTTTTTAATTTTTTAATTATTTCTTTTTTTTACTCCCAAACAACATGATGAAAAACAGAAACAAGAGAAAGTTCAAACAGCGGCTGCACTCCCTCTCACTGAAAGTGCACCTCTGCAACATAAAGGGTTTGCACTCTAATCTCGTCCCTGTCCATTACCACCTGGAGACAGAAAAACCTCACCTCTTGTTTCTCACAGAGACGCAGATTGGTTGTCCATCCGACGTGTCGTACCTTACATACCCAGTGTACATCCTGGAGCACAACTTCAAATCGCACGCGGGTGTATGCGTATATGCCCGGGATGACATCTGCATTCGGCGTCTCAGAAAATTTGAAGACCCCATGTTTTCTATACTTTGGGCGCTGGTGGACACAGGTATTGAGAAAATTCTCTATGCTTGTGTTTACCGCTCACAGTGGAAATCAGGAGACGACCAGGCTCACCGAATACCTCAGCGAGGTAGCGGATGTAGCTCAACAGAAGTACCCTACAGCCCAATTGGTGTTTCTGGGGGATTTTAATGGCCATCACCAGGATTGGCTATACCCATACCAGGACACCGACCATGCTGGTAGAGAGACACGAAAGCTTGCTTTAGCGTTAAATCTCACACAGCTGGTCCAAGGAGCAACGAGGGTACCCGATGTTGAGTCTCACACAGCCTATTGTCTGGACCTTCTGCTGACAACTGATCCAGACCGTTACTCAGTGTCGGTTAGTCCACCGTTAGGTAATTCCGACCATTGTCTGGTGAAATCTGTATCTGTCTACTCCCCGCCCGATCCCAGCCCTCGAGGCACCCGGCGGATGTGGCGATACAAATCAGCAGATTGGGATGAGATGCGGTCTTTTTTTGCGTCTTATCCTTGGCAGTCTGTGTGCTTCTCTTCTGGTGATGCTACCGCCTATGCAAATGCCGTGACCGATGTGTTGCGTTTAGCAATGGAATATTTCATTCCATTCTCTGACGTACCACTGTCCGGCAAAGCTCGCCCATGGTTCGGTCCTGAATGTGGACGCGCTGAGGCGTTGAAACATCAGGCATACCTAGCTTGGGTTGATGCTCGTAAGCATAAGGCAAAGGACATTCACCTAAAGAAGAGGGCTTTTAACAAGGCTGCCAAATCCAGCAAAAAGGTCTTACAGAAGGCTCGTTTTGACCACATTGGCCGAATAGGGAACAAACTTGCTTCGTACCCTACGGGTAGTAAAGCGTTTTGGTCCCTAGCTAAATCGGTTGAATCGAACTTCTGCCGCCCCTCACTGCCTCCACTGCGGAAACCTGATGGAACGCTGGCTCACACCGCTGTAAAAAAAGCAAACTTGTTTGCTTCTCTGTTTGCGGAGTCTTCACGTCTTGATGCTGGTACTGCGACTCCTCCAATTCTACCACGAAGCGAAAATGTCATGAATGACATACACATTCGCCAAAAGGAAGTTCTCAAGACACTACGCAATCTTGACGTGAATAAAGCCAGTGGTCCTGACGGTATTTCTGCAATAGTTTTAAAAACTTGTGCGCCTGAGTTGTCTCCTGTACTAACAAGTCTCTTTCGGCTTTCTCTTGAGACTGGTGCAGTGCCCAAATCATGGAAGCTTGCTTACGTGCAACCCGTGCCTAAAAAAGGTAGTCGCGCCGACCCTGCCAACTACAGACCCATCTCTGTCACGTCCATACTCTGTAAGAGTATGGAACGCGTACTCAACAGTCGGCTCCTGGCATACCTAGAAGCGAATGATCTCCTCAGTGACCAACAATACGGGTTCCGCCGAAATCGGTCAACTGGGGATCTTCTAGCGTATGCCATTTATATCTGGAGTGAGGCCATTGAGAAACAAGGGGAAGCGCTTGCCGTCTCCTTGGATATCTCTAAGGCCTTTGACAGGGTCTGGCATGACGGCCTTATCAGCAAGCTTACTACATACGGCCTGCCTACAGGTTTTTGTGCGTGAATATCTGACTTCCTGAGGGATCGTTCATTACGAGTAGTCGTTGACGGCTGCTCGTCTGATCAAATGGGTATAAATGCTGGTGTTCCCCAGGGGTCAGTGATCTCTGCAACGCTCTTCCTGCTGCATATCAACGATCTGTTGAAGCCCGGAACCTTTGGGTATGCAGACGACAGCACGGTTGTGGAGAGCTACACATCTACCGCACGAGCCAGTGAACCGGAAATCCAGAAACTCAGAGAAGCTATGGTCGAACGCTTGAACTTGTCCCTTAAGGCAGTGTCTGATTGGGGCGATGCCAACCTGGTGAAGTTCAATGCTAACAAGACCCAGGCTTGTCTGTTTTCCGCCAAAAGGAGACCATTCCAACTGTCTCCTACATTCCGAGATGTATCCGTGCCGGTCACAGACCACCTAGACCTCCTTGGTATCACTCTTTCGTCGACTCTAAACTTTGGCTCGTATATAGAGTCAAAGGCTCAGTTAGCCGCTAAAAAACTTGGCATCCTCTCAAAGGTGATACGGTACTTTACACCAGAACAGATGCTTACTTTGTACAAAGCTCAAGTAAGGTCGTGTGTTGAGTACTGCTCTCACCTCTGGGACGGTTCTGCCAAATACCAGCTTGAGGCACTTGAGTCGATTGAGAGGCGTGCCAAGAGGTTAATAGGCAGCGATTTTCTGGGTGAGTCTCGGCTACAAAGCCTCGAGCACTGCCGTAAAGTCGCTTCCCTATCGGTCTTTTACCGGATACATTTCGGTGAATGTGCACTCCTAAAACAAGAAGTAGATAGCGAGCAGAGAATAAAAATAGCTAATAACACATTTTTAAAGCAAGTTAGTTCACATAGCATGGAAACAGCAGAGTGCTTAGTATCCTCTATAAAACAAACTAAACCCAACAATTGTACATGGTGTGGCAAGGATACACATTCTTCAATAGAATGCTACAAAGCCAATAAAATGACCGTAGATGAGAGGAAAAAACATTTATTGGAAAAAAGAGCATGTATGATCTGCATGAAAGTGGGACATCATGCTAAGAAATGTAGAAGTCATATAAAATGTCTAATTTTTAAAGCAAGGCACTCAACCCTATTATGTATGGACCAAAAACAAGCCAAAGAAGAACCTACTGCCTCTGTATCTACTGCGCATGGAGACGGGACAGTATTATTGCAAACAGTTATGGTGGAAATCGAATATAATAATAGAAGACTTCCAGTTAGAGCACTCTTTGATTCCGGAGCCCAGCGCACATACATCAAGAAAGAAGTAGCTGAGAAACTGAAATGTCAACCTACAAAGAAGAAACATTAAGCCACTGTTTTTTCGGGAAAATTGAAACAAAAACAAATAGATACTAAGTTCACCAATTTCATATAAATAATATGGAGATACATTTAAACCAGAGGTAGAGGCCATCAAAAGATCATATTTATGGAAACATACCTGTAGTGAATACAAAAGATGTACAATTAAATAAGCTTTTACAGGAACACAGTATCACATTGACAGACAAAAATAGTAACCCCACAGAGATAGGTAATTTCCACCTTAATTGGGGAAGAGTACTTAGGATTCGTTTCTACAGGTACTATTATTCAACTGAAAGATGGGTTGGTAGCCATCAAGTCAAATCTGGGCCGGTGTCTTCAAGGGAGACAGGTGAGTTGACACTCACCTGTCTCCCTTCCCAGGTAGGAATTTTCCGTAATTATAACGTCGTATTAAGGTCAGCCACTGACGTAATCTACGTCAAAGGGTGACGTCATTGAGCTCAATAAATGACGTCAAAATGTCACGGGTCGTCATATCGTGACGTCGAAAATACGTTGTATAGCAACGTAAATTATACGTCGTACCACGACGTAGACAATACGTCCTATCGCAATGTAGAGAATACGTCGCAACGCGACGTAGAGAATACGTCGTAACGCAACGTCGAGAATACGTCCTATCGCAATGTAGAGAATACGTTGCAACGCGACGTAGAGACTACGTCGTAACGCAACTTCGAGAATACGTCATACTGTGTACATAATACGTCAATTTTCGTGCATGTCAGGGGTTCTAAATGTAAGCAACAGCGTAATGTTAGCTCCAAACATCACGGCAACGAAACACATCGCTTTTATTCGGCATTAACAGTTCAATGAATGGAGGGTAACATCACACTCGCATGTTCATGTAGTAAATTATACGATACAGTAAATGAAGATTAAATGTTTATTATCATTGTAGGCACACGTAAGTAATAAAATAATTAGGTAATATTTGATAGGTCTTCCGAAATTATGTGAAGAGGTCCAAAAAATTGTTCAGAAATTGGCCAATTATATTAAATATTATCTTACAAACTCAGCCATAATTAAGTTAGCTTCGGATCTGACCCAACAACCCTATATCAACGATTCACAGAATAAGGTAGGTAACAAAATCTTTTTTACTTCGATTCTGAATGAAGCAATGGGAGACAAACACTTTTACCATTTGAATCGAAAATCAAAACACATTTGGATACTATTTCGCTTATAGAAAATATTTTTAAGTCGCTAGAAATGTTCTCTACTGTAAATACATTTAGTATTGAGGAATCAAAAGGATACTTGTAGTAACTAGAGTAAGTATTAATTTATCATCAACACATTCTAAAACATTATGTCTTTGTATGACTTTATTCTTATAAGAATAACAATAACAATCTGCTACTCGGCGTGAGTGTACATAAATTGCGAAATCTTGAAATACAACTTTCATAAAAGCATTATAAGTATTGTTAGTTGGGACCGGTCCGGAACTATTTTCATAGTGTAGGGAATTTGCATTTTCATGCTTATTTGTCTTAGACGTAGAATACATTTCTTTCAAACGTCTGTATATTTGTTGTAAAGGCTTGTTCGGTGACCTGACTAAACTTTTGAGTGTTTTTAGATAATTTTCCAAAGGGAATGCTGAAAAATTATCCAGTACACCATGTAATTTTGCGTCATCACTTAAATGACACAAGACATGAACATTGTAAATGAGAAATGTTGGCCCATACACTTTCTCAGAATGTTTGATAAACATTACTAATAATTCGTGTACAAAATCGTAACCCAACATTGTAGTATGTTTTTGTGAACATAGAATGTTAATGCCGCAATGCAGCAAGAGGAAATTTTTGTACAGTGTAGTACATAATACATCTTTTAAAACGACAGGACCAAGATATAACAAAAACATACAATACTCGGTTGCTTTCCAGCGAGCTAAGTCCGTTAAGGTACGAGGTTTTCTATTAAATTCCATAGGCATGTAATTTTTACAATTAACAAGATTTTCAGATATGTTATTCACTAATCGACTTTGCAAACGAACTTTCAAATCCCCATCCACCCAAGTATTTAACAGCTTTCTCATAACACCTAAGCAAACGGCATGCATGTATTCAATTGGAAATACTGAAATTAATCCAATGGGAAGGTGTAATAAAGGAGTTACACAATCAGTTTTGCAGGTAGCTGTAACACTTCTGTATACTACGCGTCCTTGAATATAGTCACCTACTTCAAAACATTTGTCGCATGCAGAATAGCCACCATGTGATTTGGTACATTTTATCATGGCCCTTGCTGGTGCATCGCAAACAAAGCTGTGCACTACAACCGCATAATTTTTATTCCTAAAGAAAAAACCCTCTCGAAGTAATTCTGAAAGTTCGTCTACAAAATCTTTAAGATATACATCTAAAGGCGATGGTTTGGTGTTTCCATAATACAGGGCAATAACAAAAGGCTTAGCATTGCAATAGTTTTTAACTAGTCCTAAAATGGGCCATAACTGTGAATTTTTGCTCTTAAAGAGAGGGAGCCCATCTACATTAAAGGATATCACTATTTTATCATCATTATTAATAAGAGATAAATCGAAATTGTTTAACAAATTTTCTAGTTGTGTTCTTAAACCAAAGTAAACTATTTCTCCAGATCATAAAGTTTTCGTCTTAATTTGTAAGGGAGTTTGGAACAATGTACGGCTACTGCTTGGCAATTCAGGGCATATCGGTGCAAGGATTTTTAAAAGACTACCTGCTGCTCTTTGTGAAATTTTATAATCAACACCCCATTGCCTTAGTTGAAAAAGCAAGTCTTTGGTTTCTGAACTCTTTCGAATAGTAGAAGAACTTTCAGAACATACATGTTCATCATGCTCATCAAAAGCCTGAGGTAGAGGACGACTAGTTTCATTATCATTACCGAGATTAATTGCTATGTCTTTACTTATTAAGATGCTATCATTGTCATTTGGAGAGATGCCATGATTGTTAGTACTAGGAACTATATCTGTATTATTATCATTGTTATTTGAGGTACATTGTTGGGTCCTAACAACTGCAGCCCTCTGTATTTCCTTCACAATCGCGAGTTTTATATTTTTTGTCCCTCTTTGCATCTGACGGTGACCCACATCTACCTTATGTTTATATGGAATTTTTGGAGTCATTTTTCTGCTCTATACTCACATATCGCAAAGCTGCAAAGAATGCAGAACACAATCCTACGCACTATAAGCAATGTAACATGGTATATCACTAACACGGAAATGCACAAAAATCTGAAAATGAGCACAGTGAAAGAGGAAATAAGGAATGCGAGCGCGTCCTACCATCAGCGACTCAAGAAACACCCGAACACCTTGGCAGCCCAATTGATTACTCAGGGTTATAATAGATGATTAAAACGGAAACAATTCCTAGTTACCCATTAAGCGTTCAGGACAGTCACAACAAAATGAGGAGATGTACTCGCTGGAGGACACACTCTACCTGACAGTACGCCCACAACACATGTGCTTAAAGTGGCCACTGATTGTAGATGGAAAGAATAATACAAAAAAATAATATAAAAAAAAAATTCTGCTTCAGCCTTTGGGGTGCATGCTTCAACCACGTTTTGATGTTATCTTCTATATCCTTATCGTTACTCCCTGGTGAGGATCATTTGATGCTGTCTAAAAGGATATTATTTTTGTTTTAGTTAAAACAAATACATGCCGTTGGTGTAGGGACCTTGACCTTTATATTTTCAAATCACCCGCCAAATCCACGGAAGACACTTCGCGGCCAACCGACGGTCGAGCGCGCCCTCTGTGCGCGAGCGCTGAGAAGAAGTGAGAAAAAATGGCACCGGCGGTATACACCTCGTCGCGACGCGTGTGACATAATATAATAAAAATAACGAAAATACCATACTAAAACACAAGGAGGACTTCAAGAAGCAGTGGCGGGTGAGTCCCTTAAAGGTCAAAATTATTCAAATTCTGTAAACTTAGCCCAGTACGCGACATTTTGGACCTTCGATCCGCATCTCCGAATTAGAATCAGTAATCAATTTATAACTTTGACAAACAGACGTTTTATACATCACACGTCTCCGTCACACTTACCTAATTATATTAGATTTATTATATTTATAGGTATACACAATAATATAAATTTGACCAAAATAACACACATTCGTACTTCGTAGTGGTCGGTTTATGGTACCCGCATTACGTATATTATATTCATGCGAGCGATAGTTACTGCCGAAACTTTGCTACATTCATAATAAGGTCTAATTTACTTTGCTACGTCACGGACACTTTATACGAAACAACTTGAGGTTCTGTGTGAATTTTTATTAGCTATTCATCTCTCATATAATTGTTTTCTTTCGGTATTCCATTTTAGTTACTCTTCAAAATGACCGAACGTGTTAAAAGAACTAAGGATCTGAGAGAGGTGGTTGAAGATAAATCCGTCACGGATATTGACAACAGTTTGCAACCGTTTCTGACGTCTAAAGAGATGTGTTTTTTACGCGTTCAAAATTTATACGAAATGTCAAAAAAGTTAATATCAGAACCTTTATTGGCACCTGGTTTTAAAGCTAGGGTACAAGATCTTTCTGAACTGCGTAAGGAATACGATCGCTGTGTGAAGGAAATAAATTCCATAAGTAAGTTATATATACCTAACTACGTTCCTACGTACAGTGAAGTAGATGCCTTTGATGATCTTTATTATTCCATCCGTGCGGCTGCCGATAGTTTGACGCCAGCCGTGACGTCGACGGCGACGGACCGCGCGGAGCAAGGGGTACATGAACAATGTGGCAAACACATTCGACGAGTGAAGTTACCTGAATTACACATAACTAAATTTGATAGTAAACTTGAAAATTGGGTCACTTTCCGCGATACATTTTTGAGCTTGATTCATAACAACACATCGATTAGTAACATTGAAAAATACTATTATCTACTCGCGTCTGTTACTGGATCCGCTTTAGTTATCGTCAAATCAATGTCGATCACCGCCGACAATTATCCGATTGTATGGAGCGCGTTAATGAAGCGGTTTGAAAATAGACGCGCGCTTGCCTCGGCGTACGTAGATAAGATGTTTAGTTTTAAACCGTTAGTTAATGAATCATCAGCGAATCTCAATAATTTTCTGCAGACTTTTCAAGAAAATTTATCAGCTTAAGAGAATTTAAATATACCGGATTTATCCAGTTTTTTGCTATTCCAAATTGCATTGCGTAATCTCGATCCTGTGACGCGACGTGAGTTTGAACAGACCACGTCCCCGGGTGAATTACCTACAATCGGGCAACTCCTACGTTCGTTGAAAAACAAGCTCGTGTCCTTGAAATGTCAGACTCGAAGTCGGCGTACAACAAGCCAGTTATACCGCTGAGCAAACAACCTGCACAAAAACAATACAATGCACATAAAATCACGGACATGACAAAGTTTTCTAGTTCTAAACCAACTTTTGCGTCAGCTGCCATCAGCAACGACAAAAACGCCGTTGTCGATCGTCAGAGATCCAACGCTTGTCCGTGTTGTCAGAAACCACACGCTATCTATAGATGCAATATATATACTGCACTCACACCACAGCTCCGCACTGAAAAAGTTAATGAGCTTCGATTATGCGAAAATTGTTTGCGTGACAATCACACCAGCGCTGATTGTCCCTCTAAATATTCTTGTACCGTTTGCAAACAAAGACACCATAGTTCACTTCATACGGACCAGCCCGTGTGTCAAGATAATGTGGTCGCTCTTACTTGCTCAACGGAACAAACTGTGTTACTTGGCACCGCTGTCATTCACGTCGCTGATGTATGGGGAGAATATCACAACGTAAGGGCCTTAATTGATAGTGGCGCTATGTCGAGTTACATAACTCAAGAATGCGCTAACATGTTAGGTTTATCTCGGCGCAAGTGTAATTTTAGACCCATAGGACTAGGCGGAAATCAGGTGCAGAACTACGGTCTGACGACTTGCAAAATAAAGCCGCGTCACGGTGAAATACCGGTCCTGTCCACGGACGCTGTGATCGTAGCGAACATTGCCGGACATTTACCTACTACGACTTTACCTACCGAGATATTAAATAATTATCAGCATCTTGAGTTAGCGGACCCCGCGTTTCATCGCTGCGCCCCGGTGCACATGTTAATAGCGAGTGATTTATTTCCGTATATCTACTGCGGAGATAAAATAGTACCCGACCAGCCGGGTAGACCCGTAGCATTAAAATCGATTTTCGGCTATGTTGTTACTGGTCAGGTTAACTTGAATCAACTGCGCGAAGAGGTCCACGCACCTAGCTGCACTTCCTTTTCCGGGTTTTCAAGTTCACTCGATTTAGACCAGGTCATGAACTCATTTTGGGAAATTGAAAACATACCCTCTGAGCGACCGCTGAAACCGGACGATGTATTGGCTGAATCAATGTTTGCTAACGATCATACTCGCGATCCGCAAACAGGTAGGTACATAGTCAAATACCCGTTGCGGCCGGACCATAGTCTCGGCGAATCTCGACAGATGGCGCTTCGCAGGCTTACTAATTTAGAAGCGCGACTCGAACGCGACTCTCATTTAAAGTCTGAATATCATAAATTTATGGCTGAATACGAGTCGCTAGGGCACATGACATATGTAGGTGTAATGCAAGATGTGAACTCCAAGTACTTGATCCCGCATTTTTGTATCGTCAAACCTACGAGTACGAGTACGAAGTATAGGTGCGTTTTCGATGCTTCAAGTCGGACAACCAACCAGAAGTCGCTCAACGACGTGTGTCTAGCTGGTCCTAAGCTACAAGCAGACATTAATGTCATATTAATGAATTTTAGAATACATGCCGTATGTCTATCGGCTGACATCTGTAAGTGTTATCGTCAAACTTTAATACACAAAGATCAACGGCAGTATCAACACATACTGTGGCGAGAGTCAACGGATCAACCAATCAAAGTGTACGAACTCAACACAATAACTTACGGTGTTGCAAGCAGTCCGTATCTAGCGATTAAGGTGCTTCACACTTTAGCGGATAGTGAGGTGCACAATTTTCCTCATGCTGCGCGAGTGCTAAAAACTGGATTTTTTATGGATGATCTATTATGGTCAGAGCCTAGTGTCGAAGAAGCGCACCAGCTGCAAAAGGATATACGTGCGTTACTAAAAAGTGCTGGGTTTGTATTGCGCAAGTGGTCAAGCAACTGTCCTCAAATCTTAGAGGCAGTACCAGAGGATCATCGCGAGACGTCTATCGAGTTCGACGATGACCTTTCACTCAAAGTACTCGGTCTCCAATGGCAACCGGCAAATGACTGCTTTACCTTTAAATGTGCGCCCACTGGTCAAGAGATAACTAAACGTACTGTTTTATCGCTTATCGGTCGCTTATTTGACCCACTCGGCTTCGTGGCTCCATGCGTTTTCTACGCTAAAAGTTTTATGCAGAGACTCTGGACTTTAAAACTGGAATGGGACCAGAGATTGCCAGCGAATCTGGAAGCAGAATGGCTAGCTTTCGTCAAAGAGCTACCTATGCTCTCGGAGTTCAAACATGAACGGCATGTCACAGTTGCACAGACAACTTACTGTCGCATTTTCGGTTTCTCCGATGCATCATCACTCGGTTACTCGGCAGTTCTGTACCTTTATACCAGAAATGACATCGGCGAAAGCAAGATCAGTTTGTTAATCGCGAAATCAAAGGTCGCTCCAATTCGATCAATTTCTATTCCACGACTGGAGTTGATGGGATTTCATCTGCTATCGAAACTTGTCAAGTATGTAGTACCTATACTAGAAGCGCGATCCATTATTGTAAACGAGCAGCTGCTGTTCACTGATGCTTCAGTCGTGCTGGCATGGCTAAACACACCGAGCTATAAGCTCAAGACGTTTGTAGCTACTCGTGTAACCAAGATACACGAAGCAGTGCCTAGTGCGAGTGTATCACACGTCAGTGGCGAACATAACCCATGTGCTGACGTGCTATCTAGAGGCGCCTTACCGTCAGCTTTGCTTGCCATGCCTGAATGGCTCCATGGTCCTAGTTGGCTCTTAAATGAACATTGGCCGATTCATTCAATTGACGAGTTCAAAAACGAGAATGTACCGGAGCTGAAACTTTTAAAAGAGTCAAAAGTTATGGCTTCTACCAAAGAACCATCTAATCTAATATATGAACTAACTGAAAAACATTCTAATTACTCTAAACTGGTCAACGTTGTAGCGTGGATACATAAATTCATAAATAACTGTCGTGCGCCTAATCATGAGCGTACCAGACTGTGTCTAGGCGATCTGAGACAAGCTAAGGACACTGTCATAAAGGCTGTCCAACAGCAGCATTTCGGCAATGATATATCTGCTCTCTCCAAAGGACTGAAACCTCAGCAATCTTTGCTAAAACTCAACCCCTTTGTTGACGCAAATGGTTTCCTGAGGGTAGGGGGTAGACTGGCATTGGCTATGTTATCTTTTGACAAAAAGCATCCTGTCCTGTTACCCAAAAAATGTAATTTCACAAATCGTCTGATAGATCATTATCACGTTTTATACTTGCATGTAGGTCCATGCACCCTACAAGGTATCCTTACTCAGAAATATTGGATAGTATCAGCGCGCAATGTCATCCGACTGCGCACTCGAAAATGCTTAGCATGTTTTAAAGTTAGGCCGACAGTCAGACAACCCATTATGGGCCAGTTACCGAAATTTAGGTTGCAGGACGTACACGCATTCCACACTGTAGGTATTGATATTGGCGGGCCTTTTCAAACAAAAGAATCCACTCTTAGAAATGCACGCGTTCATAAGGCCTACTTATGCATCTACGTTTGTTGCTCAACACGCGCTGTTTTTGCGGACACATTGACCTCATTGAGTACAGAATGTTTCCTTGCCTCATTTGATCGTTTTTCGGCTAGACGCGGACTTTGTCGTACAGTGATCTCAGATAATGCTACTAATTTTGTATCAGCGGGAAAACAGTTAGCGGAGGTCTCGCAGTTCTTACAAAATAATGTTGATGAGATTACTGCTGGTCTCACAAGGCGCCAAGTAGAATGGAGACATAACCCGCCGACAGGTAGTCACTTTGGAGGATTGTATGAAGCTGCGATTCGCTCATGCAAAGATATTCTAAAACGAACTGTCGCAGATAGGACTTTGACATTCGAAGAATTAACAACTTTATTCGCGCGTGCGGAAGCTGTACTAAATTCTCGACCTCTGTGTACCTTGTCAACTGACCCGAACGAGTTTGAAGTACTTACACCAGCTCATTTTCTGATAGGTCGCGAAATGTTAAGCGTTCCTGAATATGACCTCACTACTACCCCTGTACGTAGGCTCAGTCGTTGGCAAGTTGTGCAACAGATGGCTCAGCAATTTTGGCGTTTGTGGCGTAAAAACTTCCTCCACACACTTCAAGAACGTCAGAAGTGGGCAAGTGGTTGTCGAGATCTGAAGGTTGGAGATCTGGTGTTGATGCATTCTGACGCACCGCCCCTTCAGTGGCCGATAGGAAGAGTCACTAAAGTACATACCGGACCTGACAATGTAACTCGTGTCGTCACTGTACGCACGAGAAATAGTGAATTTACACGACCAGTGGTCAAATTAAGCCCTCTCCCTCTTGACGAGGAATATTAATCTATGCTAAAATTCACACAACGCCTAATTAGTTCGTTAGTTATTATAACTATATAATATATTTAAACAATATATTCATACATTCCATTCTCTCTTTCAGCTAATTTTCTTTAGTAATTGATTAGTTATTATTACATACAGTCCACTATCTCTCTCTATAAAGCTACACTTTTTTTTGGTACACATATATATTCTTTACACACCACATCTCAGTTACTTCCCACATTAGACAAACAGCTGATTGTAACTGGGAAATCCGGATTGTTCGGATTTCGGTGGGGGGAAAATGTAGGGACCTTGACCTTTATATTTTCAAATCACCCGCCAAATCCACGGAAGACACTTCGCGGCCAACCGACGGTCGAGCGCGCCCTCTGTGCGCGAGCGCTGAGAAGAAGTGAGAAAAAATGGCACCGGCGGTATACACCTCGTCGCGACGCGTGTGACATAATATAATAAAAATAACGAAAATACCATACTAAAACACAAGGAGGACTTCAAGAAGCAGTGGCGGGTGAGTCCCTTAAAGGTCAAAATTATTCAAATTCTGTAAACTAAGCCCAGGGCGCGACAGTTGGTAACATCACTAGTATCTTATACATATTTGGTCTGTAAACATACTAAACCCGTAACAGATAATCTCAATATTAGACAAATAATTAATTTTGGCCCGTGGGGTGCCAAACTAAAATGTTACCCCCACATCTTTTCCAGTGGGTGTCGTCAGAGGCGACTAAAGGAAAAATACTGGATGGTGGGCACCAGCAACTTCTGAGATATTTACACCTATAACTGCGATCCCCAAGACGCCTGCACAGCGTTTTTCTTGACATACGAACAAAGTTACTCAATCTTTGTTTACTCGACGCTGGCTGGAGTAAGATTTTTCTGTGTTTAAGATTATGGTATCCCAGCATATATTTTTTACTTTGTTCACATGTGCAAGAAAACGTTTACTATCATTATTTTGTAAAAAAACATGCAAATATGAACTCTACTATGTAGTGGTATTGTGTATCTATAGTGGGGTATCATCATTATTATTTGATATTGGAATAGGACTTACGTTTAGCAAAATTCTTTTTTAAAGGTGGTGGATTTTCATCATTATCACTTGAGATGTATCTCTTTGTCTGTAGAGATCTGCGCTTCGGTATGTCCTTGTTTTGTTCAACTTCTGAATCTGTTTGTAAGTCCGACGTTACCTCTGCCAGTTTTAATTTTTTTTTCGCTTTTTCTATACAATCTGTTGATCAAAGTAGCACATGAGTCACCCAAACTGCTTAAAATATCCTCTTTAAGCAGTTATAAAGATATTCAAAGACATAAAAATAATGTGTTGCATTCAAGAACACTGAAATTGTGTACAGTTCCAATATTTTGTACTAAGTCTCAACCAAACAATAACTTAACCATGATAAATGTAGGTTGAGACCACACCACAAATTTATACACTCTTAGTGGCACTAGCATAACAATCCAATCACTTTATTATCTCTCATGAGAGTTCTTGTAGTGACTTTTATGATCCAGCTTAAACCATATGTATGTGTATGCATATGGAATGTGATTGTATGCACTGACTTGACCCTATTTGTTAAACGGTAGGCGGCTAACCATACATATTAGATCACTTACACAGCAGCAAGCAAACCATAAAGCCATTCCTGAGGCTTGATGTCAGACAGAAAGTAATTGAACTAAGTCATCCCTTATTTACAACATGAACTGAATAGAATTATATAAGATTCACAGAATAAAAACATAACTTGATTACTTTTATAGTATTTGGTTTTATTGACAATTATTTGAATTTAATGTAAGTAATAATTTTATTACGTCAATCAGTACTAATATTATAAATGCGAAAGTAACTCTTTCTGTCTGTCTGTCTGTTACGCTTTCACGCCAAAACGACTGGACCGATTTGAATGAAATTTGGTATGGATATAGTTTGAGACCCGGGAAAAAACATAGGATAGTTTTTATCCAACTGCGCAAAAAGAGGTTAATTTTTTTGCGCGATAACCGACATACGCGCGGGCGGAGCCGCGCCCGGAAAGCTAGTATAACAATAATTGTCAACGATTATTCATACACACACACCTTGATTAATTCAATCACTATCCTAAGATTGACTGGTAGATAAGGCTGAAAGTGATAAGGCTGCCCATCATAACACTGTTACGATGGGCAGCCTTATGTTGTGCTGTTGTTTATTATATAACAATGTATTTTTAAAGAGGTGTAATAATAGAAAGCTATCTCTATCTAAAAAGTTAGCAAAAATCATTTGCAGTTAATATTAGGGTTGCTAACTTTCCAATATGCCAGACCCTGATATTTGAAGAAAAACCCTGTCCAAGTTGGACTCATACACAGAGGGTTCTAAACCAACACAGAATATACCATAAAATAATTATTTTTCACATGTTCAATATTCTTAGCGTGGCCGGTTTTATTAAGTACTAGCTTTCCGGGCGCGGCTCCGCCCGCGCGTATGTCGGTTATCGCGCGAAAACATTAACCTCTTTTTGCGCAGTCGGATAAAAACTATCCTATGTTTTTTCCCGGGTCTCAAACTATATCCATACCAAATTTCATTCAAATCGGTCAAGTAGTTTTGGCGTGAAAGCGTAACAGACAGACAGAGTTACTTTCGCATTTATAATATTAGTACTGATTTAGACAAAAGCAAATTTGACACTCATGTATAGTATCTTTTTTAAAGATACAGCAAACACAAAATAAGTAGGTATAATAGATATCATGTTTTTTGTATGGGGACCCCCTTTTATTTTTAACTTATTGTAAAATGTCAACTGGCTACCTATTACAATTCCCAAGATATTATAGATTATGAGAGGCAGATAATACATCTTGGACAGACAGACAGCCAATGATTAGTAATAGGGTTCAGTTTTCTAGTACAGAACCCTAAAAACAGTAATTTCACAATTATGTTAATTTAATTAAATAATGGACTTAGGTAAACACTACTTATACTATGTACCACTAGGTAAAGAGGTAGGCCAGTACCACTAGGTTCAACTTATTTTCTTTCGTGGACTATGACTTCTTTTGCAATTTAATATACGAGTATAAGTAAAGTTTGATACATCAAGTGAGTCTTTGTAATTGTGTCCAAGAACGTTGGCTACCTATTTCTATAATTAATCATTTATTATTTCCTCATACAATACACTTGCTAATGTATATTTATTTCAGCAATTTCTGAGACATTGGAAACCAGTAACAGCATGCAACTACCATATCAGGTTGCACGCGATTAGTTAGAAAAAAAGTAATTTGGGTTTAATACCTATGAACCGCCATGCGCCATGCGCAATACTATTCAATATTGATTTGAGTTTGTACCTGATTTCTTTTCAGTACCATTGTGGACAACAGGCCTTACGTGAATGTTCTGAATATATTTACCTACCTAATTTTTTTTCTTTCCCGCCATTTTCATCTAGGCTAGGACTCACGATACCTACTTTAACTTATTTACTTACACTGAGTAACGGAGTGTTAAGTGAAATGAGCGCTTTTTCTTGATGTACACCAATTGGAGATTTTAAAGATATATATTATTGAATTGCTTACCAGGTTCCGTGAAGATTCGCTGAACGCCATATAATTTCCATTTCTCATCTGGAGTGTCCATTTGGAGAGCAGTCGATGAAATTCTTTATTCCCTTTTACCGGTGGCCAATAAACTTCTCGACGTCGTGGTGTGAGCCAATTCGTTTGAACGATAGCAATTCTTCCATTTCCTGTCCCCAACCCCGACTCTTCTTCAAATTGTACTATGGAATACATTTTTAATTTTTCTTTTGCCTTAAAAGAGCCGTAACGTTCAACGTTCGTTCGGCGCGAAATTCGTTCCAGTGCTGCCAACTCCAATCAAGAAAAAGCCCGTACAAGTCAATATAGGTATTTTATTTAAACAAAAGATTTTTAATATTGATTAGATTATAGTAGATTGTAGAAGTAATAGCATTGGAACTGCAATATATTAAGCTATTAATTACATATAATAAGCTATTAGGACTTCCCAACAAGGTTCATTATAGGTGTTTGTTATTCCACGTATTTTCCGAAACTTATTTCTTAGCTACTTTTACTTCAGCTTAGGGCTTTAGCAAAGCAACTTTCGTTAAAATCCGTACCTACAGTAGTTTTCACGATATGGATATGGTCAAATGAATATTGCAGAGCATAAAACGATTGACAACTAAAATAAATTGAATGACATTTTATATAGGTATACAAATTATTATGATATATGTACAGGGTTATTGAAAAAGTGCTAACAAACTCTTGAATTATTATTTTTTTGTGCTTTTTTTCTGTGTTTTTGACGGAAGACCACCTGATGTTAAAAGTCTCTTGTGCCTATAATTTATTATTTCATATTTTATTATTTTGTTCGATGTAATTATTCAAAGGTAGCACGATGTGCTTCAGTGTCGCCGCGGCGGGCGCTCTTGGCTAAGAGTAGGCGTTAAGACAAAAAACATGTTATTTTTTTTTCAAAACAAAAAAAGTGTGTCTCAAAATAATTGTTAGTAGGACTAGCAGAAGTCAACCCTAAGAGGTTGTTAGCATTTTACCAATAATTCTGTAAATATACTTGTGGAAGTCAAAACTATGCTGATTCAAAATTTCCTGTGGTAACATTTTCATGGTCCGACTTCCACAACTTACGAGTAGGTTAGTTAATTTCGTATACATATATGAGCCTATATAAATATTATTTCATAATTGTTCGTTAATTTCTCTATGCAATTGATTGTTTTGTTTTATATTACATTGTAAAACCTTCACTTACACGACAGATAATAGTACCTATATACACCTTAGTCTTACTATTTATGTGCGCTTGTCCGAAACGCTAGAGGCGTAATTCATTCAGATCGATCTCATTGCAAATTATGTAGTAAGCAACTCAAATTCACCAAAAAAACTGTATTTCATCATGACTTCCACGTTACCACGCACGACAGATTTATTTTCTGGACGATAAAATTCTGTTTTGGCAACATTAGTCAAATGTAATTTGAGAGTCCAAATAAACCATGATTCATAATACAATAATATCACGGGGGTAGTTGTTAGTTAAACATCAAAAATTTCTGCAATATTTTAATTTCAATTTAAAAATAGTAATTTATAGTTGTTTAATATAATTTATATGTATAATTAAAGTTTATACTACAGTACCTGCTGGGCTGTGTTATCTAAACAAATAAACATCAAGTTACTTAAATAAATCACTTATTTGTTTTGCACTACAACAATGAACAAAATGGAGGCCATCAAAGAAACAATTTCAAAAATGAACAAAACTTTTCACTTGAAGCTGGCTGAATTTGAGGAAAGGCAGGTTAAACTCTCTACGCCTTCATCTGCTGATGCTCTTTCAGCAGACTTCTCAAACTTTAAGACTTTTGTGATCAGTGCTCTCCGTACACTCCAGACTCAAGTTGAGATGAATTCAAAGATGATTGACACCTTAGAAATGCATAGCCGTAGAAAGGTGCTTCTTTTGCATGGTGTATCTGAAGAAAAGGCTGACATCTCAGCTGTCATCATTGAGACAGTAGTAAATAAGTTAAAGCAAAGAATTCCTCACGAAGCCACGACACGACACATTCATGCTGGCACGGCAGAAGTTTGGTGTTTCCAAGTGCTGGACGCATGAAGGCTCTATCTTTGTGCTGGATGGCGACGGTGTGCGGCATCGAGTATCATGTACAACGGATCTTGAGCAAATCAGCGTGCAGGCCGCCACGAGCTCCGTCGCAGGCTCGAAGGAACCGCCTGTGGCAGTACTTAAGGAACCTTCGGCATCCGCAAGAACAAGACGTGTAGCCAAAAAGTAACGGTACGTCATAACATTTCATTGACGAATTGAATCTTGTTATCAACAAAGATTATTCTGCTGTGCACCTACTGTGGGTACTTATGACTTTAGTGGTTTTTTTTTTGTAAAACTCCAAACGAAGTACCTATATGAAGGTATCCTTCGTTAATTCTCAAAAAGTTAGCACATACATTTTATTTTGTAACTATTTTGTCACTGACTGACATTCGCTATTATGTCAATATTATCGTCAACTGTCATTGTCAACTTGTGACCATAAATTTTGTTTAGACTCGAACAGTTTGTACATTTACAGTTCGTCAAGTATTTGGAAGCACTTTGTTATTTTTACGTAAGATGTTATATGTTGTTGTACACTTTTCATATAAAAACCAGCAGGTACGTTATATGAGTAAGTAGGTACCGCCTACTTGCATATCTATATATATATTTTATATATAATTGTATTTATTATTTTATATATATTTGTAATTAACTAAAAATTAAATTATTTGTATTTATAATTTTATTTATTTTATATATATTTGTAATTAACATGTATATAAAAAATAAATAAAATTATATATAAAATATATATATAGATATGCAAGTAGGCGGTACCTACTTACTTATTTTATTTAAATTGTTAAATGTTGAACATATTGAGTGACAATGTTGATAATGACAATTATTCATCTTTATCATCGTCCTGCAGTAATGACAGTTTTTTAAGTATCCCTTCTCTTTCTGAAACTTTAGAATCACACTTTTCTGATGTACCTAAAAATCTTAACGATATTCATATTAATGCGCAGAGCATTCCGGCTCATTTCCCTGATTTGCTGACGTCATTTCAAAATAAGAATGTTCACGCTATTCTAGTCTCCGAATCTTGGCTGAAGCCATCTCTTCCTTCAGTATCATACACCTTACCAGGGTTCAATCTCATTCGCAATGATCGGTCATTTGGCCGCGGTGGTGTTGTAGCTATTTATATCCGTGCCCATATTCTCTTCACTGTAATAAGCACATCAGCTCAACCACCTGCCCCAAATGCTGGCGAACACCTTTTTATTGAAGTTCTTCTCTCCCATTCTAAAGTACTTCTTGGAGTCTACTATAGCAATTCAGATAGCAACAATTACTTCTCGTCCTTTGAAAAGCTCATAACAGACATTATTCCGTCCTATAGTCATACAATAGTTATGGGTGATTTCAACACTTGCCTTTTAAAACATAACAGTCGCACTACTTCATTAGAGACCCTAATCAAAGCTAGCAACATGCATATCCTCCCTCTCGGTGCGACTCATCACTTTCCAAATTCAGTCCCTTCACTTTTGGACCTTATTATGGTGTCGTCATTAGAGCTTGTTGCTAAGTATGGTCAGTGTTCGGCTCATGATTTTTCCTACCATGATCTGATTTTCTTATCCTACAAGATCCGTCCTCCTAAATCTAGACCTACAATTATTCTGCAACCTAATATTAGTGGTATGAATCAAGATGCATTTTTGGATGACGCTAAAAAGGTTGATTGGTCTACAGTTATAGAGTCTGATTCAATTGACGACAAAATTGAAATATTCAATTCTATTATCACCCAACTCTATGACGTTCATGCCCCATTAAGATCTATTAAAATAAAACATACAACTGCGCCCTGGCTTACTGAGGATATACAAATATTAAGACATAAAAAAACAGTTGCGAAAACAAAATATAAGTGTAATCCAACAGATGTGAACAAAACCCGATACACCAAGGTACGGAATCACTGCAATTTGGTGTGTAGAGATGCACAAAGACGCCATATTCATGAGTCTGTTCGAGAAAAGGATCCAGCGAAAGTATGGAAGTTTCTTAGGTCTTTAGGGGTTGGTAAATCTCACCAAGAATCCATTCCCAAAAATCTAGATATAAATTCATTGAACCAATACTTTGTCTCATCGTCTTATATAGACGATTCGTCAAAATATGATACTCTACAGTTTCTTTCTAACGTTACAACCCCTGACCTTTCTTCATTCGTCTTTAGTCGTTCATTGTTAACGACACCCCCAAAACGACACCCCTGGGGTGTCGTTAACAAAAAGCATTTGTTGACGACACCACCGTAATGTTGGGATAACTTATCGCTTAAGAATTTATTATCGAGCTAGATACTCTCAATGGTTAATAAACATATGCAATTGTATCTTTTTATCTCTTTCTCTAATGCACTGGCTGATAACGTTTATGACGTTCAAGAGATAAATTATGTGTCATTTGTGAAGTTAATCAATATATTGACATTTCTAACATTTTCAATAACTTTCGAAGAAAAGGATAACAATGTCCGAATTCAGATTAATAAATACCAATGGCGGAGTGGCCTTACTTTTAGGCAAGTATAAATATCATAAACATAAAAATTATGCAGATGGATCAGTATATTGGAGATGTTCCTCTCACAAAAAGTTGAAATGCCATGGAACAGTTACTACTAAGGTAGGTATGCTATAGATGATGTAGGCCACAATTCGTCAATTGTCAATTCGTCAAGCGTTTTTTTTTCCCTTCAATTATCGTTCATTGGTCAAGCAGTTGAATGGTGACGATTCGTCAAGTCGTTCATACGTATCTATTAGTCAAGTCTTTCTTTTGTGTCAATTCGTCAAGTCTTCGAAAATTGCTTACTCGTCAAATTTTAAAAAAAAATTAAGTAAATTCAGGGGTAATAAAAGACTGGCAACATGTTTAACAAAAGAAAGCCAAGTAAGCAGAATAGTTAAAAAGTTTTTGAGAGGCAAAATAACACCGTATACAAATGTTTAAATTTAATAAGAATCTTAAATTTGAAATAGTCCATGACTAGAATTATGACTTCGTTTTACAATTTGTATGTGATGTTATGGTCGAAAAAGATTTGGTTTATTACTGATATATATAGTCGTACCTATTAGAATTTGTTAATTAACGTAATTTTCTTATTTGATGATTTGCTTTCTGATTCTTGAATAATAATATTGGTAAAAATATTACACATTTTTTTGTTGCGAAGCTTATTAAAAATATATGTTTAAATGCGTGATCTTGATAGTTTTATTTAAATTCCTTAAAAAGAAACACTTGACGAGTAAGCAATTTTCGAAGACTTGACGAATTGATACAAAAGAAAGACTTGACTAATAGATACGTATGAACGACTTGACGAATCGTCACCATTCAACTGCTTGACCAATGAACGATAATTGGAGGGAAAAAAAAACGCTTGACGAATTGACACTTGACGAATTGTGGCCTACATCCTATAGATAGAGGCCACTTCCTACTACATATTTCTTGCTCCTGAAATGAGGAATTGTGTGTTTGCTCTTGTTTCAGGATAAACAAATACATGCATTTGGCAAATTACATACATGTGAGCCAAATGTGCACAAAAATTATGCTCTTAAAATAATGCATGAGCTTAGGGAAACCGTTATAACAAGTGATGAACCCATACCGAAACTTTACAACGATGCAACAAACTCCATCAAAGAGACTGGCTTAGAATTAGTGATACCTATACCCTCATTAAATAATTCAACTAGTTTTTTGTATGGTGCACGGAACAAGAGTTTGGATTTAAAAAAAACGGTATACAAATCTGTCAGTGAAATAGAAATTCCATTGAAATTCCGTGATCAGATTTTAGCAGATTATTGTGACAAGGATGAAAAAGTTCTAGTATTTTGTACTAATAATTGCAGGCAAGCAATAGCAAATGTGACAGAATTTTTTATAGACGGCACTTTTAAAACGTGCCCAACTCCTTTTACTTAGATTTTCTCTCTACACGGAGATATTGGCAGCACATTGGATAACACTAATGTTGTACCATTAGTGTTCGCACTAATGACCCACAGGCGGCAGAGTAGTTATTTTAAACTGTTCAGCATGATTAAGTCACAACTTGCTAACTGGAAACCTATTAAAGTACATTCTGATTTTGAAATGGCATCAATGAACGCATTAAAAATGTTATTCCCCAATATTGTCCTGAAAGGTTGTTACTTTCACTGGTGCAAAAACATTAACAAAAAAGCAGATAAATTAGGTCATTCAAAAGTTTATGCAGAAAAAAGAATTATAGGGTTAACAAAGGCGTTAGCGTTGCTGCCTTCACAACATATCATGGAAGGGTGGCAATTTATAAAGGCGTTGTGTGCAGGCAATATAGAAATGTCACAATTTACAAAATACGTGGAAACTTTTTGGTTGAAGAAACATTCGATTGATGTGATTAGCGTATTCGGAGAAAGGCATCGCACCAACAACGTGCTTGAGGGATATCATTCAAAATTGAATAAAAACATAAACGCCAGCAACAAAACATTGTTACGTTTGTTGAATAAAATTATGCCATACCAAGGGTCAGGATCCATTACAAAACAAAGGAAAAAAAAGCAAATCACTAACGACAATATGATCATGGAAATCCAGATAGGATTAGTGTCTGGAAGTCTCTCAGTAGGCCAAGCCTTGGAGCAATTAAGAAACTAAAGATACTTTTCCTTCACAGGGTATCTATCAGTTTATTTTGTTGCCAACTGATAAAATATTATTACCCTCTTTTCCAACTCGACAGATTTTTAAGTCGTCAGATTTGCAACTCGACATGTCATGATATTATAATAAAAGTACATTGTAGAAGAGAAGTTTATTTACAAAAAAAATAAAAAGGGTAAAAAAAAAACTTATTTAAAATTTTATTAATCTAATGCGTTACATAGTGTAGATAATATTTTATCCACATTATTATTGCTCTTCAATCCATCTGCTATAATTCGGTCTATTTTCATATTTTTTTCAACTTCCGCTTTTCTTCGTTTCTTAGTAGGATTATGTGATACTAAGAACAGTGAAAATATTAAGAAATAAATGTCTTTGTAAGAAAATATATTATAAGGAAAATAATAATAAAATGTGTATTCAATAATTGTACAATTACCGACAGCCTGAAAATCTGACGACTTAAAAATCTGTCGAGTTGGAAATGAGCCTATTATTATTATATTTTACGTTTTGGTTTATTAACATTCGCTCACTTTGCTATGATGAGTGAATAAATAACGAGTAAGCAAAAACTTTTTGGTTTTGGATCCCAAAAAGTTCATACACTTCGTTGAAAAAAGAGAAAATTGTCACTCGTGTCAGGCGATTCTCGAACATTTGCCATTTGGAAAAAATTGTGAAATCGTTGATTTTTGAATAGTCAAAATAATGTCGAAACGATCCAAACATGTGCTTGAAAATAAAAATGCTGATTTTGACGCTTCCTATAGTCAAACCTGGGATACTCAAGATACTCAAATGCTCTATGAGCAATATCACGACGTAAATGTTTGTTCTGTTGATGTTAATCCCTCAACTTCACAAAGGGTTCAGAACAAAAAAGAAGTTGGCATTCAATCTGACAATTATAATTGGGGAAAGGACAACAATGTCAGTACACAAACTCCTGAAATGGCTAATGAAGCAAGCCTGCAAGAAGCAAATCGTAAATTCGGTGAATTGATTGGTCAAGAACTTAACAACGTACCTGTCGTAAAAAGAAGACAGATAATGTTTGAAATAATAAGGATTATTGAGCTTCGATCAAGTTAAATAAAAATATCTTTACAGGTTCTTTTTATTTTATTTATTATTTTGGTATAGGTACGAACATACAGCAGGGTAACAACACTATTTGTTAGTGGTGTCGTCAACAAATGCTTTTTGTTAACGACACCCCAGGGGTGTCGTTTTGGGGGTGACGTTAACAATGAACGGACTCAATTCACCGCTTGTGATGTTAAGAAAAGTATACTTTCTATATCTTCAAATGCTGTTGGAATTGATGGAATAAGCCGAAATATGCTGGTTCCTATTTTAGACGTTCTTCTTCCAACACTGTGTCATATTTTTAACTTTTCCATATTAAATAGTAAGTTTCCTTCATTATGGAAGGATGCACAAATAATCCCTTTGCCGAAAAAATCTAACCCCAAATCTCATTCAGAATATCGCCCAATTTCAATACTTCCTTTCCTATAGAAAGTACTTGAACGATTAGTTTATTACCAAATTAACAGTTTTCTCACTCACAACGATCTTTTAAACCCCCTGCAGTCTGGCTTTCGTCCAGGACATAGCACACTTACTGCACTCCTCAAAATTACTGACGATATCCGTCTAGGGATGGATAACGGCCAGTTAACTGTTTTGACACTTTTAGATTTTAGTAGTGCGTTTAACACTGTTGACTTAGACATCTTTCTTGCAATTCTTCGCTAAATCAACATATCTCCAACGGTGATTGACTGGTTTCATTCTTACCTGTACGGTCGCCGGCAACGAGTTCGCATTGAAGATCGTTTCTCTTCATGGTGTGACACTTCTGCCGGTGTACCTCAGGGTGGCGTATTATCTCCTCTTCTTTTTTCTATTTTTATAAATTCAATATCTCGAAATATTTCAGCATCCTACCACCTCTATGCAGATGATCTTCAATTATACCGACAAGCAACATTGCTTGACCTATATGAAGCAGTGAAAGCAATTAATGAAGATCTGTCTCTAATAATGGAATGGAGCAAAGCTTACGGCCTGAAAGTTAATCCACTTAAAACTCAAGCCATTTTAGTAGGAAGTTCCCGCTTAGTCTCGAAGGTAGGCTGGGACTCACTACCGCGACTGGTGTTTGATGGAGTGACCGTCCCTTTTAGTAAAACTGTCAAAAACCTGGGTATTACTATTGACCAAAGCTTAACATGGGATCCTCAAATAGCTACCACCAGCCGTAAGTTGTTTGCAGCCGCAGGATCCTTACGGAGACTCCGAAACTTTCTACCAACTACCACTAAAATTGCGCTTGCACAATCTCTTTTACTCCCTATTCTCGATTATGCTGACGTCTGCTACCTTGACCTAACCGAAGAGCAACTGAATAAACTTGAGCGTCTCCAAAATTTTTGTATAAGATTCATATATGGCTTACGCAAATATGATCACGTCTCCGATTTTCGTAATAAGCTCAAGTGGCTCCCTATTCGCCGTCGCCGGAATGCTCATATACTATCTCTCCTTTACAGTATTTTGTTCCATCCTTTATCCCCGCGCTACTTCAAGGAACAATTTAAATTTCTTCATTCTACTCATTCTCTGTCTTTACGGTCATTAGAAAACTTAACGCTACAACAACCTGCAACTAAAACTACTTTCTACCACTATTCCTTTGCTGCTGAAGCTGTCAGACTGTGGAATCCATTACCGCTAGAAATTAAACGTTCTCCTTCATTGAAATGTTTTAAGGATCAGGTTAGAAACTATTATCTCTTGCTCTAACTTTCTATAATAATGGACACAATGATACAAACATATTTTTTAATTTAATTATGTGTTTAACATGTAGCAAATTATATGTATATATATATTTTCGATTATATATTTTTAAATTATATGTGTATGTTTATGTCGTATTTATGTATTTATTATAATAATAAAGTATTCAGGCTTAATGTATATTTATATATATGAGTATTGATTTAGTTTTGTAGTTTTTAGTTAATTAGTTAATAATTTGGAAACATCAACTATTTATGCATAGCATTTATTTAGAATATGAGACACCCCAACCAATATTTGGACCATATCCTTTATTGATGGGTTGTCTGGAAGAGATCGCTCTGAGCGATAAGACCGCCCATTGATACACTTGGTTTTATGTTTTAGTGATAAGTGTAAAAGTGTAAAACTTGGGTTGTTGCGGTTTTTATAAATTAAATTCAAAATTACGTGTGGACACTTTTATTGTAGGATCTTGACAAGACAGAGAAAAAGAGTGAAGATATTACATCTATGAAATAGCATAGACAATATTAAATTGTTTTCTCTACAGATCATTAAATGTTCTTAACATACTCTACCGCAAGAAATTATACAATAAAACATAACTGTTAACTACTTTTTATATTAATAAACAATGTGAATTTACAATGCATGTTTTTATAAATACCTATAATATGAGTAAATTTACCTTTTTTAGTTTATACACATTTTAAATAGGGATAGCTAGAGAGTGGACTGTATTTATAATTTAGTTATTTTCCTATATAATGCTATATAAACTATATGGTTAGAAGTATACATAAAACATTGCTGAGCGTCTACATAATGTCTCAGCATGCCATGGTTCTTCCAAGTACTTAGACTGAACTACATTCATGACAATAGTTTACTCAGTATTGTAAGACAAAATAGGCAACTATGGCATGATGCGGCATAGATACATTTTCTATTGCTTAATTTCTAAAATATACTATAGTAGATGTATGTATAGGTATGAGTACATATTTGAGAAAAGCAATGTATATACATGTGCTTTATATATTATAATTAAATGCTAAAATTATGCTTAAGCATTAGGAACTTAACGAAGTAACATCTTATGTATGAAGTAATTAATTTTGTTCTATAGGAAGAATACATATCTTGGTAAAAGATGTTGTATGAACTCTACCATTGGCCTTTTTAACTTCTAAAGCTCTAACTAAACCATCAGCTCCTTGGAACACTCTGGTCACCCTCGCCATGGGCCATGTCATCGGTGGAGTATCTATTTCTCTTAAAATTACCAGAGCACCAACTTTTACATTAGGATATGATTCCTTCCATTTAGGACGGTTTTGTAATACATTTAGATAATGTTTAGACCAATATTTCCAAAATTGTTGTTGAATAGCAGTACATTTCTGCCAGAATTTAAGCCTATTTATAGGTAGATTTGTGAGATCTTGTTCTGGAATACATGTGAAAGGTTCACCAGTTAAAAAATGTGCTGGGCTCAGATAAGAAAAATCGTTTGGATCTGAAGAAATTTCCATTGGGGCAATTGGTCTACTGTTCAGAATTCCTTCTATTTGAATTAATACAGTGTTAAGTTCTTCGTAAGTAAGAATATGAGATCCAAGTACTCTCTTTAACAAAGTTTTTGTGCTTTTAACAGCGGCTTCCGCTAGTCCAGCGAACACAGGAGAATAGCAAGGGACAAAATTAAAATTTATGCCTAACTTAGAAGCTGCATTTTGAACCTGTGTTTGGTGGGCCTTGGAATTATTTAGCTTATAAATTTCTGACAATTGAGTATTGGCTGATTTGAAGGTGCCTGCATTATCACAATAAATGTCAGATGGGATATTGCGCCTAGCTATAAATCGTTTCAGAGATGCTAAAAAAGTTTGGGTTTCTAGGCTAGATAAAAGTTGTATATCACAGGCTTTTGTGACGAAACATACATAGATAGCTATGTACGCTTTTGTCGTTATGACGCCTCTCATCCTAGATTGTTTGATCAACACAGGGCCTGCAAAATCCAACGCTACCTTTTTGAAGCATCTGTGAACGTTTACACGATCAGCAGGCAATGATCCCATCAATTGTTTGGCAGTTACACCTTTGTGTCTGAAACATGTCATACATTTGTGAATAAATTTCTTCACACATCTCAAGCCATTAACTATCCAGTATCGTTGTAATAAGCTACTTAAAACTAGTCTTTGACTAGCATGTAACAACTTGATATGCTCATTTTCAATGAGGAGTTGAGTTACAAATGACTGTTTCGGCAAAATAATTTGATGTTTTTGACTATATGGTAGTGATGAATGTTGCAAACGGCCACCTACTCGTAGGAGGCCTTTTGAATATAAAATAATAGAATAAATGGATTTAATGACTTTAGATAGGAAGAAGCCGGGTTACCTGCCCTCAACAAAGCCATTTCTTGAAAAAAATATTTTTCCTGTTCATTTTTGATTAATAAATGCAGTGCTTCGCTTGCTTCTACATACCTTATGAAATTTTCTTTAGTTTTAATTGACCCTGGCTTGCTGTTTTTACAGAACCTGAATAGGTATGCTAACACATTTACTAATTTATTAATATTAGAGTATTTCTCTATAAAAAAGTCAAAGAAAGTTTTTGGCTTCATTTGTGATGCTGCACACACCAATTTTTCTTTCAGCTCAGGTAAGTTTTGAGACATATTATTACTAAACTCGGCGACATTGTAACTTACGTCTTTCAGAAAGGTTGGACCAAACCACCACAGCTGGCTACATTGCAGCTCTGCAGGCGTTATGGGTTTCGTCAAATAATCGGCTGGGTTTAAATTACTAGGTATATATGCCCATTTATATGAGTTTGTGAGCTCATTGATGATTTTGATTCTATTAGCTATGTAGGCATTCAGCAATGCTGGATCAGTCTTCCTCCAAGCCAATACAACTTGTGAATCACTATATAGGTGCACAGAATCGATTTTGATTTTCTTTTTCAGAGTGTTATGCACTCTGGTACTTAATTTTGCAAGTAATAATGCGGCATTTAATTCTAGACGAGGCACTGTTAATTTGTTTGTTTTAGAAGCCACTCTAGATTTTGAGCAGAGTAAGGACACCGTCACCATACCTTGGCTGTCAATAACCCTCAGATACACAGCACAACCCATTGATGCGATGGAGGCACCTGAAAACCCGATCACTTGTATTGAATTATTCTCTGAGCATATATTGCGTGGTATAGTGATATGTTCCATCTGTTGCAGGCTATTGTAAAATTGCAACCATTCATTTTGTAGGCTTGGTGCAGGTGTCATGTCCCATTCTATGTTTGCGTCCCAGAGTTTTTGCATTATTAATTTGGCTTGTACAAAGACTGGCCCAGTAATGCCTAATGGATCATAGAATTGGCTAATGTAACTAAGCATTTGCCTTTTTGTTTTAGGTATTTCGTGAGCTAGTGGGCAAGATATTTTAAATGAATCTTGTTCAATATCAAACTTCAACCCCAGGGTTTTTATATCCCTGTTGAGCTCTAATTCCCCAAAGTTCTGCTGATGCTCTGGTACTTCTGCCAAAATCGCCTTATGATTAGCTGACCACTTATGCAGTTGGAAACTACCCTTACTTAGCAATTCGATCAATTGTTCTTTTGTAGCGATTATGTTGGGCAAATTACTGTCTGTATGGAGCACATCGTCAACATAGGTTGAATTGAGCAAAACTGCAGCTGCCAACGGGTACTGATCACCATATCTCACAACTAGCTCTAGTAAACACCGCGTAGCCAGCCAAGATGAACATTTCAGGCCATAGGGAACTGTTGTTAGCTGAATGCATTTAATTGGCTCATCTGGGCTGTCTCTCCAGAGGATGTTTAGCAGAGATCTTTGCTCCTTTTGAATAACTATGTTTCTGAACATACGTCTGACATCACATATGAAGAAGTATTTGTGCAATCTAAATAGCAGTAGGATGTCAAACAGTTCTTGCTGAACTATTGGTCCATTTAACATCAAATCATTCAATGAAACTTTGTTGTTTGTTTTCATAGACCCATCAAATACTGTTCTTAATTTTGTTGTTACAGCATTTTGTTTTATTACTGCATGATGAGCAAAAAAATAGACTGGGTCCTTTGTTAGATCATAAAGAGTAATGTCTACTACAGAGGCATGACCTAATTCAAGATATTCATGAATAAAAGCATGGTACTCTTTATTTAATTGTTGATCTTTTTGTAATCTATTCTCAAGATTTAAAAATCTTTTTAATGCTAGTCCAAGTGAGTCTCCTAGAGTGTTGTTCATATCAGCAAGAGGCAATTTTAATGGCATTGAAACTTCAAATTGGTTGTGTTCTAATTTGACAGTGTTGTTGAAATGTTCCTCAACATATTGATGTTCAGAAGTACGTTCATGAAATGCTTCAGGTACTTTTTCAGTTTGCCAAAATTGAGATATTGTGCTACTAATGTTTGATTCACAATCCTGGCAGAAGAGAGCAACAGCTGAGCCTGAGGTGGTTGAGTTAGGGACTGTACCTGCCACAATGTAGCCAAACTGTGTATGTATTAAAGTTGGTTGTGCAGCATCACCTTCCACCAGATACTTTGTTAGCTGGAACTTCTCATCCTGCGGCAGCAGCGCCTGGAAAAATACATCAGCACCGAGTAAGATGTCCATATTGCTGCTGATATGATAGGAGTCATCGGCTAGTGTTATGTTGTTAGGCAGGTTTATTTTTGTTATGTCAATCGAGCATTGAGGTAATTTTGTTGTTATTTGATCAACTAGCAGGAGATTGGCTCTCACTTTGTATGGATAAGCACATGAAAAGATGTCTAACTGCATAGCATGTCGAATCGTCTTCCCAGTATTGGCTATACCTACCACTTGAGTGTAGTTTGGTGATAGCTGCTTACCAATTTTTCTAGCTACACTAGAGGTTATGAACGATGATTGGCTAGCTGAGTCAAGTAATGCTTTGACTATAATTTCCTTGCCTGTTTGTGAGATAATTTTGACCTTCGCAGTAGGCAAAAGAACTTGAGTTTTTGTGCTCTCACTTGTACTTGTATTTGTTACATTTGAGCTAATGCCAGGTTCCGTGGCATGTTTTGTTTGCTCACTGCTATGCAGGAGACTGTTGTGTGCAGTAGACTTGCAGGTTTGACATTTAAAGTGAAATTTGCATTTACTTGCATGGGAGTTTAAGCAAATTTTACAGAGTTTTCTGTTATTAATAAATTTCAACCTTTCTTTTACAGAGGCTAGCACAAAACTAGGGCAAGTATATAATTTGTGTGACTTACCACAGAAGATGCAGTCCTTCATGCCGTTGCTGACCACCGCAGAAACCTTACCCGATGTGTAGATTGACCGTGAAGACTCATCACACTCTAGAGCCATTGCTCTAGCTTCTAAAAATTGTATGAGAGCGGTATTAGTGGTTAGTATCGGCTGCGGTTGGGCTAGTGCAAGATGATATGCATTGCGAGTAGCAGCATCTAATTTTCTAGTTAATATGCATACAAGTATACTGTCCCATTTGTTTATTGGCTCCCCAAGGTTTTTGAGTGCTGCTAAGCACTGTTTGACAGATGAAATGAAAGCCCTTAGAGAGGCAGTGCTGGCTTTGTTGAGGGAAGGCAAGTCTAACAATGTTGATATATGCTCATGAACTATTCTATGTTTTTTATCATACCTATCTGACAATAGTTTTATGGCTTCCTTATAACTAGACGCTATTACAGGTAGATTTTTAACTAGATCATATGCCTCGCCCCTAAGGAAACTACGCAGGTAAAAAAACTTTTGTATATCACTCAGGCTGTTGTTCTTATCGATAAACGCACTAAACATTTCACTGAATGGGTTGAATTCTGTGTATTTCCCGTCGAAAGTCGGCATGTCTACTTGAGGAAGTTTTAATTTCGTAGCTGAACTTGAAGCAGATGGGTTGGCGCATCCTTTTTTTGCCAGTTCCGCTAGGCGCGCGCGCAAAGCAGCAATACATTCTAAATAGCAGGTTTCAGTATGAGTCGGGTCTTCGGCTAATTCTGCTAAATCCATATTAATGGTGTCGTACTCACCATAGCTTGCTAAAGTTTTTTCTTCAAGCAGGGTTGTCATTTCTAATGACGCCTCGTCAAGATAACCGCTTTTAATTCTCCCGTGCGTGCGAGTTAGGTTTCCCTTGAGAGCACCTCGTCTTGTGACGAGACGCTTTATTTCTTCTTCGCTCATTGTACTCGCTACACACACGCAACTTTTGGCTTACAATTATTATAGAAACTTTTATGTTATCTTGAACTTAAGCAAATTGCAACATGAAAAAGATGGATGACAAGAGTCAAGCAAGACCTTATCGGAGTGTTCGCTGTCCGTGACCTACTTTGTTGTTCAATCTTTGACGCTATCCTTTATTGGGCGCTCGTGAATCTTGCGCACCGATTGGCCGATACGATTTTAAGGACTTCGCTGATGTCCGCTATTGGTCCGTTGTTTCGCCCTTGATCAATCGCGCGAAGTTTAAATCCGCCGTTTTTTGTTGCAAGTTGCAAATGAAGTGTGCTATTTAGAACGAACTTACGGGTCGTAGTGGAGTTGAATGAACTTGCTTGACTTGCTTTGATTGGCTTGAATCCTTTGACGTGCTGTGTGGAATGGAATTGTGTCGGTCGAACAAAATGGCGTTCGATAATCGTCGACAATGATGATGATGATCTTGATGATCTTAATGCAGTATAATTGTTGTGTACCACTGAAATTGTCACCTGGTAACCGCCGATCTGATGCGATGCGTCGTGTCGGGCAAACAAACCACAAAATTGTGTCTGTCCGCAGTCGCCGACCACGAGTTGGCTCGCAGTATTTCTTGCAGATTGGCGATCTTGCTGTGTAACACCACCAAATTTTACGCGTAGTCGCTGGCTTTTAGTTTTAAGGCTCGTATGGACCATGTAAAAGTGTAAAACTTGGGTTGTTGCGGTTTTTATAAATTAAATTCAAAATTACGTGTGGACACTTTTATTGTAGGATCTTGACAAGACAGAGAAAAAGAGTGAAGATATTACATCTATGAAATAGCATAGACAATATTAAATTGTTTTCTCTACAGATCATTAAATGTTCTTAACATAAGTTTATTTTTGTTATTATGGTGTTGTCAATAAAGTGTTATCTATCTATCTATCTAATATCATGGTAATATTATCTATACAGTATTTTAACTCGGCCCTGTCCTTGAAATAACTACCTTCAGCCGCGCGGTACGTAAACATGCGATAGAGCTGTCCGCCTCCAGCATTTTTATAACATTTGCCTACTTTGTGTTTCCATTTAGTTTTGTGATTGTAAATATACTTTTTTTTTATAAACAAATAAAATAATTGTGAATTGATATGTAAATATGTACTTGAACTTGAGAACTTGTTATGTACTCCCAATCCACGGAACTGTTAACCAACAAAAGTGACTCAGATCGGTATTGCGACATCCCGCCGCCGATAATTCATGAGAACGCTGAGGAGGCGCTATTGCAACATTTTGGACACCGGCTTCGTTTAAGGAAATGAATTAAAATTGAATCACTTTACGTTCTCACATCGAACTATTGTCACCTTACCTAGTTAGTAGTAGTAATTATTTTAATTGTATTTTATATATTTAAGTAAATTTCGTTTTTTTTTTGAGTCCTCGCACGCTGCTTGTCCTAACTAACTAGTAAATAAAGAAAGTTATTGTTAAAAAAAACAACACACCGTCCGTTCGTCACTGGGACACTCGCGACTGTCTGCATGCCGAGCGCATGCCTAGATCGAGGCGCGTAGGTATAGCTCGCGCGTAAGGTTGCCAGACGTCCAGGAAATCCGGGATAGTCCCGGAATGGTGTGTCTTGTCCCGTGTACAGTAATTGCGATCAAATTCGTCCCGGAATTCACTGGTTTTAGGGTTTTTCACAAACATACGGACTCCAATAAAATGCTATGCACGGCGCATGCGAACCGTGTATGTATAACTATATAATGTTACAGAGCTTTTTCTTATAATGTTGATCCAAAGTTTCAAAATTAGCCTTAAAAAGTGGCTCAATTTTGTTTAAAGGTAAATTTTATGTTATAACGATTTATAACCTAATTTGAGTAACAATCTTTATCTCAAATAATTATGCGAAACAATAATTGCCATTTATGTTTACCTGCCGACAGGACGTATAAAACCACCAAATTTAACGAATATTTATATGCAACGTCAGTTGGGGCAAGTAACCCTCACGGGGTAAGTGCGTGTACCTACGATATCGTCGAGAACTGATCGGAATTGTGATAAAACTGTCATCTAACATTCATAATATCATTAATATAAACCATATTTTAGGTGACGTTAGCATTAAAGATAAGCACCTGACACCATTTTAATTTCAATCACAAAAAATCTCCTAGTCCAAATTTGTGGTGTGTGCAGAAATCGAGAAAAATCTTGGTATAATGTTGATTTCAAGCTATTTGAATGAGGTGACAATATTAATCAGTACTAATATTATAAATGCGAAAGTAACTCTGTCTGTCTGTCTGTTACGCTTTCACGCCAAAACTACTGGACCGATTTGAATGAAATTTGGTATGGAAATTGTTTGAGACCCGGGAAAAAACATAGGATAGTTTTTATCCAACTGCGCAAAAAGCGGTTAATGTTTTTGAGCGATAACCGACATACGCGGGGGCGGAGCCGCGCCCGGAAAGCTAGTCATTAATAATATATCTAGGCTTCAAATGTATTATTATACTCATTTTTTTAAACTAACGCATGTTTTGCTGACTTGAAATACTATAATCTCCAAAACCATATTTGGAGAAGTGCGATGTTCCATAATGGGGTAAGCGCGACGCACCATGCGGTTGCCCCGAGTCAGCTATTGTCAACGTTTTTATGAATGTTACCATAATGGATCTGCATCATCATCACACGAATTAAGTTCTCTGCCTAACATATTTCGTATATTATTATAAAGGGTTTTTAGAGTTTGTAAGTAATACAAATTGGGTAATATTTAGCTTTAAAAAAAAATGTTTAGTTGGTTCAGCTGTTATTCATGCTATCGATACAGGTAATATAATTATTTAGCCTAAACTGAGATCAGCTTAAATGATGTGGTAAATCCAATATCTCCACAACAACCCGTCAAACAATTTAGCTTACATGAGGGTACTCGGTACTCGACACGAGTGGAAGTGATTTTATTTTGTCCGGTCAAATAAATTATTTAATATTTCTAAACTAACTTGTTATACTTGAAGTTGTAATCAGTGAGTAAACTACATTATTCTGATTCAGTGGATATATGGGGTGTAACATAAAACCTGAGGATTAAACCGAAATATTGTGTTAAAGTAACAGTGAATTACGTATTGAAATATTATTTACGTAGATCTACCCCCACACAAGTATCAATCGTGCATTGTTGATTCTAGAACCGTAATTCGATCACTTCAATGTCACTGATTGCGAAACACACGGTGGCGTTCGAATCTCAATGAACTAAAAATATTTTTGCCGCGACTAAATAACCCAGGACGATAACGTTACGACACCAACAGAGGGCGCCGGCTGTAACATCGTTCGTATTCTTTTCGGTGGGACCAAACCTCAGCCCAATGGCGTCGAGATCCAATGTTTGCGCAGGGTGCTTAACCGTCATTAAAGGAAGAAAGTATATGAAATGCTCTGCTTGTGAGCAGACGTTTGACCTATTGTGTGCTAATGTCTCAGAAAAGAGCTTCATTAGGGCTTCTACGTCGGAAGATTGGAAGTGTGACGCTTGCAAGAGTAAACAGCCAAGAAGCGATAATACCAATACTCCAGTTCGTGGGTATAGGGCTGGGTGCCGCCCAGAGGGTGCCACTAGTGGATTGGACCAAGAACTTGAATGTGATAAAAATACTCAGTCCAATACTCATTGTTCTACGTTTGGGCAATCAGCGACGGAGCTTGCACTTGATGAGGGGTTGGAGGTTAGTCAAAACGAGAGCATGATTCGTGCGATTGAGAATCGAATAATGGCGGCTGTTAAGCAGGAGCTCCCATCTCTCCTGGCGTCTGTAATGAAGGTCGAATTGGAACCGATAAGAAACGATATTCAGAGTTTTAATGAGCTTCAGCAAACGGTCTTGTCTCTCAGTGGCAAACAAGAAGAGATGCAAAAATCTTTGAAAGCGCTTGCTGAACAGAACAACCAGCTGAAAGCTGAGAACAGCGACCTGCGTTGTAAGGTTACAGATTTGTCCGAGCGTCTTAACAATGTGGAGCAGCACTTGCGAGATAATAATCTTGAAATTCATGGCATTCCTGAGCACCGCACTGAGAACATCCGCAGTGTCCTACAACAATGTGCGCGCGTAGTTAACCATGATCTAAGTTCAGAAGATGTCGTTAACTGCACTAGAGTTGCTAAACTAAATAAGGACAGCAAACTGCCGCGCACGATAATCGTCAAGTTCAAGAGTATGGGCAGCCGTGATGAATTCTACTCCGCGGTTCACAGATACAACAAGTCTCACCCTAAGGAGAAGCTAAACACCAGCTTGCTCGGATACTCGGGCGACAGGGTGCCTGTCTACGTATCGGAGCATCTCTCGCCACTTAACAAGTCTCTTCATGCTGAGGCCAGGAGAAGGGCGAAAGCAGCGTCGTATAAGTTTGTATGGGTGCGTAACGGTCGTATATACGTTAGGAGGGACGCTACCTCCCAGTATATACTAATTAAAAATGTTAACAGTTTGGGATTAATTAAGTAGTTATGATTTTTTAAGACATAGTGTATGTAAATCCTTAGTTTCTTTTCTCTAAAGTATTTTCAAGCCTTGGATATTTATAGATAACAATCTAAAAATATCTAAAGGAACTTACATTATCATTTAATTAGTATAATTTTTTTTTTGTTTGCTTAATTACTTCTATTGTTGCAAATTAACTGCCTAACGTATTGTTATTTTGTATTTACTATTAATACCTTAAATTGTCTTTGCTTCCCGTCCTGGGTTGTAGTCTCTCAATGGCTTTATCTATCTTTTACCAAAATGTTAGAGGTTCAAGAACTAAGATTAACGATATATTCAATTCGATACTTTGTCAAAACTACGATGTGATATGTCTATGTGAAACATGGCTAGACGATTTAATTTCCTCTACTGAGATTATTGACAGCAGATATCAGGTAGTTCGTTGTGACCGAAATGATTTATTTAAAAAAAGGTTTCACAAAATTTATGGTGGAGGTGTGCTAATAGCGGTTTTAAAAAAATATGATATTTTAGTAAGACTAGATTGGAAACTTGATTTAATTGAAAACCTATGGGTACAAATAAAATGTAACAATCAACTAGTTATGAACGTGTGCACAGTGTACTTACCAGACTACTTACCATCATCCATATACATTAATTTTATAGATCGCTGTAAAGATGTCATTGATAGTCTCGATACTGCAATATGCCCTACTTGTATCATAGGTGACTTTAATCTAGGTGACTTAAAATGGTCAAAAGAATTGGGCTGTCCGATTACTTATTTATGTGAAAAGTCCGAAGGTCTATTCAGACTCTTACAGGCAACCGCGTTTCATCAACTCAATGATATTCCTAATCATAATAACCGTATATTGGATCTAATTCTCATTGATAGACCTGAAGCTTGTTCAGTTTTGAACGCTCCATCGCTCAGTTTATTGGATCAGCATCATCCCCCGTTTGAGCTAATATATCGATGTTCTTTGCCCACGTTAGTTGAAAACCGTGATCTTGATAAGCTATGTTATTATAAAACCGACTATGAAAAATGTATAAGCGAATTGAACAAGATTGATTGGGATGAATATTCTGAGTCTCTGAGCTGTGATGACTTTGTTCAATTATTTTATAATAAACTTTACGTGATTATTGAGAACTGTACTCCCAAATGTAAACGACGTAGTCATAAATTTCCGGTTTGGTTTTCTAGTGACCTCGTTCGACTACTGAGAGCAAAGGATAAGTACCACAATAAATACAAACGGTTTGGTAATCCACGGGATTACGATACATATTCCCACTTTAGAAAAATTGTTAAGGACGATATGGATAACTGTTACAAACTTTACATTAAGCGCATTGAGGACGACCTTTGTAATAATCTAAAAGCTTTTTGGCGTTATACAAAAAGGTAAGAGAGTTACTAACGCTGTACCAAGTCAAATCAACTTAAACGGTCAGGTCGCGGGGACAGGCAGTGATGTTGTAAACTTATTTGCCGACTATTTTTCATCTGTTTACAGCAGAGCATCCGGCGGCAACTATGTCCCCCAATTTAGACCTTCAAGTTTCTCAACTTGTTCGATTCTAATATCGGATAAAGATATACTCACTCGTCTAAAAAGCCTAAACACTACTAAAGCTGCGGGACCGGATAGTATTCCTCCAATATTTGTTCGGATTTGTGCACCAGCTCTCGTCAAACCGCTTTCATTGATTTTCACGAAATCATTATCTGAGGGTACGTTTCCTTCCTTATGGAAACTAGCTAAGATAACCCCAGTTTTTAAGTCAGGTAATAAGAGCGATGCCACAAACTATAGACCCATTAGTATACTTAATTGTTTTGCTAAGATATTTGAGGGAATAGCTTATGATCACATATACAATCATTTAAAACATATATTAAATCCGAACCAGCACGGCTTTGTTTCAGGACGTTCTACAGCTACTAATCTCCTCGAATATTCTACTTTTATTAGTGAATCGTTTAATCACAGAATCCAAACAGACGCCATCTACACCGACTTTTCAAAGGCCTTTGACCGCGTAGATCATACAATACTGTTGAAGAAGTTGGATCATCTGGGCATTCATGGTAATTTACATAGGTGGATAAGCTCATATATTTTAAACAGGTCTCAGTTGGTGTCTCTGTACGGATATGATTCTGTGCCATTTTTGGCTACGTCGGGTGTTCCGCAAGGTTCAAACTTAGGTCCGTTGCTATTTTTAGCATTTATCAATGATCTCTTAGACCAAATAGACAGCCATTTTCTAGCATACGCAGATGACATCAAAGTATTCCGTAGGATTTATACGATTGATGATTGCCTAAACCTTCAGGCTGATCTTGACTCAATAAATGAATGGTGTGTGTCTAACTTTATGGCCCTTAATGCCAAAAAATGCCAGGTCATAAGTTTTACCAAGAATAAGTCATCCATTAGGCATAATTACTATATATCAGGAACTCCCCTGGATCGTGTAGTAGTTGTGCGTGATTTAGGTGTAGTGTTTGACTCCTCGCTATCCTTTAGGCAGCATTATGACTACATTGTGAATAAAGCAAATAGGATGTTGGGCTTTGTGCTGCGTACTGTTAAGCCATTCTCGAAAAGTAACTCGTGGCTTATCCTGTACAACAGCTTAGTCAGGTCGATCCTTGAATATTGCTCGTCGGTTTGGTTTCCGATTTATCAGGTTCATGTGGATAGAATCGAGTCCATCCAGCGCAGGTTCTTACGTACCTTGAGCTGCAGACTCGGACTGAGGAGAAAGCTTAAAGAATATCAAGACAGGCTAGATTACTTCAAACTCAAGAGTCTTGAATCTCGAAGGACTATCACAGATATGTGTATTCTGTACAGAGTTGTAAATGGTGCCTACAGCAGTGATTTACTAAAAAACGTTCTTTTTAAAGTACCCACTCGTCCTATGCGCAATTACAAGCTGTTTAGCATACCCCCTACCTATAACAATGTTTCGGAAAACAGTCCTCTAATAAGAATGTGTAACACCTTTAACACCATAAACGACACCTTAAGTAATGTCGATTCAAAAGACATGTTCACATGTAGTTATCCGTCTTACAAGGCATATCTTCACACATTGATATAAGCAAATTTATTGTCACAATTGTTAAAATTTGTTTAGAAATTAGTTTATCTTGTATTACTTAGAATATTATTATTATTACTTATGTCTACAGTATAACAAAGAGATGTGTATAGTTGTTATTGGATTTTGGGTTCACAGTGCTGTTTTCTTCCATAAAGTGTCTAAATTTAAGTTTATAGCCTTATATCTGTAACTGTACCTATGAAGAAAAAATAAAAAAAAAAAAAAAAAATATATCAAAAATATTTATATTGGTGTTGCATCTTACTACAATTGCCAATTTCTGTATACATTATACAATAATAAGATATTATATTGTTATCACTCACCTCTGAAACAGCTGAACGCATTCATATGAAATTTGGTACATATATTTTTAAGAACATGGATTACATTTAAATTACTTTTTCTCCTGATTTTCCAAAAAGTTTCTCAGGGAATGGTAAAATCTAATTCCACGGGGGCGAACCTTATTGGTATTGTTATCAGAAGGTTAAAATGTTGATCACATCTGACTCCATAACAGCCAATTAATGCAAAGTTCTGTGGCTGACACTTGACAAAATTGGACTCAAAGTGAATGAATCAAAAAGTACAGTGCACTTACCCCAACTGACCTTATATTTATTTGTCAGTTCAATTGTAAATTTATTTAGATTTGAACTTGAGGTCAAAGAACCAACCCCCTTTCGATCGCCAGAAATGTCCAGGAATTGATATACCTTGATCTGGCAACCCTACTCGCGCTTCGTCCGTTATTATGGAATACTGTATAGTAATATTATCGTGATAATATACTATTTTCTTGGATCATGGCATGATTATTTACGATTTGAAATAAATTCGTTTGTATCGTAGATAGTTTGTCAAGTTAGAAACTGCTTGTTCCGTAGATTTATTTGCTCTGAATCCATATTGAGAGTCGGAGAGCAAATTTTGATTCTCAAGGTAGTTCATTAGCCTTTTATTCAGAATTTTTTCAATTACTTTTGATAGCGCTGGTAAAATTGAGATAGGCCTAAAGTTATTGACATCGTCTCGTGATCCACTTTTGTGGATAGGCCGAATGACCGATTTTTAACGTGTTTTGGAAAAACACCTGTAGAAAAACACAAGTTGATAATATGTGTCAGAGGTGCGGCAATAACATCCTTACATGATTTCAAAATAATTGATGAAATACCGTCCCACCCTGGTGCACTGTCATTCTTAAGGCTAATTATAGTTCTTTTGATTTCTTCTTCATCCGTACTTAATAAAACAAAAGAATGAGAAGTTGTTTGAAAGATTATGTCAGTAGATGGATTACTATTATTCAAAACTGGTTCGCTCTCTATTTTATCAGCCAGATTCTTTCCAATATTTGCAAAAAAGTAATTGATTTTGTTAACAGAAGTAAGTGGATCAACATCTGTTTTTAGTAATTCTGTGGGAGGTAATTTATTCTGTGAAATATTAGCTATTTTTTTTATTGCTTTCCAACTCCGTTTCGGATTACATCCTGCTTTTTGAATTTCTGATCTTTCATATTCAATTTTTAACTTTTTGAGTAGACTATTGCAGAAATTTCTGTACCGCCGATAGCTTTTTAAGAGAATTTGGTTTTTTGGTTGTTTTCTTAGTTTATGATGCATGTTATCTCTATGCCTTATACAACGTAGTAGCCCTTGTGTAATCCAGGGCTTACAAGTTCGTTGTCTACAAGGCAATGTCCTAAATATAGTGAACCGTTGTGTGGCATCCATTATTTTATTTACCAATAAATTAGCTGCAGAGTTAGCATCGTTAACTTGCAGAATAGAGGAGAGATTTGCTATACTCAAAAAATCAGCGACTTTCTTGTAGTCAACCTTTTTAAACAAAGATTGTGATTGATAAGACCCAAATTTGTTGGAGAATGATACAAGAGGAAGACATAGTAGGAGAGAATAATGGTCGGTTACTGTAGTTTTAAGTACGAAAGATAAAGCCAGTGATTTAGATTTGAGTAATGCATGATCGAGACAATTGCCTTCCCTAGTTGGGTAGTTGTGAGCTGGTAAAAGTCCAAACTCTGCGGTTAGATTAAGAGAGCTCTGCGCTTTTAGAGTCACAGTTATTTAATTTGATGTCGATATTTATGTCACCAATAATAACTATGTTTTTAAACTTTTTAACAGATTGCAACGCACTTTCGAGAGACGTAATAAATGATTCAGCATTTTTATAAGAAGGAGAGCGATATATTGCTAGAATTGCTGTTTCTTCTTGAATTTTGATAATAATACAGTTGCCTTCAGTGAACTGAGGTTCTTCAGTAATGCATGAGATGTTGTTTCTTGTATAGACAACGACACCGTCATTTTGGTTAAATAGTCGGGTCGAAGAGATCATATTAAAATTGGGAAGTTGAGGAGGTGTTTTGTTAGTCGAAAGCCAGCATTCAGACAGCACAATAATATCGCAGTCAAACTTTAAGCTTGTCAAAATAGCACAGAACATATTAAAATTTTTGTAAATACTTCTTATGTTCTGAGCAAATATTTTGAGAAAATTATGTGTCTTTTTAAATATTTCTTTGCATCTATCAACAGTGCAAGAGAAAGACTCTGCGACCTTAAGTTCATCAACTTCACTGAATATATTATCGGGCTTGTTATCCATTATTAACTGTTACATTGGTAACAATGATGTATAATACACTATTTGTACAGACTACTTCAAATGTATCACTTTTGTTTTATTGTGTTTTGTCGATTGGGATTTTTTTTAAAGAAATTGCTAAGTCTGCATTGAAACAATATGTGTGTGTATAGTGTAGACATAAAACAAATGGCATGCAAGATAGGAGTAAAACAACAAATTATTTTAGAATTATAAAAAATGGAAATACTATTATATAGTCAATCAGTAATACTTTTCAGTGACGTTATTTGTTCTTCGCTTTTAATTGGAATTATTGGACATCCGTCCGCTTTCCTCAAAAAGACTTTACCATTGGCCGTCCAGCAATACTTATACTGACCTGCCTTTGTCAGGTCTCTTGCAAGAAAAAATAGTCGGTTGGCTTTACTAGTAAGATGTTCGGCAACGAAAACCGGAGAGGAGTGTCCTCGTAAGCCAAGGTGAGATGCATTTAGTTTACTGGACCGATTTAATCTATTAAATGTCTTGACAGCTCTAATGATATTATTCTTCTGCAGAGTAGAAGTCAGTTCAGCTATAATCGGCTTATTCGATTCAGGTTTGCCCGGAATCCTAAAAATAACTTTGATCTCAATGGGAGATATCTTCGCATTTATGGTCGCGCTCATTTGGACCAAATAATTAGAGATAACTTCCTTAGTCTCGTTTGTGGTATGCGGTACATTCCGGAGTTCTATAGATGAGCTTCGTGCACTGCGAACAAGATCCTCTAGCTGCTCGCCCAAGAGGTCCATCTGGGTTTTATTTTCCTGGCATTCCTTTTCTAAACTAACCACTTTAAGTTTCATATCTTCGAAATCAGATGCCATGAAATCCACTGACTTTTCAATGTCTGTCTTTATTTCTGATAATCTACTATCAAATCTATCGAATTTTGAGTCCATGTCAGACTTCCAAGTTGAAAGCATCTTCGTAATTCTGTCTTCAAAACTCTTGAGCTTATCGTCAACCGAGGCCTCGGGTGATCGACGTCGCTTGGTTCTGGTGGCCACCTGATGGGCCCGCAGTTGCGGGTCACTTCTCTTAGTAGCCTCTGAGTCAGAAAAAGTCTTTTCTGGTGTATGAGGCATCTGTATTTTATCAATCGAGTGTCGGACAATCAACGGTACAGTCTATCAAGATTTCCGGTTGCCTTTCAAAACAATGATAGCAACGCACTGATTTACTCAACAGAAAGAATTAGAAGAGGCTCACAGGTTTGAGAACTCGGTGACACGTACGTGTAACTGATAGTGCGTCTGTGTGCGTTGTAATGTTGACTCACGTCGCGACTGGCTATCTGTCCAAGTTGTACAAGACGCACACCTCCTTGCAGCGTATGCGCGCCTGGTATTTGTGGTTTCTTGACTTACGCGTATATTTTAAACAATTTTGTACGATTTTAAATAAATAAAACGAGCGTGGAGTCGCGCACACGTCTGCTCGTCACCGAGGTCCGGGCGGAAGAGCACATTGTTTATTCACATAAAATGTAGGTACAAAGGATGGAACAATGATTTTGCAAAGTGTGCCATGTAGGTACATTTTTCCAAACTGTGGCATGCAAACATTTAAATTAATTTACAACAACATAAACAATAGTGGTTATTACAATTTTACATTTTGATTATTTATCTTCAATTTCATCATTATTAACTATATTAAATAATATAATGACATGCTCAATGCTCTTTGCCTTCTACACTTGGGACTAGAGTTTATTTGTAACCAAACCGCTACCTACATTAATTTTCTTGCATTCTCATTTTCAGACTTTTGGTGATCTGTATCAAAACAGAGTTGCTTAAATTTCAAGAAAATTAAATGGTGTCTGTTGCTGTAGATACAATGATTTATAACTGACCAGAACATTGGTAATGGATGGTATCTAATGTGAGGAATCGCAAACATAAATAATTACAATACCAAAATGTTTTTAATAAGTAAATAAATGTACTTAATTCTAATTATGTTCATGCAATTTTTAATGTACCTAAATCATGTATTCAAGCTTACCTTTTACTATGTTTATAGAGACATTATTGTCTTTCATATACAATTGAAGTAAAATAAACTACCAAACTAGTAAACTAGTTACAGTAAAGTATAACAGTGTTTAATTTATTTTGTTTGGAGTAGAATATTATTATTAGTTACTTTATTTTAACTTTCATGAAACTGTAACTGAGCTATGTTTGTACCTGCACCATAATAATTATCTTCCTCCCCTTATCTAGCTCATGTGGTTTCGCAAAATATGTGTCTCTAACACAAAAGACAACGCAAACATTGGGAATAGGTCCACTTTGGTTCCATGGTCTATGGCTACCTTCTTAAGTAAAACCCTAGTGATAATGCTCTTGTTGGATTAAAGTAAATGAGGACACACATGATATTTTTAAATAAGGAAAACCATTGTAGGGCTATGTTTAATTGAACTACAAGTATTTATGATAAACAAGGTTCATGAAAATAAATTTGCACGGATTAACTTTTTATGTGTTAACTACTAGATGAACACATTAAACACTAATGGGTACAAGCCTGCTTATTTCTGCACTGCATTTGTCACCAGTAGATATGAGTTTATTTAAAAATACATCAATATATGTATGTAGGTATATTTGTTCATGAATTGTTTTTACAGAGTTTGCACATTTCTGCTTGGAGGCAGAAAACTATATTTGATGGTGATACCCACTATGATGGGCTCTTGATCAAAAGGCTTTGTCCACCTTTTATCCTGATAAATTGTCGGTCACTGAATCTGAAAATAATGTAGAATTATCGGCTGTTTGTTTCTTCCAAAGCTAAAAAAGTGTTGGACCCTAATGTGATGGTGTTCTGGATTCTGGGGTACTTTGATGACTAGATTTGGAATTGTGATTTAGTTATTAGTTGAGCAGCCGCCGCGCCGTAGACATCTTTTTTAGGGAGCATCATATAACATAAAGTAACATAGGTATTATTATGTTAGGGAGTCAACAAGACCTGTCTTTTTATGGGTCTTTACGACGTAATTCTGACGTCAGATTTGAAAGGTTTTAATGGCGTCACGCTGATACGTAAAGCTGACGTAAACTAGATTCGTGTTTAAACGGTAGATATGTAATCTCAGGTAGCAAAAAAATGCTCGTGACACGTGTGTCTATGTACTATCTGTTTAGGTCTTTTTTAGGTTAGTATGTAATTATACGCCTATCACCTATATAAAGACGTCCGTAACTGGTACTTAACTCATCTCTTAAAGACGTCGTAATGACGTCTATAATTGATACCTAATAGGTCGGTATTTTTGTCGTCTATCAATGACGTCGTCACCACGTTTTTATGTTTTTTTTTCTTTATGTTATAATGACGCAACAAACTCGAGGCCCACTTGATGTTAAGCGTACTAACCTCTGCCTATAACAGATGTATTTCGTCACAAGTCGCGAATTGCACCAAGCCTGTCACCTTGAGACAGTTGATAAGTCTCATGCGATGAAGCTCGATCCCGCGGCGGGATTTGAACCATGGACCTGCTGCGCGGCAGTCCATAGCCGATGCCACTGAGCCATCACTGCTTCTTTTGTTCGTTATTGATCGTGTATAGCACGGTACTTTATTCATCTTTTAATGACGTCGTCACGAGGTCTGTTATTGGTCGGTGGTCGTGTACCTATAGGTCGGTACTTTATTCGGCTCTTAATGACGACGCATCTGTTATTGGTAGTAAGCGTAATTTCAATCGCGGCGGGATTCGAACCATGGACTTTCTGCGTGGAAGTCCATAGTCAATGCCACTGAGCTATCACTGTCTACTACGTCAATGACGGAAACAAAAGACGTAGGTATATTAAAGTTATTGATTACGTTATTATAACGTCAGATGCGAAACATCATTTAGACGTGTTAGATACGGATGTGACGTCTTATACGTCAGATAAACGTAATTGATAGTTGTCTTATTATGGTTATAATTTGACGTCATTGTTACATCGGACATTACGTCATATAGACGGATTAAATAGGTAACGTCTGACACGTCCATTAGACATGAAAGGTCCCAATAATGTCACTGACGTCACCTTCCTACCTGGGTTATCATTAACAGTTCCCCCACATCAGTAACAGTATAACACACATTTTGTACTGTACTCACTGTGATAATAATTTAACAGATTACTGGGCACTGGAGACACTAGGTATCCGAGACCCAGCAGAAGTAAAATCTAGGACAGACACCACTGCAGATGCACTGAAAGTGTTCAATCAGACAGTCAAAACAACTGAGGACCAAAGGTATGAAGTCAAACTTCCTTTTAAAACTGATTGTGATGATTTATTGCCTAATTATCATAAAGCTAAGCTTAGGTTAGAATCAATGACTAAGAAACTGGTACACTTAGGAAAATTTCAAGTCTATGACAAAGTTTTGAATGACTGGGAAAACCTAGGCATTATTGAGAAAATTGAAGGTAACCCTGATACCGGTCACTATTTACCACATAGACCAATCACTAAGGAATCAAGCTTGACCAGCAAAATCAGACCTGTGTTTGACGCCTCAACAACGAGACAAGAAAGGTCTCAGCTTGAATGCTTGTCTTGAAAAAGGAAGTAACATGATAGATATCATACCAAATTTAATAAATAGCTTCAGAACAGGTGCGATAGGAACAACGTCTGACATAGAGAAGGCTTTTCTCAACATAAGCTTAGCACCATCAAATAGGGACTATTTAAAGCTTTTGTGGTATGAAAATGATAGTATGCAGGAGATCGTCACCTATAGACATTGTAGGTTAGTGTTTGGGCTCACTTCTAGCCCATTCCTTTTAGCTGCTACACTGCAACATATAGGCAAAATGAACAATGGATTCCTGGCAGAAATAGCAAAAAAGTTAGAGAAATCTTTATATGTGGATAATTGTTTGGTAAGTGTCGATTCGGAAAAAGAGGCAAACAGATTTGTTAGAGAGGCAAAAACAATAATGAAGGCAGGGCAGTTCAATCTGAGGATGTGGGTGACATCACATGGTGTTAACGAAACAGGTAAGCAAACTATTTCTATATTAGGCTTGAACTGGGATACCACTACTGACAAATTGTACTGCAATATGAGAAATTTTCTACAGTATGATAACCTCCATAGCATTACCAAGAGAGATTTATTGTCAAAATTCCTAGGTTGGCATAGGTACATACATCACCTTAATGACTGCAGAATACCACGTAGGTTAACCACTGACATCTTAATAGAAAGTAAGGTAAGCCTTCATATGTTTTGTGATGCTAGTAAAGATGGATGTGGTACTTATGTCATGCTGAGAGCAGAAAAAGGTAACTGTACAATTAATAGCCACAAAATCAAGAGTTACCCCATCTCAGAAACTTACTATACCACGCTTAGAATTAACAGCTGCTCTGATCGGTTCAAGATTGCTCAGACAAGTAAGAGAAAATTTACTGCTCCAAGACTGTCCTGAGTACTGCTGGACAGATTCTGGTGTTATACTATATTGGATAAAAAGAGAACTACCACTAAACACCTTTGTAGGCAATAGAGTAAGAGATATAATTTAAAACAAGTACATAAAGAATTGGCATCACATTCCAGGTGAATCAAACTGGACAGACATAGCATCCAGGGGGTGCAATGCAAAAGTACTTCTCGACTGTTGCTGGTGGGAGGGGCCAGTGTGGCTGCGTCGGCCGCCCACAGAGTGGCCACGCTCTGACCTGCAAGTAGATGAACGGGAAGTTAATCTGGAAACTAAAAAGTCTGTATGTAATACTAGCACTGTCTCTGAAAGTAACTTGCTACTCAGAATACAAACATACTTTTCTAAATATACTAAACTAATCAGAATGATGGCCTGGATATTGAGATTCATTCACAACTTGAGTCACGTCAATAAGAGGAGGGAAAAAATAAACTATAAGGATTATGAAACAGCAGAGAAGGTAATATTTAAATTAATATAGAAAAGATATGAAGAGTTAATGCAAAGTAAGAGCTGTAACTTAACTACTTTCAAAGATGAAGAGGGACTGGTAAGGGTAAAAACAAAATAATTACTTACCAACTTTTCTGATGGTGTGAGAATGCCATACTTATTACCAGGTAAGGATCCAATTGTAAAATTATTTGTAAGGCAACGTCACACACAGCTGCAGCACGCAGGAGCCAACCAGTTGATTGCAGATGTTCGATGTTAATGCTGGGTTATTGGTATAAGACGATTGGTGAGGTCAGTAATATGTATTACATGCACGAGATACAGGTCAACGCCAATACAAGCACCTGCAGCACCACTACCCATAGACCGTACCACGTGCGGCGCGGTTTTCCAGACGATCGGGGTGGACCTGGCAGGTCCCCTATATCTTCGCCATGGAGAAAAGTGCTGGATTGTGCTCTACACGTGCGCCGTTTACCGCGCAGTGTATTTGGAGATAACCAGGTCTTTGTCCACAGAAGCATTCCTGATGACTTTACGTCGCTGCATAGCGCGTCGAGGGCGTATGGACCTGATCCTATCAGACCAGGGCACCAATTTTCATGGTACGAAAAATTTACTTAATTCTTTAGATTGGGAGGAGGTACAAAAACCCACTATCCGCCGCTTCTCCTTGAAAATGAATGCGCCAACTGCTGCATGGTGGGGAGGTTTCTGGGAACGCCTCATAAGCATTCTAAAGGATTTGCTCAGACATATGACGAGCTACAAACCGTATTATGTGACTGTGAGGCTACAATGAATAGCAGGCCACTAACTTATATTAGCGATGATAAAGGTGAATATCTGAAACCACTCACTCCAGCATACTTTGTGCAACCTATACCAAATTCAGATGTTACAGATTTAGATGCAATTGATTCATCAAGTTTAAATAACCGTCTACAGTATGTACAAAACATACGGGAACAATTTCGACAAAGATTTAAAGCAGAATACCTACCCTTTCTTGTCCAGAAGGGAAGGGAAAAGGTGGATGTTATAAGAGTAGGTGATATTCTAATTGAAACTGATGGAAAAAGGTTAAAATGGCCTTTAGGTATTGTAATAGAATTGATTTCAAGAAGAGATGGGATCCAGAAAACAGCCAAATTAAGAACCCCAACAGGTATAAAGGTTCGTCCAGTACAGCGGTTATTTAATCTAGAGATCACAGATAAAAATGTTTCTATTGATACAACTCCTGGTCTTGTGCATTATGATGACACAGCTACAACACCAACAACACCTGGAGTAACTACTGCACCTGAACCAGCATCACAACTTCATGATAAACCTCCACTTGGTCCACATGTAGTGGAAGACAGGTAAAATTACCTAGGAAATTCAATTTGTATGTTTAATTTATTTTGTTGGGAAAGCAAAATTTATCTTATGATTATACATAATAGTTTAAAATTCTGTGGCTATAATATTTTAATTTTGTTCTAAGTTGATAATATTTTAATATTGTTTAGTAACAAGAAAATATGTACATTTATGTGATTATGCAAAGGAATAGAATTGCCATTGTGATGTTAATGGAACATTATAAAATAGAATAGAAAATATAGGCATTGTATACTGAAAATAAACTCATTTTTATGCTTGTTGTTAAATAAAGTAAAATTATATTCATATGCGTACATAAATAATAATATTAAATAATGCTAATAAAAGTTGCACTGTAAGTTTGTACAATTGTAAGAAAACGCCATCTAGCGATAAGTAGCTGAATCGATAAGTAGTTATTATAGAAGAAATTAATCGTACTAATTTAGTAGAAATTATTAGATTTAGATAGTAAGATTTCCAATGTTTCTCTGCGTTTGGAGGATTTAATCGAATAATATACTCGATTAATTTTCTTTCTTTTATAATCTGTGACTGTGTTGTGTATCTCTAATAAAAAGATGGTCGGATCTTAGTCGGAAAAGAATGTGCGTCGTTTTATTATAACTCGCTAAATAATTATTACGAAACGGATAGTGAGGGCAAAGTTAGAGCCGTTTCAATGATATTATTATTATTATTTATATTTTTTGCCCTATAGGTTAGTCTTTAATAATAATATTTATTTCCCAAAGTTTAGTACAAATGCAACTTAACAAAGGATATTCATAATAATTATTATATTATAACTAAGCATAACATAAAGTGGCTTGTAATATTTTTTTTTTGTTGCTGTATTGACGTACAGAACCTACACTAAGAATAATCTTGTGTCGTAGGTTCTGCATACCCTTCAATGATCAATAACATAATTATACGTAGCCTTAGTAGTACATAAAAAGAATACAATAAAGTCGAAAAGTAAGTTGAATAAAATGATCAAACTATTTTTTTTGTTATAACAACTTAAATCCTTTGTGTGAGTAGTGATAAAAATGTGTATGATAATGTTGTGTTCTGTATAAAAAGTAGATGAGTGTTATTTGAGTGTAGTGTTTGACCACTATCTCACCTGTAAGTGATGATGTGGTCGAAGACGTTGTTCAGGCTAACCTAGAAAGTTACTGGCTCTGAAGGACAGCTGCCTGAACACACCATTATGTGCTTTGCGACAGATTTTCTACTAGAAGGTGGTAGCTAGCCAGGCGGGCATTTGCAAAATACCCTACCACCATGCTAAAACGATTGCCATCCTAAGACACCAACCGGGACCGACGTCTTAACGTGCCCTCCGAAGTACGGAAGCGCTCAGTAGGTATTGATGTCACCAGCGGTCACCCATCCAACTCATGACCGAAGCGGACGTTGCTTAACATAGCTGATCGGTTCAGAACGGCTAAGCAAACTTCGCTACAAGCGCTTCGCCTAAGCCAATTTAGCTACGAGCGGTGCGTGTAGATTTATCTTTGTAATATATTTATTCTAGATTATATAGAAAGTAATCTCTAAATAATGTAGTTATATAGACTTGGTTATATGTAAGCTAAAAATGTTTCATGATCAGATGCTGAGCCGCAGCCTGGTCCATCGAAAAGACTGAGGACGGAGTAGTTCAAATTTAGAAAATCACCGTGAATTAGGCCTATTGGTAGGGCTGCCATACGTATAATATATGTATAGTTAAGAGTACTGAAAAATAGTACTCACTTCGGAGCGCTGTAAAACCTTAGCTATTGACTTAATGAAAAAATGTTGCCTATAAAAGTTGTTCCTTAAAAAACGATCTACAAAAATGGTCTGATATCATTTTTTCGTAAAATGATAAAAAAAGGTTATATCGAAAAATATAAACTTTTTTCTCGAATTTCTGAACATTTTCACTTATAACTTTTTTATTTATAGTTCTACGACAAAAAGTTACTCAACCAAAGTTATAGAGAATTTAATTTGCAACAAAAAATGTTAACAATTTTTTTTATCAGATAAATAGTTTAAGAGATATATCGTAAAAACCGTTTCAACCCCTATTTTCAAGCGGCCGTGGGACAAGGGTGGCGACCCCACAAACTCGATTTTAGCTTTACATTTACTCCACCTGCACATCAAAAAAATAAAATTGCGTCCTCTAAGAAACGCAACCCCAAATGTAACTTTTCGATGGACTAATTTTTGAAAAAAATTACCTTACTTCGTTTTGTCTTCTGGCTATATATCTGGCGGGATATTTCCAATTTTGTTAATTTTTCATCAAATTTTACAATAATTGCTTCATAAGTTATCTAGCCTTTCTGATTTGTGCTCATCAGCGGTGTATAGTGTCGTGCATGGTATTTTTGTTTGTTGTGATTTACTTTGATTTGGTGCGTAAGCGGTTTTGCTATGTCTCAAAAACGTGAACGAAGTGTGAACTTTACTAGAGAAGAAATGGAATTATTGATTAAACTTGTAGTCGAAAATAAGCGTGTGATAGAAAATAAAAAAAAAATGCCGTGACATGGAATGAAAAAGATACCTGTTGGAAAAAAATAGAAGCCTCATTCAACAGTCTGAGTGGCATTACATACCGAAGTGCTAAAACTCTTAAATTAAAATATGAAGGCGTAAAGAGGAGTACTAGAACAAAGTCATCTACCATACGTGCAGAAACATATCGCACTGGAGGAGGGCCTAGCACAGGTCCAGAACTCACACCTACTGAAGAAAAAGTGAAATTAATTTCAATGAGTTCAAATGATATTATTATCTGTTGATGGCACAGAGAGCATCTTCGACTCTGATTTAGTGGTGGAGAAGGTAGGTAAAGGTTATTTAAATATACATAAATTGTCCATAGTATCTATTTTACTACACCGACTACATACCTAGGTATTTAAACTTGATCCACCTAACTGCATTAAAAATCACTTATCATTCAGTTATAATTTTCCTTGACACAGACAGAGCCAACACCTACCACTGTAGAAATTATTAACCAGGACAGTGATAGTACAAATATAAAATTAAACAATGCATATCTGTTTGTAGGTATGAGCTTCTATATGTTTTTTAAATTTATTTATAATGTGTTATTAAATTAAATTATTGCGTAAACAAATAAAACCGTGGTATATTTTCAGATAATTATTTACCATCAAATGATGAAACAGAAGATTTTTTTTTTTTTTTTTTTTTTTTTATGCCTGATAGGTTAGCCTTTGACCACTATCTCACCTGATGGTAAGTGATGATGTGGTCGAGGATGTTGTTCAGACTAACCTAGAGTTACTGGCTCTCAAGGACAGCTGCCGGAACACACCGTTAGGTGCTTGGCGACAGATTTTCAACTTGAGGGTGGTAGCTAGCCAGGCGGGCATTTGCAAAGTGCCCTACCACCATGCTGTAACGACTGCTGTCCTAAGACAACAACCGGGACCGACGGCTTAACGTGCCCTCCGAAGCACGGAAGCGCTCAGTAGTAATGCCCAACCAGCGGTCACCCATCCAAGTCATGACCGCGGCGGACGTTGCTTAACTTTGCTGATCGATTCAGAATGGCTAAGCAAACTTGGCTACGAGCGCTTCAAGATGCCACAACTGTAACAAATAAAGGTGAAATTTCTGATAAGAACCCAAACAACGAAAATGCCATGGTGTACAGTACACAAAGGTATATTGTATAGATATTTAAATCTTTTCTGGCTTCATTTTCAACACAATGTTTTTATTTTCAGCTGAAAACTAAAATAACTATTTTTCTGCTCAAAACGAGAGAAATGATAATTTGCACATTGAAAACAACACAAGTGCAAATAAAATATGGAGTCATTGGAAACCATCATCTTTACGCTCCAGAAAACATGCTGCTTTAAGTATGTACCTGTTTCAATGGTTAATACATTAGGAATGCTTAAAAACATTATTGTTTCTATTTTAGCAACTGCGAAGCCAAAAAGGCCATTTGAAAAATTGGCAGAATCTAAATTAGAGTTAGCTGATTTGCAAAAACAATTCCTGGAAGAAGAATTAGTGAATAAAAGGAAACAGTGGAGTTTTGAAGAGGAAGAATGGGAGCATAACCGGCAAATGTGGGCCTTAGAAAAAGAAGTACTTCAGAAGAAATTACAAAGTCAACAATAACTTAGGTCTATTTTAGAATTATTAAAAACAATGATAAATATACGCGATTTAAAGCGCTTAAAGTCCTTTAACTTAAGACAACATCATGTATGTTTCATATCTTATGTCGTCGTAAATTTCACAATTCAACATCACAATCATAATTATATCAATAACTAATCCTAGTTATTTTTAGATAATACATATTCAATTTGAGTTCTTGTGAGTCTGGTACGTATTAAATTGTTATATTCATTATATTTAATTTGAATAAAAAAATTCAATGTTTACAATACTTTATTGTTTTTTTATATATAAATCTCGACACCTTATCTTAATAGTAGGGCGAACTATTCATTTATTAAATTATTGCGCACTGAGCTGTCTTCTGATGTGTTCTGAAAACTACTCGTGTGATCAGTTTCATCTGGATCTAAAAGGCCATCTTCAAATTGCTCATCCCTCATATCAATGGCAATATTGTGCAGCACAGCACATGCCACTATTACAGATTGAACACGTGCCACATGTAGCAATATTTTCTTGCTCAAAACGGGAAAACGATTATTCCAAACACCATATGTTCGTTCCACCACATTTCTGCTTCTAATCTGAGATTCATTGTATAGCCGCTCTGTATGGGCCGCCCATCTGCTGGTGTAGTGGGAATAGGTTGTGACGTTAATAGGTATGAGGTGTTTTCATAGCCTCTATCTCCAACAATCATACAATTCCTAAATTCTCTGTTAATTAGCCTTTTATTAGCTCCAGGCCACCTTGCCACAATGTCCAATGTCTTAAGTTTTGCACTGACTAGTGTTTGGACATTGAAAGAAAACTGGGATTTTCTGTTTCTAAAATCTTCTGCGTTGTCTCCACCTGAAAGCACAATACAGTATTTAATTAAAATACGTAGGGCAAAGATATTAAAATTTCCCTTGTAATTTTTTTTTATATTATAGGCTAACCTTTGACCACTATCTCACCTGATGGTAAGTGATGATGTGGTCGAAGATGTTGCCTAGCCTATAATTACTGGCTCTCAAGGACAGTTGCCGGAACACACCGTTAGGTGTTTGGCGACAGATTTTCTAATTGAGTGTGGTAGCTAGCCAGGCGGGCATTCGCCAAATACCCTACCACCATGTTGTAACAACTGCCATCATAAGACAACTACCGGGACCGACGGCTTAACGTGCCCTCCGAAGCACGGAAGCGCTCTGTAGTAATGCCACTAGCGGTCACCCATTTAACTCCTAACCGCGGTGGTCGTTGCTTAAATTAGCTGATCGATTAAGAACGGCTAAGGAAACTTCGCTACGAGCGCTTCAAAATGTAAATGTACGTATGTTTGTAATATAAAAAAGCAAAATTTTATAGCATTCAATAATAATACCATATCCATGTACACATTGCTGGAACTGATTTACGATGCCGATCTTTACCAATTATTAATTACTTAAAATACCTACCTGGAGATTGAATAGGCACATGAGTGCGAGGGTGAGGGAGATCTATAAATACTTACATATCAATACCTACGTTACAAATGTATAAAGTAATTAAATAAGCTTATGAAAAAAATTGCATTTGAACAAAGAACATAGGTACCTTTCTGTATTAGCAGATATCTCGTCTTCAATCAATGATAATACAAGGTTTACAGCTTCTTTTGTGAGTCGAAATCGAACCCGAAAATCAATATCATCCAATGTCTCCATATAGTTTGATCGATTACGATACACATGATCTCTTCGTGCACCCGTCATGCGATCAAAGAATTCATCAAACTCGTCCTCAATTGTATCAAATATGTCCATTTTAATCCAAAATTAATATACTTAGTTCAAAAAGCAAACTATCGACAAATTAATAAAGGCGTGCGACAGATGTCAACCTTGAAAATTTATGTTTGATTTCACTTATCCATCAAATAACTCCTTTACTTGCCACTTCATCCGACCTACAAATAATAAGTAGCTTTATCCGATGGATAGGCTAAACCGATGACTGTGAAACGCAAAGATAGTGTTTTATTTATTAAAAATGATCTGGGTAGTAGGGCACACCTGTTAAGGTGCAACCATAAACTGATTTTCTGTGAATTTCTGAACTCGGGCTAAGATGTTCGCCTAGAGTAAAGTTAACTAGAAATAAAATCGAGTTTAAGAACTACGAATTAAGAAACACTTATACATCTAGGCACAGACAAAACAGCAATCTATGAATAGGACTTATTTAACTGGTTAAATAACTTGTACATTCAACCTATGCCTTACTCACAAAAAAATTTTTATTTAATTTGTAGTTTATGAAGTTGATCTCACAATAGGTAATTACTATAAATAACAATACTTATCATGTCCATGGTTCGAATCCTCCCGAGGGCTTGAGCTTCACCGCATGGTGGAAGGGCATTTTGCGAATGCCCGCCTGGCTAGCAACCACCTTCACGTAGAAAATCTGTCGACAAGCACCTAACGGTGTGTTCCGGCAGCAGTCCTTGAGAGCCAGTATAATTACAGGCACATGAAACTTAATAATTATGTCTCAAAGTAACGGGCGCATTATATTCTTGGTGAAACACGTGGAGGAGAATAAAGAACTACAGAATCATTCTATATTATGATAACGGGCTACTACGGAACCCTACATTGTGCGTGGCCCGACACGTATTTGAACGTTTATTAAGAGATCACTTTGTTAGAATTAGCCATTTTGACGGCTGCTAACGATTCAATCAAAATAGATACCTACGCGCCATACGTGCCGACCGTACGGTCTGCGGGCGAGGAATGATATTAAAATCTGTGAGTCATCAGCTGCAGTCCACTTACGGACCTTACCAAGGCGGAATCATTCATAATATTTTGCCCTTAGAAGAACCATTTAAAAACGAAAGTCGAAGAAGTGTGGATCAGAATGTTGCCTATACCGTAACATACAATTCCCACAGCTGGGATATGGAACTTCCTCTCAGTAGTTCCTCAGTAAGATTATTTAAAGTGTGGGCTATAATCAACTATGTGGACCCAGTGAAGATTGGAATAGGCACCTCAAGGCCTCACTAGCTGTCACTTATCTAAGCAGTGGTTCTATATAGATAATAATGCTTAAGCTAGTGAACTAAAGAAAGCCCAACTATAATAACTTTTTTTTCTTTTTTTTTATTGCTGATAGGTAAGCCTTTGACCGCAATCTCACATGATGGTAAGTGATGATGCGGTCGAAGGTGTTAACAGGCTAAACTTCTGGCACTCAAGGACAGCTGCCGGCACACCGATGGTTGCGCCACATTACAGCTTTCTACGATAGACTTGTTTAGTGCGTTGACGTAATAGTGTCCCATCCCTTTTTTCACCCCCCTACCCCGCACCCTCATCCACTCCGCCATTTTTATCTTTGCAAAATCAGTCGCCATTGTTCCTTCACACGTCTTCGTCATCGACCACACGAAGTGAAGTTGAATTCCCGCACGCCGCGCTGCGCAGCAGCATCTAATCCACCCGCGCCCGCGCATGTCTATCATAAAAACTTAAAACTACTAAGTGTACAGTGGCATCATCGATAAAGCCCGATTTCTACAAAATATAATCCGCGTGTGCAACAACGAAATTTGTGCTGTGCCGATATCGAATTGGAAGAAAGTGACATTGATGCTACGCTACTCCTGTAAGTACCTATCCAGTTTTCTTTCCTGTATTCCCCATTATTACGTCAATGTTTATTGAGTTTTCCTATACAGTCCACAATTCGAAATTTTGCATTTTTAATCATCCGCGCCACCATTTTTTATGGTCACTTCGTACCGGATAGAACTAGCTTAGGTCTCCCGCATACCATTTGATGGTAACTTTTGAGCCATATTTGCATTTAATAGTTACTTACTGGGGTTTTTAACAATATTTCGCGTAGTTACACATACTTGTTAGCTTATTGTATGAATGTAGCTATTTCTTAGTTAATTCTAAGTATAGATAAGGAGATAATCGTCTACCCACGCTATCGGCTCCTCGTACCGCGCTCCAGGTAGATACATACCTACCTGCTAATAACATTCACAATTCGCAAACGCATCGTGCTAAACACGATTTATCTTATAGATAGGTATTGCATCCTATTAATTTCCGCACAACAACTTTGTCTACATCTCATTTTCATTCCGCATTCATTGTTGTTGTTCAAATCGCAACCAATTAACTTTATAACATTATTCGCTTTGCTGCAAGTTTTGTGCAGCACTCCTCGCACTATTTAATTATGTACTGTACATACGAGTACGTACTTACTTATCTATAGATGATCTGCCGCATTCAATGGTTAAACTGAGCTAAACCTGTAACTTAGTTACCTAGATACCTGTGCCTATTTTGTTTTTTTGTTTTCATTTACATTGCGATTAAGTTGACACAGACTTACAACTCATAGGGCAGTTACGTACGTACACCTTATTTGTGAGTATTATTTTCGCATACCTGACTTACATACAATACAGCTATTTTCTGATAATTAAGGTCGCATGTTTACCATTTGATAATTCGTGCACCCAGGCTTATTTGTGTGTGGGTATATCTGTGTTCCTTTCGTCCTCAAAACTATACGTTTACATTAACGTAGGATAGTTTTAGGTACTTACTTAATTGTTTACATCCCGCTCGCATTGCTACTACGCGTTTTCACGATGTCACAGGAACATAAATTATCGCTTTTACACGCTAAAAGAGAACTTATGTTTTCACGTATACAATCTATCGCTGATGAGTCTAAAACTATAAATTCTGACGAATGTTTGAAAGAGACATTCTTGTGTCATGTTGAAACGGTAGATAAACTTCGTTCAGATTTTGAAGAAGTTTTGGATAAAATTAATTCACTTGAATTAACTTTGAACCCTAGGTACGTAGTTAATTATCAACCTTTACTCGCCTTTGACGATCTGTACGCCCTAATCAAACGTACCGCTAAATCTATTGATACAAAATCTGATAATTATAATCACCAACAAAAACGCGATAGGCCGCGACTACCGCCTATTGAATTACCTGAGTTTAGTGGTAATATAAAAACTTGGCCATTGTTTTATTCCAGTTTTAAAACCACAGTTCACGAGAATCCTATTTTGACCGATTCGGAAAAGTTGCACTACCTTATAGGTAGATTGACAAATAAAGCTCAAACAGTTTTCGCGGGAATAACTCCGTCTGCAGATAATTACCAAATAATTTTAGATACTTTGATAAATAAATACGAAGACAAGCGGCTGCTTGCTTCTTCATACCTTGATCAGATTTTCGAATTAAAACCTTTGAACTCCCCAAGTGTAACTAATCTCGAACTATTTCTCGTTAAATTTGTCACGTCTGTTTCCACGCTAAATAACTTAAAGGTCAAGGATCTTCCTGACCTAGTTTTTTTGTACACCGCTTTGAAAAAGTTAGATCCTGAAACCGCGCGCGCATTTGAACTGGATCAGCGTGGCTCCGATATGCCGTCTTTTAAGACGAGGCTGCGGAAAAAATACTCTCATTCGACGAGTTTTTTTAAGCAACTTAAATATGCAATCGACACGATAACTTAAATATTTGATTTTTCAAACCTTTTTCTATCCGTTGGTGAGACAGAAACACATTTGAAAGAAATTTATTCGATAGTTTTAATTTTTTTAATTGAAGCCTTTTCTTTAAATTATTTGATTTTTCTTGGAAACTACGTCAGTTATATATCAATAATAAATACACATAGAAAGGAAATGTAGTTTATTATCCACTGTGAAAGTAAAATTTACCTAGAGTTATTAGTATTCTCATTATAAATCAAATTGTGTTTTAGACTTACGACCTTTAGTTCTATGCAGGATTACGGTCAATCGGAAGATTCGATATTCAACCTTATTGGCTTACGATTACGAAATAAATTCAATGCGTAAGAGCTGTCCTTCAGTGCCGCGCTGTGCGCCGTTGGACGTGGACCTATCGCTCGCGCGCTATCACCTGTGCAGTATAAATACGTATCTTAGTAGGTATATCAATCAATATGGGAAATAAAGATAACCAAAAAAATAAAAAAAGGTGCAGAAGAGTCGATACAAAGACTTTGCAAGAATTATGAGAGAGGCAAAAGCGTATAATATTTCAGTTTTTTTTACCTATTGCACCTATGCAAATTTAATATTCCTTTGTGTTCTGGTGTTTATTTTATTCATGAAACATACTATCTCTACCGAACTACGAGATTCTATACCAACTAGGTTCCTATAGTACTGTAATGGAGCTATAAAATAACTAGATATATGTCGTACTAATCTAAGTATGATTAGTAGGGTACTATAATAATATCTGGTATATTATGTATAATTATGGTCTCACCTGATGGTAAGTGATGTGGTTGAAGGTGCCAAACAGGTGTAATACATGTGTATATGTTCAAGAGATTATCTACAAAGTCACCTGCATAGGTACTTTTAAATATACATTTTATCACTTAGACATGTACATATAAGTATCGATTTATACAAAAATAATAGAGTTGAATAAATAGATTGTGTATATATATTATTATGAATAGACTGTGCTCATAAAATGCACCTTCTTTCTCAGGAAAAAAAATAATAAATCAGTCGAAGTCTGAGATCACTCGGAACAGGGAGAACTGTCGGAGTCGCCATGTCATATATTAAGTTTAGACTGTGTTCTTCCACTACATGAAAATAATTCTGTGAATAAAGTATTGCTAAATTTGCACATTTTATGCACAGGAAATTCCGTAAAGGAAATATTTTATATACTACCTATAATAGGCTAAAAATTATTTTGACTCATCCATAGCAGAGCAGCAGGTAAAATTAAATAAAAAAATGTATAAATATATTATTTAAATTTTCTTTTTTAAACTGAAAAAAAAAACTTTACATTATTATCGCCCTGCACTTGTCACACCTCTGTAGGGTCGGTATAAACAATTTTTTTTTTTTCTGTGTACCTACAAAAAAGACAACGCATTCACATAATTGTGCGGGGTAAGGCTTAAATGTTATGGCCGGCCTCCTATCTAAAGCAATACCCCTTAGCGAATGCCATCGTTGATATGTATTATACTCACCTTCGCCCCCTTTTCGGTTATTAGGGTATTAGATAGATGGTAAAGAGCGTTGTTGTACTCTTGACGTGCAAAAAATCTGAAGTACAAATTATCTGAATTTATGTATCTAAATTCATTTATTCATATTCCCAACACCCCCTTTCTGAAGGCCGAGCTTCAGCAGGGACGGACTGATTTTTAAAGTAGATAGGAAAGATAGTGAACTTATTCATGTAAATAATGTGTCACCTATGATCTCTAGGTGGTTCGTGGCTAATAATCTTCTCTTGAATTCAAAAAAGACCAAATGTTTAAAGTTTTCTTTACCAAATGTTATGTTGAACCAAACATTAAGCTTGGCCTAGATAAACTCTCTTTTGACAATGCGACAGTCTTCCTGGGAATCAAAATGGATTCAACTTTACAGTGGAATCCACATACACATGACCTATCCGGAAGACTTAGTTCTGCTGCATATGCAGTCCGTAAGATAAGACAGCTAACAGACGTAGCTACTGCTAGGCTCGTTTATTTCGCGTACTTCTACAGTATTATGTCATATGGTGTATTGCTTTGGGGAGCTGCTATAAAGATAGAGACAATCTTTATCTTACAAAAGCGTGCAATTCGAGCCATATATAAAATGGATGCTAGGGAATCTCTGAGAGATCTTTTTAAAGAAATTGATATTTTAACTTTACCAAGTATATATTTAAAAATATTATGTATGATCGTAAAAATTTCAGCAAATTTAAATCAAACAGTGACAATCACGATTATAACACAAGGAATAAAGATATAATAGCGGTGCCAGGTTTTAGATTAACAAAGACAAATAAACGGTCCTTCTTAGGCAATTGTGTGCGGTTTTATAATAAATTGACCAAACATATTACAACGCTCACAGAAAAAAATTTCAAGTTGCACGTAAAGAACATTTTGATAAAGAAATCTTAGTACATAGTTTGTGATTACTTAAAACTGGTTCGCCTCTGCGAAGCTAACGCCTGTCACCTACGTAATGTTATTAAATATTGTTATAATTGTATTATATTGTATATAACAAACACCTTGTAAAAAGACGTTTAAAAGAATGGCCCCGAGTTTCTTGCCCTTTCTTCTCGCAGTGGCTCTATAAATTTTGTTTGCTGAATGTGGCAGTACAATGTAGTATATTTCAATATTAAAATTTTTAATTGACCTTCATAAGAGCGTCGTAGACGCCTAAATTGAATAAATGATTTTGACTTTGTCTTTGACTTTGGCAGTTTGTATGGTGGCCGTCTTGAAATCGCCATTTTGGATTTTTGACAGGTGTCATTCGACTGCTCTCCCGACATTTATCCTTACTTCTACCTTTTAACAAATTCTATCTACACATTCTAACAAATTGTGCGAAATTGATTGTCGGACACACAGAAATGTACAGTTGCTTTTCTGAAGGCTTCAGGTAACTGATTGTCTGTAAAATGTATTTTGCAGGTAGATCAAAAATGAAAAAAAATCAAATATTATCAAACTGAAGACTAAATGCACATTTGTAATATAACTTAAAGCTTATTTGCCGTGTATTATGGAGACAACAAATTTAAAATAGAAATTCTACAAATAGATGAAGAATTTTGGAGGAAAAAAATGGAGACAAAACTAGTCACATTCTATATGGACTGCCTTCTCCCCGAGCTGGTCGATCCCCGAAACCCAAAGAAAAGAATGATCCGGGATCAAGAATATGTGGATACTTCTAGGAAAAGAAAAAATCAAGAGGAGGCTGTCGAGGGTGACTTGCAACATCAAAGTGCAAATGCTTCAGTACCTCCTCCCGCCATAAAAAGAAGACGTGACTTAATGTTGTCTTAGGTTTTCGCGATTGTTACACATCGTAATTAAACAACATTTAACGGTTTAAATCGCGTATATTTATCATTATTTTTGTCCTGACTTTTCAAACACTTTGCAGTGATTGTGGTTACGGGATGACGATCGGGGGGGACTGCAAACTTGAAAAAAAACTTGACTTTCCGTTCCGATACTCGTGATTTCTCACGTACACTTTTGTTTATCATTAAAACTGTATAAATTGAAAACAATATATTTTTATATCTCATAAATGATTTTTGTTAATTTATATACATCTTAACTTAATTTGTCTATAACCTCTGTAGACTATAACACTTACTAACAATCTAAGAATCCACTGTTTTTATTTTAATGTCTAATTTAGTCAACTGTTCCAGTGCCACTCACTCTCTCACTTGTCTGCCATGTTGCATTAAAAGAAGCTTGTATAACTTGTTCTTTACAATGTTTCTGCAGTTGTGTGTTTTTTTTTAAATATCCCAAAGTTTAAGGCCATTACAATTGCGTATATAGACTCTTCTGCAAGTTTGGTAAAAAAATATTATCCTGCTGTTTAGAAGTGGCTAGATCTATTTCTGGTTGGTCTAATTTTTACCATAGTTGGGATCTAAAAGCAGAGTGGTAGTAAAATAACACCTTTCTGTTTACCACTGTAACTGAAAAAAAAACGTAATAGGATGTATACGAACATATTTTCAATATTAGTAATTAATACCGTAGCACAGTTATGAAAAACTATAATTCATATTTGTATGACGAGTCATGGTAAAATATATTGCCCACAACTAACATTCAATCAAATCAAATCCATTCATATTTCAGGTCAATTGTAATTTGTACCCATATTCACCGAATATAATGTTATGCTCATTCAATTTGATGGTATTTTACTTTATTCTAATGATGTTTAATCTGATTAATCGCATTTCAAGATACTGAAAACAATGTTGATTCATTCATAAATTATTGTCCATGCGGATGCCAAGGAGTAATGACATTTTGTTGGTAAGTTTAATCAGTAGAAATCACATTCGTTACTACGGAGAATTTAATAACACCCCATTTATCAATATATATCGTGCCGTTTGGGCTGTTATGTACCATCATCATATTCCGACCCTTGTCTCACTTTATGTTGGTATGGTGCAATATGTTTTCTTTATAGACACAGAGACTGCGACACAACAACATAGCAAAGAAAAAAAAGACTTGAAAATATTTTTTTAAATTAAAAAGTCTGAAATAACTGGTTGATACCGGTGCAGTATGATCTCAATTTTGTGCTCATGTAACTGACTTTAACAGGTTATTTGATATACTGATGACTACAGACTTACTAGAGATATTATTATTCATATATTATTTATAGATTTTATCACTATTCAACAATAACTTTCATCTATATTCATAATTGTCACTTACATTAGTTGCTAGAAGCACTGCGATCGTAGAGGCATTTTGGCAAATTACTTTTAGTAAGTTGACTGTAACTGGCAAACCGTTCGACCGATGTTGATGAAATTAAAATGAAACCAATTAAGAGTTAAACTGTACTAGCAAATAAATCATCTTCAAGATTGTAAGGTTCAGTAAAAACGTTATGTGTGGTCAAACATAAAATAAATAATAGACAAGTCAATTTAAGAACCCTCTTTCTTTTGGGAAATCAGTTAAATATGTATAATATATATACCAATACATACATACATAATAATATATACCAATGAAGTCTAGCAGACACGATCATATTGTAAAAATTAAAACTTTTGGATTTAGTTTTATGATCTACTGTCGACCGTAAAAATAATTTTGGAAAGTAAATCTGAAAAAATGAAATCAAATAATCAATTTCTTACTTATAAATATTAGTAATGTTGATAAAAATAAAAACGTGACATCAATTGCAGTATATACCTACAAAGTTACTTTATGTATCGAAATTCGTCACGTGAATAAGATTATAAAAAAAGTTGAAATCGTCTCAAAGGTATCTGTGTTCGCGAATCTAATATCAAGTACACAAATATGTTTATAAGCGAGACGCGTGCGCCGCTGCACATCGCGTCGTTCGGTGCAGCGGGGATCGTTGCGCCGCATGGGCGGAGCTAGCGTGGGAATTATTTTTGACTGCCTGGACTTAATAGTTTGGTTACATTTGTTCGAGAACAGGTGAAAATTCTGCAACGCACTTCAAAACAAGAAGTTATTAAGAAAAGTATCGAACGCCGTACGGACATGGCACCTAAACAACAAAAATCTACGTATACTTACGTTAATACAACATCTTCGCAGACTCAGTGCTCTTTGTGTAACTCGCAACACGAACATTTATATAAATGTACGGGTTTTCAAAATTTAACGCCTACGGAACGCTATAAACATGTAAAAACACAATCATGTTGTATAAATTGTTTGAGCAAAAATCATCGCGCGTCTAATAGCAATTCTAATTCACACTGTCGTAAGTGCCAATCTAAACATCACACGATGTTACATTTTGAAAATAAAAACGCCGCATCCACGCTGAACGCAAACGGTGGTACATCGCTCGCGGTAACCGCTCCGCACGTAAGCATAGCTACGCCAACGCCTCCCGCTATCGGTAGCGCGGGCGCTGCAGCCGCCGCACGTAGGCCGGGTTCGACTCCCGTGCCGCACCATGTTAATACTCGCACTGATGATGTTGCGTTATGCACATTTTCACATAATAATAAAAATATTCCGTATGTGTCTACCACTGTATTGCTCGCCACAGCGCGTGTTTTAATAGTCGACTCTCATGGTATCGAACATAGTGTTCGTGCTCTGTTGGACAGTGCATCACAGAGCAATTTCATAACACACAATTGTTGTGACCGCTTAGGGTTGATCCCGCATCAAAGACCGGCGTGCTCTATTGTAAAGGGAATTGGGGGTTCGACAAAAAAGACCCAGGGTTCCGTACAAATTAAATTTTGTTCGCGCTTCAATAAAAACGTAAAATTTAATATGGAGTCATTGGTCGTTGATAAGGTAACCGAACGCTTGCCGACAGTCAATATCGATTTGTCACTACTAAAAAATTTTGAAAACTTGCCTTTAGCTGATAACACGTATCACGTTCCCGGAGATATTGACATTCTAATTGGCGCTTCGATTTTTCCTCATCTCTTGTTGTCGAATAAGATTCAATGTGAGTTCACTCACATCACTCCTCTCGCACTCGAGACCGTACTAGGGTACGTAATCGTAGGTTCCGCTCCCGTTACATTAGATACCTACTCTAGTGTTTCTTATTGCTGCTTCGCTGACCCTTTGGAGTCCGCCGTCCAAAAATTCTGGGAACTCGAAGAGGTGAATGTACCGCCGATTCTGAGCCCAGATGAAAAAGTGTGTCAAGATATTTATCACCGCACTACAACACGCGATGTGGATGGACGTTATACCGTCGCACTCCCCTTCAAGGGTGATCCATCCACTCTCGGTGACTCCCGGCGCTTAGCAGAGAAGCGCTTTCTCTGTCTCGAGCGTAAAATGCAAGCCTCGCCTACACTGAAACAAGCCTACGACAGCGTTATACTCGAACATCTAGAAAGGGAGTATATATCACCCGCTCCTCTTGAGACAGAGAGAGTACTAACGCACCTTCCTATATAATCCCGCACCACGGGGTCATTAGAGAGGACAAACTAACCTCGAAGCTTCGCGTCGTGCTAAATGCTAGCGCTAAGACTAGCACGTCCGTGTCTCTCAATGACATCCTATATAATGGTCCAAACCTGCAGGGAAACCTGTTTAACATTATTGTTAACTTCCGCTTGTTCCCGATTGCGCTTTCGGCTGACATTAGACAAATGTTTTTATGTATAGGTATACGCGAGTGTGATCGCAAATTCCAACGAATACTATATCGCTTCGCGCCTGACGAGCCGCTTAAAGTGTACCAATTCAATCGCGTCTGTTTCGGCTTCAAATCAAGCCCTTATCACGCACTGCGTACTATAAAGCAGTTAGCCGCCGATGAAGGCAAATCCTTTCCCAAGGCAAAGGAAGCCATTGAAATTGGTCTTTACATGGACGATTTCGTTTACTGCATCGATGGTGAAGAAGAAGCTATATCTACAGCCGCCGAAGTCATCTCGCTTATGAAAGCTGGCCAGTTTGATCTCGTGAAGTGGACCAGCAATTCGCAGGTGGTCTTAGATTCTATCCCGCATACGCATCGCCTTTCATCGGTAAAAGAATTTGGTGAGTTTGACACTCATAAAGTTCTCGGTTTAAACTGGTCGCACGATTCTGATCTTTTCAGTTTAAAAATTTGTAAAACCGCTGATAAATGCACAAAACGCACCATTTTGTCTTGCGTCGCGAGATTGTGGGACGTGATGGGCTTTGTGGCTCCAGTGATTTTGTTCGCCAAGCTCCTAATGAAAGAGCTATGGCTATGTGATTGTGACTGGGATGATGCGCCCCCTCACAACATTGTTTCGTTGTGGTCGCGCTTCAGGGAAGAACTCCCCTTACTCAAACAGATTACAATACCGCGCCATGTTGGCATAATGAAGGGTAGTGAAGTCACCATCGTGGGTTTTGCCGACGCAAGTGAGAAAGCCTACGGCGGCGTTGTATATCTGCACGTCAAGAATAACAACGATAACACTGTGCACCTTATAGGTGCTAAGTCTAAAGTCGCACCTCGTAAAGTGGTTTCTCTGGCTAGGCTTGAACTCTGTGCAGCACTTCTGCTTGCAAAATTGATCAATACTATAATCGACGCTTGTTATAATCGCATCCACATCAAGGATGTATTCGCATTTCGGACTCGACGGTTACGTTATGTTGGATCCACGCTTCTCCCCACAGATGGGATACGTTCGTCGCTAATCGAGTCTCTAAAATTCAGTCTTTACTGTCTCCACAATGTTTCCGCCACGTGTCTGGCATTGAAAATCCAGCCGACTGTCTGTCGCGTGGACTAAGCCCCGCGCAAATTATAGATCACCCGCTTTGGTTCCAAGGCCCGTCCTGGATCACATCTGATCCATCTGAGTGGCCCGTCGTTACCTTTGATCCGTCTAGTATTTCAAACCCGCCGGAAGAAAAGAAACACTCATTAGTGACATGTACTTCAATAGAGGATTCCCCTATTATAGCTTTGGCGAACCGTGTTTCTTCTTGGTCCAAGCTTCTGCGCTGTGTAGTTTACGTCTGTCGTTTCTTGAAACTGCTCCCTTCGCGAGAATTTATAACTGCCGCAGACTTAAATTACGCCGAACACAGGGTTCTTCGTGAATTGCAGGCTGTGCACTTCTCAGAGGAGATAGCTAAACTACACGCTAAAAAGCCTTGCAGCCGCACGTTCCAACGTCTTAAGCCATTCTTACATGATGGTGTCATTAAGGTCGGTGGGCGTTTGTCCAACTCTGATTTGAGCTTCTATCAGAAGCATCCGATTGTTTTACCGCGGAAGCATCATATTCTGAACTTACTTGTTGACTATCATCACAAAGTCAATTGCCACGCAGGGCCAGAATTACTTATGTCGATCTTACGTCAAAGGTATTGGATCTTATCCGCACGCAACTTAATTCGAAATAGGGTACACAAGTGCCTTCCTTGTTTTAGACTTCGCCCTAAATCAACTTTTCCGGAAATGTCTGAACATAAGCCATGCCGTGTCATACAATTGGTTAAATGCTTCATAAATACCGGAACAGATTATGGAGGTCCCTTTAAGGTGACCATCGCACGTGGTCGTGGAATGCGATCTGTCAAAGCTTACGTCTGCTTGTTCGTCTGCATGAGCTCGCGCGCAATACATATTGAATTGGCAGGCGATTAGAGCACGCCTAGCTTTATGGCAGCTTTTAAACGGTTCTTAGCACGCCGCGGTCCCGTCTCTGTATCGTTCCAATTTTAGTATATGTATTCGGATAACGGATTGAACTACGTCGGAGCGAAACGCACGCTTTCTGAACTCTATACCCTACTAACTTCTAAACATTTTAATACCGAGTTTGCCCATGTACTATCGGAAAATCGCATTTCTTGGTCACTGAATACCCCAGCCGCTAGTCACTTTGGTGGCAATTGGGAGGCCAATATTAAAAGTCTTAAAACGCATTTATACCGGGTTATAGGTGAACAGATTTTGTCGTTTGAAGAGATGACTACCGTACTCGCACAAGTAGAATGTATCATGAATACGCGACCTCTCTGTCGGACTCTATCTAACGATCCTTCTGAGCCTCTGGCGCTGACGCCTGCACACTTCTTAAATCTAACACCTTTAAGGTACTTACCCGCGCGTGATATCGAGGTGGATAGACTTCACATTCTCTCTCGCCATGATCTGTTAGATAAGTTAGTGCAGTCGTTTTGGAGACGATGGAGATCTGAATACCTGCACACATTGCAGTCTCGGGATAAATGGAACACGCCCACGAACCCAGTAACCGTCGGGACCGTCGTGGTACTTAATACGGAAAATTCGCCGCCACTTCATTGGCCTTTAGGAATTGTCGAAGAGGTTTTCCCCGCCGCTGATGGAGTAGTGCGTGTCGTACGCATTAGAACAGCAACTGGATCGTACCTACGCCCAGTTGTACGTCTGTGCCCTTTACCTAGACAATAGTTAGTTTCGCAAAATCGCGTCCTAGGTTAAGGTTTAGTTTAGTTATAACTTAGTTTTCTTTTCCTTCGAAGGAATACCTTGATTCACACCGTTAGGTGCTTGGCGACAGATTTAGCTAGCCAGACAGGCATTCGCAAAATACCCTACCACCATGCTATAACGACTGCCATGACAGCAACCGGGACCAACGGCTTAACCTGCCCTCCGAAGCACGGAAGCGCTCAGAAGTAATGTCACCAGCGGTCACCCATCCAACCCATGACCGCGGCGGACGTTGCTAATTTCGCTGATCGGTTCAAAATGACTAAGCACACTTCGCTACGAGCGCTTCAAAATTATGTCTGTAAAACGAAATCACATTATTTTGGGTTACCGGTAACAAACAAGTGATGTATTGTAATGTGTCTTTTTTTTCACAATGACTTACCCGGATACTATGGCCTTTTGGCCACATCATGTTTTTTCGTAAAAGTAACCGATTCACTGCACTATGACTTAAACTCATATCTGTTTGTTTAGGTTATTTTGTCATCTTCACAAAAAAATCATTTTATATATTCTCCACGGTGTTTGTAACAAAATTGTAAATAGCTCGAAAGAATTTTGGGTTAGAAAGCTGTTCATTAAGTAGGCGGGGTACTTCATCTTCAACGTCTAGCATTTCAACATACATGATTTGTCTCTGTAAAGAGAACTCCGGACATTTCTGAATAACATGCTTCAAATTTGCGTCCTCCATGTCCACAGTGAGAGCAAGTTTTGCTGTTAAGAATATTTATTTTATACAGGTGTGATGGAACAAAGCAATGTCCAAATCTGAGTCTACTAATTATTGAGGTAAATTTTCTTGTATAAATGTCTCTGTGCATCTCATTACAATACCATGGCTTGGTTTTTATGTTCTTTTGTATACTGGCTTACCATTGACTTTTTGTAGTGCTTGAGTGAGCCCAATACTTGTTCCATATCTCTTTTTCTTTTCTTGTATTAAGAGAAACATGTCTGTAAAGGGAACCAATAAAGTCTGTCTATGATCTTCATCCCATTTTTCACATGCAGCTCGATCTACTTCTGCATTATTCCTTGATGGGATGGCATCCACATAAATGATATGCCTATATCAAGTGATTCTAATACACATATCAAATCCTTTATTTTAAGTAGGACATTATTCTGGCTGTAGCTTAAATTAGTAGTTAGTAAAACTGTTAATACACTTAATGAATCTGATATAATTATGAAATTTTTATTATTGGTAATATTTTGAATGTCCACAAGAGATAGGTATATAGCATATGCTTCCGCTGTGAATATACTACACTCATCATGAATTATAAAACATCTAGATGTTTGCTTTTGTGGATCATGCATTGCTGCATGGACCCCATTGTTTGATTTTGATCCATCAGTATAAATTATATATTCTGAAGTACCAGCCATTAGTTCCTTAAAATCATATACATTTTCTACTTTTCTCATATCTAACATGATAGGGTCTGACATAAGTACATGAAATTAATGCATAATATACATTGGCCAGTTTTGACTATTATACATATTTACAGACATTCCTTTAGCATAAGACATTATAGTACACATTTCTGGTAATCTTCTAGATTCTATATCTAATGGAGTAAGATTAAATTCTGGTAAAACATTAAGTTATTCTTCAGGTAAATTCAAAGTATTGAACATTATAGAGCCATTATTAGCTAGTGCTTTCATACAATTTTTGATAGCCGTTCCAAACCTCCTTATAATTAAGGGTTCTATACATGTTTCAACCTCTAAGGAGTTAATAGGGGTAGATCGCATTGCACCTGTTATAGTTCTTAAAGCCATGTTTTGTATAACATCTAATTTCTCAAGTTTATTTGAATTAGCATTCATATAGGCCAAACAACTATAGTGAAAATGGCTACTCACTATACTTTTATATGCTAAACTTAATATTTTTGGATCTGAACCCCAAAAAGTTCCAGTCATAGATCTTAAAATATTTATACCTTTTAAAGCATTTTTACAAATGTAGTCAATATTAAGTTAATTTAGTAATTTTATTGAAGCATTTTTAGTTAATTTAATTAAAGCATTTTTACAAATGGAAGTTCAATTTACAGTCTAAAATGATGCCAAGAAACTTTTTTCCCTTTACATGTGGTATTGTTTTATTATTATATGACACAATTATGTGTGATTTGTTGTCTCCAATTACCAAGCTTGAGCTCTTTTCACTATTTAGCTTTAATACATTGCCATAATAGTTTTGTAACTGGTTTAGTGCATCATTTAATTCAGTATTTATACAATAAATATTCTTACTCTGATAATATAGCAGAATATCATCAGCATATTGTAAAATTTTAACATCAGTTTTATTATATTTTAATATTTGACATGTATATATATAAGTTATAAAGTTGGTGAGAGAGATAAACCCTACATCAATCCTTTACCCACACTTTCAGGTCCGTGTAAAATATTATTAAATTTAACAAACATTTTTTTTTTATGGCTAATAGGCTAGCCTTTGACCACTATCTCACCTGATGGTAAGTGATGATGTGGTCGAAGATGTTATTCAGGCTAGCCTAGAATTACTGGCTCTCAAGGACAACTGCCGGAACACACCGTTAGGTGTTTTGCGACAGATTTTCAGCCAGGCGGGCATTCGCAAAATGCCCTACCACCATGCTGCAACGATTGCCATCGTAAGACAACAACCGGGACCGAAGGCTTAACGTGCCCTCCGAAGCACGGAAGCGCTCAGTAGTAATGTCACTAACGGTCACCCATCCAGGTCATGACCGAGACAGACGTTGCTTAGCTTAGCTGATCGATCAAGAACGGCCAAGCAAACTTCGCTACGAGCGCTTCAGATTTTACGTTGGCAAAACATATTGAATATCCATTTTATTAGTTTTCCAGGAAACTCCAACTCTGATAATATCAGTGCAAGTTGATGATGATCTACATCTACATGTCATATGCTCCCTGGACATCAAGGAATACACATGATGCAATATCACGGGATAGCTGACATTTCCTTAAATCGGCTATTAGAGATACAAAGCTTTCAGAAGCACTTCTGCCTTTACGAAATCCAAATTGAAATGGAGGTAAGATACAATTTTTTTCCACATAATAATCTAATCGTACTTTTATCATTTGTTCTAATAATTTTCCAATGCATGATGTCAAAGATTTGGGTCTATATGATTTAGGGTCACTAGGTGGTTTATCTGTTTTCAGTACTGGAATTACACATTAGATTTTCCATGACATTGGTATTATCTGTCTTGACCACAATTTATTCAATAAATCTAGTAATGTTTTTAACAGAAATATGCATTTTTTTTAGTATTATATATTTAAAAATCATCTAAACCCGGGGTTGTATCTTTCCTTGAATCCAGAGAGTAACATAATTCATTCCAATCATATGGTTTTAAAAAGAAACTTGAACTTCAGAATTATTGTTTAGCTCAAAAATACTTTCCATGTCCATATCTGATGTAGTAGATTGCGACAACTTTTTCAAGAATTCAGGGATAAATTCATCATTCTTGAGGGGTTTCTTAATAAAAATGCGCTTAAATATTCTTATCAAAGATCATTGATGGTGTAGGCAATTTCTTGATTATATTTTTTAATTTACCTATTTTAATTCTATTTCCTCTATTTTTGTTTGCAGGTGGGCAGTAAACACACAGTATTATAAATGGACCTAAATCTGTATTACCTGAAATAGCAATGTTTTGAATATCTTGATTGAATTTAGTATCTATAATTTTAAATTTTATTGTATCACTTATCAAAATCCCTACACTACCATGATTATTTTTAGCATTTTTTCCGACATATTGGTATTTAGGTATTTTTAAATATGGAGAAGTATCTTTGAGCCATATTTAATTAAGTAAACAAATGTCTGTGTGTTGTGTGTTTAATAAAAATGTTTTTAAAAGTGGTTTTTTATTATTAACACTCTGTATATTATGTTGAGCAATATGAAGATTACTCATTATGAATTGCAGTTTTTTTTTAAATCTCTTTAATATTTGCAACGATAGTCAAAACTCTAGTTAGTTTCCTAAGCTAACTAGAGTTTTGACTATCACATCTATAAATTTATCGTCTTTTAGTAACTCTATAATCAAATTGTTTATATTGTCAGGTTGGACTTTTTGAACAGGTGTGTTGACCCTGATTGGACGTTTCACTACTTCGGGTACTCTTTGAGCTGCGGGCTCTGAGACTAAAGATTGTGGTAAAGCTGGGAATTTTTTTGTGTCTGAGCTGGTTATGTCGGCATATGACTTCTTATTATTTATTAAATCTGTTTTTTTTAATACTGCACTTACTGGAGATTGCCAAGTGAGCACCACCACAGTTAGTGCACTTTAATACTTCTGAGGTGCATTCTTTGTAGTTATGTTCTCCTGAGCAGCGAGGACACACCTGTTCATTTCTACATATTTTTGCTGCATGATTAAATTTCATGCAACGAAAACACTGCATTATTGGCGGAACATATTGGAAAACTTTGTACCGCCAATTGTCCAAATAAAGGTATTGTGGCAAAGTACTCGTAGTACCTACAAAAGTGACGCTTATGGTGTTGAGAGTTACAACTTCTTCTCCTTTTTTTTTGAATCGTCTAACCGTCACTATATCTTGTTCACATGTCAATTTATTATAGAGCTCTTCATTACTTGATTCTTTGGGTATGTATCGAACTACTCCTACTCTTTCTATTGAAGAAGCTGGTATATAAGCCCTAAGACCATTTTCATCGAGACATTTGTTGTTCAGGAAATCATTCGCCACTGCCGATTGTTTAAAGACAAGCATAATTTTGTTTGCATTAATTCTCCTTTGTTCATGAATTCCTTTAACAGACTTAAACATTTTGGATATGGTCAATGGGTTTTTGTTTCCTATTTTGTCCTCCTGTTTAATTCCTTCGACGACACACTGTACATAAGCTATTGTCCAGATAGTTGCACCTGTATCCTGGTTTAACAAAGTTAGTGTACTTATCTACATTGCTCTCACTCGGCGTGCCAGTAATTTTCCTCTTCTTACGGTTCTTAGCTGCAACCGTGGTGAAGTTTTCACCTTCTTCATCACTCTCACTCTCCATAATAAGAGCTTTTAGCTAAATAAATTCCATAAAATTTAATTTTGTTGAAAAAATCGCGCTTCCAAAGTTCCCCCCAAACCGGAAGTCCTCACAATGACTGTATAAAAGTGTTGCCAACACAAACAACAAAATTTTCTTTTTTAGAAAGGTATCACCTCCAGAAACCCCCCAGAGTATATGTCTTATTACCACTGAACAAAGTCGACTGGGCCTGGACTAAAACGTAGAGATTATATTCTCAATTCCTCATTGTATAAGATATAATCATTAATCTTTTTGGTAAAACCAAAGAGAATTTATGGCTAAATGTCACATTTGAATGGTTTGACAGTATACGCATGAGTGTGGCAGATTTCAGCTTCCTTAAACAGAACCTAGATGTCGCTGTGTCACTTCTGAGAGATATGACACTTGCCGGGAACAACGCTGTCAAGTTTGTATGGAATCCTTAATCGCGCCAACGAATTTTTTTTCGAACGAATGTATAGAAGTTCCTTTTTGTATGTAATTGTAGTTTGTAAGCGTAACACGTAGATGTAATGTTTTGGGTATAACCTTAGTTATAGATGGTGTGTAAGTAAAGTAGAATTAGTATAGGTAAGGTCTTGTGGGGTAAGAGGAACTATGGGGAAAGGGAAACAGGTAGATGTAAATCAAAAACAATAGACGGTATTATTATTGTTCTGTTTTACCGACAGAGTACAGGGGTTACTCTGTCGGTAAAACAGAACAATTAATAAATAACAAAAAAAAACAACACAGATGGCGCTAAGTCTCATGATTGAGCCGCCATGACACAAAAAAAATTTACTCGTCACACGGCGAAAACACCAGTGGGTGGCATTTTTTGTGAGCGGTGATATAGTACAGAAAAACACATCAAACAAAGCTGCCGATGAGAGTAAGTATTGTTTTATATCTAATTTTTGATTGTTTGCTTTTAAAAGCTTAGAATATTAACTATTAATATGAAAATATCATGTGCTTTAGAACATAACCAAAAAATCACGAAGTGGGTTAAAAGGAACTGCCGTGGCCGGGAAAGTGTGACATATGTTTCTCTTTCCCGATATCAAAAGTCATAAACATTTTAAATGAATGAAAATGTCCGTACTAGCTAAAATAATCAACGATAATATGATACATCTTATGTCTTGTATGTAACGCGACAAAATACTTAAATGAAATTATTATAAAGCCATTAAAGCTAAATTCAATTTTATTTTGTTATATTTGTTCTTCAAAACTACTAAACAGATTAAGGTGTGTATTTATTTATACAAGATGCGTATATTTAGAACATAGCCTAACTTATAAGCTAATATACCAAGCTAAGTTTGCACCTCGCTGTAATGGTTTGCACCCCGCACGCTTCCCCGCTCACCTTCCCGCGATTGACCTGTCGTGTCAGAACGGTTAGCATTTTTGTTACCGACAAGATTTCGTCTCCCTATCTGTTGAATTTTAAATTTTATACTGAACTGTTCGTGTTGATGCGAGGTGCAAATTTAGCTTGGTCGAGTTGTAGATAATAGGCAACTTTATATACCGAAAACACGCGGGCATAAGCTAGGCATAGCTACTTATATTAATAATTGTTGTTGGGTATATTAATAAAATGATTTCGATTTATATTAACAAATGATTTTGATTACAGAAACATACAAAATGGCCCAGAAATTATGTACGCCAAACCAATTATGCGTCATACCCACATGAAAAATTATTAGAGGCTGTTAGAGCAGTCAAAAGTGGGAAATTGTCTGGTTATGAGGCATCTAAGCATTATGGAATACCCAGATCTACCATAATAAATCGAGTAAGTTACCTGTGTGTTTACTTGTTAGGGCTAGTTTTGCTTTGGACTTGATATAATTATACCTCTATAAGTATTTAGTTGGACTTTTTTGCATCTTTTCCCAGTCTTTTAATTGTATTTTTAACCGACTTTAAAAATTAAAAAATAGTAGGTTCTATGTTATACTGTGTCTATTCTTTATGTATGTTCGTCGTTGTTCTGCCAATTGATTCAGTGTAATTGTAACCGGGTATCAGACAGAAAGATTGGATATAATCCTTGTTTTTTTCTGCTCTTACAACCCAAAACACAACATTGCACCATTGTAATGATAACATAACACTTATACTACACTATTGTAATAATTAGACTAAAATTATTCTATTATTTCGAATACAGACATAATTACAGATCTGGTCAGTTATGTACTCGTATGTAATGTACAGGTATATGATCGTAAAGGCCTCAAATCGAATACATTGGGAAGAGCCGCAATTTTATCACGGGAAGTAGAAGATCTTGTAAAAAACCTGCGTTACATGGAGAAGCATGGTTTCGGACTGACAAGGAAAGAATTATTAGAGAAAGTGGGCCAGTATGTGTCGGACAATGACATTAAAAATCCGTTCAAAAATGGCGTGCCTGGGGAACATTGGTTTCTTGCATTTAAAAAAAGGCATAATTTATCAATTAAGAAGCCACAACCGGTGGAATATGCAAGAAAACAGGCATGTAGCCCATATATTATGTATCCCTACTTTGATTTACTGGAACAGACACTAACAGAACTGAAATTACTGGACAGACCATCTCACATATGGAATGTCGACGAGACAAGTTTTTCAAAAGATCCTTCTAAGTCAAAAGTAGTTGGATGTAAAGGATTTACTTCGACGAGAACAATCGCTTCTCCTAGAAAGTACAATACCACTGTCCTATTAGGCTGTAACGCTCTAGGAGAAAAAACTCCACCAGTAATAGTATTCAAGGGGAAAAATGTATGGGACGAATGGATAACAGACGATGGATTTCCTGGCACAGCGTACGCTGCAACCAGTAATGGCTGGATTTTGAAATTTGAAAACTTTTTTGAAAAAGTTTTTTTAAAAACAGTCGGACTAAAGCGCCCCATACTTTTGATATACGACGGGCACGCAACACATGTTGGTATAAACCCTATTAAAAAGGCCAGAGAAGCAGAAATCATAATTTAAAAAATACCTCCGCAAACCAGCCATCTTTTACAACCATTAGATTTGGCTGTAAATAAATCATTAAAAGATCGATGGGATGTTGCCCTTGTAAAGTGGCTGAGGTTGAACAATGGTAAGGCGTTGCCTAAAACAGAATTCTCAAAAATGCTTGGGCTAATTTGGGGTGCATTGGACCCAGCTATATGTGTAGCTGGTTTTAGACCGGTGTGAAGTTGGCAGCCAAACCCAGCAGCCATATAAACCGACCAAATTAAAATGTCGATGAAAAATTCTTCAGTTTTAACCATGATGGGGATTGTGTTTTGGATTGAAACATATGTCGATAGAAAGCTTCTAAAACGTTCTTTCAGTTGGTATATTCAGATATTACTCTGGACATTTCAGAAAGCCGCAATCCACATTATAATCCCAAAATATTTTCGCTGCTGGGTTTTAGGGGTGGATTTGCCAATGATGGGGATTGTGTTTTGGATTAAAACATATGTCAATAGATAGCTACTAAAACGTTATTTCAGTTGGTATATTCAGTTATTACTCTGGACATTTCAGAAAGCCGCAATCCACATTATAATCCCAAAATATTTTCGCTGCTGGGTTTTAGGGGTGGATTTGCCAATGATAGGGATTGTGTTTTGGATTGAAACATACGTCGATAAATAGCTACTAAAACGTTCTTTCAGTTGGTATATTCAGATATTACTCTGGACATTTCAGAAAGCCGCAATTCACATTATAATCCCAAAATAGTTTCGCTGCTGGGTTTTAGAGGTGAGTTTCACCATGATGAGGATTGTGTTTTGGATTGAAACATATGTCGATAGATAGCTACTAAAACGTTCTTTCAGTTAGTATATTCAGTTATTACTCTGGACATTTCAGAAAGCCGCAATCCACATTATAATCCCAAAATATTATCGCTGCTGGGTTTTAGAGGTGAGTTTGACCATGATGGGGATTGTGTTTTGGATTGAAACATATGTCGATAGATAGCTACTAAAACGTTCTTTCAGTTGGTATATTCAGATATTACTCTGGACATTTCAGGAAGCCGCAATCCACATTATAATCCCAAAATATTTTCGCTGCTGGGTTTTAGAGGTGAGTTTCACCATTATGGGGATTGTGTTTTGGATTGAAACATATGTCGATAGATAGCTACTAAAACGTTCTTTCAGTTGGTATATTCAGTTATTACTCTGGACATTTCAGAAAGCCGTAATACGCAAATAACTCCGCGGAGAGGTGGCTGCTACTTTAGTTCTATTGAACTTCACAAGATGGCGTTACGGGTATGCAATAAACATTTAGGTATAATTACTAGTGCTAGGAAATGAAGTAACGTGAAAAAATATTCGTGTAGTTTAATAAGAGCATAGTACCTACTTCATATTATCTTCAAGTGCTCCCATATAAATTTTATCAAAATCTGATCATATGTCAGTTTTGTATTGCCATAGGTACTTTTTGATGTAACATGACGTGTATACCTACCTATTTTTTAGTTTACCTAAGATTTTTTATTTCTTCCAAACATAATCACCCACTAATTTACCTAACCATCTAGGTATAAACGCATTATACACGCCTAAATAGGCTACGTACCTACATATATACGTAACTTAAAAGTAATATAAAAGTAAGTACCTAGGTAGGTATACGTAGGTAAGAACCTAGGTACTTATTTCATCATCATCATCATTTCAGCCGCAAGAAGTCCATTGCTATATATAGGCCTCCCCCATAGATTTCCAAATAGAGTGGTTGGAAGAGGCCTGCATCCATTGTCTTCCTGCGACCTTAATTAGGTACGTCGTCGGTCACCTTGTAGGTGGTCTTCCGACGCTGCGCTTGCTTCTTTGTGGCCTCCATTCGAGATTGCAAGGGTCACCAGTAAGCTTACCTACTCAGTGCTTCCAGTGATGTGGGCCAATCCCAGTGGCAATGGCAATGGTTCAGATCCCGCAACGGGCTTAATCTTCGTCACATTGGTAGGTAATCATAAGGCATTTTGTAAATGCCCGCATGGCTAGCTACCACTGTCGAGCTGTCAATATTTGAAAATATATGCACAGATGACTTAAATCCAGCTTTTTAATGCGTACGGCCGAAGTACTAAATACCCTATTATAGCCTACCGTCTCTATTTCCCGATAGATAGCTGTACCTATCTATAATCTGGAAGTCTTCAAGTACAGAGTAAACAGGTAGGTATCTGCTAGACATGCATGTTCTATCGTCGACCGCGTCATCACTTTCCAGCAGGTGAGACTACGGTCAAAGGTTTGCTCAACGAAGTTTTGAAAAAAATTATCTCTAAGTAAGTATACTTACTTTGTTTCGAACACCAGAAATTCCTACTTTTACCGACCCAAGTCACGTGCCCAAGTATTTGTTGTTCCCGTATCACCAAGAATTCTGTACTAACACAGAATGTACCAAAATGTTTTTTTTTTCATACTGTGAAATGTTTCTTAGCGGGAGTCCGACCCGCACTTAACCGGTATTTATTTTGTATTTTTCTACAATCATACATGTTTTCTATTGGTATGTTCTACAGTGCTTACGATGGATAGGTTAAAACAAAAAAGTATAAAAATAGGTATCACGTTTCTCGTATGGCAGCCCCGTTTATTTTAAATACTTCCCATCATTATAATTTGTTGGGTGTCATGATTATGATGCTATTATATTAAACTTATAAAATATCTAGGAAGAGGTAAATTACAAACATCAGTTACGTGATATGTAAAACTCGTATAAAGTATGTAATAAATAATAGTATGTAATAATTTCCGATTAAAATGTGTAGTCATTTGGTAGGGTCAGTTCGCCAGTTTTCGACCAATTAATGGAGTTGCCAAATTCGGCAAGCAAAAAGTAAGGGATTTAGTGTTATATATATTTAGAAAAATTTAGAGTGTACTTTGTATATTTTTATAAAATTAAACTCAAATTACCATTTTCCCTAGTTTTCGACCAAAAAATCTAGATTTCTAGTTCAATCACTTATATTTTTTAAAGCTGTATTGAAATAACACAAACTAAGAAACACTTTCTGTATAAAACATTATCATAAAGAATTGGTCGAAAACCGTTCCAACTTGACAATATTGGACCACTATTTTTTTATTGTAAATATTGTGCATCGTTTAATATATTTTAGGAAAATATAACTTTACCTTTAAATAATAAATATTTTTGAGGTATTTTTTTAATTAACAAAACACTGGTCGAAATCTAGAATGTCATCTAGTCTTTTTCCAGTTTTCGTCCTCAACCACCTGGTCGATAACTGTGCGTTTTTGGAAAAAGACGGACCAATTATCGTCCACTTAATTAAATTGGTAAAACAATAAAAAAATATAGTAAGGTATAAGGTAAGGTATATTACATGGAACTACACGATGCACAGTTTGGGTTCCGGCCTGGACTATCTACTGAGAGTGCTATTTTGAGCTTAAAACACACCGTCCAGTATTACACTGATCGCAGGACGCCGGTGTACGCCTGTTTTCTCGACCTCTCAAAGGCATTTGATCTTGTCTCATATGAAGTGCTGTGGAAGAGGTTGAGAGATAGAAGTGTACCGGAAGAACTGGTGAGACTTTTGCAATATTGGTATGGGAATCAAATCAATGTAGTAAAGTGGTCTAATATGCTCTCTGATCCGTATGGGTTGGAGTGCGGGGTTCGGCAGGGTGGATTAACATCTCCCAAGCTCTTCAACCTATACATAAATGATCTCATTGTCGAGCTCAGCAGCATGCATGTCGGTTGTCGAGTCGGAGGCGTTACTATTAATAACATCAGCTACGCGGATGACATGGTGCTGCTGGGCCCGACCGCGGGGGCTATTGGACAAATGCTGAGAGTTTGTGAGACCTATGCTGATACACATGGACTCACCTATAATGTAAAAAAATGTGAATTCATGGTCTTTAAGGCCGTCGGTAGGTGTCCTGAGAGTGTACCTAGAATAGTATTGAACGGCTTAAACATAAATAGAGTGACACAGTTCAAGTACCTCGGACATATTCTTACCGACGACCTTAAGGACAATGTAGACATTGAACGGGAACGTAGGGTATTGGCGGTTAGGAGTAATATGTTGATTCGTAGATTTTCCCGGTGTAGTGACGAAGCTAAGATCACAATGTTCAAGGCATACTGTCAGAGTTTTTACACCGGCAATCTATGGATCAACTATACTCAAAAATCGTTAAATGCCTTACGAGTCCAATATAATAATGCGTTCAGAATGCTGTTGGGTCTGCCTCGTTTCTGTAATGCGTCAGAGATGTTTGCTCAGGCTCGGACGGATGGCTTCCACACTATCCTCAGGAAGAAGACGGCTTCTCTGTTGAGGCGAGTGCGAGACAGTCCCAACAGTTTTCTACGTACAGTGGCTGAACACTACAACTCGCCCGTCGTGCGGCATTTTGTGGGTTTACTTGTGGATAAAACTCGACAGGTATACGCATAGGGTTCCGTGCGATGTGGTGCATTTTAATGTTTTATTGTTTTTATTTATATTTTATACTAACCATTAGAAATAAGTTTGCACTATACCTGTTAACCAATGGATTTTATAATTATCCGAAAATAAAACATTTTGATTTTTTGATTTGATAAGTATTCTCATTTTATGTACCATAAATGACATGGGAAATCAACAAACGACATTAAATTTACAATACGACAACTTAAAACATACCATGAAAGTTGCGGCACTCTGCTATTTTTTTTACACAATTTGACGCGTCTACACTCGGTCGTTGTAAACCACAGACTGATTTGGCTTTCTTAAATACATCACCCACACAAGTCACTAGTTTATATGTGCATAATATGTTCATATGATATTCTAGTTTCTGTAAGAACTACGTTTATCGGTTTATGTATCTCGGTTAATCTATTTAGCGTAATTTTACAACAATGAACCATCAAATGAATACTATTGAAGTTATCCAGTATCCTATTGCGGTTGGCGTAGCAAAGGCAGGATAGAACTTAGCGGAGATATTATGAAATAACAGCGACTACAAGATGAAATGATGTTTAATGGAAGTGAACAAGATTTACAGACTGAATGATTATGATACGATATGAATGAAAGTATAAAGCTATGGTATTTGCGTAATTCAAATGTCGCGCGCGCGGAAAGTTAGTACACGGGTGCTCTGCACAGTGGCTCGTGACGTGTGTGTCGGGCCGCCGCTCGCTGCGGCTGCGCCGGAGCGGTTGCATTCTTCCACACGCCTCACGTCGCGCCGCGTCCCTCTGTCGCCCGACTACCGGCCGCACCGCTATGCGTCATCGTGTTTACGCGCAGGTCCATTGCCACCACAATACTCCCCTGCCGAGATCGTAACTACGATCGATAGTGTTCAGGAAATCGTACGACACGGCCGCTTCTGGTTTTTCTTATAGGTGCTGGATCGGCGTCTGCTGGATGGGCTCGTCGGGACGGAGTTGATGTGGCTGTGGTAAGTGAGTCATCATTGTCTTCTGAGATGTACGCCGGCTTCAGTCGGTCAATGGTTACGGTAAGTGTTTTGTTGTTTACTTTAATGTCAAAAGTCTTCGAACCTCGGCGTACGACTTCATATGGACCAGCGTATGGTGGCTGAAGTGGACGTCTTACTGGACCTTCACGAAGGAAGACGTTCTTCGCGGTACTCAAGTCTTTAGGTATGTAGAATGGACGGGATGCGTGGTGCCATTTAGATGGTTGTGGTGCGAGCTTACTCATCTGGCTGCGTAGACGGTCGGCGAAGTCAGTGACATCGATGTGTTTGTCTAGGTTTGGTGTGAAGAACTGCCCAGGCAAGCGGAGTGGCTCGCCGTAGACAAGCTCGGCAGCTGATGAGTTGATGTCATCTTTCCACGCGCTACGGATTCCCAGAAGCACTAACGGCAGCGCCTCTGTCCACTGGGATGACGCGTGGCAGGAGATGGCAGCTTTGAGCTGGCGGTGCAGACGTTCCACCAACCCATTGGCAGCCGGGTGATAAGCTGTCGTCGTATGGTGAATGGCCCCAACCATGGCAGTGATGGAGCTGAAGAGACGTGATGTGAACTGGCTACCTCGGTCGGTAGTCACGTGTTCTGGACAACCAAACCGCGCAACCCACCCAGAGATGAAGGCGGATGCGCAGGTGTCGGCAGTGATGTCAGGAAGTGGGTACGCCTCCGGCCAGCGTGTGAAGCGGTCAACTATCGTGAGGCAGTACCTGTGGGAAGCAGACAAAGGTAAGGGACCTATAATATCCATATGGATGTGACGAAATCGAGCTGAAGGAGATTTGAATTCAGAAAGAGGTGCTGTAGTATGTCTAGTTATTTTGCTTCGCTGACATTGTTGACATTCTTTAGCCCATTGTCGACAGTCACGCCTAATACCAGGCCACACAAATCTAGACGTTACTAGGCGAACAGTAGCTTTAGCACCGGGATGACTGAGGCTATGCAGAGATTCAAATACTTGTCGTCGAAAAGAATTTGTTATAAACGGTCGTGGATTCGGGGTAGAAGTATCGCAGTATACTTGCGTTTTGGCGTCAGGTAGGGAAACCTTTCTAAGCTGTAAACTCGATCCTTCCAGCAGTAAATTTTGAAGCTCGTCATCTGCGTCTTGGGCTCTGGCAAGTGACTGGTAATCTAGGGGCGTCGATATCTCTTCTATGCGAGACAGCATGTCGGGCACTATGTTCTGCTTTCCTGAGACAAAACGAATGTCAGTTGAAAATTGGGATATGTAATCCAGATATCTAAATTGGCGTGGCGAACATTTGTCTCTACTTGTGGTGAAGGCAAAGGTAATTGGCTTGTGATCGGTAAGTATAATAAACGGTCTTGCCTCAACCATATGTCGGAAATATTTGATCGCTTCATATATCGCCAACAACTCGCGATCATATGGACTATACTTTTTTTGTGGTGGGCTGAGCTTTCTTGAAAAAAATGCCAACGGTTGCCATTCGTTACCTTTACGTTGCTGCAGTACTGCTCCGATTGAAACATCTGAAGCGTCGGTCTGCACGGAAAGCTCTGCTTTTGGGTCTGGGTGTGCCAACAAGGCTGCTTGGGAAATACTTCTCTTACATTCATTGAAGGCTTCCAGCTGTTCGGGTGTGAAATCGATTGGTTTCGCCTTTTTATCGCTTCCTGCCAACATTGCGTTGAGTGGCGCTTGTTTACTAGCGGCCTCTGGAATAAACCTGCGGTAGAAATTAATGGTACCTAAGAACCTTCTTAGCTCCTTCGTGTTCTTCGGTACTGGGAAATCCAGGATTGCTTGCGTCTTTGTTTCCAGAGGGCTGATACCATCGGCAGATACGCTGTACCCAAGAAAAGCAACTTTGGACTCACCGAAAACACATTTTGATGTGTTAATTAATATGCCGTATTGTTGCAGACGTTCAAAGAGGGATTTTAGATGTTCCAGGTGCTGCGTTTGGGATTCAGATCCAATCAGAATATCGTCAAGGAACCCATATGTGAAATCTAGTCCTCTAAGTACCTCATCCATGAACCTTTGAAAGGTCTGAGCTGCGTTGCGCAAACCGTAGCCCATAAAAGGAAATTCAAACAAGCCGAATGGAGTAGTTATTGCTCCCTTGGGAATATCGTCCTTGAAGATTGGTAGCTGGTTATAGGCTCGTACTAAATCGACGGTTGAGTATACAGACTTGCCTGCCAGTTGGTGAGTAAAGTCCTGAATGTGTCTCACTGGATATCGGTCGGGGATGGTTCGTGCGTTCAAGGCTCTGTAGTCCCCGCATGGACGCCAGCCGTCGTTTTTCTTGCGTACCAGGTGAAGAGGAGAAGACCAGGCACTCTCTGACCTTCTAGCCGTACCATTTTGCAGCATTTCGTCGAACTCCTGCTTTGCAATCTGAAGCCGTTCGGGATCCAGACGACGAGGGCGATTGGAGACTGGCGGTCCGGGCGTTGTACGGATGTGGTGTACCGTACTATGTTTAGGTATAATTGGCTTACCAGCAGGTCGGGTCAAGTCAGGATATTCACGAAGCAATCGGTGATAAACGGTGTCTTCAGATGTAGTACGTATTGAAGAAATGTCTTGAATACTTTCCTTCGGCTGGGGCGCGTGAATACCTAGCATTGTTACTCCATCGATAAGTCTTTGCTGCCTGCAGTCTACAAGCAGATGGTAGAAACTTAGAAAGTCAACGCCTATGATCGGTTTGGTGACGTCGGCAACCGTAAAACGCCAGCTGAATGCACGACGTAAACCAAAATCTAAATTGAGATCTATGTGACCATATGTGGATATCAGCGTACCATTTGCTGCATACAGTTGGTATTTAGTCTTCGTTCGTGGCTCCCGTACAGCTGACCTTGGAAATACACAAAGGTCTGAACCCGTGTCTACCAAAAATTGAGCTTTTGATCTGCGGTCAGTTATGAACAGGCGGCCTGAAGATATCGGACAGTCAGCTACCGCCATTAGTGACTGCCGGTGTAGTTTCCCGATTTAAACGAGCATGGGTCTATGCATTTCTTAGCCTGCGCTCCATATTGAAAATGATACCAACAGTGTGGGTGGTCGTGCGGTCGTTCACGAGATTTTGAGTGACTTCTCGTCCGACAATGGAAACGCGCATTTCCATTGTTGCTTCTACTGCGTGATCTATTGTTATTAGTACGTAAATTTTGTACCTGCTTTGTCAGTTCATCGACTTTTTTGGCTATCGCCTCCAGCGCCGACAAGGTACCTGGCAGCTCCGGTGAAGATGTACTGGCTACTTGATGCGTTGGTGAAGCGATGTCGTTGATTTTGTCCGCCAGCTCTGCTACGACTTCGAGGGAACTGCTAGTCTGCGATGCGATAATTGTTTGTATATTAGTAGGTAATCTATTCGACCATATTTGACGGATAAGATGCTCAGGTACCGAGGGGCCTGCTAAGTTTAACAAATGACGCATGAACTGTGATGGCTTTCGATCGCCTAACTCTTCATGCGTTAACAATTGTTGTATCTTACGTTCCTGTGATGCGGACAGCCGTTTGATAAGCTCGCTCTTAAGTTTATCATATTTACCGCTTTCCGGCGGTATAATATCTTTAACTTCTGATGCAATTTGAGGCTCTAACTGGCCGATCACATAAAAAAACTCGGGCCAAAATGGTGGCATCCGCACTCCCACACGACACAGTCCTTGATCTCCATCAGATTTTTGCATGCTCGTGTCTGAGGGTCACCAATGAAGTTATCCAGTATCCTATTGCGGTTGGCGTAGCAAAGGCAGGATAGAACTTAGCGGAGATATTATGAAATAACAGCGACTACAAGATGAAATGATGTTTAATGGAAGTGAACAAGATTTACAGACTGAATGATTATGATACGATATGAATGAAAGTATAAAGCTATGGTATTTGCGTAATTCAAATGTCGCGCGCGCGGAAAGTTAGTACACGGGTGCTCTGCACAGTGGCTCGTGACGTCTGTGTCGGGCCGCCGCTCGCTGCGGCCGCGCCGGAGCGGTTGCATTCTTCCACACGCCTCACGTCGCGCCGCGTCCCTCTGTCGCCCGACTACCGGCCGCACCGCTATGCGTCATCGTGTTTACGCGCAGGTCCATTGCCACCACACTATAATATAAGAAATAGATACATGTGTAACATGGAAAATGCACATTCAAAAAAGTAAATCAAAACTTAGCAGTTTTTCATTTGCATTAATGGAGTTAAAGAAAACAACGAATATCGCAACGGCAATATCTGCCTATTTTGCGTATGGTCACGCTTGGTTACAGTACGGTATAATTTTGTGGGGAAACAGCACCGATGTCGGAAACTTATTTACACTACAAAAAAAATGTATTAGAATTATCGCAAACATAGACTCAACTGAAAGTTGCAAGTCACATTTTATTGAACTCCAAATTTTAACTTTAGCTTCCATCTATATTCTAGAAATTTGCAAGTTTGTGAGAAAATATCCTCAATTCTTTGACAAAGTTGAAGATTTCTATACTGGACCTTATGATTTAAGGCACAAAAAAAGATTAGCCCTTCCAAATTCAAACTTAAAAATGTGCAGTTCAGGTACCCATATCATGGCTATAAAAATATATAACCATATCCCGAAACATCTAAAAGATATACAAAAAGATTCAGCATTCTTCCATAGTCTTAAAGGATATCTTATAAAAAAATGCTATTACTCATTACAAGACTTCTTTACAGATAAGACTCATTAACTATAAATATTTAATTTCGGTCACTTTTGAAAAAAAATAATTAAGATAATAGTTATTAAACTTTGGCCCTACCCAGAGTCCAAAAATCTCTAGAGTGCCCACCAGGGTTTCATGTTGTTAGTACTTAATTAATTATTTAGGATCTATTGTACACATGAATATGGAGAAATAAATGATTATGATTATGAAATGGTCGAAGACAGGCACTGGTCGGCTAAATGGCGCATTCACCCTATTTATCCAAATTGAGACTGCTTGGCGGCATGTTCAAAGACTCTTTCTCTTTGTAAAGTCGCCTTTATAAGCGCGCCGCAGGCAACGAGATTAGGGCGTCATAGATGCACAGATGTGTCACAATTAGGCATTGATTAATTATTTAGGTACCTATGTCAATCATGGATGACGAATGGCGGTCAATTTTAATAGGTATCTAATAAGGTACTTATTAAAATTGACATACATACATTACATTATTACATTTATTTAGCAGATTAAGGCCAGGTTATAGTCAATCAGTAGGCAAATTTAGCGTACGAGAGTTGCGGGCTATTGACACTACGCAGCGCTGCGCTCTAGTCTCACAGCGCGCGTCAGGTCACTCGCCCGATGTCCTCAGACGGACGCTATTAGCGTCACAACTCATAGTGTAACTAAAATAGTTGATCAACTTAAGGTATCTGCTACTAAATCCAGTACTGCATTGCATCCCACTTATTCTTATTTTGTGTCTATTTTTATTCCCTTATAATGCAACTAACACAGTTAATATCCTTTAGCTATTACTATTAAGAAATAAAAATTTGCGATTCACAAAAGTAACTGTTCTACACACCGTTAAGTGCTTGGCGACAGATTTTCTTCTTGAGCGTGGTAGCTAGCCAGGCGCCATTCGCAAAATATCCTACCACCATGCAAAATGTCTGGTTCTCAAGAACGCATAGCGGACGGAACACACCCTTAAGTGCTTGGCGATAGGTTTTCTTTTTGGGGGTGGTAGCTAGCCAGTCGGGCATTCGCATAATGCCCTACCACCATGCTATTACGTCTGCCATCAAGTTATCACCCTCAAATAGAAAATATGTCGCCAAGCAGTGTGTTCCGGCAGCAGTACTTTAGAAATTCTAGGCCTAATCCGCTTATCATTCGCGACCATATCATCACTCGCCAAAAGCCATTCAGCAGTATGATAATTACAAATCCTAAAACTTGTTGCAAGAGTAGGTATGCCTACCTATTATATGTTGCTGAAAACCATCAAGGAAAGAAAAATTAATCAATGCTTTGAGTTTTTGAAGAATATTTTGCTTCAGAAAAGTTGTGTGTGCGTTTTATTCAAAAAAAATTGTTGATTGCAGAAGCACAGGTCTCTACGCATAAGACGAATACTTTTTTCCCATATTTTATTCCTTCTGCCACAGAATGACTCAAAACTTCTGCAGCATGTTTTACTGTCATCTTTTGTTTAGTATTTGGATTCATGTGATCTCTTTTCAAAGTTGGGATTTGAATTATCAGATTCATAAAAGTCCTTAATTGTGAGACCATTTAACAATACCTGTAATAAATATATATATACATTTAATAAAAAGAAGTGTTAAAAAAAAAAAGCTATTCAGTACATTTTTTGCCTTCAGGTGCCTTATACGGTTTTGCAACTGGCAAATAGATTTTAAATATTTTCTACATTTTGTGTACAATATCATTGTCTCTTCTATTTTTGACTTTTGGTTCATATTAGATGATGTCGGCTCAAGGTTTTGCATGACAAGGACATTCAGAACATTTGATATTTCTCCCAACACCAATCTTTGTGAAGGACCAGGTTGAGGTTCTGCTGTTGCAACTGAAGATATGAACAAGTAGTCATCATCAGTCTAGAACCAAATAAACATTGTTAATAATTGTGACAATTTTTTTATAATAGTTGATAAAAATAAATTACAGTGTACTTACATTGCTAGGGAAAGCAGTTTGAAGCAAGTTTGCTTTGCACCATCAGTAAAATCTTCATCTTTAAAATTTTTTTTTGGACAGAGCATTCTGTGCTCAGTGTGCAATTTCATCTGTAAAGATGATGATGAGAATTCCTTTTCTGGAAATATGAATTTTGCCCATAGCTCACAGCTGAAAATTAAAAATACACAAATATTTAATATAGGTATACATATTAGTAGCAATTTTTCCCCGGCAATACAATTTCAGTGGCTATATATTTTAACCAAGAGCTCTATGTAAAGCTTTGTTGTAACTTTTGTTTTTTTACACAAATACACATCTTGTCACAACTTTAAACCCACATTTTGTTGATATTATTTTGGCTATTTGGAACCCAGGATCTGAGGATTGTAATACGGCACTACTAGCCACTCTTAATTAGGCTATTAATAAGAAGGAAATTATGGTTCATGAGCTCGTTTTGGGTTCACCATACATATCAGCTCAAAACTTGGTGGGACAACATAAAACGAATTACGAGGTAAGAAGGACCTATAAAGAAACAGGACCTTTTAACAGGTAGGAAACTTGCATTATTTTGATACGCACAGTCGCCTGCAGTAATAAGTACCTATAGGTACACAAACTCATTTTCATAAGACTTCTGTTTTTCTCTATATTTAAAAAAGTATCTTAAAATCAAAGAAAAATTGTTTTTTTTTCTACTCATGTTTATGTTAATTTCGACACTTGAAAATTTACGACATTACATAATTTTGGAAATAAGAAAAGTGTATACTCGTTATTGCAGGCGACTAAACCTACCTAGTTACTCCATCCAGGTAGGTAACACAGTGATTGCTCTGGTTTTACTTTGCAGGAGGTGGAAGGCCTGACATTTTTACAGGATCAGATAATCCATATACGGTTCTAATATCCAGTTTTTAGACTCAATGATTATCTATGAATATAAAAATAATAGAAGTTACTGAAAGTCAAGTAAGTTTTGGCTTTAATATTTGCTACTAAAATACACTGTTGATGATCATACTTCTCAAACATCTTATATAATAAAATGTTTACATTTCTCACGGTTAGATGCATAGATTTTTTTTATTGTGCACACCGGTTTACCATTTTCGCAGGGCCTGTGTTGGAAAGTACCACAAATTTGCCAAATATTTAACTGCTAAGCAGTAGTGTGAAAACACTACTGTGCTCTCGATTGAAAGGCAATGTTTTCAATGAATTTACTGGGCATAAAGAGATTTAACATCTAATATCTTGGGGTGACAAGTGCAGAGCTTTCCTCTGCAGGTTCTTTAATGGTTGATTTCCAAATCCAGAGTGGCTCTTGTTGTGGGCAACTTTCTTGTCCCATAACTAGGTATTTCATTTTGTAATTGTGTGTTAATATGATGAACAGTAAAATGTTTTCTTTATTTACTTCAGGATGATAACGCTGATGTTTATGATGCTTACCCATGGCAAATATCTAAACCTGCAGATGAAAACATACCACTAGAGGTAGGTGGTGGTTATTAAGCTTTGTTTTATATGGATAATACAAGAAGGTCTATGGTGGAAAAATAGAGGAATTGATTAATTCCACTGAGGCAGAGACTTCTAGAAATCTAGCAATCACATCTCGGATCACTAGCTGCTTAAAAATATTTTAGTAAATAATACGGGATAACTCACGTGAATCAGTCAGATAGCTCCGACTATAGTTTCAACCACATTCGGTGGTCTTTTTCAAGGAGAGCTCGGGACGCCCGCGTTGACGTCTCGCTTAGCACTCTGTGCTAAGCGAGACGTCAACGCGGGCGTCCCGAGCTCTCCTTGAAAAAGACCACCGAATGTGGTTGAAACTATAGTCGGAGCTATCTGACTGATTCACGTGAGTTATCCCGTATTATTTACTAAAATGAGTGAAAACCACGTTAGCTTTTATAATAAAAATGCTTAAAAATATATTAGTGTGCTGAGTATGACTTTAATTTTAGTAGATTTTTGTAGACTGTATTAATTTAATCACTCTTATCAGGAAATAAAAATAATAATTCATATAAATAATGCTAAAATGCATCAGGATTTTAGTATAATGTAATAATTTCCATTTTTAATTAAAGAAAATACTGTCTATGTCTGTGTTCATAGAAATTCTTTTAGCTGATATTTATTTTTGTTTCAGAATGCAGAAAATAAAACTTTGAACAGTTGGATACCATAGAAGTATTAAAAACTGTAGTGGCCACTACACTTTTTTTTAATTGAGGAGGCTCTCCATTGACTTTGCTTCATAGAAAAGAACCAAAAACATCTTAAGTTTGATTTATTGGAAATTATGAAGAAAAATGCAGAAACCAATGGTGAAATAAAAGCAGTTAAATCAAGAAATAATTAAAACTGCAAAATTACACGCAGAATTGAGAAATATAAAAAAAAAAAAAAAATTTTAGTATTAATGTAGAAATATTTATTTTTAGTTAGGTATATAATTTTTGACTTGAAGGAGCAATAAACTAATATTTATTAAGTATTTATTTTAATTTATTATTTTCTAGCCCATTCTTAGCAATAGTTTGAAAAAATATTATTGACTAATTATTGAATTATGCCATTAATATGTTTTATGATGTCTGACTGACTCAGGGGTAAACTCTTAAAATAATTAATTCAATTTTTCTAGTTCAGATAAATACGTTTTTAGCGTTTCGTCTTTGAAGGCTTGAATTTGTCTTCTAATAGTTTTTGTAAGATTGTGCAACCTATTTTTATATTTTGGGTACCGAGTTTGTTGCCATTTTCGTCTTTGTATTCTTTTTTTGGCTATGAGGTCTCTTATTTCCACCGGATAGTAGTAGCCCGTTATCCTTTTCCTAAATTTAGGTGTATTTATCCAAGCGCTACTTTGGATGTCTGTAAGAAATTTTCTTAGATCCATGTCTATCTGTTGCGGAGTTTTTAATGGGACTTTTAGGTCTATAATATCTTCTTAATGTTGTTTAAATTTATTCCAATCCGTTTTTTTGTTTACTAGAGTTGGGTTAGTAGGGTGGTTTTCTCTCTGTATTATAACATTCTCACTTAAGGTTAACAGTATGAGTGAGTGGTCCGAACTCATATAGCCTTCATCAATACTGATAAAGTTGGGACACAGATTTTTATATACATACAAAAAAATCTATTAAATCTGGTATCTTTTGCGAGTCAGTCGGCCAGTAAGTTAGACTTCCTGTTGATATGACATCACATTTTGTCTCTCTGATAGCAATCAAAAGTTCTCTGCCTGTAGTGGACGTAAGCCTAGATCCTAAATTATACTCACCTTGCATTTGGCTTGTTACAGATATCGCTCATTCGGTTGACGAAATATTCTTGCTAACGATATTTCGTTTCGGTTACCGAAATATCCCTGCGCTGTCTAGGTAACATATCCCTGCATTGCCTAGGTAAGTTCGTAATTAATATTATTGGCATTGCACAAGAAAAGAGTAAGTACGTATATTATCTCATATACTTATTATAAGAAATCAGTACATAACTTCTTAAAGTTGTAAGAAACGGTAAGTACTAGATTTACCACTTGGTAATATTGTTTTCTTATGTTCTTCTTCTTCTCAGTCGGGCACTCTTGACAGAGTGGTCGTGGTTGGTAAGATGGTGGTACATGGTGGGTCTTCAACGTCATCAGTCTTTTTGTTGGTGATCACTGATCTTGCAATGCTTCTCCATTTTTTTCGGTTGGTAGCGTTGCGCGTGCACTCAAATATGGATGATTGTGTAGCCGTTTTGATCAAATCAGTCCAGCGAGTGGGAGATCTACCTCTAGCTCTCTTTCCTGCTACCTGGCCTTGGACCACTAATCGTTCCATCGAGTCTTCATTCCTGGAGATGTGCCCGAAGAACTTTAAAATTCGTAATTGAACAATCGACGATAGCCTAGTCTTGATTTTAAGTTCATTAAGGATAGACACGTTTGTGCGGAAGGCAGTCCACGGGATCCTCAGTAGGCGCCTCCAACACCACATCTCCAGAGCGTCGAATTTACGGCGGTCCAGTAGTCTTAAGGACCAGGATTCAGCACCGTAGAGGAAGATTGGAAAGACTAGACAGTTCATCAGTCGCACTTTTGTATTTTTAGTAATCCTTTTATCTTTCCAAACCTTTTCCAACCTCTCTACAGCAGATCTTGTAATTGCGCACCGTCTTTTAATCTCGTCCTCGCAACTTCCCTCATTTGATATAGTAGAGCCGAGGTATGTGTAGCTCTGTACTACTTTGCAATTTGATATACTCAGTAGGTCCGGTCTGTTGTTATTCGCTCGGTCAACTATCATCATTTTAGTCTTGTCTCGGTTAATTACAAGACCGTATTGTAGGCTGATTGTTTCTAGGCGAGCCAGGAGATCTTCTATATCTTCTTCAGTTTGAGCGAGAAGAGTGGTATCGTCAGCGTAGCGGAGGTTATTTATCAGCCGGCCACCAATTGAGATTCCTTTATTCCATCCTTCAAGAACAATTCGCATTATATACTTCGTATATGTATTGAACAGCAATGGTGACAGAATGCACCCTTGCCGAACACCTGATTCAGTGTGGAATTCGTCAGAAAGCAGATCATCTAATCGAACAGCTGCTACTTCTTCATCATAGAGTCGCTTAATAAGGTATGTCAGATGATGTGGAACTCCCATTTCTAATAAGATTTTCCACAGCCTTTCACGTACAACTGTGTCAAATGCCTTGCGAAAATCTACAAAACAGATTAGAACTGGGGTGTTAAATTCTCTGGCCTTCTCTATGATCTGTCTTAGGATGAGTATTTGTTCTCGTGTGCCTCTTCCCTTTACGAAACCAGCCTGCTCCGATGCAATTTGCCATGATAAATATGCCTGGAGACGAGTGCATAAAATATGAAGCATAACTTTACTTGCATGGGAAATAAGGGATATCAGCCTGTAATTGTTGCATTTCTTGGTCGATCCCTTTTTGTGAAGCGGTATAAATACCGAGTGGGCCCAATCTTTCGGCCATACTCCGGTTTCCCATATTTTGCAACAAATGACATATAAGACGTCAATTCCTGTCTCACCCATTGCCTTGAGCACTTCTATTGGTATTTCATCAATTCCGACGGCTTTATTGCATTTTAGATGTTTAACCGCTGCTCTCACTTCATCACGCAAAATGCTCGGTTCATGTTCATTGAATCTGTCTAGAGTACATATCGTGGAGCTTGGTGTAGTACTATTACTAGCAAAAAGAGATTTACAGTAGTCTTTCCAAGCATCCACTATATCCCTGATCTCAGTCACCGTTACACCCACGGAGTTTTCTATTGACCATATTCTTGGTTTAAATTGGCGTGTTAAATATCGTACCTTATCATGGAGATCTTTGGCTTGAAAATTATCGGAATGTCGCTCAAGTTCCTCACATATCAATCCTAGGTAGTTATTGCGATCTTTTCTACAAGCAGCTTGTACAATCGCATTCTTGGCATTGAGTTGTGCAATGTTTGCACCCGAGGATTTGAGAATTCGTCTTTCTTCGACTAGTTTCCAAGTGCCTATAGTCATCCATTGTTGTCGTTTTGCTAGGCGTCGTCTTGGTTGTGCTACTACTATAGCGTCCTTGATATAGCTTTTTGCCAATTGCTTTTTTCTTATGTACAAATAAGTAAACTTGTGTCTAGTCTAGTCTTTACGCATTTAGGAATACAGTGTATCAACTAGGTCCATTTAGTACAATAAGTTGCAAGCTGTAGGTATATCTATGCAATATACATCAAATGCTTCTAAAATGCGGATCTATGAAATAATAACCGAAACAATTAGGGCATTGTATGGGATCACTTATGACTTTAATGACGATGTAAGCCCGTCGCTCATTAAAGCTTTGCAAAAAAAACTTATAAATGATCCCATGAAATATGAAAGCAATTTGAAATTAGTTATAAAGTCAAAAAAAATTCAGGAATACTTTAATAACAATGTAAGATCGTTACGAAATATTATTGCCCAGTTAATTATGTATGTTAAAATACCTATGACATTTTTAAAATCAGATCAATACTATGAAACTGTATGCAAAATAATGAAGCTTGCAAACAGTACACGAAAAATTTACCAAATTTGGGCTACTAGGTATATTCGTACTCAAAATTGTAATCAAAACAGTAGCCCGACTTTTACAATTTCTCCAGAACGCGACAACTGCTCGGGGGTTCGCCGCTTGTCTGAGGCGGCTCTCCGCTTCGGTCACCTCTCCACAGCTAGATGAAGGTCTTCCTGAAGAGTTGAAGAATTGTAATCAAAACAGTAGCCCGACTTCCACAATTTCCAACAACGAAAATCTTCCCAAAGTTACTATGAGATCAAATAAAACATGCGTGACTCCAGAGAAACCCGAAGTGCCCAAGTGTATATTAAATATTTCTAGCGTCGAAAATTCTGCAATAATCTTACCTTTAGGTACTCAAAATGTGGCTTCACTCGAAGGACCACAATTATTGTATTTAGAAGGTGAATTTGACTTAGAGGACAAATTAGTAAAGCAAGTTTTTAATAATAATAAACTTAATAGTAAAACGTACCCATATGTATTCACGAAAAAGATCAGAGCTGAAATCAACAATACATGTCTCCTGATTTACAAATATGTAAAATATAACTCATCGAACGTTACAATCAACGCCAGATGCAAGCACGTGAGTTGTAAAAAGTTTAAAATTATTATTAAGGGAAACCGTGTTTCGGTTTACAGCTCAAATGAAAATTTCTGTCATAAACAAAACTTGACATTGCCGGTTTCAAAAATAGAAAGGCAAATTGTCAAACAAAAGTTAGTTACTCAAAAAGCGAAACTGTACAAAAATCAGCAACTTTTGAAAATAAATCTCGATAAGTTGGAAAAGACCAAAAGTTTGGAGACGGTCAAGTCAGATGCTACATTAAGAAAAATAAGATCAGAGGCCTTAAGCAAAAACGATCGATCGAAAAACGATGCTCTTGACTTGCTGCTTTATTTTAAGGATCACGTCGAATACGTACAAGAGATAAGCTTCCTTTTCTGCGTTAAAATGTTTAGTGTGGAGCAACTTGAAGTTTTGAAGCGACTTGGCCCCGTAGTTTTACATTTTGACGCTACCGGGAGCGTTGTTAGACATCTCAAAGAAATCGGCAACAAAAAAAGAATTTTGTATTATGCAGGGGTGGTGTCGTTACCGACAGGGCGCGTATTTCCAGTTTTGTCAATGTTGTCCCAAAATCATGACAGTCACAGCATCGCTAAGCTGTTAAGTGATTTTAGGTATTTTTGTGAAAAGAACGGCCACTGGCCTGCTTTTACTGGAGTGGTAACGGACATGGCTCTGGCGTCGATCCACGCCATATGTAAATCATTTAATATGAGCAGTTTGACGCAATATCTGAGCAACTGTTATGAGATCGTGATAAACAATAGATCAACACCTAAAGACTTTATACCAATTTTTCTTTGTTGTGCCCATTTTATGAAAATGATGTCAAATGATGTTGAAAAGAACTTAACAACAAAGAAAAATGAATTTAAAGATATCTTGGCACAATTTACACTGTGTAATAGTGTGTTCGAATTTGATGACTTTGTCAGAAACCTGTATATTTTGACAAACTCAAAGTATCTTGATGATCAAGCAACTAGTGCGTTAGAGAACTTAACTTTAGCAAAATTTTACCGAAAGTTTGATCAAGCGCCATTGCAAGAAAAACCAGCCGAATTACAATTAAATGATGAATTAGAAACACAAGCGCAGTATCAAAATAGCCCATTTTACGGAAGGTCTACCAAAATATGTGAAACTATCGCTATTTTCGAAGAATCTAATATGGACAAAAATGAATTTTACAATCCAGAGATGTGGAATATTATACAAAAAAAATACTTGTGGCTGGCACCGTTATGGACAAACATATTAAAAAGCAAGGGCAATAGAAAAAGCAATGCTCTAGTGGAAAACTATTTCGGGCAACTCAAAACAATAACTCTCAACAGCCAAAAATACCTGAAATGCAGTCAATTTTTGAGAAAAACGAGGTCCGAAATCTTGGCTGTAGCCAAAGAAATAACTAACAATGTTCCAAAAAGCAGGCTTACAAAGCAAACAAAAACGTTGTGTGACGAAGAAAGTTGGAATAAAAGGCCAAAAAAGAACTTCAGTCATTTCGACGGGCGATATTTGAAACGGCAAAAAATTTGCTATGACGTTGATAACAATGAAAATTTAAATCAGTGTGCCTACTGCGGAAACGGCGTAGCTGAACAGGAAACTAATTGGACGCAGTGCCAAACGTGCCTTAAATGGGTTCACAGTGACTGCGTTCATGAGAAACTTCAAAACGAGGATGATTTCGAATGCCGTGTATGTATACTGACAAGCTAAGACCAAAGGTCACTGAGGGAGAAGGAAAATTTGATATATTGCCTAATGGTTTAGTGGCTGATGTAGAATATTACAAAAAACACAAAACTGAAAGGGGCTACGTAGTGAGCAGAACAAATATCCCAAACTCCGTCAAAGAACTTCTTATAGATGACTTCACAACTTTGGATAAGGGCCAAAATATATCTAGTTTTGTCGTTGACCACTGCTTATATTTGTTGAATGACGAAAACCGATTCCAAATAGTCAATGTTGAACTGTCATCGCTTATATTTGCACCTTCGCCCTCTGAGGACAACGGATCACTGCAGTTGGATGTCACAAAAGAAATAGTGTTCCCAATTTGCTTGCAGCGTCATTATACGATGGCCATACTAAGCTTACGCACAAATACACTCAAAATTATAGACCCTCTGGGAAATGAAAATCAAAAAAGAAACAGTATTACTCTAAGTTGATGTATTTACTTCAAAGAAATAATATAAACCAAACTATTGACAATATAGTGATCCCTAAGCATGTACTCCAAACCGACGACTACAACTGTGGAGCCGTGATGATCAAAATTGTCGAATCAATTGTTAAAAACCAGGACCTTAGTAGTCTGACTGATTTTGACGACTATCGATTGGAGCTCAAAAATCTGATAATCAATCAAAGCGAAAATATGTCCGAAATATGTCTGTCTTGCGGAGTACCTGTTGGAAAAGATATTTTGCTACAGAATTTAAAGAACTCCAAGCTCTTTAAATGCTGCAGGTGTCAAAGGTATCAACCTTTGACACTTATACATAAGGCTTGTATTATAAATCCAAGCCAAATAAAACGAAACAAATTGCCACCGTCATATAAGCAACCTTGTTACGTTTGCAAACATTACAAAGTAAAATAGATAATGTAGCACTCTCTATATGTATCTATATATTACAAATATTTACTTACCTGTTTTATAATATTATCATAACAATAAACTATTACTCCAATATATGTAACATATAATAATGTTGTTGCTGTTGGTATAAATACCAATGTATGAAATAATTGGGTCGTAATACGAGTTTTTTTTTTATATTTAATGCATAAAATTAATATTGTTTGCCTACAATCTCTATCGGGATTAAACACGCCATATTTATCCGATCTACTTTACTGCTGATTCGAAATGATTGGTCCACCCACCACGTTCAGTCAAGCTAAACAGTTCAGATCGGATCATCCCTATGGAGTGCACCCGCAATAATATTATGAAACTAAGTCATGATTTTATCAGATCTCGTATGACGTAACCAACATATTGTATACTCTTAACATTAATATTATAGTCCAATGGTATTTATTATATATCATAATATTAGTATTAATATCAATTTAAATTTACAATTACAAATTGTAATTTTTATACGAATAGTTTTTATACTCATAATTCACACCGCTTTCATACATTATTGAGCCAGTAATTTTAACCAGTAAATATATCGTGGAATAGGCCTATTGGGGAAACCACGCTAAAAAAAACGCGCCAAAAAACACTACCTCACGGATGGCGTGGAAACGTGTACATACATAACCATTGTACCTACATAACGTCGCTGTGGTGCAAGAATTAACTAAGTGCATAAAGCTTACAGTGGTTAACTTTCCGTCCATATATTTCTTAAAAGAGATACAAAGTATGGTTTACGATGGTACATTACTGGTCGGCTTTTGTGACTATAGGGCTATTATGTGACACTGGTTATGAAATTGTATGTCTCTTTTGTGAAATTATATAAGTACCTATAAGAATTTCAAAATGTTCAAAGATGCTTATTAACAGCAATAACTGCGTCATGATAAGTGGTAAATTTTACGATTTATATCACATGTAATACATACTGGCTTCCGGCCGCGAATTTTACACGACTCAGTAAATCCGGAAAAAACGCTCGTAACTAATCGAGTTTCTTCCCCGTTCTTCTCGCAGTGGCTCTAAACAATTTTTTTTTTCTGAACGTGGCAGTACAATGTAGAATATTCCACACTCATTGCTCTGTTTTTACTTTGCAGGAGGTGGAAGGCCTGACATTTTGACAGGATTAGATAATCCATACGGTTCTGATATCCAGTTTGTAGACCCAATGATTATCTAATAATATAAGAACAATAGAAGTTACTTAATCTCTCAGTAAGTTTTTGCTTTAATATTTGCTACTAAAATAAACTGTCGATGATCATACTTCACGAACATCTTATGGAATAATTTGTTTACATTTCTCACACTTACATCCATAGCATTTGTTTTTATTGTACACACCGGTTTACTATTTTTGCAGTGACTGTGTTGGAAAGTACCACACCTTTGCCAATTATTTAACTGCTAAGCAGTAGTGTGCAAATACTACTGTAGTAACATAGTGTTCTCAATTGAAGGGCAATGTTTTCAAGGAATTTACTGGGCATAAAGAGATTTAACATCTAATATCTTGGGGTGACAAGCGCTTTCCTCTGCAGGTTCTTCAATTATTGATTTCCTCTCTCAGAGCGGCGCTTGTTGTGGGCAACTTTCTTGTCTCATTACTATACAGTTTGTAATTGTATGTTGATATGATGCACTGTAAAATTTTTACTTTATTTATTTCAGGATGACAACGCTGATTTTTATGATGCTGGACAATGGAAATAACTAACCTGCAGATGAAAACATACCACTAGTGACTAGAGGTAGGTAATGGTTACTAAGCATTGTTTTTATTTGGATACATATATACAGGAAGGTCTATGGCGAAAAAAGCCAGGAAGTGATTAATTCCACTGATGCAGAGACTTCTAGAAATCTAGCAATCACATACCATTTAATTTACATCTCTGATCACTAACTGCATAAAAATGTATTGGATAATGGTACGTCTGCTTGACTCTGCTACACAAGTGTGCTTGACTGTGACTTTAATTTTAGTTTGATTTTTGTATACTATATTAATTTAATAATTCTTATCAGGAAATAAAAATAATAATTCATATAAAAATAGTATGTAGTGAATGCATCAGGATTTCCATTATATATTGTGTATAATATATTGTAATAATTTCCATTTTTATTATGGCAAAGACTGTCTATGTCTGTTCATAGAAAGTCTTTTAGCTGATATTTATTTTTGTTTCAGAATGCAGAAAATAAAACTTGGAACAGTTGGATATCAGAAGCATTAAAAACTATAGTGACCACTACACTTTTTTTAATAGAGGAGACATTCCTGTCTTCATAGAAGAGCACCAAGATGCAAACATCAAGTCAGGTTTATTGGAAATTTTGAAAACAAAATGCAGTAAAATATAATCTGTTAAAGCAAGAAATAATTAAAACTGAAAAATTAAAAGCAGAATTGAGAAATAAAAAAAACTAAAATTAATAATTTTAGTATTTAATGTAGAAACATATATTTTTAGTTAGGTATATAATTTTTGACTTAAAGAAGCAATAATGTTTTTATTTTGATTTATTATTTTCTACCCTTTACTTATTAATAGTTTCAAGAAAAGATTATAGACTAATTATTGAATTATGCCATAAATGTGTTTTATGATGTCTGACTCAGGGGCAAACTCTTAAAATAATTTAATTTATTAGCTGTCTCGCACAGTAGATATGCTGTTCCCATGGTGCTGGTAAGTCAAGGGTCATCTGATGTTAAGCATTCCTTTGCCTTTACTAAAACGTTATTTAGTACTCCTGTGGTACTTATAACAGGCAGACAGTTATTTCAATGCATTAAATACCAACGTCAGCACAGGAAATCAACATTTCCATATCCCAAACAAGCGTTCAATAGGATTTCTGCTGTTTAATTGAGATTCATAGTAGAGTACCTCCACCAGTATTCTTGGATTTTCCAGTGGTTTTATGATATAGGGTCCATTTATGTATTCATGATCAGCCAATATAACTGCATTACCTACTATACCATCCACTATCAAACATAGCGTTTCTGTAAAAGGTATTCCAAACAGTAGGTATGATTTTGACTGTTGCCGAGACATCTCTCTACAAAATCTAAAATTTCAAAGTCTGCACTGTCATTACTTGCATATGCATGCCTTTCCAATTCTAAAAGTTAGAAGCGCCCCTAACCTTAAACCGCCTACGTCGGATTAATCCGACAAATGTGTTCAACTACATAACCGCCTTACGACTGCGCTTTTAATCTACATTTTTAAATCATTACGCTGTATTTTATGAACTACATGATTAGCTAAATACCTAGTGAATCTAGTTACCATTTACAGTTGGTTACTATAGACTTAGTTAATGATAGACTAGCTAAATACAAAAAAAAAAAAATTACGATATATATCGATATGTTTCTCCGATATATCGCAAAGTATCGATACTACACTACGATATAATATCGAAAAAAATATCGATACTTTTTTGTTTGAACATCCCTACCCGTTATATATTCACATGTTCCTGTAAAGTTTCGCCGGCCTATTACCCTCATATATATGTTTACAATAATAGGAAATATAAATTATATTCAACCATGATGATGCATTGTTGAACATTGGAGCAAATGCGACCACACCCTCAATAAGTCTTTCTGCTGTAAGGATGAAAGATGTTATATTCGACATGAGAAAATCAGAGGGAAGATAACTCCTCTAAACCTTATATATTCATATTTGAGTTCTTAAGTCAGAGTATAATTATAATTCACTTTTGATATCACAAACACGTGATTTTACGAAACTTAGGCAAAGTAAGTCCTAAAATATATAACTAAATTTTTCATTGAAATCAAATAATAATATGGAATGTACCACAATACTTTAATTAACAGATTATCCATTTTAGTATCTTTCCTTTAAGTCTCCCTCACAAAACATAATAATAATATAGTTAAGTCATACAATATCTTAGTTTCCTAGAGTTAAGGTCTAGGTTACTATGTTAGGTACTTTAGAGAAAATATCTTCTTATATATTTCACTAACTTTACTATACAAGCAGTTATGCATTTTAGGTTCTTATTGTTAAGCTTTAATATGTTTGCAATTTTTTAGGAAATCTCAGGAAGTCTTAGGAGTCATGACAATATATTATTATGAGTACATACATCATTCAAGTAAATTCTAGTTTCATATTGTTTTCCTTACAATAGCCAATACGTACCTAATTTATAGTTATTTATACTTTTGCTATTTTAAGCCAAATTCTGAAGAAAACACTGCACATAGATGAAACATGTTTGCCTCACATAATAACTATATTGTATTTATAATTACAATTTATTCAAAGATCCTACTATACCAACTATTCGTTTTTTACAGAACTTGGTATAATACAAAAAATCAGTGGATATAATAAGCATGTGAAAGAAGTAATATAATGCATACTTAGGTACTTTAGTTGACAACAGTTTTTTGAATTTTAACTTGGAAATTATAATATGGAATTGTAGGTATGTAATATTTTCATGACACGTTTTAAGGATGAAGAAGACTGCCCAGTCCTCACAGTACATTTGCACAAAAAATTTACATACTTAGACATCCTAACTGCAGACATTGTAATCCATGTCTTCAAAGGTAGTGGTAGGTTTGTGCTGCAGAAGGCCGTAGTGCTGTAGCTGTAGAGAGAAATGTAATTTGCATATTCATTGTAAACACATTATATATCTTTGTGGCAATTTTTAAATATTTAACTACTTTTGTTTAGGCACAGATGTTGCGGCCTTATTGCTGTTGTTAAGGTGGGATTCATCAAAAGCCTTATCATCACTTCTTGACACAGGGCATCCCTAGCTTTTTTGGCCCAACTATTTGTCTTATTAACTATATGTCTACCTCTGATTACTTATATCTAAAAATCTTATGGGTATCAATGTATTTACATTAACCTATAATGATGATTATTAAAAATATTAGAATATAAAAACTTGTTTCTTTGTAATCCTATAGTTAGACTCAATGTAAACAACATTGTCACGCTATGTTATGTACCCATGAACACTTTGTCAGATGTTTTAAAATTCTGTGTAATAGGGGTGAGCCCATTGCCATCTACTGAGGGCAGTTCATACTCTATCAATACAGAATGAATGTATGCTTACTGTATGAAATGTAGTCACATCAGTCAATCATATGTAAAGCCAATGGTGTTGTGCATAGGTAGGTCCTAGTATTGTTGCCTACATGTTGAGTTATCAATTATATCTTGAATTTGTTCCAGCATTAGGTAGGTACCATTTCTGTAGGTAGGTATTTGATAGCATTCTTCAAAACTTATTTCGTGAGTTCTCAGACGGTGAATTAGATATAACGAAATCTTGAAAAAAATATGGTAGGTACGGGTACATAACAATTATTAAGCCCTTTGTGATTATAATATATCTATGTATGTATTACTCGCTCAGTTGTAAGATATCAAACAAAACAGTATATACAAAGTTACTTTATGAAGAAAAACGATCTTAACAATCCCTTTTATAGTAATTTCGATCAATTCAGCTGGTACAGAGTGACAAGTGAATTTATTATTATTTCTTTGTTAATGGTTTCTGCGGTTTAATGTTACCACAATTCTGCCAATGTCCGTTCATGCTAGTTTCATAAGTCACATAGAGTTATTATTTTAATTTAGAATCAACAGTATATACAAAGTTACTTAATGACAAGTGCCATTGGATTGGTCGTTCATTTTTTAATATTGGGCATATTGGCATCTGCAATACCCACGGATTTAGGAAGGGAGGGGATATGGCGCGAGGCATTTATTCTACTGATCCGCATGTCGCAGTTTTTCAATTATTTATCCCCACTGCGCTTCACACCTACAAATGAAACAATAAACTCTTAAAGTAATACACTGAACGCAGGGCTCTCATTAGCTACTCACACCAACTCATTACAATGCACACTGACAAATCAATCAATGAAAGCGAAGCGCTCGGACATCACAGTAACAATAAAAATTACTCCTACATGCATACATTTACACGTACGCTAGGGCTTGATACTATCGGTAAAGTGGTATCGTAATTAAAACTACATAGTGTACCTGAATAAGTAATTGAGTATAAAATTACAGTTCATGCTACATAATTATATTCAAAATTCATGTTTTATTTATTTTCATGTCACCCAATATTTCATGAAAATCTTAGTAAGTGAATAATATGAAAAAAATAAATGAATATATCTATAAAGCAGCTTGCACTTGGTTTGAACCGTTGTAGGTTATTATTTATTGGATAAATGATACTTGACAAATGACAACACATAGTATGTATGTAACTTTATAATTTTATTTAATTACTGTCCAGTAAAATGTAAATACTTGCTTAGTACTTGACGCTTTGATATGATTGGCTTAGCGTTTTTTGTTAGATAATATAATCTAATATTTACATATTTTTCCATGACGGCTTTAATAAGCAGTGTAACGTGATTATTTATTGGAGACTGCTCATATTGATGAAATGTTATATTAGAAAATATATCCATGCCCACGAAATGACGAAGAGCTTTTGTAACAAGTATTTTTTTCCAGTTCTTTTTATCTACTCCTATTTTATGCAAGTTCGGATTGATTTTCAAATCTTCATTAGGGATAGCAGTTTTTACTACCACTTCCATTCTTTTACATATAGTAATAACGTCATAGGATGGATACAAAAGACGACCTTTATCTTTTTTTTTAATGAAGGCATGGGCTTCATTAATTTTGTCAGCAATAATAGCGCTGATGCATGTTTCACATTTAAGATTTTTCAATAAGGCATGCACCACAAAACCAGCTTAAACTGAATAGATTCAGGCGTTACTTAGCGGATATCCATATTTAATAAGAACAAATACTTTTAAAAGTATCTTAAAAACCATAAAATAATATTTAAATAAAACACTTAAAAAAGTATAAAATAATATATCTAGTGACAATTCCGCCTAATTTTCCTGTTATCTACGTGGCGTCACAAACATCACGCAGCCTAACCGGAAGAATATCCGACTAGTGTCGCTTCTAAACGAAGCATTTTCAGGAGGTCTTGACTCAATCGTGCGCTCGGTGTATTATTTAAATATTATATAATGTTTTTAAGACACTTTTAAAAGTATTTCTTATTATTTATTTACAACATTTAGCAGGCTCGTTAAAGTATCGGTTGATGTATGTATTTCTCTAATGTATCGACCACATCACTAACTCACGGCCGATAGCAGCGGCCGTACTACGCGACGATGCGCACTTTCAGAATATCGTTAACGGATTTCTACATTGCGGCATTTGCTTGTTGAAATGTAAACAATTTTATAACATTAGCAGCAATGGATTTCGATAATGAATATGGTATACTTTTATCACCGTTTGAACATTTTCAATGGCTCTGTTAACTTCGTTTGGAATTATGATGGATTTTAAATAATAACATGTGAATTCTTGTACTTACATGTGAAATGATATTCCATTTATGCTATAGTTCACCTTATCACTTTTGTTCTTGCACGTAATGACAGCACAACTTGGCATTTTGTGGTAATTACACGATGTTTGCACGACCGTGGACAAAGTGCGACTGGCGCGCCGATATTTACGATTTTAACCAACAAGTTCTCCGGAACTCGTTGCTGCGACACGTGTCACGCCTCCTCAACACATCCCCTCCCTTCCTAAATCCGTGGCAATACCGCTCTTACTGCCATTGCCAGTGAAATTACGATATTTAATAGTTCAGTTTAATAAAATGATTATTTTAGATGTGTATGTGCATCTATACAATTATTTTAATTTAAATTATAAATATGCGGTTATAATAGTTTACTGTAATCTTAAAATAATTGTGTTTATTTATAGAAATTGATTTCTGAATACACTAGCTTAACCTATTCTTCTGTTTTTATTTTGTGGTATGGCAATATCGTTAAAACCAGCTAGATTCATCATAGATGCATATTCATATGGGGTTAGTAGACTAACGATTCTAATCGCAATCGACTCGGAATGAATCTATGCATGGTGTACTCATAAGGAACATCACCGAACATATTTTTTGTGGAAGCCAGGCATTTTAAATTAAATAGTAACATTTAAAAATGCACCCCAACAAATGTCAGCTTTGTTAAATTATTTAGAAGAAGATACGAACTTAAATATATTGCCTAACAATCAACATAAAACAAGGCAATAATCAAATATATCATCAAGAATATTTTCGCAAATAATATGGAGAAATAAATGAATTTGCCATGTTACAGATCTACGGCAAAAGGCTGAAATCACTGTAGATATTTTTTGGAAAAGTTAACATAGTTCACACTTTATTGTTAAGTTTTGCATATTTTAATGATATTGATAACTTTTTGTCTGACTTTATAATCTGACTTGTTACTTATAACAAAATCGTATTATTGTTTATTGTTCAAGCTATTGACATATTTAAATAATATTTTGTAGGTATATTGCTTTTTATATATTTATACTGTTTATATAATTTATACGCCGAAATAAACCGAAGAAACTCTCAGAAGAAACCATCAAGTTGATGGAAGACCGGAGTGAGATGAGGCTGCAATCTTCAGCTGATATGTCGAACTACGGCAAGCTCAATAGACGAATTTCGAAGGCACTGCGACACGACTTGCGCGCTCCGGAGATTCTGAGAGAGCTTGAGAGGTTTTATGGACAGTTATACACCTCGACACGAGAACCCGTTGTCAGTACAGCTCAGGACATGAGAGCTAAACTGACCCGACACTATACCGAAGACATCCCGGACATCAGCCTATACGAGATTAGAATGGCTCTCAAACAGCTTAAGAACAACAAGGCGCCAGGTGATAACGGAATCACGACCCACGATTTAGAATAATCATTTACTTAACTGTTTTTTTTTATTGAGTGATATTAAGGTAGTCTCCAAAAGACAATTGAAAATTCAACTAAAAATTTATTTTCCGACCAGAAAGAGCCAGTAACGTCATAGTGGCTCTTTTCGGGTAGTTTGACGGTCGGTAGACTTGAACCAAGTAATTAAACTTCTTACAATAAAACGCGCCATTATTTTACTATGATAATTAAGATCTAAATGAAAAACATGTAATTGTTTTGAACAAGAACTGGGGTTTCTTACAGTGAAATTCCATTGTCGAGTCAAGAAATCTGATATTCTATCCAGTAGAAAATTCGGTCTTCGTGCAACATACTCGTACATATTCTTTTGAACGAATCAAAACAACTTCTTCGGGTAAAACACCCATTAGAATACTAAGATCTAAAATTACTCGCATTAAATATACATAATATTGAAATGAGAACTGAAAATTGTTCATTGAACTTTGGTTTCTTAACATAAATAAGTCACAGTATTCATATAAGAAGATTTTTAGTTCTACCTAAAATTAATTTTCTTGTACGTATTCATGCAGAAGTATATATTTTACTTGAAGTAAGAATAATATCATAACTGAACTATTTATGTACTTGACAGTAGAATATTTTTTTTTCTTGTTAGAATCTAATGAATGAGTGAACGAATGAGTTCATTTATTCAAGTAAGGATTGTTTTCAATTTGAGAATTTCTGATTCTCTAAATTAGAACAATGGTGTACTTAGACAGAGACATGGCTACTTTCTCTTAATAAGAACATAATAATCTTAGTAAGAGTAAATAAATACTTACATGAAAAATGATAATCAAGACAAATATTTACTAATCTCAAGAATATATTGTTTTCCCCATATATGAAACACGGAATGTCTTGACCAATAGATATATTCTTGATTTGAAACAATTTTTTCGTTATTTTGGGATCAGTTATTTCTCACTTATGAGAGTTGAAGTCGGTTCCATTTTGTAGAATAAAAAAACTACTCTTTTTAATGACTCTTGCTAATACGATTCACTGTTTTAAAATAACTACACAATAAAATAAAGACCAAAAAAATAAAGACGGGTCATTTATTTGAGAAATGTACGTAAAGCGAGACTATTACTAGCAACAACTGCATTAAACGAGATGATAGGCACAACTGTGTAACTGGTATTGTGTCAAATGAATTGGACCTTTAATAAGTGCATTGAAAAAGTGAAAAGAGACTATACTATTCCTATATCAAATGCGTTTCGTTCGACAGGCTGCTTTAACACTAAAAAATAAAGGAGTTGAACTCATAATAAAAATACCCGAATTTTAAAATATTAGGATTTTTTTTGTATCGAAAAACTAAAAACCAAAATATTTAGCCAAATGCTATTTTTGTAGATTGCTATTTAAATTACATTTAGATAATAAGGAGCGCTTCACTCACATATTGTGATTCTGTTGGTTTTTTGATTTATTTTATTTTTTTAGACAAACATTTATTTACATTTATACAATAACAGGCAATACACCAAATTATTGAGTCATTGTGATGTTGTTGATTTTTGTGATATTTTTGTACAGATTTACTTACATTTTAGTGCTTTTATTTTGTATAAGCAAAGCATGTCATGTCAAATAAACATATTTTTTTATACCACACTCTCTTTTTTCTGGATAGTCGGTATATAACTAGTTTTTAACATTTTGTATATGACTATACTTGACACGCGCGCGCGAGTTGACGACAAAGAAAAAAGGTAAACTTGGAAAGTGCCAACTCGTGCGCACTCGCGAGTTTCACGCTCGCCAGTTGACGAATAAGCCTTAGAATTCGGTTTCATTTTTGTTTGTTCTTTATGTAGTGATGAATCCATTAAAAAAAAAAACATGTTTTATATGTCACCAAGATCAAATACCTATACCTACTTACAATAGAGGCTACTATATTTGCAACGAAAATGCTGTGACATTTTACATTACATATCTACAACATCGGCTCAATCGATGTTCGTCATAATGTAGGCTTTAGAAACTAAGATTTCACGACAAAGGTATACTTAGAAGGGTAGGTAAAAATATGAAATGCATTACTTAAAAACTGACCGTAAACCTGTTTTTTTTATATTGGGGTATGTACATTGTACCTATGTCTAATATATTGTTCTTAGTTTCGATAACTCAAATTGAAAATACAGAATTACATTAATATTGGTAGAATCTAAATATCTTCACCATCGATTTTTTCCCATCACTCACCATCCAACATATCGAAAAGGCATATTGACATCATTAATGCAAGTACCTCTACCGTACTTCTACTGCCCCTCAAACAGAATTGTGCGATAAGACAATTGCAGCATTTGCAGCTTCTTCAAGTTTTGACTTAGATTTTCCGCATAATTTGCGTTCTGGGAGAAAACTTTTCTACTACATATAGTAAACATTAATCAAATCTAAAAATATTGGTCGTATTTTATAATTGACAGAATAAACCAGGTTTATAGATTTTCCCTTTTTCTTTATTTTTCATTTATTTTTTATATAAACATTTCACAAACTAGAGAGACAAGTTTTGAGAAAATATCGGTGTTTAAATACCCATTAATTCAAATTCCTTTAATATAATCTTTTTCTCTGCGTTTCCCATTAGCTTAGAAAAATCCGATTTTACCCTTGTATCTGAGGATTTGTATCACCCGGCCCTTTGCATGACTGCAACTGATGTGTTAGTGCCGCCAATCAAAACTTGTTCTGTACTGAAATATCAGTTTAAGCGTGCAGATTATACAAAAATTAATGAATCGCTACTAAGAGAGAACTGGTCGTTTATTAGTACTTTGAATAGCATGGATGATGTGGTGAATCAATTCTATACAATTATAAATAATGTGGTTAATGTATTTGTACCAAAAGTTCGTGTCGGTGGTACATATTATACTTTTTTTGACACTACCGACAGGATGTGTGTGCACGTTGCTCTGTGATAATATTACGAAATAAATGTTTTAAAGTGCGTGAGACAGTTAATCTTCGATACAAATATAGATGTTTTACCGATGCACATAATATAGTGATATAGAAATTGTTATTCAGGTGACTATTCATCTTATTTCCTTTGAAAACAATAATCTGTTTGTTGGTACTACCCACATTGTAGCGAAAGAGTTGAGGCTGTTTACATCTGTCAATTTATAGCTAGTGCCACCTAGTATCGAGTAGCTGAACTACAAGCAGCTCTATCAATACTTGTCAGTAAATTGATAATACTGCCACCTACACTTTAAACCCAGAACTACCTCCAAGTAGGCGCTATGAATAAGTGTAGAGGATGCGGAAAATTTCTGTCGTTGCAAGAGGGCGCTAAATGCAATAAATGTGATGGAAGGTATCACAGGGCCTGCGTTAACATACCAGACAAAGTGACAGTGGCTTCTTCGTGGGTATGCCCGGGTTGTAAATCTACGGTACCCAAGGTTAACAAGCCTTCCACTCCAGTCAGTGGGGTGGTGACGCAGTATGTTGATGATGACGGAGGATCGTCACAAAAGATGTTTATCTCAGCAAATGTAGAGCAAACCCAACCTCAATCTGTGGGTAAAAACCAAGACTTAAACCAGCTGCTGATCGCTATTGGCGACCTTAGAAATGAGATTATCTCTTTAAGTGATAATAACCGTCAGATCAGAGAGGAACTGTGTCTGCTAAAGGTTGATCTTCAAGATAGTAGAAGCGAATCTAAGGCTCTCAGATTGGAACTGAAGGAGATACGGAACTCTTTGGTTGTTAGGAAGGAAATTTTTGGTCAATCTAAGCACACAGCGCTGCCTGAAGTCCAGATAACTTCCGAAAGGACTGCACAAAAGCAAGGGAATAGTCACAAAATGGACAATAAAATAGTGTCAGAACCTCTACATGGAAATGCTTCACGTGACTTTAAAAACAGAGTCACGTTTGTGCCGAATTCTGAGACTGATAAATCATCTTCGGAAAAAGAGCGTGTCCATAAGATCTTGGTTTCCGAATCAACTACACAGGGAGAAAATTCTCAGCGAGATAGCAATCTAGAAAGTGGAGACTGGACTACAGTTATTAATCGGCGTCGCCGAGTAACGATTCTTGGTGCTGGAGAAGATGATGAGGAACTCCAAGCCGTAGAAGGCCTAAAAAAAATTCACCTGTGGTCTCTTAAGGAAAGTACAACAGTGGAAAATGTTATAAGTTACATGGAAAGGAAAAATCCGTCCGGTAAACAACATTATTTTGTGGAAAAACTAGACCTGAAACACAAGAACTATGCCTCCTTTGTTGTAACAGTACCGCAAAGTCTTTTTGGCTATTTCATGAAAGGCGAAAATTGGCCACATAATGCGAAGGTAAATGAGTGGTTTCGTAGAAGAGCCAGCGCAAAAAGTTTTCCAGAACGTGGACGTGGCAGCCACGAGGATTTCATGCCCTTCTCGCAATAGTAGCAATATTATTAATGTTTACTACCAGAACGTCAGAGGCCTAAGAACTAAGTTGCATGACTTGTATGCATCTTTGAGCACCTCGGAAGCGGATATATATTGTCTGAATGAGACCTGGTTGACGCAAAGTATAATGAATGAAGAGTTTGTGCCAAATGGGTACTCTATTATTCGTGCAGATCGACCTGGAGCAGGGCGAGGAGGAGGTGCTGCAATTTTGGCTGCGCCGGGATACCAGATCAGGGAAATAAATATTCCAATTGACACTAGTGGCACAGGATGTGACCTGGTATGTGCCGGCATTTATCGTAACAGCCGCTTAATAGTTTTAGCTGTTTGTGTTTATATACCGCCTAAGACAAAAGAAAATAAATATGCAAAAATGTTTGATGTTTTAGAGTCAGTTTGTGTTAATTTTGAATATGTCATAGTATGTGGTGATTTTAATTTAAATTCAAGCCCAGCTGGTGTTAGTTCTAGGCTTGAGTTTCTATTCTCTTATTGTGAGTTTGTTCAAATTAATGCAGTAAATAATACATATGACCAAATTCTAGACTTGGTTCTGGTAAATAAAGCGTTTAAGCATGCTTCTGTTAAAAGGGAGGATGAATGGCTCATTCGTCCTGACAAATATCATCCAGCTTTGGCTATAGAGATACATTTTCAGTATGCTCTACCTTCTCATAAGTTACATGGCAGTGGCCAGGAAGTATGGAACTTTAGAAAAGCCAATTTTGTTGAATTATACAATAGTCTAAGATGTATTAATTGGGAATGTCTGTATGAAGAAGAAAATGCACAAAAAGCAGTAGACTTTTTCTATTCTAAAATTAATGAATGTTTTAATCAGTTTGTTCCAACTCGTTTAAGTATATCTGTTCAGCCTAGATATGTCTATCCCGAGTGGTACACAACTCGAACTATTAGGCATATAAGAAAGAAAGCTTTTTATCATCGTGGTTACAAAGCTTGTGGTACTTCTTCTAATAGGACAGAGTTTATGAAATGGAGGGCTATAGTAAAACTTAATATTAAAGAGGACTTTAAACTATATAAAGAACAAATGGAAAACGATTTAACGAAAAATCCAGCAACTTTCTGGAACTATGTAGCATCTAAACGATCTTCTGGTAGATTAGGTAAAAATATTGTCTATAAGGGTGAAATTCTTTCTGATCACCAAGCTGCAAGCAGTTTTGCTGAGCACTTTCATTCAGTTTACTCACCAAATCCGCCACGATTGGACGCCGAAGATGCAATTCAGTTCATCTGCAATAGTAATGCTAGAGTTCACATTTCGGCCATATTAGAGGAGGATGTCAAACTTGCAATTAAGTTGCTCAAACCGAAACGTTCTGGGGGACCAGATGGCATTCCTCCATTTGTAGTAAAAGATTGTAGTGCAGTACTGTCCAAGCCACTTCATCACATATTTCAACTGTGTTACAAAAATGTATTTTACCCAGAGGTATGGAAACTCTCACGAGTAGTGCCTATACCAAAGGGTACGGGTTCAGACGTAACGGATTACAGGCCAATTGCGGTGTTGTCGGTTTTTGGCAAATTGTTTGAGTCAATTTTGCAAAGTCGAATTAGTAGGCAAGTAGAAAGTCAACTGACAGATGCGCAGCATGGTTTCAGAAAAGGTCGCTCCACCTCTTCAAACTTACTTGCTTTCTGGTCATCCATAGTAAAATCTGTTGACTCTGGCTCGCAGGTGGACGCGGCTTATTTTGACTTTTGCAAAGCATTCGACACTGTGGACAATGACATTCTTTTGCAGAAACTCTCGAGAGCCGGATTCACTCCTCATTTGCTCCGCTTCTTTAGTTCATATTTGCGTAACCGTCAACAATACGTACAGTTCAAAGGACATATTTCGGAGCCATACTATACATACTCAGGCGTGAGCCAAGGCAGTAACTTAGGGCCTCTGCAGTTTTTGTTGATGATCAACGATTTGCCGGTAGCCGTCAACACTGCAAATTGTTTGTTGTTTGCGGATGATCTAAAATTATTCATGGAAGTCAGAGATGATAGTGATTGTTTTCTTTTCCAACAAGATATTGATCGAGTAAAGCAGTGGAGCGATCGCAACAAACTATTTTTCAACGAACGAAAATGCTCAGTTGTTTCGTTTACCCGATCTGTTAATCCACTCATGGTGCAATATAGTCTCGGTGATGCTACTATTCCTAGAGTTACAGTTGTTAGAGATCTTGGAGTTTTTCTTAGTGGTGATTTATCATTCAGCGTGCATATAGGTAAAAAATGCGCTCAAGCATTTAGGACTTTAGGATTCGTTCTGAGACAGTCACGACATTTGGACAGCATTCCAGCCATAAAGTCTCTTTACAATGCTTTTGTGAGATCCAAACTTGAGAGCAACGCTATAATTTGGAACCCATATGAAGTCAAATACATAGAAATGGTAGAAAAAATTCAAAAAAAAATTATTCGGTGGCTGTATCAAAAACAATTTGGTTACTATGTTGGTTATCCATTTCTATACCCTAGTTTATTTTTACTTGGTATGATGGGATACATCAGTTTAGAAGTAAGGCGAAATCTATCACTTATAGAATACATAGTGCGGATAATAACTGGAAAATTAAACATTCCTTTTGTTCTACAAGAGTTATCTTTGTCAGTACCTGACAACTATACTAGAGCCCGATACCATAGGCTGTTAGTTGAGCCGTTACGTTTCACCCAGCTAGGAAGACATGCACCTTTAGTACGAGCGGTACGCCTTATTAACGAACTTATTTACCGGAACCAAGATCTGGATTTGTTCAACTGTACGCAAAACGAATTTCGTAATGAGGGAATGGATTTAATCACAAAATGTCCGGAACTAGCACGATAAAAATTAAGCATTTGTTTTTCTTCCTTGTATCTGTACTTATATCATGAATAACTTAATATGTAATATCTTATATTTTTTTATATAATAGTATTGTTCTTGTGTATTTTGAACCTTGGGTCGGTGACTTGGGAGACTGTTATGCCCACCCAAAGGAATGTTTCAATAATAAATAAATAAATAAATAAATAAATATTCGTACCCGATCAGGTATAGTAGGTCTCTTATTAATCTCATCAAAGATAAGACTAAAATACATGCTGATTGGAAAAAATATGAAAATCCTAATGACTATCAAGCTTTTTCTAAGCTCAGAAAACGACAAAAAAAATTGCAGGATGAGTGTCATTCGTCATTTATAACTTTTTCGCAAGAAAAGATAAAATCACACCCAAAAGCTTTTTGGTACTATATAAAATCGAAACGGAAGAATGCAATTGACTATCCACAACAAATGACGTATGGTGACACTCATCTTGAGAATCCATCTGATATATGTTCTGCTTTTAATTGCTTTTTTGAACAAAACTTTGGTCCCTCTTCTATCAATAGTTATTTAATTAATTGTTCACACCCGGAGGAATCGCGTTTTAATACTAATCTTATATCTGAAATAAGGATCAGTTCAGATGAGGTTCAAAAGGTCATTGAAAATCTTGACATTACTAAAGGAGCTGGCAATGACAATTTGCCCGCGATATTTTTCTTCAAATGTGGCAAATCCTTAGTTTACCCTATTACATTACTTTTCAATAAATGTTTCAAAGAGGGCTATTTCCCAAAAATTTGGAAAAAGGCTCATGTCATTCCTGTATACAAGAAAGGTCTCAAAACGTCAATTGAAAATTATCGCCCTATTTCAATTTTAAATGTTTTTAGTAAATTGATGGAAAGAATTGTTCATAACCATATTTATCCTATAGTTACTCCATCGATTCCTTTAAACCAACATGGTTTTATGAAAGGTCGTTCAACTGCATCGAATTTGGGTACTTTTACTGATTACGTGAATACAAATATGGAGGGAGGCTCGCAGGTAGATGTGGTCTATACTAATTTTGAGAAGGCTTTTGATCGTGTAGACCACATCATATTGCTGCAAAAACTTTACGAATTAGGTATTCGCGGTAATTTATTGAGATGGTTAGAGTCATATCTGTGGAAACGTTCTCAAGCAGTTATTGTGGGAGGCTATTGTTCCAACTACATAAACATAACATCAGGCGTGCCGCAAGGCTCAATCCTTGGTCCCTTGCTTTATGCTTGCTATTTGTATGACATAGATAAATGCTTTCAACATGCTAAATATCTAATGTATGCTGACGACACAAAAAAATTTATGAAAATAACTAGATACTCGGACTGTATTATGTTGCAAGCTGACCTTGATCGCCTTAGTGAATATTACTCACTAAATCATATCGGAGTCAACGTGAGCAAGTGCAAACATGTAACGCTTACGAGAAAGAGAGCTCCTATAGCGTTCGATTATAAAATAACTCACATCATTATACCAAGAGAGCATGTTGTACGAGATTTAGGAATTCTAGTAGATAATAAATTAACCTTTTCGGAACATATAGACTTAATGATAAATAAGGCTTACAAAAGTCTTGGTTTTATCTTACGTGTTAGTAAAGTATTTTCTGATATTAATTGCATAAAGTTACTCTACTATACATATGTTAGAAGCATTCTAGAATATTGCAGTACTGTCTGGAACCCCCACTACGTAACTTATATTAGAAGTTTGGAAAATATTCAACATAAATTTACAAAACATCTCAACTATAGGAAACATACATATTCACTAAACTACAAAGATTCATGTAATTATCACAATATCACAAGTCTCGAAAATCGACGTACTATTTTGGACATGGCCTTCCTACATGGTCTATGTAATGGATATATAGACAGCCCCGACCTCAGCAATAGAGTTTTGCATTTTTGTACTCCAAGAATTCGTACAAGACACACTAATTTATTTGCAACTACACTAACGAGTACAAATTACGCGCAAAATTCTATAGTTAGTCGCCTGCAGATTACTTATAACAAAAAGTTTAAAAAGACAGACATCTTTCATGATACAAAGGGAGTCTTTAAAAGTGAGGTATATAAGGTTATACATGGTGACGGTTTAATTTAGGAATGCTATGCATGGATCCTTAATTGACCCTTCAAACATAATCATTATTGCTATTATTATTTTTTTTATTACTATAATTTCAACATTTTACTCAGCAATTGCACAACAATCAACATAATATATTTTCAAATATTAAAATTCAAAATATTTACTCCTCATCTAATACATTGATAAAACTTCACTTATATATATTATTATAGTTACATATATATTCATAAACACAGATATACCCATGCACACAAAACCTCACACACCTTCATACACTCTCTCTCACACACACACACACACAAAGTGAGGGACGCTCACTTACATAATTATGCCTGAAGAATTCACACAAGTGACTGTTTGTTTTTAATAGAAAACCTAAATAATGTAAATCCTTAATTGGCCGTAAGTTATGTTTGTAAGAAAAAATGTACATTTAATTAATGGCTGTGGATTTTGTTTAATAAATAAATAAAATAAAATAATGATAAAAATCAAACCTAAAAACCTTAATATTGATAACATCTATAACATTTCCAAAAATCATCAAAATCGGTAAATGTTTAGGGGGAATAGAAATATTTTCTCTTTTTGTATGAAAATTCGAAAAGTCTTCCCTCTGTAGTCTTAAGTCTCATGTGCCTGTAATTTCACTGGCTCTAAAGGACTGCTGCCGCAACACCGTTAGGCGCTTGGCGGTAGATTTTATACTTGAGGGTGGTTGCTAGCCAGGCGGGCAATCGCAAAATGCCCTTCAACCATGCGATGAAGCTCAATCCGGCTTACACGTTGTAATGGAGTCATTACTACTACAGCTTTAAAGTAGGGCGCTTCAATTTTTTTGTTCCACTGGCACAAATTGTGCTCAAGTAGGTGTATAATCACATCTTCAGCAGTTTCGTATATACATCATGTGTCAGCTGGAGACCATAACGCCAGCTAACACACTAATAATCAAACGTAGCATCGAAGTTTATTTTGAACCTAAATTTTGAGTTGGTATTCATAATTGCACTAAATATGCTCTAAATATTATTGGTAAGTATTTTCGGAATTAAGAAATTTCAAATGAGGAAGATGGATTTTACTACAAATAAGCAAGGCAATTAGGCATCTTCATTGCTGAAGGTCGTGTCTAGATCACTCGACATGATCTTGCTAATTCACTAGAAAGGTTTATCGATAAAAATGTACCACATCACTATGATACTAGACTTCATTAAACTTAGACTTTGATAGGATACCACTTTTTACTACGCATAAATTAATAAACATCGGCCAAGTGCGAGTTGGACTCGCGTACGAAGGTTTCCGTACCATTAGCTGTACAACATTAGACTTCATATTTTAACCTTTTTTGTTTTAACGTGCGCGAGTCCGACTCGCACTTGGCCAACTTTTTGTATTTGTTGTTATAGCGACAACAGAAATACATCATAATTATGTAAAAATTTCAACTATCTAGCTATCACCGTTCTTGAGATACAGCCTGGTGACAGAGGAACGGACAGCGAAGTCTTGGTGATGGTACCCTATCACCGAGACTTCGCTGTCTTTGTACGGAACCCTAAAAATGTTAAAATTTTACTAGTAAAGTATGCAATTATATTTGAACTATATTTAATTATTCATTCTCAGAAAGCAAAGGAAAGATTTTAAAATTATAAAATATCAAAATGTAACTGCACAGTTATTGTCGTCTGGCAACTTTCATCTAATATTAAGGAAATTACCATATATCTGTCTCTCTCACTGAAAGAGATAGCTTAACAAAACGCTACAGAAATCCAATCTTACTGCACTTGAAATAAGGTGATGATTCGATAATTCCCTCAAATTATTCTAATACTTTGCAAAAACGCGGCATGATCAAAGACTTCGTTTGCGTCACCGAACTGCCTCGCTGAGGTCTGCTGCCGTCTGCCTCAGTTTGAGATTGATTTTAGGCGTGTAAGGACTAAAAATTTGGAAGATAAAATTTTTTTTTTCTACGGCCCCGTAAATATTATTCAAGTAAGAGGTTTTTCTTTGATTCTTGAGTATTCTTTTCTGAACATAGATACGAGTAGAACCTATATTGTAATTGTCATTTAATTGCAGAATTTAACAAGAGCACGCGGCCGAGGCAGACGTCGTCGCAGAGACCGCAGAGGGTGGCAGAGGCCGCGAGTGGTGCCGTCAGCGCCGCCCGCGCCGTGTCGAGAATGTCCCGCCGCTGCCGCCGCCGGCGCTGCCCTTGTCCCGCTGCCACCCGCGCCCAATTTTTCGGGACTGATTACACAAGTGGGCGCACCGCACGTTGTGCCCGACCAGCTGCAGCAGGTCGCGGAACCCGCGCTGCCTCCCGATGCCGTGCTCCCTATGTCGCCCGGAAGCATGCAGTAAGTACTGATATAGGTTCACACCCTGATACCTACTACCACACGGTGACCATTTTTAAACCTCAGCTATCGCTGTAACGCTCGTAGGTAATATAAGATTTTTACACAATTATTTTTCAACATGATTTAGAAATAAGTATTAGGTATGTACCTACCTATAAATGATGATTGATTGACAGTGGCATAAAATCGGAAGTCTGTTCCATATTTTGATGTTTCTTACAACTGACAGATGCTGTCTTAATGCAATTGAAGCGCTATTGATTTATTGAACAGCTCCACACCTGTTGAGGCTAAGTGTTCGTGTCGCTATTAGCATGGAAATAATTGACATGGTGTTGCCGTTCATGCCAAAGGAAAACAGACGGGTCAGGATTGGCACTGAATTGAAAGTGATAAAGATGTGAATTTAATGGTTACCTATCAAATAACGCATCTTCGCCGCGTCGTAACGATATTATGACTCAAACCAACTCTTGTAGGTAGTCATTGCGATGTCATTTTATGCTTCTGGGTCCTATCAATCATTGGTGGGCCAAAGTCCTCAATGTCTCACAGACTACTGTGTCGAGCAGTACTACTACTGTGTACAGCCCTGGGTCGTCTCATAACTCCCATGTATGGCATAGCCACCCACTTTAACAACATTTAATGGAGCTGAACAGTAATGGGGAGCAGGTGTTTTTGTTGTGTAGACATGAACAGTAAAATTCGTTAATTTAAAATCAACATATTTATGATATAACTTATATATTAATCAGATTGTTAATTGTAAATATGTATATTTTATAAACAATAAACTTATTTACTTACTAGTTTTTCACAGCATCAAACTATTATAGCATAATAAAATAACAAACTCATAAACCAACAAATTTATGACCAAAAAGACCAAGATCATCAGAATAATCTTTAACTAAACTTAAATATATTAAATAAAAAATAACAGCCAATTATAGTTTATCCCCAGATAAGATAGGTTTTATAAATTACTCCTACAATATTTAAAATCAAATGTATGTACCTGTATGTTTTAAAGCATTCATGTCAATACATGGAATTACGAAAGGAAAAGTGGAACATTTACAAAAAGCTCTTAAAGCTACAGGAAAAGCTCCTACAGATCGAAGGGGAAAACACGAAAACCACAAAAAAGTACCACAAGATATAAAAGAAAAAGTATTAAATCATATACATTCCTTTAAAGGTAGGCTAAGTCACTATAGTTTATAGAACACTTGCAAAATCTATTTGCCTGAAGACTTATCAATTAAAAAAATGTACACTATGTTCCTAGAAGATAACTTATTTGAAAAACTTGTATCATATGAGTTTTATAGGAATATGTTCAACAGCGAATTCAATATAGGATTCGGTTATCCCCGGATGGATACATGCAGCACTTGTGATGCGTATTTAGTTAAGGCTTAAGTATTAGAAGAGGAAAAAAAGTGATGAATTAAAACAACTGTCCATTTTGAATAAAGTTCATCTCACAAAAGCTCATGTCTTTTATGAAAGGAAACGAGCAGCAAGAAAACAAAGCAATACTCAGTACGATTTTTTAGCTATAGCCATGGATTTCCAAAAAAACATTGCCTTACCAAATATCACAACTAACGATGAATACTACAAAAGACAATTTTCGATGTTTTCATTCAACATTCATGACCTGGGAACAAGACAATCCTATTTCTACACATATCCAGAAACATGCGGCAAGAAAGGTTCAGATGAAGTTGTTTCTTTTTTGTTTGATTTTATTACCAATCACATGGACAAATCTGTAAGACATCTAGTGATTTTCTGCGATTCCTGTGGCGGGCAAAATAAAAATTTTACTGTTTTAAGGTTCATGCACTTTGTCGTTCACGAATTAAATTTTTTAGAGTCAATTAAAATTACTTTTCCTATAAGAGGCCACAGTTATCTTGAATGTGATAAAAATATGGGATTAATCAACCTTAAAACCAGGATGGAGTTGCCATTTCACTGGTATGATCTGCTAAAAAATTCAAGGACTTTTAAACCATCACCTTTCGACGTCATTGAAATTGGACCTAGAGAAATTATTAGAGAATGGTCAAAATTTTCGACTGGAAAATTTAAGAAGAAGTGTATGGTGCCTATACAGAAGCAAAGAGAGGTGATGGTTTCAAGAGAACATGGTCCGGTTGTACTCCATAGACAAAATTACAATGGAATATGGGAAAATACTAAAATTATTAGTAGGAATGGCAACCAGAGCACAGGAGCTGAATTTTCATTACCAGATTTTTCGTATGAAGATTTTCTACCAATCAGTGAGGCTAAATATAAAGATTTGATGTGCTTAATGCCATTTTGCGCTATTGAAACACAAGTATTTTATGAATCATTAAAATATGATCCTAAAACTAAAGACTCTGAAGAATAGATTGGACATTCCTGGTTTTTGTATGTGAATAAATGGACATTCCTTGTTTTCACCCTGGTGTTATATACCTGAGGTAGCATTTTATAATTTTTTAGTTGATTAACATTTTAGTATTTAAGCAAAATATTCACAAACATACCTTAAATTACCAAAAGTTTTTAGATATGTATAAAGTTCAACACCAAATGATCTCAATATAAAACATGTAACTTTCAAACTTTGAATTGTGTTTTTCTCTAAATTGACTTTTAAGGACATACCCTGTTCTTTTCCTGTACCCTTCATATATGAATGCCTGGTAGCTAGCGACTAATTCTAGAGTGACAACTGGCCTACAAAATAATTTTATGACCATATTATTTGGTACTTGGCTGAGTGTTCGCCAAACACCCAACCACCTTGTTTTGAACTTAGGCATATGGTAGGAATCAATCATGTACACTGCTCAACAGTCTTTAATATTGCTATAAAATAACAATCCAACATTCATAGACCATAGCGAGTTACAGAAAAGATACTTGCCTGTTTTAATATAACAGTAAATCTGTCAGCAGTTACGAAGGCACTAGACAAATAATATGCTACAGGTTGTATCACTATTTTTCTAAGGCCGGTTACCATAAACACCAAAGCATGAGTGGCCTCCTGCAATGATCGTTCATGAGATTCTCCATGATCTTGATAACCTTCAATGAAATCTTGTTTTTGGTTGTATTCTCAATGTTTTTTAATAGATATTTCGTCAAACAACAGAACATAGTAATTGTCCGATGGATTTTGTTTTTGGACATGTTGTACATTTAGGACTTTTCTATTCACGCCTACAGGCATATCGAATTGGCCTAGTAGGACTTTCAGAGAACTTTGCGATGGTAGACAGAACAGCCTTCACAGAAGTTTTTTAACCTTATTCCTGCGTCGAAATTTTACCACCGCACATCTCGACACCCTCAAAAGTCCCATCCCCACATCCAGCAAGTATGGACATCACACACTGTTCGCTTTTGTCGCTCCTTTCTTCCGCGTACTTGTGGGATGTGGAACGACCTACCTCCGGAGGTCTTTCCGCGAGGCTAAGACATGGACCATTTTAAAAGGGGCATCTACAAATTCCTCTCTGGGCAGGCAACGCATCGGCAGCGCATCTAGTGTTGCAGATGTCCATAGGCGGCGGTTACGTTTACCATCAGGCGGGCCGTCTGCTTGTTTGTCACCCATAATATCAAAAAAAAATTTTTTTTTTTTTTTTACAATCTTTTTTGTACAATCTCAGTGCCACAATCTTTTCATCTTGACTCCATCTGCGCCTTTTCAGCTTTTTCTAAATATTTTTATTTGCCTTTGCAATAAAATTGCAAATGTGGGTGTCAGCTTTTTTGTTAATGCATTCACATTTTCATCTTCACTCAGCACATGAAAGATGTGTTTGGATTTAATTTTTCTTACTGTATTCCGTAGCTGACATATTTTTTTTATATACTTGCGACATTTACCATACAAATACCGGTTCTTCAATTTGGTTGTCTCAGTTTCCATTGATGTATTTAGTCGCCGAAATACAATAAAAAGTACAATTAGAAATTTAGTTTTTATAGTGCTATCTATTGATATCTAGCACAACAATTTAACAAATAAACCTATTTGTTTCGATGAAATAGTATATAAGTACATATATATATTTTAGTTGCAATATTATTGCAAACCCATCCCAGTAATAGAAATAAATTCAAAAAACATGAAAAACAAAACAAGCAGTGATGGCTCAGTGGCATTGGCTATGGACTGCCGCGCAGCAGGTCCATGGTTCAATCTTTCTTCCATGTTGTATCTTTCCTTGAATCCAGAGAGTAACATAATTCATTCCAATCATATGGTTTTAAAAAGAAACTTGAAACTTCAGAATTATTGTTTAGCTCAAAAATACTTTCCATGTCCATATCTGATGTAGTAGATTGCGACAAATTTTCCAAGAATTCCGGGATAAATTCATCATTCTTGAGGGGTTTCTTAATAAAAATGCGCTTAAATATTCTTATATGGTTCCAGATTTTTGCAATAGGAGTGTATCTATTTAAAGAAAGTCAAATATTTCTCCAGCTATTTTTTCTGCATTGTACGTTGTTTTAAAGCATTATTTTTTTTATATTCAATTAAGATTAAATTTGGTTGAGCCCTATATTTTGCTATAGCTTCTTGAGATTTTTTAACAGCTTCGGTGCATTCCGTATTCAACCAGGGAGCTGGTGCTCTCTTTAGGCTTCTGCTACCTTTTTTAATGGAATACAAATTATTTTAAATTCCTTTAATAATTCACAGAACTGATCTTATGAACCTATAATGGATCATTGTGATCAAATTTATAGTTTTCAAATATGTTTTCTGAGATTCTGATCTATATTTGGTCCACTCTGTCTTATTATAATTATATTTATATTCATCATTGTTTATTTGATATTTTATGGTTGAAATGGTTATATCTATAAATGTGGGATAATGGTAGCTTCCTAAAGGATCGTTTCCAACACTCCATTCACATAATGGAGCAATGACTGGACTGACACATGTTAAATCTCTAGCTGAAGCTTTATGATTAGGATTCTGGACTGTTGTTGGACTACCGCTATTTAAAATACAAACATTGTTATCATCAAGAAGTTCATATAAGTCTTTACCTCTTGCCTTTGTAGTTTCACATCCAAATGCAATATGATGAGCATTAAAATCTCCTGAAATCAAGCATGGTGTAGGCAATTTCTTGATTATATTTTTTAATTTACCTATTTTAATTCTATTTCCTCTATTTTTGTTTGCAGGTGGGCAGTAAACACACAGTATTGTAAATGGACCTAAATCTGTATTACCTGAAATAGCAATGTTTTGAATATCTTGATAGAATTTAGTATCTATAATTTTAAATTTAATTGTATCACTTATCAAAATCCCTACCTACTACCATGATTATTTTTAGCATTTTTTCCGACATATTGGTATTTAGGTATTTTTAAATATAAAGAAGTATCTTTGAGCCATATTTAATTAAGTAAACAAATGTCAATATTATTGTTTAATAAAAATGTTTTTAAAAGTGGTTTTTTATTATTAACACTCTGTATATTATGTTGAGCAATATGAAGATTACTCATTATGAATTGCAGTTTTTTTTTTTAAATCAAGATGAAGTATTTCTGATGCCGCTATAACAACAAATACAAAAAGTTGGCCAAGTGCGAGTCGGACTGGCGCACGTTAAAACAAAAACAGGTTAAAATATGAAGTCTAATGTTGTATAGCTTATAGCTTGCGAGTCCGACTCGCACTTGGCCGATTTTTTTGCATTTGGGAAGGATAAAATTAAATAGGAAATAAAAAAAAATATGATAGTATTTTTATTAAAGTAAGCAGGTACGCCAGGTACCTACCTACCTTGTTATTTCGTTACTTTTATAAAAATACCTATAGGTAGTTTTATTTATTAAGGTTAGCCTACCTATCTGAACTGGGGCCCGATTCTCTTAGCTATTGAACGGCGTTAACGCAACTTAATTGCATGAAAATTGTAGTTTTTGACAGTATCCGTAGTCTGCACGCTATTTAGGTTCGATCGCACGTCAGTGGCTTGCTATCAATAGTTTTTGACATATTTGGTATGCTGTAAGCTATTTTGTTACGATTGCGTAGCTAGATACATACTCTACAGTGGCATAAATTCGGTAGTCTGTTCCATATTTTGATGTTTCTTACAACTGACAGATGCTGTCTTAACGCAATTGAAGTGCTATTGAACAGCTACACCTTTTGAGGCTAAGTGTTCGTGTCGCTATTCAAAGTAATTTAGATAAAAATGAGTGTTGTGAGGTTTTTCACAATGCGGTAACGAGTTTTAGTGCTCGCAGAAGAAGAAGATCGCAGGAGACGACTTGCGGAGCGCCGAAACCGCCGCCGAGCCCGCGCACTATTGAGGCTCTATATTGACCCCTTCAGCGATATACCCGAGGTGGAATTTGTGAAAACATTTCGTCTCGAGAAATCCGCATTGAGGGAAATAATTGACGTGGTGTTGCCGTTCATGCCAAAGGAAACAGGCGGGACGGGAATGGCCCTGAATTGAAGATGATAAACATGTGAATTTAATGGTTACCTATCAAATAACGCATCGTCGCCGCGTCGCGTCGTAACGATATTATGACTCAAACCAACTCTTCTAGGTAGTCATCGCGATGACATTTTATGCTTCTGGGTCCTATCAATCATTGGTAGGCCAAAGCGCATTCAACAATGTCTCACAGACTACTGTGTCGGGCAGTTCTACTGTGTACAGCCCTGGGTCGTCTCATTACTCCCATGTGTGGCATAGCCACCCACTTAACCAACATTTAATGGAGCTGAACAGAAATGGGGAGCAGGTGTTTTTGTTGGGTAGACATGAACAGTAAAATTCGTGAATTTAAAATCAACATATTTATGATTATTATACATACTTATAACTTATATATTAATCAGATTGTTAATTGTAAATTTGTATATTCTGTCAACAACAAACTTATTAACTTACTAGTTTTCCACAGCATCAAACTATTATAGCGTAATAAAATAACAAACCCATAAAAGTTTAATTTTATGACCAAAAAGACCAAGAGCATCAGAATAATCTTAGAGGATACTACCCACATGATATCTGAACTAATAGGATGCATACCTATACCTATCGAGTACATGAACGTAATACGATACACTCTGTCGAGTGGGTACTTTGAGTGGAAAGGGGATTTTTACTTGCAAATCGACGGCATAGCGATGGGGTCTCCTCTAGCTCCGGTAGTCGCGAATATCTTTATGGAGTGTTTTGAAGTAATGGCAATGATGAACACTTCATATAAGCCAAGACACTGGTGGCGCTATGTTGACGACGTGTTTGCTATTGTGCAAAGAAACGAGGTGGATTCGTTGTTAGAACACCTTAACGGCGTTCACCCAAAAATTGCTTTTACGTTGGAGCGGGAAAAAGAAGGAGCACTGCCTTTTCTGGATGTGTTGGTTAAACGCGACTCAGTCGGCCATATATCGCAAGCCAACACACACAAATAGGTATCTCAGAGCGGATTCTCACCACCACCCAGCGCATCTAGCCTCAGTACCACGGACGCTTATAAACAGAGCATTAAAAATATGCGGTCCTGAATACCTGGATACTGAGCTAAACCATCTTAAAGGTGTTCTGCAAAGCAATGGTTACAAGTGGAGGGACAGTTGGCGTATTGCGAACTGTTATGAACGGACTTAGTTCTAAGTAAATGCAATGTAAGCATTATATAACTTATATAAAACTGTTTTCCAGAATTATTAAAGCAGTCGAACCTTAACTTTTGTCCGGTCAACACCTATACTTATTTAATGTAATTTCCTAACTTTTCATACAAGTAATGCAGTGTAATTAAATTAGTTATCGGCAAATTTAAAGTGTTTTTTTAAAAAGGACCCACAGCGCGCCATCCTCACAAATTGGTGTCAGAAGTGGGATATCCTAGTTTTCCGAAATTCTGGGATATTTTAGGTGTTAGGCGTCGCGATTTTCGAATTCCCGCCTGACATCCAAATTTTGTGGCCCTGTGTCTGTGGTCCTTGGTGACGTGCTAGTTGGTCGACGGTAAGTCTTGGGCCCCATAAGCTCAAGCCCGCGCTGCTGCACCCGTGGTCGACGATAAGCCTTGAGCAACATCAGCTCGAGCCCGCACTACATGTGGTCAACGAGTAAGTCTCCGCTCTTCAGCGTGAGCCCGCACCGCATCATCACCACCAAAACCTTCGTGCTGTCAACTTCGTGGTCGACGTGTAAGTCTTCGCTCTTCAGCGTGAGCCCGCACCGCTACATATTAATTCCTGCATAACTTTATCATCACTTATTTCATCACTTTCGACGGACAAGTTTGGCTCAATCTTCATCATCAGCTCACATTTACCTAAATTTTGTGGGAACATTCAACGTGACTTCGAGGAAGCCGCAATACGACTCCGTGAGTCGCCGCGCCGGACACCCGAAGCCGTCGTCACGTGCAAGCGCCGCGCGCTGCACTTTTCCTGCACTTGGTAACAACGCCAAGGTCAACATGTTCCTTAAGTCTACGGTCTTCTTACTGTGAGTTTCTTATATTTTTCACTCAAATCTAAAGTGCATATTTTTCAAGTGAAAATCAAAGTGAAAGTGAATTTTTCATTTTATTCTCAAGATTTTATTTTCAAGATTCAGAACCTTATTCAGAACATTATTAGAGAATTTTAATTAATTTTTACAAACTATTCACAACTTATACAATTTTCTATCTACTTATACAACTAATATTTTTATTTTTACATTTTATTTACATGTTCATTGTGTTTTGTGATTGTGTATTCTGATGCTCTGTACAGCCTTATAATTTCTAATTATTATTAATGCTTAAGAGGCCTTATTCCAGCAAAGCCATTTTACAGCCGTTTTCTCAAGGCTGTTGCAGCTAAAGTATAAAAGTTTTTGTTTTTTAAATGATGCAGGAAGAAAGTTTATTGTTTTTTTAATGGAGTGCATTAAACAAAACAATAAAAAAAACAACTGAAATCCGACAAAATTTTTTTTACCAACTCATGTTTTCATAAATTTCTTCATCAGTGTGACTTCAACAGTCTTTTTATCGACCAAAAATTATTCGTTTTACAGATTGAAAAATATCAGTAAACCAATCATATTAGCACCAATGGAGTGCATTAATAACATTTCGATAAATATATGTTACAACTGAGTAAATAAGGGATTGAAAGGGCACTTTTGGCACAAAAATACCATTCAAATTTCTTGTTATTTCTACAAAATCTGGTATTTTATCAAATAAATAAATATGCAATTCATTAGTTGAAGTTTTTATTTAATAGATAATAATATTATGTCGTTCATTTAGTGAAAAATGTATTTTATACAATTTTTTCAATATGACCTATAAATTACGGAACACAACGCCTTGCATCTCAGTTTTCGCCTAGCGCTCGCGGAGGGAGGACGTATCGCTGTTCGTCCCGCGCCCTACACGTGCCGCAACTACGGTGCGCAATGAAAATATAGCGTGACCGAGTTGTTTTGATCTATGCGTATGCTTTTATTATTGTAAAGGTATTTTTGTTGAGACCATGCCTTTTTCATTATTAACTAGGATTTATTATTTCCTGATCGGAATTGAATTTTTAACCGACTTCCAAAAAAGGAGGAGGTTCTCAATTCGGCTGTATTTTTTATGTTTTTACCTCAGAAAAAACCTTTTGAAAGGGTGAACCGATTTTGAGTATTATTTTTTTGTTTTAAAGCTGATGCTTGTCGTTTGGTCCTATTTAAATTGCATCAAAATCAGTCAAGTCGTTTTTGCGTTACACTCCAATAACTGAAAAGTATTTACCTATCTTGATGATATAATCATTGACAATCGATGTCGTAAGTAGCAAGGGTTACTAAAACTAGTCATCAATTTTTTAACCAAAAAATGGAACCGACGTTTTGGTTTTTGCCATAGTAAAAAAAATGTAACCATAAAATGGAACCGACTTCAACACGCAAAAGTGTGAAATAACTTGTCAAAGTCGGTACCATGCGCACAATATTGTGATCGTAGGTACTTTTGAACTATCATGGTACCGACTTCAACATGTTATTTCACATTTTGGGTGTTGAAGTCGGTTCCATTTTATGGTTACATTTTTTTTTACTATGGCAAAAACCAAAAAGTTGCGTAGTTGCTATATGTAAGAAAAAAGTTTTTAAAAAAAACTTGAAACTAGCTAGAGGCTAGAATGTATTTTTTTTCTTATTTGTTCTTTATTTTTTTTTATTTTATATTAGGTATTAACTTGGCCAAACAGATGGAAACGAAGTAATACATTTTACAACAAGTGTCTTTTACACGAAATAATTGGCCATCAAAAAGCACGATCTATGCCTCTAAGAAATAATTTTATTTAAGGCAAGACTATCTAACGGTCTGTACCGTGTACTGATTTGGTTAAAAATAAAAGATGTTTATAATAATATAGACGGTATGTATTTTATTAAACAATTAGTACCGACCCTGAGTTAGGATTTAAGACCTCTATATTAAACGCACCTTATTTTCTTTCCGTAGCGACCACTAAAGCCGCTCCGCCAACGGGGCAGTTATACAAATATAATGAACCAAGATATGCATGCACAAATCAGGTATACAAACTACAAAACTAAGTTGTTTGCCTATATACAAAGATGGTTAGAAGTACATAATCGAATATAGATTAGATACCACACAGTAGTCCATTGAAATGTTACAATTTAAGACCGAATATTGCATTTTTTAGAGGGCGCAATTTTACTTTTGAGACATATGTGGGTGGTCCATAGCAGCTTAACCTCAAGTTTGTAGGGTCGCCACCCTTGTCCTCCGGCCGCCATCTTGGAAAAAGGGGTGAAAACACTTATTTCGCGATATCTTGGAAACTATGCGTCTTACAAAAAATTCTACAGCATATAATTTGCAAATTATTTTGCCTACAAATATGATTATATAACTTTTTGCCCTAAATTAAAAATTTAAGAAGTTATAACCAAAAAGAGTGAGAAAATTTTCATAAATTTTTTTTGCTCTATAACTTTCTTTTTCTCATTTTACATAAAAGATACCTCAGACCAATCTTGTTGATTATCATTTGAGGAATTTTTTTATGATTTTTTAATTTATTTCATTTAAAACACTTACAGCGCTACAAAGTTGACCAGGTTCATCAATTCTCATGGGAATCCGGTCAAAATGAAATGTTTAACTTATATTTTTCATATCCTTAAAAAAAAAATTCGTACAACTTCACTTATTCATACCTAACTGTTTTCCTTACCATAGAACTTACCAAATATAACTTACCGAAGGATAAGCAGGTAGAAAAGGGAAAAGGAGTTGCCGTTTGGGGATAAAGGAACATCTGCCTGCTACGACTATTATTATTATACGCAGGCTTAGCTGTTTCTTCTACCTCAGTTTGTTCTCTTAGTTGTGCTACATTTTTTGTTACGTGTAAACGTGTTGAAAATTGTGGATATTATTTTCAGTTTAATCAATTAAACTGCGGGTTTCGGAAAAAAAATCCTCAAAACATCATCTACAATATTGTTCTGGGGTAATTTTTTTGTAAAATGTATAAAGAAAGTTATAGAGTAAAAAAATATATTTTTGCTTATAACTTCTTTAATATTTAATTTAGGGCACAAAGTTATATACGTACCATATTTATAGGCAAAACAATTTGCTACAAATTATGTCCTAACGAATATTTTGTAAAACGCATAGTTTCTGAGATATCGCAAAATACGTGTTTTCACCCCTTTTCCCAAGATGGCGGCCGGAGGACAAGGGTGGCGACCCCACAAACTTGAGGTTAAGCTTCTTCTATAGACCCCCATACATGTCTCAAAAGTAAAATTGCGTGCTCTAAAAAATGCAAAGCTCATGTAACTTTTCAATGGACTATAGTTATAGATAGGTGTGCTAATGTTAGTCAATGAGAGGTTTATTATTAGGTTCATTTAAGTCTACTTTGTATGTAAACTGTAAAGATGCGAAATGAATTTACAAAGTTACATAACATTCCACATTATTTATCAAAAATAAATAACACTTCAAAAAGGATCAAAATGTTTTATTCCATGCGACATCGTCTTTGACCGCTCGATCCTTGCTAACGGTGTGCTCGTGTGCGCCGCGCTACGATAAATGCCTAAATTTGAACGATAGCGCAAGGCGTAAAGACTCTTAAAGCAATTAAACCAGAACAGTCTGTAGAAGTCGAGTCAACCGACACAGACAGTTCTTACTCAGAACCGACACCCCAAAAACCAAAAACTAAAATGAGTGAAAAAATCACACTTTCTGTTCTAACTAAATTCATTAAAACATACAGTGGGGATCGGGAATCACTTCCTGCATTTTTAACGAATTGCGAAAATGCTATTTCATTGGCAAGTACAGACCAACAGAATGTTTTAATAAAATATATAGTGTCACAACTCGAAGGGAAAGCTCAATTGGCCTGTTGCTTAAAAAAGTTTGATAGTTGGCCTGAAATTAAACAGTTCCTCAAATCAACTTACGGGGAGAAAAAGCATTCTACGCATTTATTAGTAGATTTACAAAATTGTAAGCAACTGCCAAAAAAAAAAAAAAAAAAAAAAAAAAAAAAAAAAAAAAAAACAAAAACAAAAAAAAAAAAAAAAAAAAAAAACAACTGAAAAAAACAACTTGACAATCAACGTGACAGGTCAGTAAATTTCAGATTTATTTTCAAAAAATAATTAATTTTATTTTCAGATAGTAGATAGGCATTTTCTGCCCATCACCCGCATTCTTCCTAGTGGAATTTTGCGAGGTATTGTTTGTGGGGCTCGTTTGGGCCTCTGTAGTTAGTTTCATTAGCTTATTTATTCAATAGCTTTTTGACATTTCTTGTCGAGCTAATTTCTAATCAGTTATTTTTGTTTCCATGGCAACGCTGCCTGCGACACCGGCGCGCGCACTACGACGACGGTGTTGACGCGAGCCTTCATCCGGGTTGAGACGTCACACTAGAGATTCTAAGATAAGCTTTGCTTTATTTTGTAAACAATGCTTTGTGCCCCAACTATGAATGCTGTAACGGGGATCTTTGTATCGCAAGATAGCCAGATGTTGTGTCCGCAGTGCCCCCAGGCTCGTTATTTCAAAGGTCATAAAGGCCTCAAAATTCACCAAACAAGGTGTCATAAACAAATAGAAATTCCCCTTTCGGCACCAATTAATAACCAAAACGTAAGTAGTAGCAGTGTTGCGAGCCCTGCTACGCCTTCCAAACCGTTTTGGGAGGTTTTAAGTTCGTACAAAAATAACATTCCTTTATTAAAACGCATACCTCGGGGTGCAAGAATTTCTGTTGCCCAATCTTTATCTTGTTCCATTAAAAACGTCTTGGCTACTAATACTACGCAAGCCTGGGAGCATCTTCTAGCATTCCCGTACCACGTATTACACGTGAATTTTGATCCGTCTAACAAAAAATCACTTACTACTAGAGTAAAGGAAAACTGCGTGAAATACAGGGCACGGGAAGAGCAATCTTTTGGCACAACTATAATCATTCCGCCTCTGCGGCGGAATACAAAAACAAATAATTTCGATTCAGCTACTATTAAAATAGTAGAAAACAAAATTACTGATGGTGATATTAAAAACGCGGCACGCATCTTGTTTTCGAGTGATACAATCGCTCCTTTTACATCTGATACGTTGAATTCCCTAATTGAAAAGCATCCGCCTGCAACTGCAGGTCTCCACCTTCCCGAATCTCCTATACAAGACATTGTTGAGGTGACCCCACAGGATGTTTCTGCAGCCGTGGCATCTTTTTTAAGTGGCTCAGCCGGTGGCCTTGATGGCCTCACGCCTCAGCACTTAAAAGATATTTTATCTTTTAGTTCTGGTGAGGTAGGCGAGACACTTTTAAGGGATGTGACGGCTTTGGTTAATTTGATGTTGTCGGGTCAGGTCAACAATGAAATTACCGAAATTCTGTACGGTGCGAATTTATGTGCCCTAAATAAAAAAGATGGTGGTATTAGGCCTATAGCAGTTGGCATCACTTATCGTCGCCTCACAGCCAAATGCGGTTGTAGGAAAAAGGTTGCCTTTTTAAGTAATCTTTTTCAACCACTGCAACTCGGTTTTGGTTCACAGGGTGGCTGTGAGGCTGCTGTACATTCACTTCGCACATTTCTTGATCAAAATTGTGGAGATGTGCTTTTGAAGGTGGATGTTAAAAATGCATTCAACTCTTTAGATAGAGGCACTCTTTTGACTGAAGTGAAAGATAAAATTCCGGAATTATACCCTTTTCTTTGGCAATGCTATGGCAAACCGTCAAAATTAACATACCAAAATAACGTTATTTTATCTTCCGTAGGATGTCAACAGGGTGATCCTCTGGGACCAGCCATTTTTAGCCTTGCGATCCACTCAATAATTCAACGTCTCCAATCAAAACTTAACGTTTGGTATTTGGATGACGGAACCTTAGGAGGCGATGCGAACACGGTTTTGGATGACTTGCGAGTACTTATAGACGATTTTCGTGTTATTGGCCTTGAACTAAATTTTTCTAAATGTGAACTTTTTGTTTGTGATACTTGTCCGGATAAAGTTTCGATTATTGAAAAATTCAACTTACTTGCGCCTAATATAAAATTAGTAGAAAAAAGTTCGCTTCGTCTTTTGGGTTCACCGATTCTTAACGAATCTTTATCACCATTTGTCGAAGAACAAATTCAAAAGTTTAGAAATGCTTCTAGCAGATTATCCAAAATTAACGCCCATATGGCTTTTACAATGATAAGATTTTGCCTTTTCGTTCCTAAATTTACATACTATTTAAGATGTTGTCAGCTGTGGCAACACAGTGAGCTTTTGTTAAGCTTAGACAACTTAGTAAAAGATACGTTAGTGTCGGTTTTGAATGTTGAGATGGATGATAGGGCTTGGGTGCAAGCTTCCCTCCCTGTGAGGTTGGGGGGCATAGGGATACGCAAAATTTCTAGTGTGGCATTACCAGCTTTTTTGTCTTCTGTACACAGTACACACAAATTAGTAGAAAAAATTCTTGCACGATCTTTAGGCTCTTTCGATGTAGCATATCTGGCTGAGGCCAAAAACACATGGAGACTGGCTTGTCCAAATACTGAATTCCCAAAAATGTTGTCATCTCAGAAACAGTGGGATCGGCCCCTATGCGAGCTAACACGGAAAGATCTTTTAAATACGTGTTCTAGCATCACAGATCGTGCTCGTATACTCGCTGTTTCTGTGTGGGAATCCGGTCTTTGGTTACAGGCCATTCCTTCTTACAAAACTGGTAGCCTTATAGATCCATCCGCTTTTCGTCTAGCTATTAGCTTACGCTTGGGTGCAAGGTGTTGTGTTGCACATCACTGCCAGTGTGGTACTGCAGTTGATCAACTCGGTCACCATGGCCTCTCCTGCTCTCGAAGTGCTGGTCGAATTTCCCGCCACGCCAGCCTTAACGATATCATTCGCCGGGCTTTTATCAGCGCCAATGTTCCAGCTATTCTCGAACCGAATGGTCTGATGCGTGACGATGGTAAAAGACCTGACGGCATGACTCTGGTTCCGTGGAAGTTAGGACGGCCCTTAGTGTGGGACGCTACGTGCGTGGACACTTTAGCGCCGTCACATCTTTCTGAAACCAACGTGAGGGCTGGCGCTGCGGCTACTTCGGCGGAGCAACTCAAGCGGCGCAAATATGCTAACCTCGGTATGGGTTACATATTTGAGCCGTTTGGTGTAGAGACGTTGGGTCCGTGGGGACCGGGAGCTCATCGTATTTTCCAAAACCTATCTGAGCGCTTGGTCGATGCGACGCGTGATCAAAATGCTGGCACATATTTGGCTCAACGAATAAGCATTGCAATTCAACGGGGCAATGCTGCCAGCATGCTGGGCACGCTGCCAACTGGGAGTGGGCTGGAGCATTTGGACTGCCTATGAGTCTGCTATGACTTATAGGTGTCTAAATGCTTTTATTGTAGTAGCTGTAGTGTTGTATATAGTTCATAGTATTTTGTTTAATAAAGGCATACCGCCGGATTAATAAAAAAAAAAAAAAAAAAAAAAAAAAAAAAGCAACTGCCCAATGAAGATGTGACGCAATATTCATTACGTATTGAATCCTGTCTCACACGGCTTCAGTCCGATATACATTATAGCTGTGAGAATGATAAAGAACTTATCGGCAGGTTAGCCGCTATGGAAGACTTGGCTTTAAATACATTTTTATTAGGTATGAACTCAAACTTTTCACACATTGTGCGCTGCCGCAATCCTAAGGGATTATCTGACGCAATCACTCATGCCATCGAAGAAGAGAAGCTATTTAAGCTATCCAAATTATCTCAACGCTTTTCTTCTTCTTCTAAACAGTGCACGATATGTCAAAAATTTGGCCACACGTCTTCTGATTGTTACAAAAATAAAAATAAACCTAAAAGTTCTTTCCCAAATTCTTACTATTTAAATACGGGTCAACAAAACAATTATTCTAATACTTTCTCAAATAAAAACAATTCTAATTATGACTTAAATTTAATGTGTGCATATTGTAAAAAGCGTGGTCATTTAATAGGCGATTGTCGGAAGCTTAAATATAAACACAATAATTCTATGCACCGCAATCAGCCGCGTAACGTGATACCTTCAAGTTCACGGTCACCGACGAGTAGCTCATCTACTGATAATCGTAACAATAGCAATTCTAATATGCACGTTATATCTTCTGAAGAGAATTTAAACTGAATTCGGTTTCGGTGCCGTGTCTGCCGGAACCACTTCCCATTTTAAATGACACGAAAACTTTTAAGACATCTCAAATTTATTATAAAAAGTCTTTATGTACCGAGTCCTCAACGGGGTCTAAAGGTCGTTCTTGTGGTCAATTCACTGTTGCACAGAATGAACCTTCAGAAAATTTTATAGGCTCCCATTCTGTTAATAAAAGGCTCAATTCCTGTGTTCCTAAATTATTACCAACACAGAGTAATAAAAATTTAAAGACTTTCGAAAACTGTGTTCATAAATTATTTTCAACACAGTGTAATGAAAATACAGAAAATTCTTCGATTAAAAATAAAAATGATGTCTATGACTCTAAATGTAACGAGTCATTAAGGTCAGCGAACCTTTCTCAATGCAACCCTTCATCTCGTGAAAAACCGAGTTCTTTTTCTGAGGATTGCTCACGTAAGGGAACTTATACGATAAATAATGTAAATAACAATGTTTCTCTCCCTCACGTTTATTTGAAAACAAATATGAACGATAAGCCTTTATGCTTATTAATTGATACTGGCTCCTCAGTTTCGATTGTGAAACTCTCAAGTTTATTGAAAAGCCCAGTTCTTGATAAAACTATCGTCACACTAAAAGGGTTAAGTGACAACGACTCAACTTGTGAATTGCTAGGTTCTATTGAACTCGATTTTGAATATCGAATTTCTCCTACACAAAATATTATGTTTAATTTTATGTTTCACGCAATTGACGATGCCATTCACTTAAATTATGATGGTATAATTGGTAGTGATTTTATTCAACATTTTAAAATTGACATATAATATTCTACCAATTCCCTAAATTTAGAAGGTAATTTGATACCTATTTGCTTTAGCAAGCCATCATATATTTATACCTCCGAGGTCAGAAATGGTCATCGAATGTCCAGTCAGCAACATAGAGGATGTTGAAAATAGAAGCGAAGCTTTAGTACTGGATCAGAAAATTAGTGACGGTGTATTTTTGGCTAATTGTATCGTTTCTATAAAGCCTAATAACAGAGTCAATATTTCTGTTTTAAATACAACTAACTCCGAAATTGAATTAAATGATTTTCAAGTTTATTTAACGTCATTCGAACTTCCATCATCAGAAATAGATACTTCGCGACACGAACTCATTCATCAGTTGAGTTCTTTGAATATTGATCGCACACAAAAGGTACTTGAACAAATTCGTAGTTCTCATTTAAATGAATTTAAACAAGAAAAGAAAGTTTTGATGGAATGTCTTTCTAAATATACTGATATTCTTCATCTCGAAGGCGAATATTTGACGCATACAAATGCAATTCAGCATTCTATTAATACTGGGGATGCACCCCCTATTAATGTAAAATCGTACCGTTTTCCGGAAGTTCATAAAGACGAGGTTGAAAAGCAAATCAAGAAAATGCTTGACCAAAATATAATCCGTCCTTCGACTTCTCCTTGGAATGCACCTGTATGGGTAGTTCCGAAAAAGCTTGACGCCTCTGGTAAGCAGAAATGGCGTATTGTCATCGACTATCGTCGATTAAATGATGTCACTGTGTCAGAAACTTATCCTCTTCCTCTTATAACAGACATCTTAGACCAACTTGGTCATTCTAAGTACTTCTCAACCCTTGACCTTGCTTCTGGTTTTCATCAACTATGTTTAAATCCCAAGGACACTGCCAAAACTAGTTTCAGTGTCAGTACCAACGGTATTTCCAGTCATTTTGAATATACAAGGATGCCGTTTGGATTAAAAAATGCCCCAGCCACTTTTCAAAGGCTTATGAATACTGTCCTTACTGGCCTACAAGGTCTACACTGTTATATATTTCTAGATGATTGCATAGTATTCTCACATGACCTTGATACACATATAAAAAGGCTAGAACTCATATTTATCAAATTTAGAGAAGCAAATTTAAAGTTACAGCCCAACAAATGCGAATTTCTTCGACGTGAAGTCGCTTATCTAGGGCATGTTATTAAAGATAAAAGTGTTTCGCCTAACCCTGATAAGGTCAAGGCTATTTCCAAATTTCCAGCACCTACAAATCAAAAAGACGTAAAGTCCTTCCTTGGCTTAACAGGCTATTATCGCCGTTTCATTGAGAACTTTTCTCATATGACAAAGCCACTTACTTCGTTATTAAAGAAAGACACAGTTTTTCATTGGTCCCATGAGCAAGAACTAGCATTTAATCTTCTTAAACAGAAGTTAATCTCTGCCCCTCTGCTTCAGTACCCTGATTTTACTCAACCATTATAATTACTACGGACGCTTCTAACTACGCTGTCGGCGCAGTTTTATCTCAAGGCGAAATTGGTAAGGACAAGCCAATAGCTTATGCGTCGCGTACTTTAAATAAGGCAGAAGGCAATTACTCTACGACAGAGAAGGAATTACTAGTAATTTTATTCGGTGTGAATACCTTCCGTCCCTATATTTATGGGTACAAATTTAAAATCGTCACGGATCATCGGCCTCTTACATGGTTATTCAATGCCAAAGATCCTGGTGGACGTTTATTAAGATGGCGATCAAAACTCGAAGAGTACGATTACGAAATCGTTTATAAACTTGGTAGAATAAATTCTAACGCAGACCCTCTGTCTCGTAACCCAGTTAATGCCATCACTCATACGAAAATTAATAAAACTACTTATGAACAATTTTTCAAAAGGCAATTTACTAATAAAGTCTCTAATGACACTCAAATTGAAGAGCACAATGAAAGCTTATATTCTGCTAAACAAAAATTAATTGCGTGTCCAGCATCTCTGGACTTCGACGATTCTATGCCGCATTGCGAACAATTTTTGTCAGCATTAAATAATTCGGCTGACTTCTTATCACAAGAAAGGGAACCTGAGACCGTAGGATCGGTTGAACTTAACGATAAACAACTCTATTTCCTTTACACTAAGGTTCACCATTTTGATGAAACGTCTTATAAAATTATCTATAATTTATTACGAAAATTACGTGATCAAATTATGTTCAAAAAAGACTATGAAAAAGAATTAGCAATTTCCGACTTTTCCGAACCTTTTACTAAACTCGTCTATGTTTAAGTTTACAACATGATATCATACATGTTTCATGGCACTAATATTAAGGTGCATATCTACAAAAATCAAATTCAATATCCTTCACCTACTGAAATTCCAAATATTTTGAAGGAAAACCACGGGACAACCATAGCTGGTCACCCGGGTATAAAACACGTGCTAAGTCGTATTAAGGAATCCTATTTTTGGAAAAACATGCGTGCTGGCGTTGAACGTTTTATAAAGGATTGTAATCAATGTAAAGTCAATAAGCCCTTAAGAAGCTCAAATAAAGCACCAATGGTAATTACGTCATCCAGCACCAAGCCCTTCGAAAGATTGGCGTCAGATATTGTGGGTGTTTTGCCTGAAGCAGGCCTTCAAAAGTTTAAATATATACTTACCTTACAGGATGACTTAACTAAATTTTCAAGTGCTTATCCTATGATTACGGCAACTACTGACGAGGTTGCACGAAATCTCATACACTTCTTTTCTTTATTCGGTTTTCCAAAAATGATTCTCACTGATCAAGGATCTTGTTTTACATCCGAACTATTTAGACAATTAACTGAAATTCTTAAAATTAAAAACTTATTTTCTACTCCTTATCATCCCCAAACAAATGGTGCATTAGAACGTAGCCATGCTACCCTTAAGGAATATTTAAAATCATTTGGCAATGATAACCAAGATGATTGGCATTGCTACCTTGCAACTGCAATTCTATCATATAATACAACTCCTCACTGTACCACGGAGTTTACACCATTTGAATTGTTATATGGCCATAAGCCAACTATCCCTAGCAGTGTTTATAATTCAAATAATGATACTACTTATCAAGAGTATATCCGCGCGTTGCAATACAGAATGCGGTACTCTCGCGAAAAAGCTTTAGAAAATATTAATAAAAGTAAGGAGTCTTCAAAACGTTATTATGATGCCTCTTCCCGTGAGAAAAATTATAAAACCGGAGATATGGTTTATGTTAAACAACACCATAGGCTACGCAAAGCCTTGTCCCTAATTTGGAAGGGACCATATAAAATCATTAAAGTTAACGGGAAAAATAATGTAACGTTATGCATAAACCGAAAACATGTAAAATATCACATTAACGAAATCAAACCTGCATAAAGTTATTATAATTGTTTCAGGTATATACTTCAATCGACTTATTCAGAACCGATTGAACCTATTTTGCATAGTCCTGGATTATTCTTCGACCCTACTTCTATTGCATATTTTTATAATGACTATTGGCATGTTGTTACTCATATCGAAATGATTCCCATAAAGCCTTACTTAACTAAAATAGATCATTCTATTCAAAGTATGTCTCATTTTTGTGAAAAAGCTCAAAACGTAGCTGGTTTAAATATTGACTGTAAAGACATTATTAATCCCTTAGAAATTTTAATTAATGCTAATAATCTTAAGTATGACTCAATATCTCATCTTATTTCTGTAGAAAATCCAAATCGATTTAAAAGGTCACTAGAATTTGGTGGCGATATTCTTAAGTTTTTCTTTGGTACTTTAGACGCTGACGATGCAAGAAAATATGATGAAGCCATTAACACTTGTCAGCAAAATGAAAACCAAATATTTTCATTAATGAAAGACAACATTCACGTTGTCCAATCAACTATAAATAATTTTAATACTTCTATTCGTCAATTAAATAATAATGAAATTAGATTAAATAAACAAATAGATAAGCTAAACTATATTTTTACCGAAAACTCTAAGATTAATTCTAACCTTATCAATGTAGCTAAAATAAACTCTATTTTTAATATAATTGAAGGCTCTCTCTTATCAGTGTCCAATATACTAGACACGATTTTGAACTCTATTTTGTTTGCAAAAGCGAATATTATGCATCCTTACGTCTGAACTCCTACTAAGTTGTACAATGAACTTTCAACTAGCAAACTCAGCAAAAAACATGTAGAGTTCCCAATTACGTTATCTTTGGATAACATTCATACAATTATTGATTTAGCTAAATTAACGTCATACTATTATAATAATAAGATTATATTTGTTATAAGAATACCTTTAATTAATCCCATTAAGTTTAGCATTTATAAAAGCTTACCTTTACCTACTTAAAAGGATGAATATACTTTGAAAACATATGTTCTTATCCATCCGTCTAAGCTATACATAGGTATAACAGACGATAGATTAAATTACGCATTGTTAAATGACTTAAGCGAGTGTCAAAATGTAAATTATGATTATGTTATCTGCCCGTTGCCTTCTATTTTGTCAACAGTTAACAACCCTAGCTGTGAGTCTAAGCTATTAACAGAAGTAACATTGTCACTTCCTGAAATTTGTGATTTTAAGGTAATTTACGGAAACATTAATATTTGGCAAAAACTTTATGATGGTAGATACATCTATGTACAATCAAAAGCCAATAAGTTAACAATGAAATGTACCAATAATAATGAAATTAAAGATTATACCTTACAAGGTACTGGAATATTATCTTTAAGAAATGACTGTGTAGCATATTTTCAAACCTTGCAGTTTTATTCGATGCACAATTATAAAACTATTTTGCCGAGTCAATTAAAGATAGATTTTAATATTTTAGATGATGATTGTTGCAAATATAATTTAATAAATAATTCTTATCATTCTATTACTCCTATTACATTGTCAGATATTGATTTAGAATCCTTAAAATTAGCTTATCATAAATTAGATAATTTGAAACATCAAATTAATCAAGTAGAAAGTCAATCTCACATTGTCAAATATGGACATTACTATTCGGCAATGACATATATTATTATTACGATAATTTTCTTTTATATTGTGTATAAAATTTATAAACGTTGTTTTTCTAATAATTGTAAAACATCCTGTTGCATCCAAATCTTTAATCAGTGTTATAATAAAAAGTCAAAACAACATGAAAATAAAATAACTTCATCTATAGAATTATCTGAAATATCAAGTGAATCTACTGAATGCGACAGGAAGTCTATAAAAAGTCTGCCTGAAATAGAAATAAATAAGAGTAAAGTTTTATTTAGACATTTTGTTAAAGACTCAACGTCTCGTAATATTAGTAATTATTAGATATTAAAAGTTAAAATAAAAACTTATTTCTATTTCTGGGCTTATAAATAATTAATAAGAATAGTAATATGATAAAGATAAACATATAAGTTGCATTTTAGTTATAAAATACTTTCTTTTAATTTTAGACTTATAATTTTGTTGCAACTTTTTATGTACTACGTTTATCTTAATGAGATAAATCTCCGTCTTAAAGGGAGAGATGTTATGAACGGACTTAGTTCTAAGTAAATGCAATGTAAGCATTATATAACTTATATAAAACTGTTTTCCAGAATTATTAAAGCAGTCGAACCTTAACTTTTGTCCGGTCAACACCTATACTTATTTAATGTAATTTCCGAACTTTTCATACAAGTAATGCAGTGTAATTAAATTAGTTTTCAGCAAATTAAAAGTGTTTTTTTAAAAAGGACCCACAGCGCGCCATCCTAACAGAACGCGTCGTCCAAGACACGCCCAGCATCAGTGGAAAGAGCGGCAGCATACCTGCCATATATAAAGGGAATCACGGATAAAATTGGAAACTTGTTACGCCGAAGGTACAGCATCAAGACAGTATTCCGCCCTCTAAGACAATTCAGACAGCTGCTTCGCTCTCCCAAAGATAGGGACCCATTGGGAGTCCCCGGTGTCTACCTAATTCCTTGTGACTGTGGTAAATGTTACGTTGGAGAAACATGCAGGAACGTTTCCACTAGACTTACGGAGCACATACGCTCCATGAAGAATCAGGATATCAACAGCTCAGCCGTGACAGAACATTCTCTGCTATCTGGTGCAGGACACTACATCCGCTTCGACAAAACTCGGGTCTTGTCGAGAGAAAAGTTCTTCGTGCCTCGCAAGATCCGAGAATCTATTAAAATTAATAGACGTCCAAACTTCAATAGAGACGGAGGATGGTTTTTGTCACCTACCTGGAAGCCGTGTCTTTATGGAACTGATTTGTATGATAAGGACGGGTCTAGTGGAGATATAGTGAGCTCTTTTTGCTGGGACGTTCCCCATGCTAGCCGGGATTTCACCAACGACCAAGAGGACTCGCATCAGAACTCGACGACACAACCAACTGCGACCCACCCCTCGCACCAACCGATGACGTCACGCGGGCTACGAGCTGCCGCCCGCAGTGCTAAGCGAGATGTCAACGCGGGCGTCCCGAGCTCTCCTTGAAAAAGACCACCGAATGTGGTTGAAACTATAGTCGGAGCTATCTGACTGATTCACGTGAGTTATCCCGTATTATTTACTAAAAATTAGTAAAAACCACGTTAGTTTTTAATATTTTTTGTTTATAAATATTATAGTTAACTTATAAGGAAGTTGGATCATGGAACGATAACAAACATATATACTTTATGTTTATCAAAACTATAAAACGACATTCTATAAAGCTGCTAAAACTTAAAATAATATGTGACAAATGAAGTATGTTCCTCTTACCCCACAAGACCTTATATGAGTAAAAATACAGAAAATTTAGTAAAGGAAAATTTTTGTGCCATGTTTGTTAATTTCTTAATAGTACATATATAAACTCTTTAAACGGATAAAATATATTTTCTTGTCTAAGTAAACCAACATGACATTAACTACATTAATCGTATAGAAGTTACACAAAATTTTATTTGTTCTGGGAGTATTATTTTTCAAGTAATATCTCGTTCGTGAGGTGAATGTCTCGTTGGTGTGTGTGTAAAAAAAGAGCCGCTTTACAATCTCGGGGTCCCCTGTTCGATCCCCTTAAGTTTGTGACTTAATTCATCAAAAGGTTTTCTCATCCGGCTCTCAGTGGACGTACTCATAAATGACGTTGATGGACTTGAAAATTCTTCGACTATATTTTATCATCATCAGTCACTTTCGATCTCCCTTTTCGACACCATTCTTTCTCTCTCTACACTCCTTATATCTTTCTCTTTCTGTCTCTTTCACTCGCATGTTAACTTGTGTGAGTTAGAGACAGGTTAAAGTGACCGCTAATTGCTAAGTATGTAATGTATACTACACCTTGAATAAAAAAATATAAAAAAAAACTTTGCGGTGTTGTAGTCAAATTATTATAGTTCTTACAATAATTATTTATGTGAATTTCGATGCAAAAAAACATGTAGAAATGAAAACAATGCATATTACACTTTGAAATTTCACTCGTGCACCCCAAGGCCGCAAGGATACGCAATTTTGTTTAATGTTGAATTACTTGGTAGGATACCTATTTACTATTGCATAAGGTTTGACTTTGACACTTTGATACAGAGTCGAGAAAAAAAAAAAAAAAGGTTTTTTTCCCATACATTTTTTTCTAAGATATTTTGTTACAGAGTGAAAGACTCATTTATTTTAAAAATTGAATAGAATAAATGTTAATCAGCATACAAATTGCAACCCAAGACAATTTTTTACTGTGCGATTTTTTGACTTAAGGTCGAATGTCCACTAAATCTCATTTTCGGAGTACTGTGCGGCGTGCATAGTTCTGGTAGTATGGAACGACAGTAGTGCCAGTACCAGTGACGAAGAAACCAACGATGCACCTAAGCCGACGCCGTCGGTGACGTCAGAGCGCGCGAGGAGGAGAGCAGCGCGCGCGGCCCGCTCCGCGGCCGCCTCCAGCGCCAACACCAGTGCATGCATGGGCGCAGTCGTGAGCGCACGCACTCCGTGACGAAGCGTCTCTGAAAGTCGCGAAACCGGTCGAGACGCCTTCTCGACGTAAAAAAAATATCGTAAGTTTAATTCGGTTCACAATGTTTTTAAGTATGGGTCAAACTTACGTTAGTTTTAATCAATATATGTTTATTTTGTATATGAAGTTTTTTCTATGAGGAGATTTGTTATATGAAGCTTCCACGAACTTCTGTTGTCCTGGTACTTTGAGAATTCGTCAAGTAGTGTTTGATGTTATTGTATGCTGTAATTCAAAAAATACTCACAGTATATTTAGGATATTCCATATTTTTGGTGATAAATTTTTGTCTACGAAAGTAGTAGGTAGTCATATTTATTTCTTACGTTTAACTCGTGTGATGTATAGTCGTGAGTCGTGAGCTACTCGATTCAGAAACGGCTGAAAAGTTAACTTATTACATGACGATAACCTTGATTAGCTGACAAGTGTTACACTGGAGACAAATCATTGGTTTCCGAAAGAAGCTTTAACACGATTAAATTAAATAAGAGGGTACCGGCCGTACGTCTTCTACAGGAGCCTACAAGACACAGGTGGTTTGACGAACGTAAAGATAAAATGTTTTATAGTACAGAGTTTACTTGTACGGAAACCCTCAAAAAAGCGTGGCTGGCTCACAGCTCATGGTATCAAAAATGATGGGCCTACTACTCCATATGATAAGATGTGGTATGTAAGACTATTTTTTGTTCACTCGCTAACTCTGTTTCATTTACGCATGAGTAGACATTCCGTAACACATCACCGAAAATTTGGTGATAACAAACAGCCGGTTTTTGATACCCGTCAGGCGTCGCGCGGACCAACGGGTGTCCGGGAAGTTTATGGGCTTCAAACGTCGCGCGGATACATGGGTGTCCGAGTTAGGATACCCGCGATTGACAGCATATTTCTATTCTAAGCTATCTGTGGACTACTTCATAAAGTTATAGTACGTTTTCGAACGAACAAATTGTGGAAAGACACTTCCTGTGATGCCAAACAAAATGTTATCGAAAAAAAAACTTAAATCACATGTGTGAATAGTCTTTAGTCGGCCATTATTGTTGTGATTTTACGGAAGAGCTTCGGTTTTGAATCATGTCTCAACGCAGCAAAAGGTGTGTATTCTTTCTTATTATTTTATAGGATTACTAGAAATACCACATTATACGTGTGTATTGTTTGTTTTTTGTAAATCTTTTTATAATTTGTGGTGAAAAATAACCGAAACTTTTGTAGACTCCAAATCCCGCATAAACGAATGACTTCAATATGGTTGTCTTTGTGATAAATCTTGTATTATTTTCTCCTATAACGCTTTCGAATGCCTGAAAATTTCAAACTATCACTGTTTTAACCTATTTGTTATAAATAATACCCAGTTTTACTTAGTAAATACCCAATCATTGCGTATCAAAGGAATAAAAATCGCGCCATGTACACATGAAAGTACCGTCAGCAGAGAAAATTTTATTTCATTGTCATTATATCAGTGTAAGATTTTGCGTATTAAATTTGTAGAACGGATTACAATGATTTACATTTCAATGATTTGTTTTGTACGTAGAAAAATGTTTTCATATAGGTTGAGCAAACATAAAAAATTTCGTTTTATTATTTCTAGATTGATGCGCCTCCGGTCCACCAGTAGAGACCTGGAGAGAAGATCTCGGTCAGCCACCCCAAGTGAAAGTCAGGATCGTGGGCTGGCCGACCCGATACAATCCAGGTCGCGCCGAGCCCTATTGATGAGTCTTGTTAACATGGCGGGGAGTGACCCTCAATTACTGCCTCCTCCGTCACAAAATCCAGAGGTTTTTTTTTGTTATTGTTTTTCTTGCGTTACTGCGATGTTACTGCAAACATCACACCTATAGGTTTTTGGGTTTTTAGGAACTTCTGTTTTGATTTCAGTATAGATATGAGTCTGTTTAATAAATATGTATAATACATACTTTTATGGGCGGTAGGGTAGAAAAAAAAGTAACATCCTCTACAAAAAGCTACCACTTTAATTATTGAAATTAATTACATATAGCCACTTTTACTGGAAAATACATGAATATATGAGACCAGATACACACCATACCTGCCAGTGAGTGTTTTCCTTTACAAATAAGTCAGTTTTGAACATAAAATCAAAATTGTATAATTATTTCACTGCACTTTAAAATAGACGCCGTACAGGAATCATTGAACCAAATCTCTTGAAGCGCTCGTAGCCAAGTTTGCTTAGCCATTCTGAATCGATCAGCAAAGTTAAGCAACGTCCGCCGCGGTCATGACTTGGATGGGTGACCGCTGGTTGGGCATTACTACTGAGCGCTTCCGTGCTTCGGAGGGCACGTTAAGCCGTCGGTCCCGGTTGTTGTCTTAGGATAGCAGTCGTTACAGCATGGTGGTAGGGCACTTTGCAAATGCCCACCTGGCTAGCTACCACCCTCAAGTTGAAAAATCTGTCGCCAAGCACCTAACGGTGCGTTCCGGCAGCTGTCCTTGAGAGCCAGTAACTCTAGGTTAGTCTGAACAACATCCTCGACCACATCATCACTTACCATCAGGTGAGATAGTGGTCAAAGACTAACCTATCAGGCATAAAAAAAAAAAAAAAAAAAAAAAAAAAAAATGATGACTTTCTTTACACAACGCTTGAACACCATCGAGGGTCAGCTTTCTAAGCCTAAATCGTCTGGCTCTGGTGACTTGGCTGCAGAATTCACATCATTCAAGGCTTTTGTCCTTATGTCCTTGAGATCTGTGCAGAGTCGGATTGGACTGTTGGCAAGCCAAGTAGACACTATAGAGATGCAAGGGAGGCGTAAGATTTTGCTGCTACATGGTTTGCCAGAATCAACTCAGGAGGAAGCGGCATCGGTTGTAGTGAAGGCGATGGTTGACCATTTAGAGTTGGAAAGTTTCAATTCTGGAGACATAAATCGTTGTCACATAATGGGCCGCATAGCTGCTTCTTAAGCTGAACGATGTAACCCTTAGAGACAGGATCTGGTCGTCCAAGGCCAAGCTGAAAGGTTCTGGTATAACGTTATCGGAATTCTTGACGAAAACACGACACGACGTATTTTTAGCGGCTCGACAGCGTTTCGGAATGGCGATAGGTTGGACGAATCAAGGCAATGTAATTGTCCTCGGTTCTGACGGGACTCGGCACCGTGTCAACTGTCTTAGCGATCTAGATATCGTCAAATCGAGGGATCATCCTAAGCCGGCAGCGGGCGTCAAGGAGGTCGCAGCGGTTAAGGAAGCTTTAAGAAAACCAGACGTGCGGCTGCGTCGAAGAAGCAATAGTGTCCTCTCTTTATGTTTTAATGGATTGTGTGGGGTTCCGTTTTTTATAGGTATCTCTTAGAAACTGGCGTTGTTGTATTACAAGGTAGGCTTGATATTACGAATACCGTACTGTGTCAGAACTTAGACTACCTTCACCTTATTTCAATTATATATTACGTTTTTTTAAATGCAGGTGCATAAAAGAAAAATAAATTTCACGTTTCAATAATTTGTACCGTCGAGTGTTGACGTCAGTATTCTGTATTATCTTATCTGTCATCCATCACTGAATTGCCAAAGTCATGGTTTTTTTTATGTTCCTGTTTTTGATTCGGATAAACTGTGCATTTGCCAAATGTATATAAAATAATATGTAGTTCTTAATTTTTGAATACAACAAATATAATGTCCATGCAAAAACCCCACACATATCTAATTCTGACTTAAAACTGAAACTGTTCTTTTTTATCAGAACCCAACTGGCAGGTGGGTTTAATACTTAGTAGGATCGCATTATTTGTTTTGTAGTAATATTATTCTTATTTTGTATTATATAAGTATATATATATTTATATATTTAAAATATTTTGATATTAAGTTTATAAATATTATTTAACATATTATGTTGAATTTTCGTAGTGACGATGGTAATTCTATCTATCGTGTTCTACTTCTTCGGAAGATACTGAGAGCTTCCATAGCTTACCCTCACTCTCTGATACTATAGATTCGTTTGTTGTTGACTTCCCTAAAAACTTTAATGTCCCCTATATAAATGCACAGAGCATCCCGGCTCATTACCCAGATATGCTAGCGTCGCTTGATCACAAAAATGTACATGCCATACTGGTTTCAGAGACTTGGTTTAGACCTTGTCATCCATCTACTGCTTATTCTTTGCCTGGCTTCATTATAATACGAAATGACTGCATTGATTGTCGTGGCGGTGGGGTTGCTATATATCTTCGCGCAAACATTTTCCATTCTAAGCACCTCTGCCCAGCTTCCACCACTCAATGCTGGTGAGCATATATTGATCGAGGTAGTCCTTTCTCACACTAAAGTTTTTCTCGGTATTTATTCTCCTTCGCGTACCATCAATTTCTTTCAATCTTTTGACCACCTACTCCAAAATCACCTCACTTCATATGATCACAATATTATTATGGGTGACTTTAACTGTTGCTTATTGAAAAGAGATACTCGGTCTCATAACTTTGAATCCGTTACAAGATCTAACAACCTGACCATCCTACCCCTTGATGCCACTCATCTAGAGTCCGACACGCACTTAGCCGGCTTTGTTTCTTATTATTTCCAAATTACTTGCTCAACCAAGTAGATATCTGAGTATATAACGTTTTCTAATAAAGAAATCACTTGAAAAAGTACGAATGTACTGAAAAGTCCGACTCGCACTTAGCCGGTTTTGTTAATTATTCCCAAATCACTTAGTACCAAGTAGATATCAGAGTATACATATACCATTTCCGAATAAAGAGATAAGTAGGCCGGTAGTTAGAGTCTGACACGCACTTATTTTTTATTTTATTTTATTTTCTTCGTAAAACATACAGAGTTTTTTATAACTATCTTAAACTAAATTACAATAACTATACTCCAATAAATTGTTTTCGCATATAGAGCTTAGATGCATATGTGTTTAAAAAAAAAAGAAACTACTAAAAAAATTAAAATAAGTTCAACAGGTTTAGAGATCACTCGGGTTCTGAAACTCGTCAAAGGTTTCCGCGCAATCGAACCAACTTTTCGTAAGCAAAAGTCCAAATCATTTATAAATTTTGAAGATCTAATAAAATAAGAATTTTGTCTATAATTTGTAGAACTACTAGGGACGTGCAAATAATTATTATGCCTGAAAGATCGGGTAGGCGTCACTAAACCTATTTTAAAAAGAAGATCGGGGGAGTCAATTTGACATTGTGCTATTTTTATCAAAGTGGTTATATCTGTAATTTGGCGTCGGATATGAAGAGGTAATATATGTTGTCTCTTGCATCTGGCCTCATAATTGTCATCATATTTTTTACATTTATATTGTAAATGCCTCATAAATCTTTTTTGAATTGATTCAAGCCTATTGATATGAATACTGTATTGTGGATTCCAGATTTGCGAACAATACTCGAGGATACTACGCACGTATGAACAATATAATATTTTGATCACCTTTAAGTTGTGTCATTTATAATAATTTTGAGTCATGGATTACACCCAAATCGCGAATTTGGTCTACCTTTTCAAGAATTTGCCCCTTAAGCTTGTATGCGAAATCAACTGGTTTAAATTTACGAGTGAGGGTTATAGTAGTACATTTTTTTACATTAAGGTCGAGTTTGTTTATGTTACAGTAATCCTCAAATCTTACTAAGTCTTGTTGCAAAAGATAACAGTCTCCAATGTCGAGAATATTTTAGAAAATTTTCATGTCATCGGCGTAAAGGGCAAATTTCGAATGATGGAAGCAAGATGCAATATCGTTAACAAATAAGTTAAATAACAGGGGCCCCAGGATGGAACCCCCGAGGGCACTGACATCCATGTTGAGGAGTAACCATTTAAAACTACTGCTTGAGATCTATTTTCGATATAAGAGGTGAACCATCTGTATACATTTCCATGAATCCCAGCATTATACAATTTTTGTAACAGCACAGTGTGATCAATGCGATCAAAGCATTTGCTATAATCCGTAAAGATAGCATCTACCTGCCCACCATTATCTATATGATTGGTTACATAATCTACAAATGTGAGCAAATTAGATGTGGTAGATCGTTTTTTAAGAAAACCGTGTTGCTCGGTAATAAGAGAGGTAGCTAGGCTATTGTATACCTGTCCATATACAATTCGTTCCAGTAATTTAGCGAATATACATAATTTTGATATTGGCCTATAATTTATAATTTCATTCTTCCTTCCACATTTGTATATAGGGGATATGTGAGCAGATTTCCACATTCTTGGAACGACGCCCTCTTTTAAGGATCGTGTAAATAGTATGGTAAGAGGTTTTGTTAAAGCATCAGCACATTTTGTGATAAATAGTGGTGGTAGTTCATCTGGGCCCGCTCCCTTTGATAGATCTAAAGATTTTAATAGCTTATTTATGTGATAGGGGGTAATTTCTATATTGTTTATTGTGTTAATGTAATTACAACTGTATTCATGCATCATAGAATGAGAACCTGAGGTCGGTGTAGGAGAACACGGCAAGAATGTGGATTGAAAATAAGACGCGAAGAGACCACATACATCCTCACCGGTGTTAGCAGTTTGGCCTTCTAAAGAAAGAGAGGATGGGAGTGTGTTAGAACCTTTTTTAATTGACTTAATGAATGACCAAAACATTTTCGGATTTTTAATAATACCATCTTCGCACTTTTTTAAATAGTTAGAGTAGCATTTAGTTTCTAAAGTTTTAGCTCTCTGTCTTAGGAGGGAAAATGTATTATAGTCGGAAGTATTGCCGTACGTGTGAAATTTATGCAAAAATTTATATTTTTCTTTTAGTACTTTTTTTAACGGAGCGGTATACCACGATGGAAATTTGGAATTATTCTTTTCGGTATATACTTAACAATTACGTCATCCAAACGCTTATAAAAAACATTTAAGGCTTCATCGAGTGGAATATTAAATAAACACTCATCCCAACTTACATCGTTTAACGACTGTGTTATGCTGCTGTAATCACCTAATTCAAAATAACGTTTGTAACGTTTATTTACCTCCAACGGAATAGAAGATAAAAGGTTTAACACTATATCCAATGACTTATGATGAAGGTCTCCTGGAACTATAGGATCATCACATGATGATACCATTAAGTCAGTATTACTCAAGACTAAGTCCAAAATTCTATTATTTTGATTACGACACAGATTAAATTGAGTGAGGCCGCAGGCTGATAAAGCATCGATAAAATCAATTTGACTTTCGCCAGCAGTTCCTGTGATTATTTGACGATTGTTACTGTCGAGGGACCATTCAATTTTAGGTAAATTAAAATCACCGAGAATTACGAACAAATCATTAGGACACGAGTTTACAAAAGTCAATAATTTTTCGGTGAAATTGGAAAGCTGCAAGTTAAATGTGTTACCCTGTCTAACACTACACAGATAAATGGTACAAAAATGTATATTTATAGAATGTAAACTCTTATTTTTTGTATTGACGGTGACCCACAAATCTTCAGCAGATGATGACCATTCCGGTCGATCTACCGCAGAGAGCTCCCGACTTACCGCTAAAAGTACACCTCCGCCGTATTTCTCTTGTGTAATTGAATAATTTCTGTCCCTCCGCCAAATAACGTACTTCTCATCAAATAACTCACTATCATTAATGCCATCGAGGAACCAAGTTTCAGTAATTGAGATAATATCATACGAATGTAATAATAAATTCCTTTTAAATTGGTGAGTTTTAGTGCGTAGCCCTCGAGTATTTTGATAATAAATATTAAGACCGTAGGAAGCCATCATAAAATAAGATGTTTGTTATAACTAACTTGAGGTGAATCAATTTTATAAGACAACAATCGGGATTTCCATTAATAATTATTAGTTTGACAGTGAACGCAATAATAACATAGTAAAAGAATAAATAATTCAAGAACAAAAGTAGCTTTATCATATGAAATAAAAATAAAATTGTAAGTGCGGTGATTCGGAAATTTAAAAAAGCAAAGCTTTTCACATTAAAATAAAAGTATGAGTCTGTAAGGCCGCAGGCGAGTATAACCTCATCGATATTGTGAACGCAAACATGGACATGTGAAATATGCATATACCGAAATGGACTTACGTGATTCGAACAGAAACACCGGCAGTCACGTTCGGCTGACAACAATGCAAGTTAGAATCGTTATCTTTGGCTGAGTATCTCAAACTGTGGAGCTTAAAAATATAAAATGATGAAGACAATTTTGATGAAAGCAAAACAAAATCTACGTTATCTTGGAAAGGTCTTTTTCGCACTTTATAAAAAACACTGGAGATGTATCAGATTTCCTGGCCATTATTTTGCAATTGCGTTGCGTCAGATGGTCAGTAACATAGACGATTCCTTCTCCAGCGAGGCCAAGGTTTGGCAGATTAAGTTTCTTACATTTGCGAGACCATGCCAAAAGCCCCTCCTTGGTGTAACGGTTGTTGAAGGCGATCAATATAGGTTTTTCAGCGTTGGGTACGCGAGTAGGAATGCAAGCTATGTAGTTAATTTCCTCGTTCCTAATTGGAATATCGCATATATGACTAACCTTCTGCACTATGTCGTACAGATTTTCAGTCTTCTTTAATGGGATGCCCCTTATTTCGACATTATTAGCTCTTGCCCATTGATCTCGGTCATCCAGCTCTTGCCAAAGTTTGTTAATGTCAGCTTGGAGAACAGGAATTTCCGCCATTGACTTTTTAACGTGGATTACACGAGTTTCCAGAGCTTGTACCGTTCCTGAAAAATTTCTAATGAGCTGATATGCCATTTCTTGAGATTCTTTCAGACCATTTATCTCAGATTTTATTGTTTTCACGTCTTCCAATAATGATGCCAGTGGTGCCAGACGTAACATTACATTGCTCAGTTGTTCCTGGATTTTGTCCAGTTGGTTGGGCAAAGGCGAGGTAGCTGCAGGCGAAGGTGAAGGGCTAGACTTGCACTTCGGACACTTCCAGGCATTTTTGCGATCACCGAGCTTACGAAAACCACTCTCCGTAATTCCCGAGCATTGAAAGTCGAAACGTTGCTTACAGATACTGCAGGCAGGTCCATCAGTATGTTCCGATCCACATCTGTCACACGTAAACATTGTACACCACAAGCGTGTGCTCTATCAGCAGTCCGAGATTGATTGGGAATTATCCCAACTAGTGCCAAATTTTACAGATATGGCAACACTTTTGTGTCAAAGGATGTGTCAAAATCAAATCTGTCTTTGTCAATCGACTTTGACAAATGTAATTAAATTATTATGAGGGTACAATATGCGACAATACGGATCGTGGGTACTTAAAGATGAATTAATTCTTACATGTAGTTCCACTAATTCACGGCGAATTTGCTAGATAACACGTTCTGAGGTCGTGACACAACTTATCTACCGTTGTAAATTACTTATATATAGCTTCGCGAGTTTTAACACATAAAACAATAGAAAACTGTAGTGAGTGAAGTATTAGCCGTGGCAGGGTTGCCAGATATGAAAGCCTTAGCCGGTTTTTATTATTATTTTTGTAGCAAATAACTTTCTCAACCATGTAAACATCTGAAAATATACTAATTATGATAAATCTTACTATTCAAACACTTAGAAAAACAATTCATACTTAGTCAATTTTATTATTCCATACCAACTTTGAAAATGTTTGTGCGAACGGTACCCGAAATAATCAGTTCGCGGGCGGCAAATGGCGACGCGGTCATTGTTTTCGTGTGTTTGCTTTATTATTGTTATGTGAAGTAGTTTGTATGCTGTGTAGTGATATTTTGAAATTGTATATGCAAAAATATGTGTACAACCCTATGTGAGTGTCACATTTTATAAACAAAGTTGAATTAGTTACTAAAACAATGGAACAAGCCGTGTCATTGAGTGATAATTATGTAAACAAACCTTTTATCATGTTACTGCTCCTGCATGTAAGTTTTATTTGTTATTATATGAACAAAACATGATAGTATATTTAATTAGGATAACCACGGTATATAGTTTGTACGGTTTTATTTACACTTAGATTTGTTAAAATTCAGTTTTGAAACAAAGGGCAGATATAATTTTAGTACCTAAATTTACCACGACGGTTGCGACCTTTTCGCTCTGCGAGACCGCGACGTGTGATGGGTTAAACTAAATCTCGTTTCAAATCAATATTTTATATGCGAGAATACAGTACAAATCCTTACATTAACAAGGTTTTATAATTTGTCAAGTAGGTACAGCATTCAGCCTGCAAGACGTGCAAATATTACAATTCATTTTTGAAATTATAATTTAAATGTTCCTTAATACTATAAAAACATTTTGTTAAGAGCCAATCACATAAATGTTTTATAAAACAATTGCCTTCTAACATTTTTATCGTATTTGGTAAATTATTATACACCAATTGTTTACATTTTTTTATAAATGACTCTGCGGCACGGAGGTTGGTATAATAAATGTTCATACTGTGATTTTTTGTCTACTAATGACGTCGATACGTTCAATAAAAAAAAATGGAAGGGCTTTGTAAACAAACAAATATCCTTGATGTACATGCAAGGCAGCGGAAGAATTCAGCCGTCATGCTGTCATATTTAACAATTAGTTTACTCTCAATAAGTTTCTGAGGCTCATATTACGTACGTTTCTTAACATGAAGTCTAAGAAGTAGTTTATTTCTTCTTTCCCTAGCCTTTCTTTTGTTGACGCATAGCGTTCTCTTATGTATTGACATGCAATTAAATGCCCAGTATAGTAGTATTTTGATGAAGATCTTGTATACATCACTGCTATTAGAGTCACTTTTATGTGAACTCTTACACCTAATATATTGCTGACCTAGGCCCGAATCCCTCACAAACCTATTTACGCGATGTCAGCAGTATTTTTCTCTATATAAACGGTGGCTTCCAAAATTAAGGGGTCAGATTTATTGTGATAACTCTAGGAGCCACCAGATTCAGTACCAGTATACCCTTCAGGTGAGACATCTGCCCAAATTAGTAGCAAAAGTGAGTTGCGGGAACTTGTAAGTCATCGTGTAATTTAATAATTTTATTTTTCAAATAAAATAAATGTGTGTGTTTTTGTTTATGCTATCTAGGTTAGCCTTTGACCACTATCTCACCTGATGGTAAGTGATGATGTGGTCGCTGATGTTGTTCAGGCTAACCTAGAATTACTGGCTCTCAAGGACAGCTGCCGGAACACACCGTTAAGTGCTTGGCCACAGGTTTTCAACTTGAGGGTGGTAGCTAGCCAGGCGGGCATTCGCAAAATGCCCTACCACCATGCAATGTGTCCATAAGTTGTTTCTTTTTAAGACAACTGAATAGTTCCACTTAACATGTTGTTGTCATAAATAAATGGGATCTAGACCCTTGATCGCCCTACCTGACGAGGTCGTCCTTCTACACGAGAGTGGCTGAGACCAATTTCTTTGATTTCGCTGCGTTGGTCATCGCCTGCATACTGCCGCACTGCCCTTCACGAGGACCGGGTGCACCCTGCTGCGCTGGCCATATTGACTAAAGAAGACAAAGTGCTGCCCGTGCTGAGGCTCTCTGCCTGGCACTGCACCTCTACTTGCATCACCTCACAGTCACAAATATAGCTCTTCCTAACAACTCTAATAAACTTTACAAAGCAGAGATGTCGGAAGATATTCAGTTTAACATCTTAATGAAATTTATTAAACCATTTAACGGAGACCGACATAAGTTATCTCCATTCATTAACAACTGTGATAATGCAATTAAATTGGCATAATCTTCACAAACGGATTTGCTTTTTAAATTTATTATATCTCTGTTAGAAGGCAAAGCTGAATTGGCGTGTTCTCTTAAAGTTTTTGAAACTTGGTCAGAATTAAAACTGTTTTTGAAATCTACTTTTAGAAACCAAACACAGGGACCGCCTGTTATTGGACCTTCAAAACTGTAAGCCCACGTCTTCCGAAACCGTTTCGCAGTACAGCCTCCGATTAGAAACTGGTCCGACTCATTTGCAAACCGACATTGGCCATTCTACCCGAGATCCGAGTGAAATGAAAGGTCGCATTGCTAACACTGAAGACCTACACACTTTTCTATTAAGTCTCCCAAGCCATATCGACACCCAACGTAAGATGTCGTAATCCTTCGAATTTACACGAAGCTATAGATCTAGCAATCCAAGAAGAAAAGTTACATAATTATATGCAATCTTCGTCAAGGACTACTGAACCATGGTCTCATAAATGCAGGACTTGTGGTAAAACAGGACATTCCGAAAGGAGTTGCTTCCTGAACAGGCGTCCTATTCACTCTATTCCAGAACCGCAGCAAAAGCCGTCCACTTCTACTATACCGCAACCTCCGCATTCTAACACTATTATTTGCAGATATTGAAAAATATTGGCCATATATCTCAATGTCGTAAGCTCCAATATAATAACAATGCACGCCTACAAGGCAAACTAAACTTTCAAGTCTTAATAATAGGGTTCATTTTTACGATGAAATATCTGACTCCGAATCTGACCATAATCAGTACTTCAGTACTAATATTATAAATGCGAAAGTAACTCTGTCTGTCTGTCTGTTACGCTTTCACGCCAAAACTACTGGACCCATTTGAATGAAACTTGGTATGGATATAGTTTGAGACCCGGGAAAAAACATAGGATAGTTTTTATCCAACTGCACAGAAAGAGGTTAATGTTTTTGCGCGATAACCGACATACGCGCGGGCGGAGCCGCGCCCGGAAAGCTAGTTTAAACCAAATGTGATTCCGGTTCAACGTCGTACGGAATCTTCTACACAAACCGACGTTATTTACGATAAATTACATGGTTTTATCCTTTGCTAAGCCGACTCAATCTTATTCTAGCCTGACTCAATCGTTTACTAAATCGACTCAATCCAGTACTAAATCGACTCAATCCAGTACTAAATCGACTCAATCTTATACTAAGCCGACTCAATCTTATGGTTCGACTACTACTAAGTTGACTCCATCTAATAAATCGGTGCGCCTATGACGCGGCCACCGACATCAGTGCTCGAGCGGACTGAGCTCGAGTTAAAATTGTAAATACATTATTAATCACTGTGCTAATTTTTATATATTTTTAATATTACCGTAAGATTTATGGTTATTTTCCATGCCAGTGGTGTTACCTTTTGCTCTATTGCTACTATCATCAAAGCTTTTCAGGAAATGCGGCGAATAGAAACTGGCACTTCATCTACCAATAAATATTAGTAGCACTTCATGCATATTTTATATATTGATAGGTTTTTTTGTTTGGTGGCTAGGACCACTTTCTTCTCTGATGGTATGGGATTAAAAATGTTGTTCAGGCCAACGTAATGTTACTGGCTCTTAAGGACCGCTGTTGAAACCATAGGTTTAAAACGTACAAGACTAACAGTGACAGATGGATGGTGTTATAAACAAATAATTAAATGTATGCATGTCATAGTGTTGTTATGACTCTGGCGTAATATTATCCATAATTTTGACTGGCAGTAGACTAAACAAAAAGAGGAAATTAAGCCGGAAGGTAGATGGTTCATTGGGACTATTTTTATTAACATTCCTACGTATCAAAATTAACAGAAAAGCAAAATACACAATTTTAGTCTCAAGGATGACATTTGTATATAGTTATACAAAACCGATCGTGGTGATATTCAATAAGATACAAATTATTTTATAAATAACGAAGTTCTGAGGTACCAAACATAAAAAATAATACAACCCTATTCAGAATGTCCTCTCTTTAGGATAGTTAAATTATATACCTAATGCATTCAAACTTGGAAGCCAACAAAAAACAGCACTTTTAAAAGTTAAAATTACGTCTCATTATCATAAGATAAAAATAAAACTTATGATAACTGAATATGATAACTATAACTGTATCAGCCGGATTGTCCACTGCTGATCTTCCCTATTATGGGAGGGTTTGCCATAATCCCCACGCTTGGCAGGCATCTTGAGGATCGCAGTGTGCGACATCAGTTCCACAGAAAGCGCTGCTGCCCAACTTCTGGTGTGTTACCCTTAGTCGCCTGTTACGACATCCACGGGTAGAGATAATTGTTTTAATAATAATAATTGTTTATTTCTTAAAAAGGCAATTTTGCAAAATATACTATTTATTATAATACATACTCCTGATTCCTGAACTAGGTTCTCGAGAACCCGTAAAATAGGTATCAGGACCTCTTTCGTCCGAGTACAGATTTGTTGTTTGCCTTAGCAGTATTACATTTATCCTATCCAACTAATATTATAAACGCGAAAGTTTGTGAGTGTGTTTATATGTTTGTTACTTCTTCACGCTCAAACAGCTGAATAAATTTTGATGAAATTTGGTATGAAAGTATACCCTGGAATAGCACATAGGCTACTTTTTACTCCGAAAAAGTAAAGTGTTCCTATGGGATGAGCAAGGAATTTTAATTTATATGTTTGCTGACTGACCAAGGCAAGGTTTAACTAAAGAATCTGGATTAATACTCAGTTTACTTTTTTTAAGCAATAAATATGGTATGTGTGTATGGCGTGGGTTGAGCGTGAAACCCTACTACATTAGTAGGAAATAGGATAGTACGATTACACACACTCACAAACTTTCGCATTTATAATATTAATTATAAATGCGAAAGTTTGTGAGTGTGTTTATAATTATGTTTGTTACTTCTTCACGCTTATACGGCTAAATCAATTTTCATGAAATTTGGTATGACAGTTGATAACACACTGGAATAACGCATAGGCTACTTTTTACTCCGCAAAAGTTAAGTGATAATGACTACATTTCAATGATTCAATATGAAAAAATAGAGTAACAAAAATAATGTTATGGTTGTTCTTGTTTTGGTCGGTTTGGTAATAAAATTAGCTTCGAACACAAATGTTCTTATGCCTTGATTATTTATTTTGATGCCTTATTTATGTTAAACAGCGGGTTATACCGCTGGGCGCAGCTAGTACCTAAGTAATATTTATAGAAAATACAAAAAACAATTTCATAATATTATTATGATTATAAATTATTTACACTGTTGTGTGTGCGTGCGAGTGTGTGTGTGTGAGGGTGTGTGTGTGAGGGTGTGTGTGTGTGTGTGTGAGAGAGAGAGAGTGTGAGGTGTGTAAACAAAATATTTAAAACTAGCTGTTCTCCGCGACTTCGTTTGCGATTGCCGACTAATTATTCACATTCGACCACTGTTTATCTCATATAAAGCAATTATTAACCGACTTCCACTTCCATTTCCAACATTCCACTTTTTGCCAGCATGCTGGACACGCTGCCAACTGGAAGTGGGCTGGAGCATTTGGACTGCCTATGACTTATAGGTTGTCTAAATGCTTTTTTTTGTAGTAGCTGTAGTGTTGTATATAGTTCATAGTATTTTGTTTAATAAAGGCATAACGCCGGAAAAAAAAACCGACTTCCTTGTTGAAGTCGGTTCCATTTTTTGATAAAAAAAATTTTTTGGTCTGCATCAATTCCAGAATTCCAGATTTTAGAATTTTATCTTAGCAAGGCAAACTTTGTCTCTTGTCTCGTTTCAAATAAATTAATAGAAAATTGAATACTAAATAATATGACTAATGAGTTACGTATGTGCCAGATTTAGATATAACTCTTGAAAAGGTTTGGAAATCAGTAAAGCCTTTAAAATGACGTAAAAGATCAGAGTGGAAGAAAAACGATTGTTGGGCAAGAAGAGTGGAAGGACTATTATATGTCATTAAAGGTGTTACTAGACCAGCAAAAGTTACCAAGCCTGTAATGTGTAATAAATGCATTAACTAATGCACAATATTGAAAAAAGTGACATTTAGTGTAAAAGTTTCAAAAATATGGATTTCATAGCTAAGAAAGACTTCATTCTGTCTTGCATCAAAGTTAAGCCACTAGAAAACTGAAAATTTTATAAAGCATCAAATAAGAAAGACTGAATGTGAAGAAAAAAATGTTTTTTTAGAGAAACAATTAAAAATATAGAATATAGAATCGGCTACTAAAAGGATTTTTGCGATATGTACATAATATTGTGATAAGTTATTCGAGACAAAAGTTTTTCTTTGTGACATTGTTCATAAGCTTGTAATCACGGATGCTGTCAATGAAGCAAATTCATTGGGGTTTACGCAGTAGATGAGCAACTTGAGAAAAAGGAACCGCCACATAAATCAGAGACAAGGCAACCAGAAAGTAGAATTTAAACTATTTTATTTTATATTTAAATTAAAAGAGTTTAAATTTCATGACATGTTGAATCTTAAAAAATTAAGCACGCTTTTATTTAAACTTTCGTGAACTTAACTCATATTTCTAAATTACTGACGGGTCTATCTACGCACGTTTATGTAAATTCGTGCGCGGGTAGACCCGTCAGTAATTTGGAAACATGATAAGGCACGCTTTTGACGAAAAACAAAATCAGCGATAACCAATAACCACCTGTTAACTGGTTTATATGAAAAGAATACGCTATGTCAAAGGAAAGCTGAAAATATACTTTAACTACGAGATTTTTCGATAATCTGACGTCTCACACACGAAAATCAAACCCACCTTCGGTTGAAACCTAGTGGCCAGAAGAAATTGAAACAGTGAATTCACAACAGCTGTCCATCAGCATTCCAAAGAAAAAGGATCTAGAGATGATGTGCAGCAAGCAAATGATTAATCCTCATGCTTATAGTTATGATTTAGGTTAGATTTTAGAATAGAAGTTTTCATCTTTATAGAATCAAACATGAAAGAAACTAATATGTGTATTTTACTTAGTGTTAAAACCCAATAAGTCGGCCCTCCAATTTTGTTATTTCAAGTTAATGTAAAATCTGAATATAAAACAATGATAACAATATGTAATGAATAATTTTAAATATATTATTATACTTTCTATCTACGTATCAGCGACGAATATGTGTAAAAAACAAGTATTTATATGCCTAAAACATTCAACATCGATTATCTCGCAAGTCAGTTTGAGCGACTTATTGGGTTTTAACTCTACACCCTCGATATATTACTAAAACTTATCCAAGTGCAATATTTACAAACATACGCAATAACGCAGAGTGCGGCGCCAAAGTTATAAATCGAAATGTAGCTCTTTTACCACTAGATATTGACATTTTAAAAGAAAAGGGTATCAGTTTTTTAAACGAAGCTGCAGAAATAGGACTAACCGAAAAAAAACACAAGTTGCTCAACGTGCATATTATCAGGTTTTACACCCCCGAACCAAAGCGTTTTAAACAGTGCAGTAGTGTTTTAACCCCAACTTTTTTCAAATATAGTGCACTGTCATGAAAATTGTTTTGCACATTGTTTTAGTAATGTGCAAACATTATAAACTTCTACTTGGACTACCCGCATTTAACTTCACTTTAAAATATAATAGTATAGAATTCCGCTAGATTGAGGTTTCTTTTAGGCGGAATATGGTATAACGTATTAATGGTGCAATTACTTTTTTCCTGAAACGTGTTGGCCAATCATAGAACTAACGTTTAAAATAAATTTTGATCCTTTTGGTCGTATATTAAAGATGTGTCCCGCTGGCTGGAGGTCGGCTTTAAAAGCATTTAATATCAGTGTTTTTAACGGAACAAATACGAATTGACGTTACATTCGGTAGAACAAATGTGGAACTAATTATCTAACCTACCTAGCTTCTCCTACGACGTGGGGTCCCGCTAAGTGTAGTCACATTCTTTACACGAGTTCTAATGCAACAGTGCCAGTAAAATTCATTCAAACATAAAACTCGTTCGTACCAAAGGTGGCATCGCTAAATAAGTTAGTTTCAGCACGGTCGCCACAAACAGTTGCTTGCAGCCGGCGATGACGCGCCACACACTCGTCTGACACAAACAGCCAAATCAATGACATTATGTCCGAATTCGAGATAATTCGAAGAATACTCTCATGATGCGCGAGTACCAGATCTCTTCTTATTTCCAATTTTTTGTATCTAACCATACCGTAACCATACATATATATAATCAATGAATATAAGGGGTGAACGCCATATAGTCGTAGGTATATTTACCTAGTAAATTTATTTTGTATGCGTAGGTACTAGCATGAGCTGGTATTTAGCTCATGTAACGGTGTTATACGCGAGCAGGCTTTTAATTTCAGCGTTATACAAAGTTTTTACAACTTTGTATAATTTGTTCTCTAAATGTCAAATCGGCCTTCATACTGATTCCAAGATCTTTGATCTCGTCATATATATTGTTCATCTGACCTCTCCTGTTTGTCATTGTTGACGGCAAGCAATTATTTTACTTCACGATTGTCCAAACTTCCTTATACTTTTCTGTCCAACTGATTTCTTCTGTCTTCTTGCAGCACCACAATTCAAACACTTCCTTCCTGTATTTCTTGAGGTCCATTTACAACTCTCTGTCTCTGTCTATTCCACATGTAGGTTTTAGGGTAAAACGGGGCCGTATTACCATATTGGTATAACTAAGCATCCACTGTCCGTTCCTTTCTCTGGCCCACAAAGACTTATATCGTTTGATCCGTTATGGGTAACGGGTGAGAACTTTCTATATTATGTGTTTATATCATGGCAAACATATACACACATAATATTTCATCATGCATGATGGCAAATGATGGCAAAATCAATGATAATAAATACAAACTCGCATGTTTTCCCACGTTTTCAGTGTAGTTGAATCTGTAAGCATATCAGACCAACGCCTGACTCACACTTGCGCACATGCATCTTATTTTTTTTTTACTTATATTGCAACACGAAATGTAAGATCTTAGAGGGCATATTATAATGGCATAAATCTGAGTCTATGATCGATCACAACTTGGCTTAGATACACATTGTATCAAAAATTATGTTTGTATTGCAGGCTTATTATAATAAATAAATTCATTATCTATATCTTTTATCATGATATATTTTAATATATTTTGCTGATATTTTACAAATTATTGGAATATAAAATTTTATGCCCAAGGCGGGAATCTTTGAAGGACTTTTTGAAGTCCAAGTGGCTATATAGGCATCCGGCGCCAAATCGGAGGACGCGGGTTCGATTCCCGCCATGGGCATAAAATTTTGTACTCCAATAATTTGAAAAATATGATTTTCGCTTAGCACGCGATAGTGCATGTAATCATAATATTAAAAAATATTATGCTAATGTCAAACATTTATATCAAATACCGTATCAAAGTTTTTTTGAACAGTACCTACCATTTTTTCGCGTCTATTAGTAAACAACAATTTATTATAAGTCTCTTGTGCCTTTAATGTATTATTTCATATTTTTTATTACTTTGCTCGACGTAAATATTCAAAATCTATTCAAAGAGAGCACGGCGCGGTCCAGTGTTGCTGCGGTGAACGCTCTTGGCTCGGAGTATGCATTAAAACACAAAAAAAAACTCTCAAAATGTTTGTTAGGACTAGCAGATGTCAACCCTAAGAGGTTATAATAATACCAATAACCCTGTATACCTACTTATGTATATATTATTGTCATTTGACAGATATCTGATATGAATAATGATGATATATCTTTTGCTGTTACCAGATTGAAAATGAAGCTGCAGAGACTACAGGAGAACCAGAAACTGCAAAATCCCCAATTATAAATCCAGCAAATACTTCCGTAAAACAAAAAAAACAATCTCTAATAAAGATTGCAGATGGTAAGCTTTGCCATTTTTATGTTATTGTGACGAATCAAGCTCGAGGCCCACCTGATGTTAAGCGGACTAACCTATACCAAATGCATGACATCACAAGTCACGAATTGCACTGTGCCCGTAACCTTGAGACATAGGTGTTAAGTCTCATGTGCCTGTAATTTCACTGGCCCCCAAGGACTGCTGCGGGAACACACCGTTAGGTGCTTGGCGACAGATTTTCTACTTGAGGGTGGTCGCTAGCCAGTGAGGCATTCGCAAAATGCCCTTCCACCATGCGGTGAAGCTCAAGCCCGCGGCGGGATTCGAACCATGAACCTGCAGCACAGCAGTCCATAACCAATGCCACTGAGCCATTACTGCTTCAAAATGCAATTATTTTTCCAAAGTTTTCTTGCGGCTTACGATACCGTTTAGTTCTAGACTACTAAGCCCAACGTAAAATTAAGTTCAAAAATGATTGTTTCAATCGTAGTAAGCCATTGCTCATGTGTCTTCTAGTGTTAATTCCATTTTTTTGCATACAAAAATTAGATAAACGAAATCTCTTAGTTAAATTTAATAGACCTTTGTTTGGTCTTGGCGAGAAATTGTTTTTATTTACTTACACGGAAAAAAATGCTCACTGAATTAGTGTTCCGCCAAGAATATTTTTATTCTCAGGAATATTGTTTAAAATCAAATAAATATGTGCTTGATTGAATAATAATGTCTTAGCACAACAGAAACCATATTGTCCTCGAGAAACCATACTTTTCTTATTATATTTATTCAAATCAAAACAATTTGTTTTATTTCAAGAAATGTTGAGTGTAGTTTGAAATATATTTTATTTTTCTACATAAAGAAATCTGCTTAATATGATATAATAGTATTTATATCCAAGAGCCATACATATTTGAACCAAAACTTTTAACACTTTACTCAGGATAAAACTATTAAAAGTGTCGAGTAAAGAATATATTCTTGTAATGAAAAGTTTAGGTTGTTACTTTAAACAGTACTTGCACGATTTTCATAATAGTGTCCTATTTATTATGAATAATCTAAATTATTCATAATCTAAATTATTCATAATTAAGAAGTCAAATGAGTTCAAACAAGACATTTATTATTTTGGTGGAGTTAGTTATAGCATTCACATAAGAAACAGTATGATTCAATATAACTAAAACTCAAGTTTTTAACTAAGTTAATACATAATTGGTTGAAGCAAATTTTTATTTAAGATAACGAAACAAAGCATTGACGTAAGAATCGAAATATTTTTTAATGAAGTAGTTAAATAAGTTCATACAATACATGTATTGTTTTTGTGGAATAAGTTATAGCATTCACTTAAGAAACTCTATGATTCCAAATAAGATAGAGTCATGTTTTAAAATTAGAGAATATATGTTTAGTTCAAAGTAAAAATTCTGTAGCACTGATGTAAGAATCTCAATTGTTCAAAATGAAGACGTCAAATGAGTTCAGAAGACTCTTTTGTGGTATTGGTGCAACCAGTTATGGCATTCATTTGAGAACCCGCATGATTCAATATCTCATCAAATAAAGTTTTCAACTAAGATAATATATGTTTGATAGTTTCGGTGGAATAAGTTGTGGCATCCACTTAAGAATCCCCATGATTCAAAATAAGATAGACTAAAATTTTAAATATAGAAAATATATTTTTGGTTAAAGCCAAATTTTATTTTAACCCAACGAAGTAGTAACTTTGCCTTAAAAACCTAAATGATTCATTATAAAGTAGTCAAATGAGTTGAAACAACACTTTTATTGTTTTGGTGAAATAAATTATGGCATTGATCTAAGAATCCCAATGATTCAAAATAAGAAAGTCTAAAGTTTTAAATCTAGAAAATATAGGTTTGATGTAAGTCAAAATATATTTAAGTTAATGAAGTAGTAGCATTGATATAAAAGTTTAAAATGTTCATAACTGAGTATTCAAATGAGTTCAAATAACATTTTTATTGTTTTGGTGGAATAAGTTGTGGAATTCACTATAAATCCCCATGATTCAAAATAAGAAAGCCTTAAGTTTTAAATCTAGAAAATAAATGTTTGGTTAAAGCCAAATTATATTCAAGGTAATGAAGTAGTAGCATTGATATAAGAGTATAATATTCATAACTAAGTAATCAAATGAGTTCAAACAACACTTTAATAGTTTCGTTGGATAAGTTGTGGCATCCACTAAAGAATTCCCATGATTCAAAATAAGATTGAAAGATAGAAGACTAAAACTTTAAATCTAGAAAATATATGTTTGGTTAAAGGCAAATTTTATTTAACCCAGAGAAGTAGTAGCATTGTCATAAAAAATCTTAATATAGTCAAATGAGTTCAAACAACACTATTATTGTTTTGGTAAAATAAATTTTGATATTGACCTAAGAATCCCTATGATTCAAAATAAAGAAGATTAAGTTTTAAATCTATTGAAAATTTGGCTATTGAAAAGAAAGCCAAATTTTATTTTACATAACAAAGCAGTAGCGTTGACACAAGAGTTTCAATAATAGATAAGTAGGTACTTAAAATGAATTTTAATAATACTTTACTGTTTAAGTGAAATAAGTAATGAGATTCGTTTAAAATATACCTTTAAGTCAAAATAAGATAAATTATAGCATTCAAGTTAGAAAATAGATCAAGTTGGGTTAAGCCATTCTTAAATAGAATATTAGTCTATTAAATATAATATTATATCTTCATTGCAAGTCTTGATGAGTATATAAAATAAACTTAAAAAAGAAACTCCTTTTTAAGTTTCTTTTAACTACTTTTTTTAAAGTTTCTTTTAGCTCTTTCTGATGTGTTAGGTAGGTACCTGTTAGTGACTGATATATTATAGGAACCAAATGTAATCATGCGTCTCAACCAATATTCGTGTTTCTTGATCTAAGAATAATTTTGTAATATTATTCTTGAGTGAAACCCGTGATTCTTGTCTGAAGGCCTAGATCGCTTTTCCGGCACAGATCGGCAAAAGTACTAAAAAACTGCAAGCAAGAGCATGCCTAGCCATGTTTAGTGAGTGGTCCGGTAACTGTAGTCATCGGCACCAGAATACCTAATATTACCTAATCTATTACCTACCTAACTAGTAGATACCTATCCTTTGCGTCGCGTCGAGAGAAGCATAAGTATTGCCAGGGGCAACGCTTGACTATTCTGTGCATACATACCTCCATGACCATACGTTTGAAAAAATTTTTACAAAAAATGGAACCGACTTCAAAACCCAAAAGTGTGAAATAACTTGTTGAAGTCGGTACCATGATGGTTCAAAATTACCTATTATAACAATATTGTGCGCATGGTACCGACTTCGACAAGTTATTTCACACTTTTGGATTTTGAAGTCGGTTCCATTTTTTGTACATTTTTTTTTAAATCTTATTAGTGACCCTTGCCGCTTACGGGATCGATTGTCATTCATTCTCAACGACTATATCATCAAGATAGGTACATTTTTCAGTTATTGGAGTGTAACTCAAAAACGGGTTGACCAATTTTGATAAAATAAAATGGGACCAAACGACAAGCATCAGCTTTCAAACAAAAAAACAAATTTTCAAAATCGGTTCACCCAGTCAAGAGATCTGAGGTAACAAACATAAAAAAAAAGATACAGACGAATTGAGAACCTCCTCCTTTTTGGAAGTCGGTTAAAAACTTCAAGACGCAGTGAAAACGTATAATTAAATAATAAATAAAATATTATTTCTTTATAAGTATATACCTACTTGATCTGAGTAGAATGATATTATCATCGAGGCATTTGCACAATCAGCAGTGATTTGAAATCTTAGACAATCAGGCCCTGAACTGACGGACAAAGAGTATTTTCTATTTGAAGTAGGTACGTACCACAAGCGGATTGGGAGAATAATTAACAGTCAATTTCAGGGACTTCCGCATTTTCAGAGTCAGAAACAAAAAGTCATATTGAGTCTTTATCATCATTGAATCAAATTTACCAATCGATAGGTATTTTACCACGGTCATAGAATATAGAAAGAACCACGGTAAAAAATTCAAAATTGTGCCAAAATCTTCTGTTTCTCTTAATGTACACAGAAGTATCTTAAAATCAAAGAATAAATTGAATATTTTACTCATGTTTATATTTACTTCAATAATTATTAAACTTAGTGACATCGCATTATTTTGAAAATTACGAAGTGTATACTTCTTATTGCAGGCGACTGTATACGTAGGTACCTAAATTATCCATCACTGAGTAGGTAGGTACATAGTATCAAACAAAGTCGCTTCCCGCTGTCTGTCCCTATGTCTATCTTTAAAACTAGGTAGGTACGCAACGTATTTTGAATTTTGATGCAGTTTTTAACTGATAAATTGATTCAAGGGAAAGTTTTACATTTGAGGAATGTAGGTACTCAAAAAAACTTTCAATACAATTAACGTAGTTCCGTCATATTGTTTAGAAACTAATAACTCCAAGTCCTTGAAATTTAGCATAGTAGGTAGGTAGGTACATGATCTTGAATCTGCTGGACGTATTTTACTTTTTCGTTTTTCGGTTTAGTTTATAAAATAAATGGGTTTAAAACAGCTACATGTCATGGTCAACTTTGTGCTTTTTTGTATATACAAAAATATTTTTTAAAAAGCTTGAATAAACTACAGGCATAGAGAAAATATCGAAATATCCAAAACAGAAATAATTATTCATATAACTGTTATATTAACGAAATGAGAGCGAAACTACGAAACATAACAAGTAGGTAAGTAGTACCTACCTATGCGAAAAATTGCTTGCTGTTTCTTGTAGGTAGGTACTTGTAACGCACGCGGGCGTCACAGTGCCACAGAATTGGTTACAGTTTCTTAATTCACACTAACTATAACCAAATCTGTGGAAAAATATGAATATTTTAAAGATACTTGGGAAAAAAGACTGATTTATGGTGTTTCGTTAGGCGTACGTTAAACTTCATTCCTATATATAAGTACTTTAATATAAACGGCGATTTATAAAACAGGTGTGCAATAATCTTTTTTGAATATTTAGGTTTTTCCTTCGCATAATAAAAACAAATACCTACCTACCTAGGTACAGAGAGTTGAAATAAATCTTAGCCTAGGTATTCGAAAAATTGAATGTGCATGGGTTATAGAAAACAAGTTGTTTATTATTATTCAAATGCTGGACTTTCCGTGAAGTATTTACGCCGTACTAAGGGTTTCTTTGGTTTTTAGATATAACTTTGATTTTATTTTCCATCGAGGAAACTTTAAGTAAGGTAGGTAGGTAGGTAGGTACCTAATCGTGTTTCTAAAGTCTATGAATTTATAGAATGAATCCTTAAATATACCTAATATTATATTAATTGCATCACTCAAAATTAAGAAATAAAGAAACAGCAAGGGATCCATTACGTTTTTTTTTAAATCACATAATTTTATCCGATTTCGGCATAGGTAGGTAGGTAGGTATATTATTCAAATAGGAGTTTTGATGAATGCCATACAGGTCTCGAAGTTTTCATCTCACAGAGCAACAACTAGTAAGGTACCTATCTATAGGCACAGAATAGGTAATAAACCTCCTTTTATATATAATATCATTGGTAATAAATCATACATAGATAGGTATATAAGTACCCACATGCCCATACATAAGTACCTACCTACTCCTATTGAACATCCATACGCACATTACCTATGTATGGGTAGGTATTAGTCATCCAAGAAATTTAGTTTTAGATGAAAATCGTATTTCTTCATCCAACAATGATTCGTTAGGTTTGTCTTCAATAGAAACCGTGTTTCTTGACAAAATTCTCACCGACTCCATTGGCGTATTTGTTGAATTGCCAACCTAAACAAATTAATTTCCCAATATTCGAAACTGTGCCTAAAGACTAACCTAATTTTTCCTTAACCGAAAAGCATAAGTATTAAATATCAGAAACATATACCTAATTAAAGTAAATATAAGCTATTTCTCTGACAATAAAATAAGTTTCTGACAATAAAATTTCTATTTCAGTACTAGTGTTATAAGCAAAATGTTAACAACCTCTTAGGGTTGACTTCTGCTATTCCTAACAAACAATTTAAGCCAATTTCAAAATTTGTCTGGAAAAGATCGCTTGGACAACATTCCATAATAATAGTATATAAAAATTTACTTGTTTTTATTAATAATTTCAGTGGTGTACATTTTAAGGTGTTTATATACGGTTTCATATATAATAATAACGGATCTTGTCTTGTTTTAAGTTAAATTATGCAGAAGTTATACAATTATTGTAATGTGCAATCATGACTTTTATCGTCAGGCAAACGATAAGCTTGTATTTTAGTAAGATATTTTTTTAATAAATGATCGGAAACGTTTGATCACTATGCTACAATGTTTTTTATACAATTATTTTTATAGACATTTTCTATTATGCGTATTTTTGTGACTACCCGAATTTCAGGGGAACTCCAGGTATGGATATGGCAACACAGTAACACACCTCATGCAGCGTTGCCGGATAGTTAAATATCTTACATTTTACGTAACTTTTGATCATCTCGTGTAACATTTAACTAACTATTGGCACGGTAATACTTATTATCTATATAATATTACCGCGCTATTGGCGTTGAGGTGATTGGCTAATTTGAAGCGCTCATAGCGAAGTTTGCTTAGCCATTCTGAAACGATAAGCAAAGTTAAGCAACGTTCGCCTCGGTCAGGAGTTGGATGGGTGACCGCTGGTGACATTACTAATGAGCGCTTCCGTGCTTCGGAGGGCACGTTAAGCCGTCGGTCCCGGTTGTTGTCTTAGGATGGCAGTCGTCATAGCATGGTGGTAGGGCATTTTGCGAATGCCCGGCTGGCTAGCTACCACCCTCAAGTAGAAAATCTGGCCGCCAAGCACCTAACGGTGTGTTCCGACAGCTGTCCTTGAGAGCTAGTAATTCTAGGTTAGCCCGAACAACATCTTCGGCCACATCTTCACTTACCATCAGGTGAGATAGTGGTCAAAGGCTAACCTATCAGGCATAAAAAAAAATTACTATTCGTAACCTTTCAGAATTCACAAGCATTTTTATGCTTATTGATATTGTAATTTAACTATTGAACAATTGTGTGTGGACTGGACACACAAAATTTTTGTAACACGTGGAATAAAGATACTCCCCTGTAATAATATGTTCCTTAAGACTCATCAAGTTAGAATGTGATTTCACTTACACAATTATACTTGATAGTAACAAATTTTGTTGCACATTTTTGTATGGCTTTGTGGTAGTTAGTCCTGCCTTGGATTGGGAAAGTGGTGAGCAATTTACTAAAGGCGATACGTTGATAGAAATTCAAATTAAATTCAAATTCAATTAAATTATTTTTTCCGTTAGATGAGCATATAAGATAAAAAAACTTCTTTTCACCCAAGTATGTGGAGTTACGTTATTTTTAAGTTAGCCTGAACAACATCTTAGACAACATCATCACTTACCACCAGGTGAGATAGTGGTCAAAGGCTAGCCTATCAGCTATAAATTAAAAAAAATATCTAGAATTTGTTGAATACTGTACAAATATATTTTATCATCAAAAAATATGGTGTCCGGAAAAGTAGTCAATTTGAGAATATTTTTGTTGTAGTCTATCTTAAACATTTAACTCATTAAGAATATGTATCAAAACGTGATATGTATTTGACCAAAATATACTGAAAAACTCTCGATTGATTGTGGTTCCAGCTGTGATCAAAACCAAGTAACGTTGTTTTCGTTTACGGGCCGTTGCAATGCGGAATTCTCAAAGAACGAGGCTCAAATCGCACTTGGCCAGTTTCATATTTTTGGTTTGCGTTCAATCATCTCAAATTCCGTTCTTTTTGTACGTCCCGGCGTTCTATATTTCCAACCACTACTGGCAACACTGGTTCGTAAGTTCGTATTGTTATCGTATATCGTATCGTAGTCGGTAGTTCGTTGATTCGTTCGTTATTCGTTTTGAATAGTCGTTATTTTCGTTCGACTTTCGTTTGTTTTGTGATAAATTGAACAGTAAGTTTTGAAAAAATAATTGTGAAAGGTATGTACATACTTGTTCCCCATATTTATTGCCACTTATTATGACAAAACTTTTGTTTAGATGGGTGACAAAGACGCTGATGCAATTCCGGAGATCACATTTTTGCTTCGCTCATGGGGATTACCTGAGAGTATAATTGATCGTTTTCAAGGTAGGTACGAACCAATACCTCTAGACAAAGTTCATCTACGGTAGGAACTTCTAACATGCAGATAAAATCGACAATCAACTCACTTATGAGCATATAATATAACGAGTTTCTTGTCACGCCATGTAGGTAGGTAGGTATGCCTACTTGTAGTAAACCAGTTCGCAGTTTGCTTTTTCCATTGAAAATAAATATAATCGCATGTAATATTAACCTACTCTTAATTTTTGTATAAAGCGTTTTTGAGTTGGTTGTACTTCGTTACCGTCACGGAAGTACCTACCTAACTTAGGCTGCACTTAGAGCTACTAGAGTGTGGAGCTCCGTATCTATAACAGTGCGTACATACTAGGCTAGTCGTTACTACAATCTCATATTATGCTTACTGATGAGATCATGCCAAGATAGTAAACAGGCTTAACCTACAATGTGGCTCTCAAGAATAGCTGCTGGAGCACATGGCTAAGTGCTTTTCAGAAATTTTCTACTAGATTGTAGTAGGTACCTAACCCAGGCAAGTATTTTTGTAATGTGCCTAACAACCATACATTGTCAAAGTTTTAAGCCCACTTGGAGCTTTTCCAACATAGCCAACTGCCATTGGATTCTTCCAACTTGAACTGGGTTTGAAGGCATAATGAGTCCTCCTATGAATGGAAATGCTGAGTATTAAGTAGCTTTGAAGCTGTAGTTAAAACCATCAAAAATGTTTTTCTATAATGTGGTATCCAATTATAAACAAACAACTTTTTTTCTAGAAAATGAAATTGAAATCAACCAATTAAGATATTTAAATGAAGAAATTCTGAAGGAGCTGTGCCCTTTGATTGGCCACAGAATTCTTGTTAATTCCAAAATAAGTGAATATATTACTGCACATGTAAGTACATTTTCAAGTTTAAATTAGATTTATGTAAAAAGTTGTTGCTGTGATATTTGCAAATATTAATTTAGGTGGTCATTTAAATATTAAATTTGAAAGTATGTGTTTCACTAAATAACTGTATAGTTATATATAGTTAAGACTTACTTACCTACTACTTATAGATTAATATTTAATAAGGAGTGAGATTGCCTATCATTGTGCTATCTGTTCATATTCTATACTTCTAGGTTCCAAGGTTGTCTAGAAGAAAGTGCTTATGATAACTACCCATTGTTACATTGTTATTGTAAAAAACTGAATATCTAAGGTGTTAGAATAAAATGTTACAATACCGTGTTTATCTGTATAGGAACCTACCAACATTATCTAATAAAAAAATCATTAATAGAAAATATTCTGCGTGGTGGTACAGCATTTTGCGAATGCCCACCTGGCTAGCTACCATCCTCAAGTAGAATATCTGTTGCCAAGCACATAATGGTGTGTTCAGGCAGCTGTCCTTGAGAGCCAGTAATTATAGGTTAGCCTTTACGACATCTTTGACCTCATCATCACTTACCATCAGGTGAGATAGTAGTCAAAGGCTAACCTATCAGGCATAAAAATATGTTCAGTTGAATACATCTATATACATACCTACTTATTTTCAGACGGATACTGATACTGTACTGACAACAAAGTCCGATAAGAGTGATGACAACCTGAGCAGTGACTTCCTTGATGATATACCAATAGAAAATTTATTTTCTACTGTTCGGCTACCATTGCCTGATTTTGACTTAAGAACACTGCTCAGCACCTCACCATGTGGGAACAGTATAATCACCTACTACAAATCACATAATACACTGACCAGTAAGCATAGAAACCAGCTAGTGGATATTATTGTGAGACATATATTTACCAGGATTGTGAACCAGTGAGTATACCAACATACTTAGTTTCACTTTGATTTTTTAAAAAAATATTAGAACAACATAATAATGTATTTCCTAATTCCAGCTAATCCTCTGAGTTTAATTACCTGACGTTTATGTTTCATCATTAGGAATGTAATTAAGTTCTATTTTTAAAGCTTTATACCGTACCTACCTACTCAGAATATTGTTCATTACTACTTTCAATTGAGTCAGAAGGTACATCATTACTCTAGTACAAATTTGCACGAGGGAAAGTTGTATAAAAATCCATTGTTAATGTGCTGTTTTTCTAAATAATGGGAATTATTTTACTATATTAAAACAGGTTACCTATTTTAATATAGTAAATAACTACTGGCCTCTAATAATTACTAAAAATGAGAGTATAAACGAGTAAACCATTGAACATTAAGCTAGCGAGTAATGCTTTCTTTTGCATTTATTATTATGTAAAACACTGAATTGAGTATTTGTGTTTACTATTTATCAAATGTTGTATAGTGGTAGGAAAATTAACTTCAAATTTTTATCATATAGTGGCAGGTTCATTATTATTACTATAACGGTTTTTTTGTATATTGTATGAATTAATATATGTACATGCATATATACCTGCGTAAACCGTTATAATACTTATGTATGCATACAAGGATATGCAGTTTTTTTTTATCTAAACGTTTGCTTTAAAGCTAAGCTTATTTCATTAACACAACAAATACCTATAAAACCTAATTGTAAACGTCAGGTCTGTTTCATTTTGAGTATTTATATATGTTCTTACCACTATACATAATAAAATGTAACTTGTTTCAGAACTTTGGAGTAATTGACAAAAAAATTGAGGATTTACAAATAAAATCAAGAACTCAAAAGCAAACGCTGCAACCATATTTAATCAGCTGTGGGTCAGCTGAAAATGAAAAAATATTTTATCTAGTTGTCGACAAGGTCAAATACAGGTTTGAGGGTGCAACAAAAGCATTTGATACTTTGTTTAAGAGCTAGCATGCTCTCCACGCTACGTACCCTGCGGCTGCTGCACATCTGTATTTATTAATACAAAGATGTGTATACGGCTTTGAAACTAAGTATGATAAAGTAGTGCCTTATATTTCAAATATTTTGGCTTGAGCTAAAATGTAATTTCGTTGGAAATATCACCTAAAGGATTTCATCATAAACAATTATATAAAGTAACCAATATAGACTAATATTATTTTGTAAACGCATATGTCATAATCTTTCAATATGTTGAATTGTCACAAGTGTGCTAATGTGTACGAACATTTTCAACCTTATTTTGTACATTTGCGTTACGCTCATAATATAATTAATTATTTCTCTTGCCCTGAACATAACTGTAAAAGACTATATCATTCTAAAAGTGGCTTGAAAAAACATTTTGTATCTTACCATAATGTTCTTGATAAACAAAATACAACCCGTGAAATGTTAACTGATGTTAATTGCTTTGATGCAAATCTCGCAAGGCAATATGAAAAAGATACAACATCTTATTGTGACAAATCAAAAACATCACAAATTCATGACAATGTTAGTGAAACAATTTCTGATTTTAGTGAATATATGGCAAAAATCAGTGACGCAGTTACAACATTTATGACAGAATTACATAATATTTCTTCTTTGCCCAGAAATATAATACAATCTATTTTTGAACTAGTATCAAATTTGATTTTATCAGAACCATTTTGCATATTGAAAAATTCTTTAAAAGATTCAAAAGATAGTTTTCTGATGATAACAGCACTGCAGGATGCATTTAACAATTTTAATACGGATTACAAAAGAACGACTTACCTAAAAAAATTAGACACATATATAAAACCTGTTCCAAAAACAATTGGTATCTCTCAGGATAGGAAACAGGACCAAGGAAATGTATCCATGATTTTAAAAAACAGATTTTCATATTTTATGCCTTTACGAGAATACTTTTTTTCTCGAAGTACCTGATGTACTGAAAACTATATTACAGTATCAAAAAAACGTCATCAATAATTGTAATGTCCTAAGACACGTTGTCAATAGCACTTCTTGGAAAGAAACAATACGTGAAATTGACGACGAAAATATAATTCCCCTAACGGTTTATTACGATGATTTTGAGTCTGGCAATCCCTTAGGTAGCCATTCTGGTAACCAGAAAATTGGTGCTGTATATGTTACCATTTCTTCAATTCCTCCTAATTATAGTAGTCGCATGGAGTACATTTGGCCAGTTTTATTATTTTACACGCAAGATCGAGTTTCTTTTGGTAATGAATCTACATTCAGACCTTTGCTTGAAGAATTAAATTTTTTATTTCAACAAGGAATCAGTGTAGAATCTGATAGTAATTCTTCTACAGTCACTGATGTGGAGTTCGCAATAGGAATAATATCTGGTGATAACTTAGGGCTCAACTCAATTTTAGGGTTCCATGAAAGCTTTTCTTCAAATTACTTTTCTCGTATTTGCACAACGTCCAAAACACAAACAAAAGTAGATATCAAAGAAAGACCTGAAAACATTCGGAGAAAACGTGATTATGATGCACATTGTGAAAATGGTGTTGGTATAAAGCAGAAATGTATTTGGCATGAGTTAACTTATTTCCATGTTTATGATAACTTTACATGCGATGTAATGCATGATTTATGCGAAGGAATACTTCGTTACGATATGTGTTTGATAATCAAACACTTAACAGACTCCAAACATTTTGAACTAAATAATTTGAATGCTAGATTACAGTATTATACCTATTTAGAAACTGAAAAAAATAAGCCTCCACCAATCCTGAAACGACATTTGCTAAACGGTCAGATTATTTTCTCAGCATCTGAAATGTTGTGTTTGGTAAGAAATTTTAGATACATAGTAGGAGAATTCATTCCGGATAATGATCCTATTTGGAGCCATTACTTAAAATTATTAGAAATAACAGATATACTAACTTCTCAGACTTTTACATCAGAGTTACTAGATTACTTGAAAAACTTGATTGAAAATTACATGGAAAAGTTAATTGAAAACTTCAGTTGTTCTCTAAAACCAAAACATCACCTTATTCTCCACTATTCAAGAATTATTGAAAGGCTAGGCCCTCCTATACTTGCAAGTGCATTCAAGTTTGAAACAAAGCATAGGGAGCTCAAAAAAATTCCACAATCAATAGCTAATCGCAAAAACTTACCTCTGACACTTGCAACTAGACATCTATCTATCTATTTTGGCTACAAATATTCTAAAATTAATGTTGTATTGCGTAAATTTGATGAAGATCTTCCATTGTTTTACAAAATTAATCTTGTTTTGATTAATAAATATGACAAAAAAATTGTTTTCGTGGGAAAACTCCTGGAAACACTAGGTCACTTCACATTATATGGCGTATCTTGTTTGTGAAACTAATGTTGCAGAAGTCGTTCCCTTACATGATTGTGATTGTCTGACTCCAAACATAGTTCATAAAGTGAACCAAACTATGTATGTTGATATAAGATATTGTTTACTTAATCATGATTATGCTTCTGCTGTCACTCTGATGTTGTTACATATTTTTAATTTTTATTAGTTGGATTTGACCTTTTATAAAATATATTAAAAACACTATTCCCGTTAATTTTGCGGTTCAATTTTATATGGCATTCTGTTTGCCCCAATTAATAGTGTTTTTATAACATTTTATGGAAAAATCCGAAACCAAGGCAGATTCAGGAAAATTGTTCTAGCTACATCAGATTTTTTTGTATGGAATCATTGACCGATATATATTAGACGCGACATCTCGAACAAGGATAGTCGACCGGTGCAAATATGTTGATCGGCCGGCATACTCTCCCCCACATGTAGCTGGGCACTCGTAAAAATTACACGCGCTTTACGTTCGAATATTGTTTATTATCAATTGTGTATTTAGAATACACAATTTTCGAACGTAAAGCGCCTGTTATCTCTACGAGTGCCCAACTGCGTGTGGGGGAGAGTATGCCGGCCAGCATACTTGCACTGGTCGACTATACTCGTTTGATATGTCGCGTCTAGTATATATAGGTCAATGTATGGAATACATATTTGAGTTTTTCAAATTAACAATATTCAACAAATTGGGTTGATTTGGTACAATAATCTTAATTTTATACTAGTATTACTATGAATTTTTCGAAAGTGAACTAATTCTACAATAACTAACACAGCAAAATTGGAACTAATTCTACAATTTACTACTACAAAAAAACTTATTACTACAAAAAAAGAAGTTTTTATAAAATGTGAACAACTGTTTCCCTGATTTTTTCACCTTTAATGAAACTAAGACGATTCATAATTAGAATCATTTACTTAGTTTTTAATTTATTGAATTCAAAAGAAATAATTGCACCTTAATAATTTTAGCAGTACCAAAATCGTTTCCTTCAAAGGTGTTTTGTGTGTTGTTAATGCTACCTAGAACAGTTTCTCTTTGACCTGTATATTTTTAAGTTCAACTATTTTATCTTAATGATATAAAATATTAATGTAAGATGTTGATGTTAATAATTATGTAAGGAATACTTTACTAAAACCGCCCAATGATGATATGTAGAAACTTTTTATTAGGCTATTTAAATGTAATTTGTCATTCTATTATGATGATTGTTAGTTTGGACCAAGGACTATACAGGTTTAGGTTAGTGCATTGAATTTATAATAATCGATAATCACAATTTAGTATTCACAATAAGTAAAATGAACAGTAAATAAGATAAAACATTAAGTGGTTTATTACATGTTAATAATACATTTGGAACGGTACTGGTTAAAGTAATTAAACATGGATTTATTCGGCCCTATTTGCTTTAATAATTCTAGGTTCTGATTTCACAGAACTGAAACGGGCACCCACCTTCCGAGCAGTCTTGTATGTCTTTATTCTAGAGTATTTTGTTCAGACGGAAGCGCGGGTGTGGAGTGGCGCTAGTGCACTAGCCAAAACCAGCGTTAGCGATTACGCGCTGACGTGGCAGTGAGAGGACTAAAGATGCAAACACGCAAGGCGCGCAGTTCTTTAGTCCCCTTGCTACCTCGTCACAGTGTAACCGTTACGCCTGTGCCTAATTTACTAGCGCATTCTGCTGAAAAAACACACATGGAATAGAACAGGAAGACGAGACTGATTAGAAAGTGGGCGCGCGGATTTGAAATAAGATCTAATGGTACCCTTATGTTTCCCCTTGCTTATTATTTTGGAAACCTACTTATATTAGTAGTTCAAAAACTATAATATGCATGTTGATAAAACATTTAAAATCTGTATTAGTTTTAGTAATGGATAAGTAATACCTACCGAATCCTTATTATTTGCGATATAATTGGAATAAAACTAAACCAAGAGTTACTGGCATTTTGCATTGTATTATGAATATATTATGATGAGAAATCTTTTTAATTTGAATAAACGTTTTAATATGTTACCGTTGTCATTAATTTCAAAGACATATGCACAATATAACCAAAACCAGGTTTAAAATGATTCCATAGTGTACCTACAATTTAGTTTCATTATTGTAAATATATTTATAATAATTGTATAACCATGACATTTTTCACCAAAACTGAATTGGTTTTATGTAAAACATTTCTATGTTATGAGTGTAGTTTGCTTACCCCATATGTCCATATTTTGTAATTCTGAGTAAGGAAGTATTAACTTGACAATATGAGAACAATACTTTCTTACTTCTGAATTACTTAAAGACTTGGGTTAAGTAAATTATACTTACGAGAACGCACATAAGTGGTTAACATTGACCATTTTTGTTTTGGTGTGAAATAGTCAGATTTTTCAATTAAAACAGTATAACACTTACATTAAGAAACTGAACTCTCAGTTCAAATGAATTAAATTCTTATGGCAAGCATAGAGCATTATTTTAACTAAGTGTAATCTGGTTTTGGTTTGAAATCCTCTAGCTTTTCAAATAATAATATTAACATACTCACTTTAAGAAGCTGAATTCTTAATTTAGTTATGGCAAGTATATAGCATTATTTGAACTAAGAGAAATCTGGTTTTGGTTTGAACTCCTATGTGTCTTCAAATAACAAAATTAAAATGCTCGCATGAAGGAGCTGAATTCTCAGTTCAAATGAATATAATTCTTATGGTAAGTGTAGAACATTTTTTGTACAAAAAATAATAGTTATTTGATTTGAAATCCTCTGCTTCTTCAATTAACAAATTTAAAACACTCAAATTTAGGAACTAAAATCTTAGTTCAAAAGATTAAAATTCTTATGGTAAGTGTAGAATGTTATTTGAACCAAGAGTTATCTGGTTTTGGTTTGTAATCCTCTGGTTCTTCAATTAACAATATTGAAATACTCACATTAAGGAGCTCAATTCTCCATTCAGAACTCATTATTCTTTACTCCAAATCCAAAATTCTTATAGCAAGTATAGTACATTATTTTAAAATAAGATGTATCCCGTTTTAGTATGAAAAAGTCTTAATTTTTTAATTAAGTACTCACCCTATTCTCAATTCAAAACTATCATTACTCATCAGTGAAGAATCGAAATTACTTCAGATAAGATCATTACATTATTTTAACTCAGATCAATAACATTTTAGAATGAAATACTGCGATAATTCAAATTAAGAATATAAATATTTTTACCACAAAAAGAGTGCACTCTTCATTGAAAGCAATAAATTATCTCCACTTAAGTTATTTAATAAATTAGTTGAAGACATATTTTTACTTCTAATATATTTTCTGATTAAGATATTTTGCATTCGAGAGAAAAAAAATACGTTATTGCATAAAGAAAATACTTATTTATACTGAAAACAAGTCTATCGCTTAGACAATTAAAAATGCTTACGTTGAATACTTATATTAATTCTGTTCAAGTCAATCGTTTGTCTTGAAGTTCAAGAAAGTTGCCCCTCTTGCATAAAGATATTGTTTATTTCTTCTATGCAGACTCTTGCATCTCTATTATAGATAACTAATTGTTGATTTAAGAATTTAAACCAAAACAAAAATATGCTGTTTTCAAGAATATATAGTTTCCGCCATATATGAAACTATATGATTCTTGACCAATAAATATATTCTTGTTATAAGATTTCTTTTCTTTCCGTGTATGATTGGAAGTTACTCATGTAGCCTACCTACTACCTTAGTCTAAAAATACACATATAAAATACTATTTAAATATCCTAAAGTCTTACACTAATTAAACTAACATAATAAAATACTTACAGACACTTATATTAGTACATAATAGTTTATATATACATTTAAACAGTAATTAATATAACATTTGAACGTATAAACAATATAGTAACGCAATTAAATAATTGACAGTAAGTATTAAATCTATTATCGCAATGGAAACAATTCCACACACAAAGGATCGGCTGAGCGAGGGCGTAGAATAAATAGCAGTTACTACAGCGGCAGCTAGGCCGGTTTGGTACCCCATCACCGCGCTTCACCGCGCAGCACCCGTGTCCGCCCGCTGCGCTCCCACCTGAATGCACCGCCACATACCTCTGGCGATAGCCGTCGACACGACACGACACATACGATCAGTGACTCATATCTGCGAAGCCCGTGTCACTCGATCTCGCACCGCGCGTCCTAAGCTTACGTAAATTGTAAACAAACTTTTGTGTTCGAGTATTATACTGTTTTGAATGAACTACATGTTATCATTGCTGCCTCCGCACTCCTTCTAAGAACGTGAGCGATAAATCTACGCTCGGCTCCTGGTGCACGCCTCAACACCATAAAGGTGTCCCCGTCAGCCACCTACCACGGAGTCACAACCGGACCAGGCATACCACTGCCCGTGACACCACCATAACAGGTGACCTCCTTGAGCAGAACAAGATATGACGGACAGCAGCGATTCAACGAAAACAGCCATTGAGTTAGACGAAGGTGCCGGCGTATCCACACACCGACCGAAGAAAATGCGCGTGTCCATTGACCATGACCAGGGTGAGTCTTCCGACTTGAAAAAAAATAATTTGAAGGTTCCGGCATTTTTACCGGACGACCCAGAAATTTGGTTTGCACTTTTAGAGGGTCAGTTTGATAATTTTGGCATTACAGAAGACGTTATCAAATTCAATAATGTCATCACAAACTTGGATATTTCACACGCCCAAACCGTCAAGGACGTCATTATGAACCCTCCTAGTAGACCGAGGAACTTGGTGAAAGAAAAACTTCCCAATTTTTGAGACACCTGCAGGACTTAGCCGGACCGAATGTTCCTGCAGAATTTTTAAAGTCAATTTGGTGCAACCGTCTTCCCCATAACATACAAACGGTTTTAGCATCTCAATCTACACAGTCTCTGGACCAACTCGCAGACTTAGCTGACCGGATACAAGAGATTACTTCTCCGTGCAACGTGGCGTCAACCTCGGCATACAACGCTCCCACCCAACAATCGAGCGAGATTGCAGAGCTTCGGAAAATGGTGGAGCACTTAGCCTTAAAACTGGACGAACACACTCGCACTTCACGCGCCCGCGTCCACCCGCTGCGCTCCCACCTGAATGCACCGGCCGGCCGACCGTCGCATGCGCTCTGGCGATAGCCGTCGAACGAAACACACGATCACTGACTCATATCCGCGAAGCCCGTGTCACTGAATCCCGCACCGCGCGTTCTAAACTTACGTAAATTATAAAAAAAAAAATTGTGTTCGAGTATTATACTGTTTTGAATGAACTACATGTTATCATTGCTGTCACCGCACTCCTTCTAAGAACGTGAGCGATAAATCTACGCTCCGCTACTGGTGCACGCCTCAACACGCCGCACCATAAACGGTGTCCCCGTCAGCCACCTACCACGGAGTCACAACCGGGCCAGGCATACCACTGACCGTGACACCACCATACTCACTAAAATAAAATTAACGTAATAAAATTCTAGACTGATATCTGAAAATTTTGCGTTCAATGTCTAGCGGTCCGGTTTAGTACCGTTGAACGCAGCCTACACCCTATGTAAACATCATACTCATACTTCTAAATCATAATTCTAGGCTAGCCTGAACAACATCTTTGACCACATCATCACTTACCATCAGGTGAGATAGTGGTCAAAGGCCCATCTAATGTTAAAAGTCTCTTGTGCCTTTAATGTATTATTTCATATTTTTTATTACTTTGCTCGACGTAAATATTCAAAACTCAATTCAAAGGGAGCACGGCGCGGTCCAGTGTTGCTGCGGTGAACGCTCTTGGCTCAGAGTATGCATTAAAACACAGCAGATGTCAACCCTAAGAGGTTGTAATAATACCAATACAATAACCCTTTATACCTACTTATGTATATATTATTGTCATTTGCCAGAAATCTAATATGAATGATGATGATATATCTTTTGCTGTTACCAGATGATATCGATTGAAAATGAAGCTGCAGAGACCACAGGAGAACCAGAACCTGCAAGATCCCTAATAATAAATCTATCTTAATCCAGCAAATATTTTCGTAAAACAAAAAACGGGAACACATATCGAATCACTGGAGAAATCTTCTGATGCGCCGAGGCAGCGTCACTAGCCATCTCTCCATACCAACTTCCGAAGATGTAAATGCATCGAAACAATCTCTAATAAACATTGCAGATAGTAATAGACGTAATAATAACGTAGATTTAAAAAAACTAGGAACTTTGTTCATACTTTAAAAAGTAGGAACTGTGATCCTATGTTTTAAAAATATTATTATTAAAAATATGATTACTTTAAGCGGAATGAAGATTTAATTTTAAGCCTTATATTATAATCAATAATTATGTAAGATTTTACTTTTTATTATATTTATTTAATTTATTTGCTATAATAAGAACGGCATAGCCACTTTTACTTTAGTTCGTTTTACGTTTTAGTTGTATTAGAGATATAAAATATAGTGCTCATATCGACGGTGGAAAAGAAAAACAAACGAAACGCCACTTTGGTCGAAATTATACCGTTCGATAGAGTTTTGGATTCTCTATCGATCTGTCTAGGTTACAAGACAATCGGAAGGACTTTCTGGCATTTCATTTAAAGTACAAAATGGGGTATTTCAAAAATAGACTCCCTCGAACGACCGTTTTATGATATATATTTTTTCAACAATGTCATATGAATTAAATTTATGTTTTTATACTACACCTGCTCGGAAAGTACCTTGATACTTTATCAAATTTACGGTAGAAAGTACGCCATTGCATATCGAACAAATATGCGGCGAGAAAACGCATCTGAGCGGGAGAGAAAAGTGTATGAAAATCCATTTCTTACGTGGTTTTTCTTTTTTAATTTTGGGTAAGACTATGCGCTGGTAACCTAAATATCAAAAGCCAAAAAGTTTTTACAGTGAGTTTTTATCTCCAAGTTCGCAAAATGACACTGGCCACTAGCTGTGTGTTGGATGGTGTCAAACAATTTGAAAAAAGAACATGTGAAAATTGCAGACGCCATTGGCGCCATTTTCAATTTGTGTGTTGTTTGAGGATTCAGTTTTCGTAGAAAAGTAAAATAAAACTATCAAAATGGTAAGTAGTGATAGTGATGATGAAGATTTTTTAACTCCGCCGCAGTTGAAGGAAACAGCAAAAATACTGATTGATAACCTTTTACCACAGAAATCAATTAAAAAATATAATAAAACTTATGACGATTTTTTGCAATGGAAAAGTGAAAAAAATGCGGCATCTTTTTCTGAAACTGTTTTGCTAGCTTATTTCAGTGAAAAGCGCAAAAATACAAACCAAGTACGTTATGGTCTATGCACTCAATGTTGAAAAGTACTATATTGACAAGAAACGACATGAATATTCAAGAATACAAAAAACTTACAGCATTTCTGAAAAGAAAGTCGGAGGGATTCCGTAGTAAGAAATCAAAAGTGCTTACTACAAAGGATGTTTATTCCTTTTTGCAGAATGCTCCAGATGACAAATATTTGTTGATGAAGGTAAGTTTATGAACAAAATGCACTGGTTTATGATTTATTACGTACCTATTTATGAGTAGAAATCTACTAGGTTTTCATGTTTGATATTTTTATTTACAGGTTATTTTGATTTAAGGAGTAAATGGGGCCTGTCGTTCGCAAGAACTTGTGGATATGACAACAGACGATATCGAAATCCTCGAAAATGGAATAATCGTCAATATTCCTAACACAAAAACCAAAATTCAGCGATCATTTGTTATATCGGGCTTATTTTATGAGATAGTGAAGAAATATAACGAAATTCGCCCCAGTGACCCCAAAACCAATCGGTTTTTACTACAATATAAAAACAAAAAATGTACGAAACAAGTAATTGGGAAAAGCAAAATAAGTACTGTGCCAAGAGAAATAGCTTCCTACCTTAATTTACTCAATCCACTAGAATACACTGGCCACTGCTTTCGCAGAACTTCAGCGACTATTCTTGCCGATACTGGTGCTGATTTAACCACAATAAAACGTCACGGTGGTTGGAAATCGTCCGCTGTTGCAGAAAGCTACATAGAGAATTCCGTAGAAAACAAAACACGAATAAATAACCAAATATCGGGATCGATTAATGTGCATCAAGACTCATCTCCTCAACCATCAACGAGCGCGGCGATGCCAGATGCCCCTCAACAGCCAGTTGCCCCTTTGGCACCACAGCCTTCTACGAGCGCAGTGCCAACAGCACAGACAGTTATTCCTCCTATATTGTCGCAAACATCTCAAACAAACATTAATGGAAAAAGTGTTACATTAAGCTTCACTAACTGCAACAATTTCAATATAAATTTCAATTAGTAAAGATTTAGTTTTTTATTTTCCTCGTAGGTGTAGTATAAAGCACTATGTATCACTCGAGAGAAAGTGCGATTCCCGATCTCGGGTGTTTCAAAGCCCTCGACGGTACTCGGTCACTTTCTCCTCTCGGTGAACAATGTACTATTGTAAGTGCCCCTTAAGCTATTCACAAAACTTATTTTTCTACAAAGACGGCCCACCATGCAGTTTACCCTTCTTAATTAATAGTAGCGTTTTACCTGAAATAAAACGCATACTATTGTTTAATGTCACTTCCGCCTGGCAGTGTGGCGCCATTTTGTTTCAGCCACTTCGGTGCTCATTGCGTTTTGCTTTGATTACCAGGCAGCGATTTATCGTAAGCTTCGAATAAGGTAAGTAAATTAATATGCGTTTTATTTCAGGTAAAACGCTACTATTAATTTGACTGGTACCTTATTCGAAGCTTTATTTATTGAGACGTGTTTATTATCGCCTGGTGGAAGTGATGTTGTTGACGTAAACGCCAATGTGATTGTAATTGCATAGTTATTAATAAATTGTTATTAAATGTAGCTATGTGCCTACTATATGGATTTCAATAATAAAAAACAACGTTTTAGTTTACAAATACTAATATTTATTTCAGAACTAAAATCAATACGACTCCATTAAGAACCATAAGTAAATCATAATATAATCATAAAGTAATTACAAATCATTATCATTAATAACCACATTTTTGTGATATATTATTAATCAACAGGATTAAAGAATTGAGTGATAGATGTTTTGCTAGTAGGTGTAACGTGACAACGGTAATATTTACAAAAAGTGTTTTGCGAACGCCAGTTGCCCCTAGCAAGTATCTCTTCGAGCGGATAGTTATCTAGCCAATTTTTTGATGCAACAGCTGACCTAAAACTTCCTGGAGTGGCAGATATACCAGCATCAGCTAATAAAGACTTGATCCAACCTGCAATTAGGGTACGAGATGCAGGTCTAGGTTCTCCTCTTATATTAATAAACAAATTATTAGTTTTAGTAGCTTCTCTACGATTTTTGAGCAAGGAACAAGTCTGTTTAACCCAAAAAAACGGCATTTAACTGCTCATTTTCATTATTGACTATAAGCTTCCAACCAGACTGTCTATAATTAACAGAATCGGTCTTAGAACCAAACGATGGCCATAATATTACTGAATCATCATCAATTATGCAGTTTCTACAATCAATATTGAGTAATGTCAGGTCGTGAATACGCTTACCTGAACAGAGAAGTAATAAGGCAGCTGTGTGTCTCTGAACTTGAAAAACATTAGTTTTGTCAATGTTATAAATTTGTAAATAAGAGGCTAACGTATTTATATTCCAAACTGGGGGCTTGCCATGGTTAACAGGATTTTGCAAAGCTATTGATTTTAAAATATGTTTAATTAACACGTGTGAGCTAAGATGGCCTGACTTTTCTGGATCACATAGTGTTGCTACCACTGATTTGTGCAACAAAATTGTGTTATATGATAGTTTATAAATCAAATGAAGATCCGATAAGTATCTAGCAACATCACTTGCTGTAGGATTAGAAAAGTTAGTCTTGTGTGATTCACACCAAGACAACCACCTCTTCCATGCGAGACTATACACTTTACGCGTAGATGGACGCCAGGACTCTTGCAGGAGCTTTAATTGATTAGCGTCCCATCCACTGAGTGACCCAGACCACCCCCACATTTCCAGACTTCTAATGTCATCTCCAGAACGTTCGGAGGAGGGAGTCCTGTCGTGACGTCTAAAAGGACTTTGTTCAGGTGGCGAATCGTGAATGGGGGAGCTAACGCTCGCGATTTGATGTCCGGACGCCAAAACACCCGCTTCCATCGTGGAACTACCAGTAAGTATGTTCCCTGAGCTTGGTTGAGGTGACTTAGAGCTCTGGGGATTAGGAATGGTGGAGGAAATACCCAGGCTAGGTTGAAATTCCAGAGCTGGGAGAAAGCATCGTGGAACATCACTTTTCGGTCGTGAAGATCCAGTGACACATAATTGCTCACTACGTGTGCTCTGCTCGAGGCAAACAGATCGATCACCGGAACTCCCCACTTGGCGAAAATGTTGTCCGTGCAATCCTGCGTCAGATGCCACTCTGGGGGAATACGAAGTCTCGATAGATGATCGGCATGACAGTTGTATATTCCGGGAATGTGAAATACTTTTATGTGAATTTGATAACTGTCTAGAATATTGAAAACCTGGTATGTTAGATTCATGAGGGCTGTAGATTTGGTGCCTCCTTCGTGACGGAGGTAACATATTACAGATTGGTTGTCTGATTGTATCAGTAACGTACTGTGACTCAAAAGTTGACAATGGTGCTGCAGTACTCTTAAGATTGCCAACATTTCTTTTTGGTTGCCGTGGAGATCCTTCTCTGCTTCGGCCCATGAACCTGTTAGAGACAGATTGTCTAATCGAGCTCCCCATGCGATGTCTGAGGCATCGGTTGTGAGGAAATGCGAGGGAGGTGGCATGTGAATGGGTGACGAGCGTCTGCAATTTTGCCCCCACCACACCAATTCGTCGACTGCAGCAGGTGATAGGGCATGCCGCCGGTAAGACGTCCTGGTGTGTTTTTTCATAATCTGGTTCAACCGGCGTAACAGGTATCGATAGTTGAGCCTGCCTTTTGGCACCACAAAACTGTCAAAGTTGAAGAGACCTATTAGACTCTGTAGTTCCTTGAGATTTGTGCATTGTTCCGTCAACATGTGGTTTGTTTTGGTTATAAGAGCAGGTATTTTGTCTTCGGGCAGACTTTTGCAATTTGTCCAAGGATTCCAGAGAATTCCTAAGAACACTAGACTTCTTTTGGGACTTGTAATGGATTTTTCGTAATTTATCAACCAGCCCAGCTTCTCGAGAGTCTTGCACACTATATTTACATGACTTTGAAGAACAGATTCGCTCTGATTTACGATCAAAAAATCGTCCAAGAAACACAATTATTCTTATGCCTTGTTGCCGTAGAATTTGCACAATCCAACCTGTGAGTGCAGCAAATGTTTTTGGTGCCGTGCTCAGTCCGAACGGCAAACACGTCATTTCGAGCAGTTCGTTGCGATATAGAAGACGGAGGAACCTCCTGTGGCTGCGAGCCACAGGTAGGTGAAAGTAGGCTTGTGAAATGTCTATTTTGCACAGCCAGTCCTTCGGCTGAAGGAAGTCTGGTATGCGTTGGACATTTATGAGACTGAAATGTTTTACTATTATGTACCGATTCAGATTCTTTACATTGATAATTGGTCGGAATGAGCCGTCGCTTTTGGGAACCAGGAACATTGACGATAGAAAGCTGGGCGAGGTCGCAGCATGTTCTAGAACCCTCTGGTGTTTCATTTTGTTTATGACAGACGTCATTTTGTCTGACTCTGGTACGTGTAGATTGACACTGACGCTGTTGGGGTAGACTAGTGGAGGTCTTTGGCAAAATGGTATGCGATACCCTGTTATCATTTTTAATATATATGTCGGAGCTCCTGGTTGTTCCCAAATGTCTCGAAAGTACGCAAGACGACCCGCTTTGAACGGGTTCGAGTCACAATTTTCGACGCTTATTCTCTTTGTTTTGGGGTGTAGATGAGGAAGGACGCTTCCGTCCACGACCCGCTTGGTTATGTTGCCTTGCATTTGATCGAAATGCATTTCCCCGAAATGTATTCTGGTAATTATGATTATTCGGTGCGGCCGAATTATGATGAGATACTCTGTCATGATGACAACCACCCTGCGAGGGTAGATAATTGCGATTGCACGCCTGTGAAAAACCCTGCGAGGGTAGATAATTGCGATTGCACGCCTGAGAAAAACCCTGCGAGGGCTTAATGTTTGAAGCGAGCCCCTGCGAGGGGCCACGTGGCTTCTTTGAAGCTGCCTGCGAGGCAGAAGTCCCGTTGGTTCTTTGTGCTGGCCAAAAGCATTTTTTAACGCCACCTGCGTGGTCCATTGCTTTAGTGAACTTTTCTGCATCAAAAAGATTCGCAGTCGTTGGCGGAATCTTGCGCAGACTCGCCTTAGTCACCGGATCTCTTGCATTCTTGAGAATGCTATCTCGACGCATTTGAATTGTCTCGGCTCGATGGCCGCAGATGATCTGCAATAGGTCTGAAGAGGTTTTGTGGAAATTTTCCGTAGAGAATAAGGTGGTGACCTTCCGATACAGGCTCCCATAGTCGAGAGATTCACAATCCTTAGCCCACGTTAGTAAATCTCGTAATCCATCTTCAACAGACTCTTTTTGTTTAAATACACACATAGTTAAGGCTGCGAAAGTCCTCTCTGTAAGTGTGAGATGTTGTGGTGTTTCATAGCCTTTCATTTCATCATTAATTTCCAGATCAGTGAATCCCGGTGAAAAATTGTATAACTTCTGAGCTTCAATGTACCTTACATCACTCCAATCACTTTTGCCTAAGTGCTGATGGTCACTTAACATTTGCAAATGTGATTGAGACGTTTTTGGAATAGACGGTTCCTTGAGTTTCGTTTCAAGCGACAGTGTGATTCCTGTTTGCTCAGATTTGTCATCGAAATCACAACATTGATCGCAATCAGCAGTAAAAGACGACGCAGTAAGTGATATGGCATCATCGTTGGGTACCTGATATTGTCCAGCTTGGCGAAGAACTTGTTCCCGCAGTGCGCGAACTTCTTCAGCAAGTTTCTTATGGGATGATCGGTGTTTCTTGCTCCTCTTCTTTCTTTGTCTCCGTTTAGCAGCGGCTGACGAGGAACTTGCACTGCTTCCACTGTCACTACTCGAACTCGATGAACTCCGTTCTCGTCTTTTACTGGGTGTTGTCGACGGACCCGGTAAATCTTCACAGTTTTTATCCATACTAAGGAACAAAGAGCGAAAATATTATTCAAAAGAAACGAATGCTTCAAATAAATATAATTTGAAGTTAAAACCACGCTAGACCGTTAGCTTTAAACATTCTATACGAACGGTAAAACCGTTAAATATTTTCAAATAATTTTAGCAATTAATATAAACGTTAAGTTTCACCTGTATATAGTATAGGTGTATACTATATAAATCCAAGTTATAACTATAGTCGATGGCACCACTAGAGTGCGACCGACTCGGCGGGAATCCAAAACGCCAATGAGCACCGAAGTGGCTGAAACAAAATGGCGCCACACTGCCAGGCGGAAGTGACATTAAACAATAGGAAGGGCAAAAACCGGAAATTGACTAAAATGTAAGGCGGAAAATGTAAAGCCTATCTCAATAAATAAAGCTTCGAATAAGGTACCAGTCAAATTAATGTTTAATTTGGCCTTTCAATACTTTTTCCTACGAATTTATGCTGAGAGCTGTCGTAACACGTTTTATTCCTTGAAAGTAAAGTACAAAGTGCTAAAGAAGGGAAGCATTATTACACTTTACAGATGTAAGATAATAATATAATTTCTATGTTTTTTTTATATAATTTCTTTGTAACATTTCTTTGTTTCAGACACTCACCAACAACCAGTGATCAAACCTGCACCTGCAGTGAATGAAACATCTAGAAACAGGAAGGGTCCAAAAGTACAACACCTACCAATAATAAAAACAAAAAAGACGTTGGTATTAAAATGGAACTGATTAGAGCACTATACATAATTTCCTGCACTTGCAAGAACCATATCTGCAATAGCTAGGAATTTAGTTGTAAAAACTTAGTTATTACCTACATATGAGATTGCAGCAGGTGCATCTATCCATATGTGATTATTTATTCATTTATTTATATTATTATTAATTCACTACTATTATTCATTCATTATAATTATTATTGTGATAACGTATATTATTATTATTATGTTAATATTATTACATGTATCCATTTTTTATTAATTATTTGCATAGGTACTGGTAGCTTTACGGCTAGACAAAACTTTCCATTTTATACTCATGCAATAATGTATCATCTGGCATAATTTTATTTAATATAAAACTCTTTATTAAGAAATGGATTAGATTATAGGGATAATTGGAATTAAAATAATGACAATAGAATACAGCCAATGAGATGTTATTTTTTATTTCAAATATATTTATACAATCACATTAAAATCATTAAGTACATTTGTTTACGGGAAGCGTTATTCTCAATATGTTTACGAAAATATTTTATAATGTATTGCATCCTGTGCATGTGTACAAAGATGGCACATCATGCAGATTACCCTTCTTAATTACTATTAATTTGGTCTATCAATACTTTTTCCCTACCATTTTATGCCTAGAGCTGTCGTAACACGTTCTGTTCCTCGAAAGTAAAGTACAAGTCGTGGCGTTTCAATTGTTATTCCAATTCTGTTTTTAATTAACAATCTAATCAGTTACTTTTACGGGCATATATAATTTTGAGAGTATTTGTTTACACTACACCCAATCAGAAAGTGTCTCATTGCTCATTAAAAATGGTTTATAAAGTTCGTCATTTCTCATTTGTACCTATATCAGCGGCGGGAAAAGTTATATGGAATTTCATTCCTTCCCTCCGTAGCAGTGAAGGAATAGAAATGTAGTAGATAATAGAAAAAATGAAATAGGAACTGGCTCTCAAGGAAAGGTGCCAGTATCGACATAGTTGAGGTGCTTGGCGCTAGATTTTTCACTTGAGGGAATTTTAGTGGAGCCAGGCATTTGCAAGATCCTCTACTACATTACGGGGTAGGTGAAAGTGAGTGTTACGTGATTCGTAATATCCCTGCTTGGCAGTTCATAACTAGACATTGTAAAAAAGTCCTCACTGTTTCTGAATTATTTTTTAACACTCGCTTTTATGCTACCACGCTGCCGGCGGTGTATGTACTTAGACAGGTATGTATGTAGGTACAGTAACAGTACGTTCTAACTGAGCTTTATCTACCAGTAGCCATTACACGATTGTTCGTATTTTTCATACAATACCTTCAAAATCATGTAGGACTAGCGGCCTGCCCCGGCTTTGCACGGTTTATACATATAATACTTTTGTTACAATGAAAGCATCTCTACGCATTTGTTTCATTATAGCTTTCCTTTTCTTTGTGTACTAGTATCCGGCTTGTAAACAAGTGTATGTAACAATGAGTCCTTCACATATATTTAGATTAATTTCTGCAACTACATGTCTTATTATTACTGTGCTGGCTCCGTCGAGGAGGTTACACATTATTGCTTCAAAGGAAAAATCCCTAAATATAACATGCGTCATTGAAATAGTACAAAGTTTAAAGAGTTTTGATACATGATCAGCACAATTAAGGAATAAAATAATGTTTAAGCTTGCTTTCACCATCGCTTAACTATTTTGATAAAATTTTGTATATACTGTTATGCTTTCAAAATTATTCAAGATTTGTAGAACCTCATCAACCATATCATCTCTTACCATTAGGTAAGATAGTAGTCAAAGATGCGAGTGGTGCTGTGCGGAGACCATGATAAAATGCTTTAAAGATATAATCACGCTTTTATAAATTGTTTTACAAAACTCCCTATTTTTTTTTGCAGGAAAACAATATGATGAATAACTAAAAAAGTAAAACATAATTTTATCAAAATTATAAGAGCCCTTTTCCGAGATGGTTCTTATATACATATATATTATATTAATATCAGAAACAGCACTTACAAATGTTTGCTTTTATTGAAACAACAGTGCTGGTTGTAGCTGGAGTATTTATGTAAGCCTCAAGATCTGCATCTTTTGAAGTTGGCAAGCTTAATACATTTTGGTGATCCGGGCGCAGCCTTGTTTTATCACCATAGGTGAATCGTGGCAGAAGGCAAGATCCTAAAAATATATATGTGATATTATTATAAAATAATACAATCAATATTTGAATGCAATTTTATGCAATAGTAGAGCAATGACACTAAAGAAAAAAAAAATATTTAAAATAGACAGTTATTATTAAAATAGAAATACAATATTATTATCAATGTTTTCTTTATTTGCAGCTTCAGTGCATGTTGTAGCCCGTGAATCAGTTTCAAGACCTAAAACAAAGCATACTGGTCGAGTAAAAAGTTGTATACAACATACAACATGTTGGATGTATGTATTTATTTTATTGTTTGTTTACTCATAACTTTTTACGGGATCATCTGATCGTAATCATAAGATTTTCCATTAGTATAAAAGTTGTTCTCGGTTTTTCAGTGGGAATTAAATACAATTTTTTTCCGTGAGCAACAAGGATTTACTTTTATTGCTAAAAAGTGGAAAACAACTTATTTGAGTCTGTCCCAAGTTGGTTTATTTGTATAATTTAATATTGTACTCTTGGAAGCAACTTCAACAGTACACACTTTTAAGAATCAGAAGTAGTTACCGTTTAAAAAACATACAATAAAATAAACTACTTATTCATATTTAAATTCATCCAATCAGGTCCAGTCTGTAACATTATAAGCATGAAGAATGGACCCTTTCCAAAATTTGCAACTACATCGCAGCAACTGTTGATATGGCTATTATAGATATGGTTGACCTACATATAAATGGAATATTCGCTTTAAAAAAATGATCAAACTTGAAGAAGTCCTGTGTACCTTTGATATATATATATATATATCTATCCCTATATATATATATATATATATATATCCCTAATAATAATATTTGATGATCGTGGGAAGCTCTTAATAAAACTCGTAAGTGTTGTGTATGGTAATCGATATGGAACGATGATTGATTTTATTTAGAAGCGCACTAATATATATACAAAAGCTAGGATAATTATTATTAATAAGAAATAGGTCGAAGTGGCGTGATGTGATTAGTATTGTTCAAATCCGCTATACAGCACCAACGCGCTAGAGACTATAAACTATATTCGAATAGCGCGCTTTATTATACGCTATCGTTATAACGAAACAAGGCGCTCGCGCTAGATGCATATGCTAGGTGTCGTCACAATAGCGTCAGGCGCAACAATATAACGCGGATATGCGCAAAGCGTGTTAACGCGACCGAAAGCGCGCGATGACTGAAGCTTGGCGCTATGCCGCTATCCGCTATACTGTTATAATGACAGTATAGCGGATAGCGGCATAGCGCCAAGCTTCAGTCATCGCGCGCTTTCGGTCGCGTTAACACGCTTTGCGCATATCCGCGTTATAGGCCTACCCAGCCACGTTAGTGGACGCTTGATGCTAAACGTTATATTAATAGCGCGAAGAGAATAATATACAAAGCGCGCTGTATGCGCTACAAGGCAATAACACGCTTTGCTTTGGCGCTAGATGCTATATTATCCACCACTAGATGTGATGTCGCGTGATGTCGCTCTATCTCCTTTCCGCGCGTCTCGTTGTCCCGCTCCGGCGCTAGCGTGATCTGTTTGATTTGAGACGGCGCCCCGCTCATACCGTTCGCGGCGCTCTCACGGAGCGTGCGTGTGCTTCTTTGCCATCGAGACAGTGCGTGTGCGTGATGGACGACGACGAGTGGTGAAGATTTGTGCTGTGCTGCCTGGTGAAGAACGGTGATGCTGCTTCGTGTTTCTTCAGCTCAAACCGTTCTTGTCAGAACGACATCCTCCTTGTTTCTAAACTATGACAGTACGTTGCTCTTTTCAGAGCGGCTTTTTCTATTGTTTCTATAACACACAACGACAACATTTTCAAATATATATTGTGTGCGTTTTATTTATAATCCCTGGTAGTACCGGTAATATGGTAATTGGTAAGGTATGGTACTGTGGTATGTGAAGGTAATCGCGCTTAACTTCTTGTGTGTTTCTGTGCTGCTACAGAAGCATTAAACTTTTTTTTTGGGTGTGCATTATTGGCCGTGAAATACGGGCCGGACACTTTTTGCGCAGGGCAATAATGTACAGCCATACGTGTCAATCATAGACCATATAGAAATGTCAAAGAAAGAGCCTCGTTTCCACATTCCAGTACCCTTTGATCGCAGATAATAATGTCAATATTTCCATTCAACGTACAATCTTTATTTTTCTCAGTGTTCTGTGCCCATTTTTCATTGGTTCGTTTTCGTTACGTTATGGTTTGGGAAGTTCAAAAAATTGAGGTCCACTTATTTAAATTTTAATGTGTCCAAAAAAAAACTGAGTATTATGAGCTTACAGTTACACTACCAAACTACTCTAACGCCACGCATCTGCAAAGCAAAAGATGTATGATTCTAGGATTAAAAACCGCACAAACTGAAATTGTTTTGCTCGTAAGCATTCCCAACTCAAGTTTAATAATTTTGCCGATTGCATTCTAGCCACATCGGGGTGTTTCATGTGAAATTTATCTGTTTCAGGTTCCAGTCACATCAGGCTGCTTATTATGCCCATGATTTTATGTCAGAACCTGCAACTTACTAGTAACAATGCTAGTAAGATAAGTAGATATATCTAGGCTAAGTTGCTACTAAGTAGGAAAAGGAATGCTGATATATGAATTTAAAACGCTCCTTGAGGTAGCCCGGTGTTAAAGAATGGTGGAACAGAATACTGTAAAGGACACTATGGGTAACACCAGCATAAAAGGAATTTGGTAGTATAAAAGTATATCATGTTTAAACTAAAAGATGTTTTGAACTGTTCTAAAGATCTTTTTATAAGAGCTTACTTCTACAATACTATCAGTGTTGGCACATCTATTGAGATCATAATTTCATCAATAAGTGACCTTACAATAATGAATGTTTGGCAAACTGGAGACTATGAAACACAGAGGAAAGTTGTGAAAATTTTTACATAATCATCCACTACTTGCTGACCTGTTTGTAGCCAGCATTTGCAAATGTACATTTCAGTCCATTGAAGTCGCAGGCAGACCACAAATCAACATGTTACATACTTTTCAATTTAATAACTGGTTTTTCATCATTGTAGTTGTGATACTCGTATTAAGGAATAAAAGTCAAAGTAGAAATCATTGTACTTTTTTATTCAAGCACTCATTTGAAAGTCAATTACAAAATTACTGCCACATTCAGAAAGCAAGGATTATATAGGTGAGAAAAATAGGTAAAAAAGTCAGGGCCACTGTTTTCATCCATGTCTGTCCACTGTTGAACAAAGGCCTCCCCCATAGAACGCCACAAATTACGGCTATTAGCCGCTTGTAACCATTGGCTACCCGCGACTTTAATGATGTCGTCAGTCCATCTAGTGGCCTACCAACTCTACGTCTTCCGGTATACTATATCGAAATCTCGAGGTACCACGGTACCTCGAGAACCTTTCTTCCCCATCCAGTTATCGGTTCGTCGAGCAATGTGGCCCGCCCATTGCCACTTCAACTTGCAAATTCTGAAAGCTATGTCGGTGAATTTGATTCTTTGGCGAATATCCACGTTCCAGATTTTATCGCGCAAAGAAACTCCGAGCATAGCCCTCTCCATGGCTCATTGAGTGACTCTGAGCTTGTCCATAAGGGCCACAGTTAAGGACCACGTCTCGGTGCCATATGTCATCACTGGCAACACTCACTGGTTGAAGACTTTTGTCTTCAGGCTCTGCGGGATCTTTGACGAGAAGATGTCGCGTAACTTCCCGAACGCTGCCAATTCGAGTTGGATTCTTCGGGCGACCTCTTTCTCAAAGTTTGACCTACCTAAATGGACAGTCTGTCCCAGGTAAATGTAGTGGTCAACAATTTCAAGCGTATCGTTTCCAACAACTACTGGTACGGGTACCACTGTTTTAAATGTACCTAATTAAACAATGTGTGAAATAAATATAACAGTTTTTACATAAAAATCTTATATACACCTACACAGATACTTAAATTTTCATATCATCATTTAACAAATCAATCAGTTTACTGTTACAAAATATAAGCTTAATATCAAAATTAAGTTTTTGGGATTTACTTTGTTCTAAAGCTTAATTATTTATAAAAATACGCATTTTCTGTACCTACACAGTATGACAATGCTATATTCATACCGCAATTCCAACTACTTAATTGCGGGAAATATATGAATGACAGGAAAAAGTATTCATCTAAGAATAATGTATGGGGTGTGTCAATACTTACAATATTATAGGTTTAAGAACTTCTCTTAAATATTATAATATTATGGGTTCCCACATTAATGTACTTGAATAGACTAGGTACATATATAATTTATGGAAGGGGTTGAGAAAGTGCTCTGTAAACAAATTTCCATAACAACCCGTGGACTGAAGTTTCATGTATTAACAAGATGATAAAATAAAAACTGAATACACATTAGGTTAATATATTATTTTTAACAGTTGAGTATGGTTCATTGATATGATAAAATTTGATAGTTCTTAATATATACTACTATAAAAGTGGTTTTGTTGAGGATCAGTAGCATTTATCGATCTCTCGATATGTTGATAAATTTAATCTAAGTTGTCGACTTTATGACGATACCCCTGGCTTGGATAAAACATTTTCTATTTGTACAATATGGTAATGAATATATGTATACATAAATGGATGTAACTATTACATAAAATACTAATTTTGGGCATATTATTAGGGATTTCAGCATTCGAGAGGGGCACACATTAAAGATTTTCTATATACATTGTGCTGTAGAAGGCTAAAGATATCAATAGATAATAAATTAAATTTGAATGGAGGTAGGTTAGAAAATATTTTTTATACTCTTTTGGTAATGAAGCCGCGCTTGTCCTAATGCAGGTAATTGAACGAGATTAGAAAGTGCTAGGAAGAAACAGACACTGGTACCTAAGTGCTCACTGTAATAAGTCATATGTTTATTCTAATTAACGTGTTATATGTGTGTTCAGGTACACCAGTACCTGCTACTTGACATGCTATGCTATATACTTCTCAGAACTGGACATGCTCTCTAAATGTACCTAAGTCCATCCTTGCTGATGTATGTATACTTCTAAACAGTGGGTACCTAACAAAAGTGTAAGCATCTTGTAATGGGGTGACGGCACCGGTCTCGGACATCGCACTAATGTTGGACATAATATTTTTTCTACCCTCATATGAGTTGACATTTTATTTTGTGATATAGCAATATTTTATCCTTTAGAAAGAACATCCATCTATCAAATTAGACCGTGTTTAAAACACAAACATAAATTGGGCAACACACAACCACAATATTTATAAATGAAATAAAACTTTGGTAAATATCAACAGAAATATTTAATTTATTCATTTAACATTTGGTTTATAAACAACAATGTGCACATAAAAATAAAACTACTATTCAATTTTAAACAATGTTAATTTGTTCAAAAACTTTCTTTGTGGCACCTTTTCTGATCTTTGACCGTGATATCTATACCTTATATCTAGGAAGATCTTAATTAACGATTTAATGACTGATTACATGATAACTTGTGGTTACTGCTAAGCTCGGGATCAGAGAGAATTTATTTAAGTCTTCCAATTCACACATGGCCTTAAAAATGTACAGATAATATGTTATCTATTAGAGAATTTTAATATTTTTTTCCGTCTTTTTCAGTAAATCATTTCTGTGTGGAGGGTTATTTGGGTTTTACTGGCGCCAAAATGCATAGCCTGTACTTCTTCACCCAGATTAGCTTCATAATTTTGCGAGAAATCGCGAGAAAGCTTATTAAAAAATAGGTATGACAACAAATGTATATTGAGAACGCATCACATCAATTTGTTACTTGACATTCAGCCAATCTCAAAAGGTACAGCCCAAACCTTAAGATGCTTGGTTTCTAAAGCCCGGCAGCAAATAGGAGCTCTTCAAGGGTTAGGTCAAAAGGTGGAATGTTGGGACATGGTGGTTGTAACTGTACTTACGCGAAAGCTAGATACCTACTCCTGCGGGGCTTACTTTACTAATAGGGATCATGACACACTGCCAACACTCCAATAGTTCTTCGAGTTTATAGAGAAGAGGGCATTAAGCTTCGAAGAAAGTCTCCAGGCTGAAGGTAAGTCTTCCAAACCATATGTAAACAATCATGCCAGTGTATCCCCTGTTTTGAGTTGTAAATTCTGTGAGGCAACAGATCACAAGATGTATTCATGCAAAAAATTTCAATCTTTAAATATAAATGAAAAAATGGCCTTTGTTGACAAAAATATATTGTGCAAGATTTGCCTTAACTTACATAACAGTAAATGTAGATATTTTTTAAATGTGGAGTGTGCAAAAGCAAAACTCATCACACAGTGCTCCATGAGGAGAGAAATCAAGCTGTGAGTTGTCAAAATAGCACAACCTCCAATGAAGTACTATTACCAACATTAAAGGTTAAGTTTCCTACCAAAGATGGCTCCTATGTTGTTGCCAAAGGGCTGTTAGATAGCGGAAGCCAAACAAATTCTATCACCTCCGATCTAATGTGCAAGATAACCTTGCCCACATTCAAACATGAGGTCAAAATATCAACCTTAGGTCAAAATGAGAAGTTACTTACCAAGGCTGCGCATATAATGTTCAATTCATTGCACGATCATTATAATTGCAATGCATTATTTTCTGTGGTAGACAACATTACTTCCTTTCTGCCACAGAACAAATTTGATATAACAAATATTAATATACCAGACAATGTTGAACTTGCCGACGATGAATTCAATATACCAAGCCAAATCTCTTTCCTTCTCTCTGCTGAAGTATTCTTCAAAATGCTTCCAGACAAAATAGATTTAGAGGAAGGAAACTTGTGCTTATTATCAACAAAATTCGGCTATGTGCTATCTGGGAAAATAAATAGGGACAATATATGTCTTTCGAATGTTTAAAATAAAAATGTTACTTTGCATGCTGTCACTAGTCAAAATGATAATGTAGATCTCCTGCAAAAATTGTGTGACGAACAACACATTCCTGAAATTAGCAAGGAGGAAATAGTGAAGCAGGACATCTGTGAAGCCGAGTTTCAAAAATCGGTACAAATAATTAATAATCGTTTTCAGGTTCGGCTACCCTTGACGGTGCCGATTGAAGGTTTGAGATTAGGCGAATCATTTGACATAGCGCTGTAAAGATTAAACCATTTAACAAAAAGATTTTCTAAAGATCCTAAGCTCAAACAGTCATACACTAATTTTATTGAAGAATACATCAGTTTGGGGCATGCTGAGGTTATCAATTTGGCTGCAGCTAATATTGATCAATTTTATTTCTTGCCTCATCACCCTGTCATAAGAGAAAGCAGCCAAACAACAAAACTGAGGGTTGTTTATGATGCCAGCGCCAAAACAAAATCATACTTAAGTCTCAATGATATCTTGCATACTGGGCCCGTAGTACAAAATAGTTTATATGACATACTTGTGTTGTTCAGGTCATTCGAAGTCATAGCCCTATGCGATATTCGCCAAATGTACAGACAGATTAAAACAAATTGTGCTCAAAATCACTTGCAAAATATACTGTGGAGGGCTAATATTAATGAATCATTAATGTGTCTACAGCTGCAGACCGTCACCTACGGAGTCAGGAGCTCCAGTTTCCTCGCGACACTATGCCTAGTAGAACTGGCTAAGAAGTATGGAGATTACTATCCCCTGGCTACAGAGGTGTTGATGAAAAACACTTACATTGATGATTGCATCTTCGGTGCCCAGAATATAATTTGTTAAGGCTAGGCAGCTTTGAACTGCATAAATGGAGCTCAAACAACTAACAGATCTTATCCAATATTCCACCAGAGAGATAAGTGTTTCGCAGGACTCATGAATTTAATAGTGACTCAGTATTAAAGGCTTTGGGTTTACTTTTAGACATTGAGAGTGATAACTTTCGAATTTGTAAACCATCAGGGAACATTCCGTCACAATGGACTAAGCGAACCGTTTTAAGTTGTATAGGAGCATTTTATGACCCTTTGGGATTGGCTGGGCCTATTGTGACAAGAGCCAAAGAGCTCATGCAAAATTTTTGGAAAGAAAATTTACAACGGGATTCCCCCCTCGGTGGTTGTTTGTTAAGATTATGGAACAATTTCTTTGCTGACTATAATGAATATGGAACCAATAATTGTAAACAGAAATTTAAAAATGTATGATGCGGATTATGTGGACTTAATTGGTTACTGTGATGCTTCGGCCATTGCATATGGTTGTTGTGTTTATTTAAGAGCAATTCATGGAAAGGAAGTGCATGTTTCCTTAGTTTGCAGCAAGTCAAGAATTACCCCAATAAGCAGTAGCTCTAAGTTAACTATTCCTAGACTTGAACTAAATGGTGCAGTTTTGTTTTCCAAATTGTTTCTAAAGGTTATGTCAATATTTAATGATGTTAATTTTAGACATAAGTATCTATTTACAGATTCACAAATTGTACGTTATTGGTTAAAATCTGTCAAAAGTCCACAATATATTCAAAATAGAGTAAATATTATAAATGAAAATACAAGTCAGTGTAAGTGGTACCATGTCACCAGCCATAATAATCCAACTTATGCGCTGTCTAGAGGGATTAACCCCACACAATCGTCATCCCTGGATATTTGGTGGCAAGGACCACAAGAGCTTTTTAATATTGACTTTGTTCCAAGGGAAATAAATTTAAGCAAAGTAATAGAAACAAATTGTTGTTCATGACTATAATTTTTTCTCTCGTAAATTTGTAATTTTGTAATGTAATTCGCCTAGCAGGCGTCATTGCAAACTTAGCAATATTAAAATTATAAGGTTGCGTCGTCATTTACAAGTTTAAAACCAATTGCAAAATTGGTCTTGTTTGTAGTACAACGCAAGTTGAACTATAGGTGTCGCTCCATCCCAAAACGATGGTTGCATGAAGAACGAGAGCAAGAATTACAGTTATGAGTCATTGTGTCATGTTAGCTCAATTGGTTAGAGCATACCCCGGCTAAAGGGGTGGATGGACGCGGGTTCCAATCCCGCACATGACTATAATTTTTTCTCTCGTAAATTTGTAATTATAAATAATTATTTTATATTTTGGCACTAGATCTGCTTTGTTCTTGACCCGATGCGATTTATAAAAAATTAAATCTGTAATTGTAGTGTAAATTATATGCCTTTGTAAGTATATTTGTGTTAAACTATTTGCTAGTAGTATTTAAAGTTCAAAAATTTTGTCTTAGGTTTTCGCGATTGTTACACATAGTAATTAAACAACTTTAAACGGTTTAAGGCCTAATTTCACCATACCATGTTTGTTAACGCTAAATCAGGCATTAGCTAATGGGTCTTTAAAAATAACAGAGCTGTTAAATCAGTCTACGTTCTATGAAGTTAACTGAATTAATCATCCATTAACAGTTGGTGGGACACTCGGTTCAGTTAACAGTCCGTTAAAAGGATTAACAAGGCGTCAAATAAATAACAGAGTATGGTGAAACTAGGCCTAAATCGCGTATATTTTTCATTATTTTATCCCGACGTTTCAAACACTTTGCAGTGATCGTGGTCACGGGGTGACTAATTGATTTTATTTGTCACATGAGTTATTAAGAAATTATTTGGTCTACCGTCAGAAATTGTTATATTAATCATAACGTTCCCTATTCACGCAGTATTCGCTCACAGTGTCCAGAGGTCTTGCAGATTTATGTCGGCCTTGGGATTTAATTAATTTGACGTAATAACTCATGTGACAAATAAAATCAATTAGTCACCCCGTGACCACGATCACTGCAAAGTGTTTGAAACGTCGGGATAAAATAATGAAAAATATACGCGATTTAAACCGTTTAAAGTTGTTTAATTACTATGTGTAACAATCGCGAAAACCTAAGACAACATTATGTTACGGTATACGGGCCGAAAACAGCAAATGAAATAAGACAGTGGGAGTACTTCAAGATCAAGCGCGTGAGACTCCTAACATCGCTTAACTTCCTCAAGCGGTGCAGGGATAATAATATCATACCAGTGTGCGTGAGAATTTCCCCAAAAAAGGACATTACTGGAAGCGCCGACATACTCCGTCAAACAAGTAAGAAATTATTATGTCGAAGCATAAGCCAACATCGTTTTGATATTTACAAAATCAACCAAACCATTGAGATTCAATCCATTGAGTTAGAAAAAGCACTATCAGCGTCGGATTTCCAAAAATGCATGCAAACGACTAATAATCGCGCCGCTGCTAAATATGACGAGTTCAAAAACCGTAAGATCAGAAAATATGAAAAACTTGCGACCAAACAATTGCCAAATTTGGAACGAAGCGTAACCTCGCGACCGTCAAAAACAGCTGATAGTGTCATAAACCTATCAAAACAAACAATAAACCCGGTTGCCCTTCAGGCCCTTGAAAATGGATTTAACTACGCGGTTTCCCCAAGATCGGTGCCTTTTGAAGAGATAATCTGCTCTGTGGAACATTGTCTGGCCAAAAATTGTGTAAAAAGGGAAGATTTGGAGGCGTTACGCCAAGATGTTTCTGCTGTTTTGCGTCCAAGTAAAGCGCCCACACCGAATCTACCTCGTGAACAATACCTTGAACTGACCAACCTACGCAAGAACCCAGACATAACCATTATTCGAGCAGATAAAGGCAATTCCACTGTGATCATGGATACGTCGGATTATAACCTAAAAATAAAAGAACTTTTGTCGGACGAGAGCACATATAAACCAGTAAAAAGCGATCCAACAGCTAAAATGGTAACAAAAACTAAGGAAATAATTTGTGAACACTCCGATACTCTTGGGTTAGACGTCACGGCACTGGTACCTTCGTGTGTGAAACCACCAAAACTGTATGGATTACCAAAAATACACAAGACAGACGTTCCTTTGCGCCCAATTGTAAGCCAAATTGACTCGCCAACATACAAACTAGCTCAACACCTTGCTAAAATACCCTCTCCACTTCGCGGTCAAACTAGTGCGCATGTCAAGGATTCTTACCACTTTGTCAGTCAAATGAAAAATCTACAATTGAATGATGATGAAGTTATGGTTAGCTTTGATGTACAGTCGTTATTCACCAGCCTACCTGTACATGATTGCATTGAAATTGTCAAGAAAAGACTTAGTGAGCATGACCTTCCCATGGAATATGCAGAATTACTGGAACAATGCCTAACATCTGGCTATCTATTCTGGGAAAACGACTTCGAGGAGAGAGCTCTCTCCACAGCTGTGGCTATGCCAAAGATCTACAAACGGTACGTAGATGATACTTTTACCATCCTTCCCAGTAATAAAGTTTCTGCATTTCTAGACCATCTAAACTCCTTACATAATAAAATTCAATTTACAATGGAGCCTGAAGTTAATAAATGCTTAGCTTTTATTGATGTTTTAGTTATCAGGAATCCTGACAACTCCCTTAGTCATACAGTGTATAGGAAACCCACCCATACAGATAAATATCTCAATGGTAACTCCCATCACCATCCATGTCAGTTGGCTACCGAAGGCAAATCTTTGTTACAGAGAGCACATGGCATCTGCGACACTGACCATCTCAAGGAGGAGCTTCAGTATGTAAAACAAGTACTGCGAAGCAATAATCACAAGCTCCCACGAATGCGTCACAGAAGCCGGCCCAAGCCTTCCACAGTTGAGCGACAACCTGCCATCTTACCTTACATCAAGGGTGTCACGGACAAAATTGGTAATATCTTAAGACGAGCTTCAATAAAAACTTACTTCAAGCCGCACAAGAAGATCAACCAATTTTTAAGACCTGTTAAGTGCAATATTCCCTTACAAGATGCAGGTGTTTACAAACTTGATTGTGAATGTGGGCTGTCATACATTGGGCAAACAAAGAGGAGCGTTGGAATCCGAGTAAAAGAACACATTGCTGACATGAAGAACAGACGCTCAACCAAGTCTGCGGTTTGTGAACATGCCCAGGACAAACCCAACCACTACATTCGGTTTACCGACAGAAGTTTAAGTTTAGAGACCCGGTTTATGCCAAGAATGTTACGCGAGGCTATTGAAATCAAAAAGTACCCAAATTTCAATAGGGATGATGGTTGGCAAGTACCACCTGATTGGGATCCTGTTATCAAATTAATTAAATCCCAAGGCCGACATAAATCTGCAAGACCTCTGGACACTGTGAGCGAATACTGCGTGAATAGGGAACGTTATGATTAATAAAAAAATTTCTGACGGTAGACCAAATAATTTCTTAATAACTCATGTGACAAATAAAATCAATTAGTCACCCCGTGACCACGATCACTGCAAAGTGTTTGAAACGTCGGGATAAAATAATGAAAAATATACGCGATTTAAACCGTTTAAAGCTGTTTAATTACTATTCAAAAATTTTGTTCATAAATCAAAGTGGAAAATTAAGTATAAGTATGGAATACAATTTGGCCCGCCAATTTATGTTTGTAATAAACATCAAAAACGTACTAAGCCAAATTATATAAAGTAAATGTTATATAGTCTATGGTTTTTTCTAATATATATTCTCTCGCGACGCATCGTCCGGCATATCGCGCGTCGTTTAGCACCCCGGCGCGACTCGCAGCGCGGGTTAGCCGTCCGCCGTCCAGGCGATCCATTACTTGTCGGTTTTTCATCAAGGATTAAAGGCGAGCGCGCGGCCCTCGGCGCGGCTCGCGCTACCACGCGCCCACCCCCCTATCCCACAGATTAAAGCGTCAATTTTTAGTTCAATTTTCTATTTGAAACACATATACGTGATGGAGTGGAATAATTAAATGATTATGGACTTTATTCGACTATATGAAGAGGAACCGGTTATATGAAATCTTAAAGATGCAGGTCACAAACACCGCATACGCGGGCGGCGCAGGCGGATGGTGCGGTCTGCGCTATCACGTGTCGTTTATCACCACAGGCTCGTGTCCGGGCTAAGACGAGACAAGCCTACACGGATGACGATCCCTCGTCTGGCTCGTGTTGGCGCTCGCCGTTTATCTCCACCTTGAGTGATTAGGTGCTCGCGACACACGGTGGATGTTGCAGTGTCAGGATATGTTCGGTATTGATAATAAAATAAATAATGTAACCCATTCCTATTACTTGATACACAAAGTAGCAATATATCATGGATATGTAGCATCCACTCTAAGTTATGGCATAATGTTTTGGGGAAATACTACTGACAAGCAGATCATTTTCGTAGCCCAAAACAAATGTCTACGGTCTATGTTTGGCATAATGACAGACGATTCGTATGAACCTTACTTTCGTAAGTATAAAATTCTAACAGTTCCATCGCACATAAGTGAGGTCGCAAATTTTTTATATGTAACCCTCATTACATTACATTTAAACCTACTGGTAGCAGACGTCAAAGACCTAGAGACAGCCCATAAATGCAGAAGCCTTCTTAAGAGAATAAGTGTTAACTGTATGGCACATTCATTCTATAACAAAATTTCATTACCAGTTAGAGCTCTTAACGATAATAAACGTTTTAAAACTGCCCTTAATGGCCTCCTTGATGAAAAAGCATACCATGACTTAAGAGATTTTTTTGAATGCAAAGAGAGTGCAGTAATAATTTTAATATTATATAATGGAGTTTGTTTTGAATAACCTTTTTATTTTTTTTATATTGACAATATTAGTTCATAATTTTTTATTGTGTAATTTTCGTAATTCGTGACCTAATTATAATTTTTTTATACATAAATTGAATGATTATTTTTATTTAATGTCATTATTTAATTTTGTAATGAAATGTTGATATAATTTTATATAATAAATTATATAATCTTATGTAAATAATAACTAAATTTGATAAGGCGAAAAATGGTTGTACTATTCCTAATTGTCATCATTGCTTTCAATTCAATTAATGAATATGAAAATCAAACTAAGTAAAAAAATGCTCATGTGAACGATTGCGAAACACGAGTAGAAGAGCAAGATGTTTTTGGAGCGCTCGTAGCGAAGTTTGCTCAGCTTTTCTTAACCGATTAGCTAAGTTAAGCAAAGTCCGCAGCGGTCTTGACTTGGATGGGTGACCATTACTACTGAGCGCTTCAGTGCTTCGGAGGGCACGTCAAGCCGTCGGTCCCGGTTGTATTTTTAGGATGGCAGTCGTCATAGCAAGGTTGTAGGGCATTTTACGAATGCCCACCTGGCTAGCTATCACCCACAAGTAGAAAATCTGTCGCCAAGCACCTAACGTTGTGTTCTAGGTTAGCCTGAACAATATCATCGACCACATCACCACTTACCATTAGGTTACATAGTGGTCAAAGGCTATCCGCTGTAATGCAAATAATAATAAAAAAGCGTACACGACTCTAACGCCACGCATAATTATTAGAAACAGACATATGATTCCAGAGATAAAAGTGCTCAAACTAAATTTTCTTTCACTTGTTTTGCTTGTATGCACCCCTAACGCAAGTTTAATACATTTTCCGATGGCACTGTAGCCACACCGGGGTATTTAATGTGAAATTTATCTGTTTCAGGTTCCATTCACATTAGGCTGTATAATCTGTATATTTTGAGAAATCAACCTGCAACTTACCAGTAACAAGGTTAGTAAATGATTTTATGTATAGGCTCAGTTGCTACTAACTAGGAAATGGAATGCAAATATTGAAAATTAATTTAAAACATTCCTTGAGGTAGCCCGGTGTTAAAAGATTGAACATAATACTTTAAAGTACACAATGTATAACAACACCAGCAAAAAAGAAACAAGGCAGCATAAAAGTACATCAGTTTTAAATTAAAAGTAATTTTCAATTGTATCTTTTAATAATTGTTTACTTCTACAATACTATCAGTGCCGGCATATCCAATGAGATCATAATTACATGAATTATCAATAAGAGATCTTACAATAATGAATGTTTGGCAAACCGGCGACTTTCAAAGAGGAAAGTTATGCGAATTATAACATTCTCATTCACTGATTGTCAACCCATTTCTAGACAGCATTTGGACATGTTCATTTTAGTCCACTAAGCACACAGGTGGACCACAAATCAATATGTTGAAAAAAATGGTTATTCATAATCTTAGTTGTAATATGACCGTAAGGAATAAAAGTCAAAGTAGAAATAATTGTATTTTATTCAAGCACTCATTTGTAAGTCAATTAAAAAAACTCCCACGTTTAGCTAACAAGGGTTATAAAGGCGAGAAAAAAGGGCAAAAAAGTCGGGGCTACATTTTAATTGTATTTTTCAACACCCTCGTGACATCTCCATGTTCAGGTATGCCCTCCTTAACGACCTCCTTCCAAATAGCTAGCTATTTGGAATGTTCTATGCGGTGTTACAACTGGCTCACTTGATGTGGAGAGGCCTGGCTGCACCATCAAAATCTGTTGATACTGTTCGTAAATAAACACCTTGGTTGATTCACACGCCTACCTCGTCCTTTCCAACTTTTGTCGAAATAAGAATCTGCTCTACTTACATCAGGACCAATTCTCTCATGGTCGTTTTGGTACGACCAATAATCTCTCAAAGTCGCCAGCCGCAGCTTAAAATAATCAACAGTTTTATATCTGCAATGTCTTTCGTAATATTAATACCCATATTTTAATATTATGGCAGATCATAGATTGAGTTTCAATGAGCTCCGCCACGTTGCGAGTCTTATTATAAAGTTTTTGTTTTTTAAAAAGGATACGGTGATCTGCTGACGATATTTGTAGCTTCCTTTATTGTTGATAGAATCCAATTGTTATCTCTGCAATCCTCTTTATCATTCATTCATACAGTTTGTTAAATCAGTTCAACCTCGCCCGACGACCTACCGAAAACATTATTACGAAATATCGCTTCGGACCTAGCGCAAGCTAACGGGGTAACGTTCCTAACTATTCATCCTTACCAGTACCATACATACCAGTATAATGCACCTGTTAGACGTCGGAATTGATTCCCCATTCAAAGTCTTCTACAATGCAGAAATTGACTCATTGATGATGAGAAATCTTGGAAAACTAGTTACCATAAACGATCTCGCTGAGCTCATAGGACACACATTCAACAAAGCCATGACGCCAACAAACAATATAGGTAAATGTATTTAGGAAAACCGGCATCTTCCCATTTGATTGAAACATTTTCAGCGAAGATGGTTTCCTGCCCAGCTCTGTGACATATCGTCCAGATCCTGGATCTTCAATTATTGAAACTAGAAACATTGAGAGTAGCCACGACAGTCCTTCGGTTTTGCAAAATAATTTTGATATACTCCACTTAGATCAAACCCCTTCCGATGAAGAAACGCTATCTCGAAGCGGCTTGGACCCTAGAAATATACCCAGAGATTTAATGTAGCAGTTTGCAGCAACAGAAGGTTGAATGTAATCACCCACCTGATCCTCATTTTACCCAAACTGCCACTTTCGGAGATTCAGTGCAACTCGATTGAATCTCTGATATCGACATCGACATCAACTACAAATTCCTTAAAGTATCTATCAAAACTCCACCTAGAAAAAATACACGGAAAAGAAAAACGGCTTGAAAAATACATTTTGTTGAGAAAAGTAACATCTAGGTACTACTTTCTACTCATGAAACAATGCAACGGCTAAATTTTGTAGCACTGTAAAAAATACTTTAATTTCTATGTCGTATTGTCAATTATGACGGAATCGTATCTATACATGCGTAGCAATGAAGTGAATGATATAAAAGGTTTCTGTATTAAAAAAAATGTTTCATGTGAAATGTTATAATTTATTATATACGTTGATAATTTTACATTATCTGATGATACTGATGATGCCTGAATTTTGATTACCTAGAAATCAGGTAATGTAAAATGATCTGTATTTGAAACCAACCACAAAACCTAACCTTGTTTTCGAAGTTTGTTGCCTTCCCATTGATTGCTACCTGTCTTACTTCCTCATTTTTCAAGTGGAAGCATAAGAAAGAACACTAGTTTAAGCTTCCAATCAAGTGCACTGACATGACGAATGGAAGAACGGTCTGTGTATATTTTTTATTTTAATATTTTTTATCAGCTCCTAAGAGCTTAAATAATTTAGGTTATATTACTTACATGGGTCGAAAGTAAGGTGAAATGTTACAAAGGTAACTTTAATGCGACGTTGATGAGGATACGTTTTGTCATTGATGTCTTGATAATGGCAGAAGAACTATTATCGCCATCTATGAGGTTCTTCCATTAATAAAAGTTTATTTTATCAAAATTCGCCTCAATAACGAAAAACTGGTTTTTGTAACAATGTCAACGATCAATGGAAGTCTCTTTAGCCGAGACACCAAATAAAATTGTTAATTAACATTACGTTACCGCTATGCCAATGAAAACCTGATTTTCGTTATCTAAATATTGTCTATCTCTCAAATTAAAAATCTCCTTCTGACGTAAATTGCCTCATGGGGTGCCGGGTCAGAATTGCACCTCCCCATATCAACACATGGGTGTCGTAAGAGGCGACTAATAGGGAAAAATACTGGAAGGTGGGCAGCAGCGCCTTCTAATGAACTGCCAACTTACACTACGATTCACAAGACGCCTGCCAAGTGTGGAGATTATGGCAAATAACCCCCTTAATAGGGGAGGCTGTGTTCAGCAGTGGACGATCCAGCTGTTACAGATGTAGAGAAAATTAGTAGAAACGATGATATAAAATATTAGTTTTTAATAATTGTATTCTAATGTTAAATTTATATTGTAAACACACCTTTTGTATTGAAACTAATATGTAGTTATACCGTGTTTATGAAATAAGGTAATTGCTCTAAATCCATGGACATAATAATTCGTGTCCGTGCAATACCTTATCCGAATGACAAACTTGTCAGGTACTATGTCAAAGTCAGAAACATCGCGAACAACAATATAACCGAGCTCCAACTTTTTTTTCGTGTCGCGGATCTTATTTTATTGTTTTTTTTTCAATCAAGCCAGTTTTGAACAGCACTGACCATAATTAGCAAAATTATGCGATTTTAGCATAATTAGTTATAATTAAGGGTCTAGCAAATTATGGCGCAGATTTGAAAAATAGCAGATTTTGGCAGAATTTCTAAAATATCCGCAGAAATTTAGCATGATAAAGAAGAACTGTCAAATTAACTATTTTTCACTTGAGAGCGGCGCTATAAATGTTTAAAAAGTTCTACCGTGTATGAATAATCTACGATTTCTTCTTACTACGGCAGCCTTAAGTGCAATTTAGGGGAATTCTCATAAAATGTTTTTTTTCTTTCGTGTTGTATGTAGAGTACATTTTCTGCGTAGTTGCCGTCAAGTCGTAAGTCATTTTTTTTTATGCACGTTAAGATTAAAAACAATGAAAACAAAATAAGATATCGTTCTGAGTGTTAGAAGTATCCAATGTTTTCGTCATTGTTATCAAGATCCAAGGATGAAGACAATGCAGCTTTTTGTGAAGCATGTAATAAGAAATTAGTCTCACGAAATTCAGTTCTTAAAGATCAATATACACTCAGTAAAACACAGATAAAGTATAATTGGATACTCTGGTCAGTCATCGGTAAGTGATTCTACCTATACTTACGTTTCTTGTTTCAGTGCCTTTTCACATGTCCTTTCAGGGGCGAAGTGTATGTAAATATACCGATACGTGTCAAAGATAACGTACATGCCCATAAAATTTCGCCGCTGGGTACACGGCAACCAGGAAGCTTGAAAAGGCTCTTCTTGTGATCACAAACCTACTTGTCTGTGATTGTGATTTAGGTAAACACCTATGTTTATTTTTTAACCTATGTTCTGATTATTGCGAAGACGTATGTAACAGAAGACGCAAAGAAAGATCAAAATTTGTACATTTATGGCAGAACATAGTTTACTATTTGTATTTATGGGTTATTTGAGTAAGTTACATGGAAAATGTCTTCATGATTCAGAAATTACGAAGTCGTTTACGTGCAAACGAACGAAAGCTGCTGCTTCAACATACATATTCTGAAACCAGAAGTGGAAAAAGAAATGCGAGCTGAATTAGCTTCTTGTCCCAAATATACGCTCCGGAAAACCTTTCTTTTCAGTTGTCATTGACGAAAGTACCGATGTTACTCGAACGAAGGTTCTATTCCATCTGTAATCATAAAATATTGCTACGAAAAAAAAACAAATTCAGCAAGTAAACAAGAATTTTTAGACATTAATGAATTTAGAAGGCGAGTCAGCCCAGAATCTGATGTTCTGTCACAATCACTTGCATATGCTTACTTGGATATAAAATACTGTATTGGATTTGGTGCCAATACGACAAATGTAATGTTTGGACGTGAAGTTGATATCTTTGTGTAGATACGAGAAATTAATCCACATTACATCCTCGTATAATGTGTTTGTTGCTTTAGCTGGAACTCATGCTAGTAAAAGTACATTACCAAGAAATTTGAACCTAAAATAAATATTATATTTCAAGTTGTGAGTACTTCACAGTACAAAGAGTGAACAAAGTTTCTGCAGATATGCTAGTACATATTTTACGTGTATACACGAAGATTTGTATTCGACAAGCACAAATACTTTGGATTTATAGCCGATATCATCAGTGAGTTCTTTGCCTCTATCTGCAATATATGTTGGAGTGCATGTAAGCATACTAATTGAATCATTAGCTCGAGATGCAGAACAAAAAATATAAATCACAGCATATACCTTACATGAATTCAGTCATTTTGATCCAACTTTGTGTTGAAAAAAACGACAAAATCGACATGTTTAAGCAAAAACGTTTTCTTGACACTTTGTACACACGTTTCCACAAGACGTTGTGTACAAAAGGATTTCACAAATTTGGCCAAAACTGTTTTTCTCAATTTCCAAATTTGGTAAACGAATCTGACACGCCAGCAAGTGACTCCGAATATAGGGAGCTTAAATTGTATAAAGCAGTGGCAGATCTTTTATAAACAAGAGGAACTACTGCTGAACCCACACCAATGAATACTAAAAGATTTTGGGGGCAAACCGTAGGTGTGTTCCGGCAGCTGTCCTTGAGAGCCAGAGTAAATCTAGGTTAAGCCTGTTGACACCTTCGACCACATCATCACTTACCATCACGTGAGATTGTGGTCAAAGGCTAACCTATCAGCAATAAAAAAAACAAAAAAAAAAACTAAATGTGCAGCCTGGGGCTCCTGGACTGATTATACTAGGATAGGTCCGCGAGCGTAGGAGAATCTCTGGCGTGTCAAAAGTTTAGAATACCCATTTTCATTATATACCACGTCTCCCCCAACCATTGTCAATTAGATTAAGACTTTCAAGGAAAATATATTAACAGTACCATTCTATCCTTGTTTCACTTCCAAAGTAGTATTATTATATGTTCTGTGTGCAAAGTCCTCAGCCTGCAGGCCAACCCCCACTAAACTACGCACCCGCAGTGCGTAGAATGTCAAATGGACGGACGAGGTTCGAATCCTCCAGTCACTCCATTATAGGTTCCTATGATCTCCAAAATTCATTGGATTCGTTACTAAATGTTACGCAATTTTGAAGCAATGATGGCCTAGTAGCAAGGACTGCTGGGATTGGTCCATAGTTTGATTCTCCCCACGAGCGCTACCCACATGGTGGTAGATTATTTCGTAAATATTTGCCTAGCTAGTTACTACAAGTAGAAAATCTGTCGCCAATCACTTAAAGGTTTGTTCAAGCAGCTATTATATAGAGCCAATTTCCGTTCAAGGATAAGCAAATTTATCATCTATGACCACTTCGTCAGTAACCAGCAGGTGAGACAGTGGTCAAAGGCTAAAAAGCAACTGTTTAAAAACCTATAATTTTTTATTTCGGTTTTATACTACAGAATCAAAAAGTAGTTTTCCTGTACAAAGACGAAAAATAATTGACTTGGAATATTTTTATAACATACTTCGAGAAATATGCGATCATAATATGCGAACATTGTTCATCGGATGTACATTGAACAAAGTTAACATAATATCAGAAAAAGGAAAAAGGAACATTTCATCTTGATTCTGACACTAAAACAAAACTAAATTGCTTCACAGTCCATTCGCACGCACCAACAATCGCGTTAACTCCTTTTATTACGTTCCACAACTGCTTTTAATAATACCCTTGAACTTCAACCCTACTTTAACCTATTCACTACTACTATCTATTCACCACTATTTTCTGCGATCTGTACCTTTCCTGGACATTACATTATTTTTTAGCTTATAAGTGTAGAATTTTTTTTTATGCCTGGTAGGTAAGTCTTTGACCACTATCTCACCTGATGGTAAGTGATGATGTGGCCGAAGATGTTGTTCAGGTTAACCTAGAATTACTGGCTCTCAAGGACTACTGTCGGAACACACCGTTAGGTGCTTGGCGACCGATTTTCAACTTGAGGGTGGTAGCTAGCCAGGCGGGCATTCGCAAAATGCCCTACCACCATGCCATAACGACTGCCATCCTAAGACACCGGAACCAGGACAGAACCGGGATCCACGGCTTAACGTGCCCTCCGAAGCACGGAAGCGCTTAGTAGGATGTCACCAGCGGTCACCCATCCAAGTCATCAATCTGAAAACAAAGGAATCAATGCAGCAGACCATGTATCCTATAAAAATTATAGCGGTTCTTCTACGGGTATGGAGTCTAAAATTTTTAATGTAAGAAGGTTTTAAACAGTCTATACCTGTGTACAACATTATATACGAACTTATCGTGACGGAAGGAGAAAAATAAATTGGACGTGCATACACCAATTACACCGTAGAAAAAATCTAATGTAAAAATCACATTTTTAGAAAATTGTAAAAAAGCTGGAAAATATAACTACTAAGATAAAACTATACTAGACTATACAAAGAAATGAATAATCGCTCAAAGAATCCTTGCTATCTTAATAGTAATTTGCTTATCCATAAATCAGCACATCGTTAAAGATGAAAACTTTGACACATAAGTAAATAGTCTGTATAAAGATATCGTTAATTCATACAATCATGCATTATGACACAGGATCAAATATAAACGCTATTGCAGCTAGAGCTAGAAGTCTGATGCACAATATTGATAATAATAGAGTCATTAAACAACATTAGTTGGTGGGAAACACATCAACTTTGCCTTACGTCAGGGTTGTGAATCAAGATGAAACGCTGCTGTGGTATCATTTAACACAAAGCGCCCCCTTTCCACTGTACATAGATCTATTTTTGGAGCAAGTCCAAGGTCACTTGTGAAGAAGTTAGCAAAGAAGATTTAAGCAGTGAATATCGATTTAAAATATAGATTTAAATGTTTAAGACAGAGTAGAAAACTGTTGAAAGATACAAAGGAAAGCGGTAAAGATTAAGGTGAAGTGAGCGAGCAAAACTGTAATTTTGAAGTGATCTTTTATAAAAACCGCAGACGTTACAGATATAAAATTAATATATATTATTCTTCAGGATATAAGCTATAACGTAGATGTTTTGAAAACGCGATTTTTAATATTTCCCTCGATAGAAAAAAATCGCGAAAAAGGCTCTGAAATTTTCTTTAATTAGGGTATGTGTCAATACAATAAGTTCAATTAATTAATAAAGTATATGTAATTAATATTTAAGGCATAATCAAGTGGTTGTTCGGTTTTTTGCGTTTTAATAAACCTTATTATTTTATAAATTTATTTACTCTTTGTCGCTTACGTTATTCCATTATAAGCAACTTGCGTTGTTCTATTTCATTCGCTCGCATGCGATACGAGATCTCTTCGTCCTACGCGCTCAGTCCGGGGGAGAACGTAATGCTGGGTGGACCTGTGTTGCTTTCATCGGCTAAGATCTTGAACTTCCGCGAGTGGACAGTATTTTTTTGAAATGGATAACAAATGTTTATAACGTACTGTGATGTACCGGAGAATGAGTCTGCACCTCAGAATACAGAACAATCCAGAAACCGTAAACGCGCTTGAAAGTGAGGCGATCACAACAACTCCAAATTGGAGTGGCTCGATATCTAGTCAGTCAGTCGATGGCCGACGCGCGCAGCGGTAATTCATGTTTGCAGTTGTCAATTTTTAATTAATTATGCCGACTTGTCGTTCCCACCTGCAAAAATGCTGCTGCGACTGCGAAGAAGTCGCATGGGATCACGTTTCATCTGTAAGTAGTACATTTCCAATTCATTTTATTAAAATATTGAATTTAATGTGCATATTGTAATTGTCATAGAAATTCATGCGTTCCTTTTGTAAGTGTTGCCACAGGATAACGGAATATTTTACCCAACTTTTTTAAATTTATTTTTGATTGAATTTTTATTTTCTGAACATAATGACGCGATTGTTTTGTAAGTGTTGCCACAGAATAATGGAATATTTATCCAACATATATATTTTAACCAACTTTTTCATAATTACCTAATATTAGATTTTGTGAAACTGGAAACTATCTCCTTGATGTTGATGGGAAATTGGGTAGTACATAGTGAAAGTCGCTTCGTGGGAGTTAAATTACGACTATGTGAGCTGAATCCATACTCCATACTAATATTATAAATGTAAAAGTGTGTTTGTATATTTATTTGTTCTTCTTTGTCCTTCTTTCACGCAGCAACGGATCGACGGATCAAAGTGATTTTTTGCATAATCTGTTTAGTTCAAATGCATAAAATTGAATATTTTTAGTTAGTATACCTACTTAAATAAGAAGCACGACTGCGTCATAAAATGTGATTGGGAAATTTTAGCTTTCCAGTTGATGAAGAAAGGAAGTCGCAATGGACAAAAATAATGCAAAAAGTACGGCTAGATGAGTTCTGGAAACCATCAAAGCGGAGTGTAATTTGCTCAAGTCACTTTGCCGAGCAATACTTATATTGCACGAAAAGTGGTCTGAAAAGACTAAAAAATGAAGCTTTTCCAAATAAGGTACTTGTCTCTATTTTATTCATTTATTTAATATCATCTTTATACCTATAATATGCTATTTTTGTAAATTTTATGATGACTTAAAGAAACTCACCTATAATGGTTCTTTTCCCTTCTTGTCTATGTCATCTCACTGGTGCACTGCTGAGAAAAGGTCACAGATGCAACTATAAAAATGTACTTACTATTTCAGAATTTGGCTGTAGCTCCAGCAGGAATGACCGAAACACCCGCGGAATTATCGGGTCTTCCAAAACCCAGGATTGTGGGTATTGTGTCTGTTTATTAATAATGTATAAGTTTAGCACGAATGTGAGATTTTGACTTTTTTAGGATACACAGCCAGCGTCAATCGGATCAAATTCCGAGATTGGTGACGTTAATAGTTTGGATTTGGTCCCAGGAAACTCCAATACATCTGTGGGAATATCTGTACTTTCGAAGACTAAAACTGTAAGTATTTTACAAGTGTACCTACGTGTTTAGAACTATGTTTACTGCTATTGTGAATACTGTGTGTGGTATAGAAGAAGATTTAGACCAAGGTAGAAAAAGGGATGCCTATATGAATTTGGGGTTGTGGAAAGAGTGGAAGAAAGTAGATTGACGAAACAGATATATGAGGCGAGTGTGTCAGGGTATGTTGGTAAAAGCCGACCTAGGCGGAAATTCAAGGACCAAATCCAAGACATTTTTAAGAAAGGCCAGGTCGAGGGCACCCTTAACTGACGAGCGTGTATGGTGGGATTGATATAAGTAGAAAAAGTGAAAAAGGTATGTAAGAACCGTAACAATTGGATATAGTAATCTCTGCCTACCCTTGTGGGAAAAAAGCGTGATTATGTATGTATGTTTTACGAATACTTTTCACATATTCAGAAATAAAGTGCTGGTAGCCTCACAGAACAGCAGCAATGCCTGAATTGCTGGCTTATATTTTTTTTATTGCATTATTGTTTACAAACTTTGTTTTTTTTTTCAGGATATACAGCCAGAGTTGCTTATGCCACCACAATTAGATTCAAATATTAATGATGTTGATATCTCTGAATTGGATCATGTGTTTGACACTCCGAGAAAAGTTAAACTAAAAGCACAATTGCGCCGTAAACAAATGTTTTTTGACCGTCATGTTCGTAAAATAAAATCCTTACAACAAAAAACCAGACGATTGGCCAAAAAAAATGAAAGTTTAAAAAGTATTTTAAGGAATTTAAAAGATAACCGCTACGTTAACCCTGATGCTTATGACTTACTTTCGACAGATGTAGTAGCAGCTGATATTTTTAATAATATGTACAAAAAAAACGTTTTGAAGAAAAAAAAAACGAAATACACAGCCAAAATAAAAAAGTTTTGCCTATCTTTAAATTTCCTTTCACCGACTGCTTATAAATACGTGAGGGCTACTTTTGATACTTGCCTTCCGCACCCTAAAACATTATCAAAATGGTATTCCAACATAAGCGGTGAGCCTGGATTCTCAGATGAATCATTTGAGGCTTTGAAAGCAAAAGCTGCGTCATCTGAGCGTAAAATTATTTGCTCTCTGATGGCTGACGAGATGTCTATCAGACAACAGAGTTTATGGGATGGGAAAAAAAAATCTGGATATGTTGACATGGGGACAGGAACTTCAGAAAATTGCCAAACTCTTGCCTCTGAAGCATACGTACTTTTAATAAACGGTATTAATGAACATTTTAAATTACCTCTGGGATATTTTCTGGTGCATGGTTTAACTGCTGTACAGAAAGTTAATTTAATCAACCTGTGCCTCATAAAATGTTACGATGCTGGTATTAAAGTAGCTTCTTTAACATTCGACGGACATTCAACTAATTTAACGGTAATGAAATTGTTGGGATGTAAAATAGATGCCAAACACAAATTGAAAACCACTTTCAAACATCCAGTAGATAAATCTGATGTGGCTATATTCTTAGATCCCGTCCACATGTTTAAGCTCGTGCGAAATCACTGGGAATCTAAAAAAGTTATTTCAGATAACAATAACAATAAAATTGACTGGAATCTTTTATGTGCGTTAAATAAAGTTCAAGAAGATGAAGGTTTACATTTCGCTAATAGACTCACACGAAGGCATATTATGTTCCGGAATAATATCATGAAGGTGAAGCTTGCTAGTCAAGTCTTAAGCACAAGTGTAGCGACGGCGTTAAAATTTTGTAGAGAGGATGCAAAACTAATCGCTTTTAAGAATTCCGAACCAACTGAATGTTTTATAAGAAACATGAATCATCTTTTTGATATTTTTAACTCTAGAAATATGAAACAATTTGATTATAAGCAACCATTAAATAAGCGTAACAAAGATTTCATATTCAGTTTTTTAAATTCAATGAAAACATTTATTCGTGAATTAAAAATAAAACAAGCTACTAAACGAAAAATAGACCAGGAGGGAAAAAAGTACAAGTAATACTACAAAGCTTCAAACCAATCTTAGAATGTAGTTGCAAAACTGGTTTTCTCGGAATCCTCATAAATATTGAGAGCTTACAATCATTGTACAGAAGTTTGGTTGAGGAAGACATGCTTGTATTTTTACCGTCTTACAAATACAGCCAGGACCATTTGGAGTTGTTGTTTGGAATGATAAGAATGCATGGAGGGCACAATAATAACCCTAATGCGAAACAATTCAAGGGAATTTATAGAAAAGTATTGAGTAATTTAGAAATAAAAGCTTCTGATAGCGGCAACTGTATTCCACTAGAAAATATAGGTGTTTTGAATTGCTCGTCATCAATAAAAGTTATTAATGAATCAGCTCAATCGCTAAAATTTCAAGAACAGCTTTGTAATGAATCCTTAACAATTACCGAAGCTTGTGCTAGCGTTGGAAAGTTATTATCGGCAGAGTTGCCCGATCTCCATGACTTACACCGTTACATTGTTGGCTACATATCTGGTTCTGTAGCCCATTACCTTCTTAAGGTTATAAAATGTCAATTTTGTATGGACGCTTTGCAAGCAAATAATGTTTTGTGGTTTCATAAACTGATTTTACTGAAAAACAGAGGTGGACTTTGTTTTCCGTCTCAAAGTTTGTATGAAGTTTGTTGTATTTGTGAGGCACATGTTCGCAGAATTGCGCGCGAAGATTTCGTAGTTACATCGAATAGTCAACGACTAGCGATTGTGCATCAAATTTTCAAAAAATTCTTTGGGAATTGTGACATATTTATGTTTGAAGAAAACCACGTAAATGGCCAGATTCACAGAAATAATCTTATACGGGCAGTAATTGAAAAATATCTAGATATAAGATTACATCATTTATCTAAATGCAAAACTCTAAAAATAGTTGCCGATTCTAAAAGGCAATATTATAATAAACTTACACAACAGAAAGGTACCTAAATAATTTTATATGCTGAATTTTATCTTTATTATCACTAACTATAGACTTGCCCGCGACTTCGTCGGGGTAGCCTATGTCACTTTCCGACCTCAAATCTATCGCTATGCCGAAAATCACGCCGATCCGTCACTGCATGAAAGAAGGACAATCAAACAAACAAACACACTTTCACATTAATAATATTAGTATTGATGATAAGGGAGAAAGTATATTAAGTTTTTTTTGTATTGTATTCAATTTTATCATTCATAATATTTTTACAAATGTGTAGGTGAACGTTTTTTTTTGGCTGGCAAGCAAAAGCCTTAGTCATAACCATAACATAACGAAGTTATAAGTTTAAGTTTAGTTAGTAAATTCTGTACAAAATAATAATAATAACAAGAAAGGTATCTAAATATCTAATGATTTATTTCAGAATTTTATCTCTGTTAGTTATAAAGAAGGGTGGAAGTATCTTCAGTTATTTTTTGTATTCTATTTTTATCACACGAGTCATAATATTTTCACGCGCATTCCTTTAATGCACGTATACAGGTGTGAATAATGAGTAAATAATAAAAGAAATTGGAAGATAACTTTTTCTTATTTTAGTATAGTGTTCCCAAATATTTACTTTATTTATTATATTATTATCTATTATATATAATATATATATGTATATCTATTATCTATTTATTATTTTATTCAACTATTTGCAGTCGTACATACAATTTAAATTTTACCACATAAAGCGGTAATGTTACTTACGCTGGTAACCCTACGCGGGTGGGTGAAGAGCGGGCGGGGCGGTGTTGTGGACACAGCGCGCCGCGTTCGAACACTCCTTCTGGATTGTTCTGTATTCTGAGGTCTGCACATGAGTCAAGTTCTTAGATAAGAAAGTGCTACTATTACGTTATGTAGTTATTTGTATTTAGTATATACATACCTACCTACGCTAGTCCTACTATCACGCTAAGCTAAAAAAATATGTAGGTAGGTACTTAGCTCTCTGTACATAATATTATGTTACAAAATGCGATTGCGAATATATTTGCTACAAAAAATTTACATAAGTACATAGAAATTATTTTTCCGCTTGTTATAGAGTATATAGTAAGTATCTATAGGTAAGATATATTTTTGGGTACCGTAACCAAAGGGTTTAAACGGGCCTCTTTTACTTAGACTTTATTGTCCGTCTGTCTGTCACTAGACTGTATCTCATGAACCGTAACAGCTTGCTGAAATTTTCACAGATGCTGTTTTTCTGTTGCCGCTATAATAACAAATACAAAGAAATTAAATAATAAATGCAATACAAGAATTTACCAAGTGTGTATTTTCCACATCCCCGACTGGTCTCCATGGTAACTGCCCACGATAACCAAAGCACTTGGGAATGGAGTTCCTATACCTTGGTACGATTCTGACCGTACCACTTTTTTATGCCAGTAGGGTGAATCTGATTTAGCGACTTCAGTATGGTTCTCTGTTTGTATTGGACATTGTACATCTTTTGGAGTTTTGATTTTTTTGTGATAAATGTATTAGGTGTTTTGATATAGGTAAATACTGCGTAACGATGCCATCTGCCAATTGAAGAAAGTTGCTCCGATTTGTCTAAAGTCAAATATAGGTTGTTCTGCACGTCCTTATACCAGATTTGTTTTTTTTCGATGACGTTTGCCAAGTGGAGAAAGTTACACCGGTTTGGCTGAAAATCGATATCTAGGTGGTTCTCGACGTCGCTATTGCGAAATTTGAATTTATTTTTCGATGACGTCTGTCAAGTGAAAAAAATATTCCAATTTGGATGAAGATAGATATCTATGAATGAATGAATGAATATTTATTTGCTAAAGTTTTCGGTACAATATTGCAGAGTTGTAATAGCATTCAAATACAGTTCCAACAAAACTTTACCTAAACGGTGTGCAAATATTTTGAACTTTACATATATATTATTATTTGACTACATTTTTCATAGATATTAATAAATATACAATATAATTAAAAAAATAAATGAAAAGATCGAAGTCAATACCTAATTATGATTAATATAAATAAAATGTCATGTTAAATTTATGTCAATAATTACAAGTCAGATTAGATATACTTATTTTAGTTTTTTATCTTCTAAGAAGTCCTTGATCGAGTAGTAACATTTTTGTAATAACATGTCAAATACATTTTTTTTTAAAACATTTATAGCAGCTCCTTTAATATTGTCAGGTAAAGTATTATACACTCGAATTGCCATACAATTAGGATTTCGTTTGGTCAGCTGTAATCGTTGAATTGGCGTGAACAACTTATGAGGATATCTACTCGGACAAGCTCTTTTTATTACATTGCTTTGTTTTTCAAATAGACCAGGGTTTTTTTTTACAAAAACACTTATTTCGTAAATGTACAATGAAGGCACAGGAAGAATCTTAAGGTTTTTAAACAATGGCTCACAGCTATCTAGGTTGTTCTGGACGTCCTTATTCTGAATTTGAAATTTATTTTTCGATGACGTCTGCCAAGTGGATAAAGTGTCTCCGATTTGGCTGAAAATCGATATCTAGATTGTTCCCAACGTCGTTATTCCAAATTTGGAATTTATTATTCGACTTCGTCTGCCAAGTGAAAAAAATTACTCCGATCTGGAGGAAATTTAGGTTGTTCTGGACGTCATTATTCCGAAATAGCTATCTGCACACTACCTGAAATACTAGCATTTGTCCGATTGTTTTCATATATTACAGAGCTCGCAAAATTCCTTTATTAGGTGGGCGTAGTCATTAACCGGTCACCCGTAGCTGATCACTTGCGTCAATATTGTAAGAATTATCAGATTGAATCTGGTTTATCATACCTAAATAGTATATTCAAATAATAAAAATATCAAAAAATTTTGATTTTCTTGCCACATTTCTTGCTTATTGTCTCTTATAGTTGGCTATCATTTTACTATTACGAATGCTAATGATAGGTGAAGTTCAATCCATACACCTATTTGATGATGTACTTAGTTCTTTTGAAGTAAATTTTACGTATTTTTTTAAATTTACCTAGTATAATTTAGAATAATAGAATAGAATAAAATAATTATTTATTGCTACAAATAAAGAAAACAAATTACATACAACTTCTTACAAACAATATACAAATTATAGCAATAGGAATACACTCAGTTTGAGTCGCGGCCACACTTTAGTAGCTTGACGGCAATAAGTTTGTGAAAATCTTGGCTACCGCGTTTACTACTGGGACGCATTAGGTGCCGGCTAGGACACGCGTGATATTTACTGGAAAGGTGCTTATTTCCATTATTTCCTTCAAACGCACTTTAAATTTACACTGACTACATGGTCAACTATAGGACACGAATCTGAAGCAAAGATTGGTTCAAACTTATACAGGCTGTCGTAATGACAGCCTTAAGATTCGTTTACTATTGGGACATTGTTAGTAGCTAATCTATGGCATTGTGTGCCTATAGTTGACCATGTACTCAGTTACTTAGTAACTCTTAACCATCTACAATTCACGTGACTGAAAAGATTCTTATTAAACTTTTATTAAAACTTTCGTAAGTATTACTCATATTTAAATAATATTCACACCGATTTTTACTTACGTTAATACAGTCGAGTAGCTAGATCTCGACCGGTTTCGCGACTTTCAGAGTCGCTTCTTCATGGAGTACGTGCGCTCCCGGCCGCGTCCGCGCAAGCACTGTTGTCTGCGGCGGCAGCGGCGGCGGAGCGGGCCGCGCGCGCTGCTGCTCGTCTCGCGCGCTCCGACGTCAGCGCCGGCGCCGGCACAGGTACATTGTTTTTGTTATCATCGTCGTCATCGTCACTAGAATCCTTGTCGCTTATAATCAAAACACGCCGTACTGATCGTATCTTGCGACAAAGTGTTTAATGCACTATGCGGTGTGGTAGTGTTAAGTACTAGTTTCCACGCTGGTGCCAACATCCATCCACGGTCGCGGTTAAAATTGGGATGACGGCCAATTTCTATGGCTTCACGTACTTTACGGGGTATAAGGAACTTCTCCCTTGCTAAGACGGAAGCCTTGTCGAATCTTAAAAAGTGGTTCGCCTCTTGAGCGTGTTCGGCAACCGCGGATCTACCCATGTCCACGTTCTTAACACTCTTTATGTGCTCAGTTAATCTTGTTGCAATGTTACGTCGCGTTTCACCTATGTAACTTTTGCCGCAGTCCCAAGGGATTCTGTATACTCCTGACACGTTTAGTGGCTCCTTGTATTTTGGCGTTCGCAACAACTGCCGTAATTGACTGGGTGGGCGATAAAATATTTTGTTGTTAAAGGCAGTCTCACTTTCGTCGCCGAACAGAACGGTCGTGCTAAGAGGAATATTGTTAGAGCAATCTATAATTATTTACGAAATTGTAAATCAGTGTTAAGTGATAAGTGATGATTATGTGACAGTGAAAAGAAAACTGTAAGTATTATACGGAAAGAGTGGATATACATACACGAGGTGTTTTATTTTACTCCGCTGGCCTCCAAAAACATATAGGTGAAAGAATTATTACGTCACACATATTTCTACTGAACATCTATTGACATGACACTGGAAATCGATTACTTTATAATCACTTTAGGTGGAATGGCTGAGTAGTGTATTATTGGGCGTCCTACTCCACCTTCCGTTTCTGAGGCTCACTCCGTTCGCCTCATCCACTCTCGGTGGAGTAGGCCGTCCAATAATACTTCGAGATCGTGCAACATATGAGCTTACCTTGATTAAGATATCATCGAGTGTTTGGTCTGGGCGCTGTTCCACTGCACTACTTCACTACCTATCATCGACCGAAATTAGTATAAATAACTGTTTCACTGCACTACTTTACTACCTATCGCCGACCGAAATTATTACACTTTTAGGTTTAGCTGAAATATCATCACTAGAATGTATAAACTTGACTCTTTCACGTTTCTTCGTGAAGTGACATTGGAATTACGTTATTAAAAGCTACAAAGTAATAAAACTGCTGAGCTGCATAATGTACATTTCTAAGTATTGCACGGGTCGTATTGTATGTTGCTTGTGTACTGTGCATGTGTGTGTCAAGGTTGTGGGAATACATTTATGATGATTCGAGCATTTTGCGGTCTATATTAAAACATTACTACGTAGCCTTTAAATGAAATCTTTCAATGTCCGAAATATGATTTAATCTATATAAATAAAGTATTATAGGTACATGTAGATAAAACAAAATTGTATTATTAACACAATTTACAACTGGAGAACGGTTGGATAGGTCCTTTATTTATTTGTATGATTCCTGTCCTCATCAAATAGGTACTAAAGACAAAAATAACTATAGTAAAAATGATACAATTTAATTGTAACTTTAACGCGTACGAAGTCTTGGACAAACACTAGTTCATATATTACGCTTAGGTAATTATGTTTTATGAACAAGTACACGGGTATCTATTTCAAAGAAGTTGCGGCGATTATTGGCGGCTTTGAATATACGAAAGTGTTATATTTCATTACTCAAAAAAAGTCAATTTGACGGAATCGATGGGAAAGATTTAATTTAAATGGTCGTAACCGACAATAATTACTCACGATTCTTTAAAACAAAGAACTTTAAGTATAATATTATTAAAACTCACGCACATTTTTATTAATTGATTCAAACAGGTTATTCACGTGATATTTAACACTTACGTGTTGCCGATATAAGGATCGACAATTGTTTCGGCTTCATAAGGAAGCCATCTTCAGGATCTGGAGTGCGGTTCGATCACTGTCGCGGCCCGTTTCACACTGACGAAACGGGCCGCGACAGTGATCGAACCGCACTCCAGATCCTGAAGATGGCTTCCTTATGAAGCCGAAACAATTGTCGATCCTTATATCGGCAACACGTAAGTGTTAAATATCACGTGAATAACCTGTTTGAATCAATTAACTTTAAGTATATTTTCAAAGTAACATAGTTTTGCTGAATGGACGATTTCTCTATATAAAAACTCGATCAATTTGGTTTGAAAAATTACTTTACTCCTTTGTCTTAACGTGACAACTACGGATCCTGGTTTCTGCCCGCTGCCACCGGCTGGATATACTTGCTGCTACGCGCTTTAAAACTGTTGAAAGCTACAACGAAAATGTAAGTAAGTGCTATCTATCTAAATAATCATGTTTGTGGTTTAATGAATAACAATCCTAATCATTAACTAAGTTATTAACAATACTTAGTGATTGTATCAATCTTTATTAACATTATAAGTGCAATGTTTGGATGTTTAAAAATATATTTGTACAGATTTTAATGAAACATATAGGTTATCTTTTCTCGTGATACCAGGATTAGGTCGCAGACAAAGTTGGTGTTTTATAAATTATTAATCTTTGTGTCTTATTTGCAGGTCTACCTCCGAAAGCGAATATTCTCACAACAGCCGTTCCGTAGTGGTTGAAGCACCGCCGCAAGCAAAGCAGCTGAAGAAAAGGGCGACGAAACGCAAAGTGACCGATTCACAAGCTACGAGTACATCCAACAGTGTCACCGTTTCCAAGCCTCACGAGTGAAAATTAAGGTAATTTACTTACATTTAATTTACTTACATTACTTACATTTCCAGTATTAGATATAGTCCGTTACAATTATACATATAAGTCTTCTACTCCGATTTAAAACACATAACAAATATTAAAGATTCTCTTTTTGTACAAAACTTTTAGTAGGTAATATAGTTATTTCAACGTTAAACCACTAAGGTTAATCATGGGTAAAACATTCAGTAAGGAGTATTGTATTTACGCTGTAATTTGAATTCATATGCAATATGTTAAAGTGGGAACCAAATATCTCAGTTATACGTAAGTTTATTTCATCGAGTATATTCTATTACTTGTGTTAACTTTGAAAATGTTTTGCTTTGTATTACCTACTTTATACGTAAATTAATATTGTTTGTGTCCAGTGATGTAGTATACTAATAAATTTCATATTGGAAAAATGTTAAAGTCAATAAACTAAAGCGATTATAATTTTATGCTAAAACGAGTATATATATATACTCGTTTTAGCATACTTACCACTACATTTACTTACATTACTTACATTTCCAGTATTAGATATAGTCCGTTACAATTATACATATAAGTCTTCTACTCCGATTTAAAACACATAACAAATATTAAAGATTCTCTTTTTGTACAAAACTTTTAGTAGGTAATATAGTTATTTCAACGTTAAACCACTAAGGTTAATCATGGGTAAAACATTCAGTAAGGAGTATTGTATTTACGCTGTAATTTGAATTCATATGCAATATGTTAAAGTGGGAACCAAATATCTCAGTTATACGTAAGTTTATTTCATCGAGTATATTCTATTACTTGTGTTAACTTTGAAAATGTTTTGCTTTGTATTACCTACTTTATACGTAAATTAATATTGTTTGTGTCCAGTGATGTAGTATACTAATAAATTTCATATTGGAAAAATGTTAAAGTCAATAAACTAAAGCGATTATAATTTTATGCTAAAACGAGTATATATATATATATATATATATATATATATACTCGTTTTAGCATAAAATATATAAAATATATATATATATATATATATATATATAATATATAAGATGGTTATGAGTAACATAGATTACACATTTTCAAGAATTGTCTTAATTGAGTTACTGTTTCGTAGTGTATGGTACTTTTACCAGGTACGAAGTACAAGATTTTGAAGCGCTCGAAGCAAAGTTAAGCAACGTCCGCCGCGGTCAGGAGTTGGATGGGTGACCGCTGGTGACATTACTACTGAGCGCTTCCGTGCTTCGGAGGGCACGTTAAGCCGTCGGTCCCGGTTGTTGTCTTAGGATGGCAGTCGTTATAGCATGGTGGTAGGGCACTTTGCTAATGCCCGCCTGGCTAGCTACCACCCTCAAGTTGAAAACCTGTCGCCAAGCACCTAACGGTGTGTTCCGGCAGCTGTCCTTGAGAGCCAGTAAGTCTAGGTTAGCCTGAACAACATCTTCGACCACATCATCACTTACCATCAGGTGAGATAGTGGTCAAAGGCTAACCTATCAGGCATAAAAAAAAAAAAAAAAAAAAAAAAAAAAAATGAAAAAGATAATAGAAACTACAATATAACTGTGTTAGTTAGTACTTATAGCGTAGTAGATATAAACTTCAACCAGCAAGGTTGTAGGGTGACAACGATTTTTATGGTAGTTTATAAGACTTTATTAAGGACGTTACTATATAAAGTTTGTTGTAAAAAACTTATTTGAAAAAAAAAAAAACGGAAGGGATTGATGTAGGGACACACAGGCGAGTGGGCTAAATTGTTGATGTAGTAAATTGTACGTAGAGCTAGCACGTGACCGCGCTTCAACCCGATCTAAATTTAGAACGTAATTAATTTGTAATTTTTGGTTTTAATATTGAACAATAGAACTGTTCACCCTGATCCATGGACACATTACCTAGTACCTTAATTAAATAGTGTAACAAATAAACATTAAAACTTTAAATAAAATATACCTAGGTAATAACTGTCAATTAACTTAGTCCATTTCAATCTATTATTAAACATCTATAGATCTCAACCTAAGGCTCTTTCGCAATACGTAGTAATTTATTATTTTTATTTACAGAAAAAACTCTGACAATGGAAATAAGCCCACTGATCTCTTCGGCCTAGAAGTGGATGTGGAGCGACCCCCTACTACACGCAGTGATCTCGGCTCGTCTCTCGTGGCCCGCGTCGATAACGGGAAGGTGAGAAGACAAGCGGTTTTGTCGGGAGAATTTTACGTAGACATCAAAGTTTATGCTAAGAGCGACGTGATCTCCATCCCTCGCGAAGATCGGTGGAGAAAGGCGTTAGTAGCGTTAAAAGTTCAATTAGACCGAGGCTCTGTGCAGTGGAATGCGCTGCAAAAATTCATGCAACGAGCACATGATTTATTTAATAACACAGAGCCTACGTTCTTTAGCGATAATATTAATTTTAAATAGATTAGGTAATTTGTTCTTTTTGCGATATTATTAGATCAATTAGATCATCCTTTTTTTTTTTTTTTTTTTATTTAATAACACTGAGCCTACGTACTTTAGCGATAATATTGATTTTAAATAGATTAGGTAATTTGTTCTTTTTGCGATATTATTAAATCAATTAGATCATTCTTTTTTATTGTGTAGCACTGTACTTTTATTGAGATACTTAATAAGTTATTCTAATCCCATTTTCGTCCATCTAAAATGCCTTTCTGTACTATCTGTAATACATCTGTTGAGCGCAAGCACTGGGTAGGTCACTTACGTAGTACTAATCACAAGAATAAAAGTATTTCTTATTTCTGTGATGGTGTTGAATTAATAAATTCTGCATTTCGAAACCGCATTGCGTCCTATAGAATTGTAAATCAATATGAAAACTGTTCTTTGATTTCATTTTTAAATAACATTCATGAAAAGATTAGGTCATTAATAACCTTGTCTCTTAAACAACATATATGCGTGAAAATTAACTTTGAATATTTTGCTTTGTTTTTAATGTTTAAAAATGACTCTCAAGAGATGAAATCCTTCTTTACAAAAAATTATACACTTCATCAAAACTGTGAATACGAACCCTTAATATCTCAAGTTAAAAACATTTTAACAAAAAACATTGAAGAATTTCAGGATCGCGATAGTGGTTGGACATTCTTAAGTAGCTCACACTTAGAAGTAAATATTAACAAATATCAACCTTTGCATGGTTCAGGCTTTATCGAGTTACCGGCTACTATAAAATCTAAAAAAGCTTGTGTAAATATTCGAAATAAGGATGATTATTGCTTTTTATGGTCAGTCGTTGCAGCGTTATACCCAGCCAAAAGTCATCCTGAAAGAGTATCGTCTTACCCTGATTTTCGGGATGTGTTAAATATAGAAGGCATACAATTTCCATTAACTTTCTCAGATATTGCTAAGTTTGAAGTAAATAATCCTGAAATTTGTGTTTATATCTATGGGTTAAAAAAATATACTGTAGTAGGACCGCTTTATAAATCAAATAATTTCAAGAAAAATGTTATTCATTTACTTTATCTAGAAAGCAATGATTTGTCACGTTAGGCTCTGTTCAGACGACGCCGCGCGCGCGCCGCAAGCCCCGCGGCTCGAGGGCGGCGTGTGCGCGGCGCGGCCGCGCGGCGCGCCGCGCCTGCGCCGCGAGCTCTGTTCCGACGACGCCGCGCGCGCGCCGCAAGACCCGCGGCGCGAGGGCGGCGAGCGCGCGGCGCGGACGCGCGGTGCGGCGTCGGTGAACGATTTGTCATTACGACCCGTCTCTCGCGTCGGCGAAAGCGAGATTGTATGGAACGACGAATCGGTTGTGCAAGTTTTATGTTGCGTTTCATAGCAACGATTGAAGTCGAATCGAAGACAAAACATAATAAAATTGGTCGAACTCGCTGGGAGACGATATCTAACTTAGTATAGGTACACCTATGTAGGTAGGTAGAGGTACCAACTTATTTCTTGCTATTGTACCTAGCTATATAGATCAAATTTGGATGTCTTTGTAGGTACTATAGGTACCTAGTTAAAATGTAATCAATGATATTATATATGAAAGGAGGAATGTAACCAATTGTTTTTAAAATATAGGTAGGTATTTATTGTAGGTATTGCAGGTAGAGGGTCGTCGTCGGTCCCGGTTGTTGTCTTGGATGGCAGTCGTTTCAGTTTGGTAGTAGGGCATTTTGCTAATGCCCGCCTGGGTAGCCTAGCCACCACCATCATGTAGAAAATCTGTCGCCAAGAACCTTCTTTTATTGGATTGTGAGTATTGTGACTGAACATGCAAGACGTCCACCTGATGTTAAGCAGTAAATTCTGCATATTATGACATGCACTGCGCCCATCACCCTGAGACATACTTTTGTATGTCTCAGGGTGATGGGCGTATATATATACTGCTCTCAATGAGTGCTACCAAAAAACACTTTTAGGTGATTATTTCTTGAGGGTGGTAGCTAGCTAGGCGAGAATTCGGAAAATGCCCTTTCACAATCTCCACAATATGATGAAGTTTGAGCCGGGCGGCGGCGCGGGCGCGCGGCGGTGGGCACTGTGGGCAGGGCACAAACCATGATAGGTAGGTACCTACCTACTGTGTATAGAATAGTAGATTGTTATAGTATAGTACAAGGATCGAAACGAATCAATTCCCATACGAGGTATTTAGACTATCTACTAAGCGCTATAACAGTCCAAGTAGGATTTGATGACTCAGCCGTGTTAGGCACTCTACTTTTCACTTCATATATCCATAAGGAAACAAAAAATAGTTGATTTTCAACAATATTAATTAATAATAATAACATGAGTAGCACCTATTTCAAACTAAGAGAGGTTATAAAAATTTGTACCAATAAAGATTTTTTAATTAAAGTCAAAGTCAAAATCATTTATTCAATTTAGGCGTCTACGACGCTCTTATGAAGGTCAATTACAATTTTTAATATTGAAATATACTACATTGTACTGCCACGTTCAGCAAACAAAAATTATAGAGCCACTGCAAGAAACTCGGGGCCATTCTTTTAAACGTTTTTGAAAAACGTGAAATTATTACAATACTTAATTTACATTACGTAGGTGTTAGGCGCTAGCTTGGCAGAGGCGAACCAGTCCAAGCATTTTTGTCGTTTAAGTAATCACAAACTGTGTAGTAGGTAAGACTTCTTTATCAGAATATTCTTCACATGCAACTTGAATTTTCTTTCTGTGAGCGTTGTAATATGTTTGGGCAATTTATTATAAAACCGCACACAATTGCCTAAGAAGGACCTTTTATTTGTCTTTGCTAATCTAAAACCTGGCACCGCTATTTTATCTTTATTCCTAGTGTTATAATCGTGATTGTCACTGTTTGATTTAAACTTGCTCAAATTTTTACGAACATATCAATTTCTTTAAAAAAATCTCTCAGGGATTCCCTAGGATCCATTTCATATATGGCTCGAATTGATAGAAGCCGTCTCGATCGGTCCCGACATCCGAGGACAGCACTCGGGGGTGCTGTCCTCGGATGGCGGTCGTTGTAACATGGTGGTAGGGCATTTCGCGAATGTCCGCCTGGCTATAGCTGCAACCTTGAAGTAGAAAATCTGTCACCAAGCTCCTGTGTGTTACGAAAGCTATCCTAGAGAGTCAGTAATTCTAAGTTACTCTAAAAAGCATTTTCGACCACATCATCACTTACCATCAGGTGAAGTGGTCAAAGCCTGTCACCTGAATAAAATAAAAATATATACCCTCGGCAACTGGCTGAAAAAAACAGTTATTTCCACTGCGACTACGTAGGTATTTTGTTTTTATGAAAAAAAAAACGTATTTCTGTGGTAAAACTGCATAAATCCTGTGAATTAAATAAATACCTACACATTGCAGTGGTTGTTTTATGATGACATTTGTGTTTACAAGAGGAAAGATTTGTATTTTTGTAAGCAACGAATAAACTTTAAGTACAGGACCGATTTGGATGAAATTTGGTATGGAAATAGCTCAAGACCCGGGGAAGGACGTGGGATAGTTTTTTTATCCAACTGCGTATAAGGATGTTAATGGTTTTACGCGATTAACGACATACACGTGGGCGGAGCCGCGGCCGGAAAGCCAGTATTGTTATACGATATAGCTTTATATCGTTTATAACGTTCAATGAAATAACCGGCACGTTTCGACTAAAACGTGTAACCGCCGCCGATTTCATGGCGCTTACGACCTTTTGGACGCGATATACGAGGCGGGATTCTGTTGGCTTCACGCCATACATTGACGATTTCTAAGCGTGTATCATCCATATTGCTAATACGTCTGCAGCAATGAGTGCTCAAAAGTATTAAAGACAATGCTGTCGCTGTTCCGAAATATATCATTATTACCTGATTGAATTTTAATAGGCAAGTTTTATTTAATTAACGGGTTCGCAATATAATAGAATAAAATATCATTTATTTGCTTCAAATGTGAGTACAATAATGTTGTTAAAAGTAAGTACCTAAATCAATTTGAGATCTAGCACATTTTACCAAATTACTGGCATGCCAAAACATATAATAAAAATGCAATTTCTAGAAGTAGGTAAGTATTTATTCTTATGGTAAACAGGTTTCTTAAATCTAATCGAATAAAACTAACCATTCGTCTTAAAAATAAAATATTCATCAAGAGAGTAGAAGGCATGACGCAGCAACCAGATTTTTAGTTCATTCTTAAATTTGTGCAAAGGCAATTGTTTAATATATTGTGATAATTTATTATATGTTTTGATTGACATAGAATAACAATTTTTCTGATAGCGTACCGACTTACGAGCATACTTATTTACCAATCTATCACTATTTCTGGTATTTCGAGACTAAATTTCACTCGCTGTATTTATAAAGGAAGCTGAGTTGTTTTACAAAGCACGATATATCAAAAGTATACTGACATAGAAGGGGAAACACTTTTAATTGGCCAAAAAGTGATTTACATGACTCCATAATAGGACCAACTCCACAAAGTGCTCGTATGCATTTTTTTGTACAATGAATGCTCGGTCGAAATTTGTACTTCGCCCCCACAGAATAAGACCAGCCAATTTATTCATATTTATTTTATTATTAAGTTATTGAGCAAAAACAATAAAAGGGAAACCAGTGTTTAAAAAATTTTTTGCCAAAGAGAACATTCGGCGATTAGCAGATTCGAACCATGGGCTTTAGAATCCCAGTCTCTTTACCCGCCACTGTGCCACGCTTACTTAATTTGTGCAGCGAAAATAAGCATCCATATACGCGGTATCTATTGAGCTTTACCACTTGACTTTTCAGAAGCCCGTTTCAGAATTTCGTAATAAAGTTTCGGGTTGCTATGCAACACATAAAATAAGTGAATGATAAAAATGACAGTTATTATGCAGCGCGTTTCAAGGTTTAACCAATGGATAGTAGTATGATAGTAGATGCTAAATCGATGACTGTGAAACGCAAAGATAGTGTTTTATTTATTAAATATGTTTTGGTAGTAAAACCGGAACTTACTCGAACATTCTGACCTCAGACTAACAATTATATAAGTAATGTTTAATTTGTTAACTGCCAACCTGGCTAATATTTTGCGAGTTTTTTTTCTCAGATCGGTTGTCTAGAATAATTTGCTTATGCAATAAGACCGTACCTTTGTATACGATTATTTTTTGTTTCTTTGTAATGTTATTTTTAAGTAATGCAAATAAACAATTTTCTATCTATCTATCTAGATGTTATGCTGCCTATGCCATGTAGGGTTAGAAAATACCTAATAATTTTTTTTTTTGGATTGTCACTATACCGGTAACGTCTTTTTCTGCGGCATTTTAGAAACGATTATTAAAAATATCAAAAATAAATTACTGTAAACAACGTTCAGAAACACTCATTTAAAATAGTTAATTCATTTCTTTTTTTCCCATTAGATGGTGCGTAAACTTGTTTATAAATCCAGTTAATTATAAAAAAACTCGCATCTGGATATAGTATATTAATATATCTATCATTTCCACTTTGAATCCTTTTGGTTGGACTAATAATTATAAAGTTTAATATACTTTGCGTTTACCATCGCAAATTTTGGGAAACGGGTGCTCTGTCTCCGTCCAGCCCCCGCTATGGTAAATGCAGTGTTATACGAAACTTTGTAATTATAAGTCCAAAAAAAAGGATTCAAACTGGAAACGATAGGTCTAATAATACGCTATATTAACTTGTTAGGTTTTTTGTAATTAGTCGAGTTTATAAGTAGTTTACGCACCATCATTGGATACATTACCTATCTATATAAAATGCGTTGTTTTAATAAACTCACCTAAAACTTCGCTTGAGAAAACCAACGTAGGTATCAGGCAACAATTAACTTATTAATATGAATACAAGCACTATCGCGTTCTATGCGAAAATCATATTTTACAAATCCGGCGCGAAATTGGAGGACGCGGGTTCAATTACCGCCCGGGGCATAAAATTTTGTGCTCCATCCATTAATACTTAATTTGCTTGCTATGCGCCCCGGGGGGTGGGGGGGGCACTAACGCCACTTGGAGATATGTTTTAAGTACAACATAAATGTGCTAGTAAAATACCAATCCTATACCTACCTACCCACGTTTTCAACAATCAAATAAAAATATCAGACTGATAAAATGTTAACCATCCTAAATTTAAAAAATTTTTACGACTTCAACATTCAAAAGTGTGAAATAACCTGTTGAAGTCGGTACCATGATAGCTCAAAAGTACCTTCTATCGCAATATTGTGTGCATAGTACCGACTTCGACAAGTTATTTCACAGTTTTAGTGTTGAAGTAGGTTAAATTTCCTAATAAAAAACACCCTTTTTAGTGACTCTTGTTACTTACGGGATCGGTTGTCATTCACTGTCAATGACTATAATATAATCAAGATAGGAAAACTTTTTTCAGTTATTATTAATAAACGACTTGACCAATTTGATGAAATTTAAATGGGACCACACGGAGTTTACCAGCTTTCAAATACAAAAAGATCATCAAAATTGGTTCACCAAGTTGAAAGTAAGGAGGTAACAAACAATAAAATTAAAAGTCGAATTGAGAAACTCCGCTTTTTTTGAAGTCAGTTACAATTTAAATTTTCTAAAAGACCACCAACATCGTTCATGTAATACGCATTTAGGTATTCGTTGTGTGCGTATATTATATACATTATATTATAATACATTGATTATTGATAGTAATAGTAAGTAGGTTTTAATCTGATGATTAAAAACCGGGCCTTAGTTAATTTTTTATTTCTATTTGATTAAATACTTAGGTACTGAACTATTTAATCAGTACTAATATTATAAATGCGAAAGTAACTCTGTCTGTCTGTCTGTCTGTTACGCTTTCACAACAAAACTACTCGACCGATTTGAATGAAATTTGGTATGGAGATAGTTTGAGACCCGGGAAAAAACATAGGATAGTTTTTATCCGACTGCGCAAAAAGAGGAATGTTTTCGCGCGATAACCGACATACGCGCGGGCGGAGCCGCGCCCGGAAAGCTAGTAATAAATAAAATGGCCGATAAATAGGTACTTACCTAAAAATAAACTACATATATAATACTTACCTACTAATGACTAGGTCAGTAGGTATTTATAATGCCTTTTTTTGCTGATAGGTAAGCCTTTCACCACAATCTTACTTGATTGTAAGTGTTGATGTGATCGAAGGTGTTAACAAGGCTTAACCTAGAATTACTGGCTCTTAAGGACAGCTGCCGGAACACACCGTTAGGTGCTTGTCGACAGATTTACTACTTGAGGGTGGCCGCTAACCAGGCGGGCGTTCGCAAAATGCGAAATATTTATTGTATTTCACATCTATTGCACATTTTTTAATTACCTACTAACAACAGCACATAGAATACGACAATTGACAACAAAATAATAAAATTGGCCAAGTGCGAGTCGGACACGCGCTCGATGGGTTCCGTACCATTAGCTATACAACATTAGACTTCATATTTTAACCTTTTTTTGTTTTAACGTGCGCGAGTCCGACTTGCACTTGGCCGACTTTTTGTATTTGTTGTTATAGCGTAGTATAGAAATTTTCACAGAAATACATCATCTGTGAAATGACATGATTTTTCATCCCTACATTTTAGCCTAGAGTCTTACTGAGCTGTGAGTTTGCTTTCTGAGTTCTACAATAATCACTTACGCAATCGAAATTAAAAACTAGTCACGGACACTTCCATGGAATGAAAAATTATAAAAAACAGATCGGATTTTGAGGTTATAATTTAGCAAAATAAACAACGATCAAAGAGCGCTTAGATGATAGTGATGCACAGATTCGATCTTTCGATCGAAGATCGATTCATGGTCATACGATCCAATCGATATTAGTTTGCCTAATGAAGTTTGTTTACATAACTATTCATTCAATAACCTACAAGAGCCTACTCTTGTAGGTTATTGAAGTAATAGACCTTAGTATTAGCTATCGAGATGCCAGTGGTTGTAGGACTAAACTTGGACAGCAACCACAGCCCACATATTATTGCCAAGTGTAGTTTTTTTTATTATTAAAGCGTAGGTCTCTTCTACACATAACTATACTAGGATGAATTGTTCATAAATCTGTGGACGCCGTCAAAACTCAGCCTCAAAACTTGCCAGAATTTATAGCGCGTTTGTCATTAAAAAACAATTATTTCTATGACACGTCGATTCATCGATGAACATCGATTGTTGGCGATACATCGATTGTGCACCCATGAGTGTAGTTTCAACGCGAGTTTACCACAACACTACAGCTTACTACCTGGCCAGCGGACCAATATGGCGGTCGGCGATCTTTGATTGAATCAATGAAAAACTTGTTTAAATGTTATTATTATTAAGAATTGTCCGTGACATTATATTAATAAATTCAAAAATTCAAAAATAATATACTAATTATGAGTTATGACACAAGATTCGAGCATGTAAGATCATAGGCTGGGTTCTGCTATATCCTTTCAACTGTCTAGCTATCACCGTTCTTGACATACAGCCTGGTGACAGACGGACGGACGGACGGACGGACGGACAGCGAAATCTCAGTAATAGGGTCCCGTTTTGGGTAGATCAGATAATTTGAAAGAGTTTTTCGAAGTACAAAAGAATAAATAGATGCGAAAAACTACCTTTATCGCAACTTGGGTTGCGTTAGGAACAATACGTAGGGTCAGGTTGGGAAAAGGGTTAGATTCGGAACAAATATAATATATTTTTTCAAGTTCCTAACCTAACCCCCGATAGGGTTAGGATTTCGGGTCAGGTTAGGAATAAACCGTTCAAGGGTTTATTACGGCTGAAGAATACTATTCCAAGCGAGTGAATGATCTTGTTAGCAGCCTTTATCACTAAAAGAGAACTGTATTCCAACGCTGAAAAGTATTAAATAACGATTAATCCAGACTTTTCTATTTAGGTACATTTTGATACCTAGCACGTTTAATTTATTAAATTTAATTTTGTGCCATGAAACCGACACTACGATATTATGTTCCAGTATTATAAAAAAAAATATGTGTAAACATCGATAGTTTGCCGCTGACTATCGATGATAATCGAAAATCGATGTTAATCGAGCATCCCTATTCCGTAGTCCGTACTCCGTAGTCAGTCATACACAGGCAAGTAGACAATAGACGCAGCGCGAGCGCGAGCTGCAAACCGTTTGAATTCTGTCTGATACCATAGCATAGTTACCTACTATCCCGTCGTCCGTCGCTCCCAGTCAACTCTCGAGAAAGTATTGGCCTGCTGAATGTCTAATAAAAATTTGGACAACATGAATAACATCGACAACGAGTTATTTATCTCTTTAGTCGAGGAAAGAGAAGTGTTGTGGGACAAAACCCTGGAAATATATAAAGACAAACGGAAATCATTACGAGCTTGGCGCGAAATTTGCGAAATTTTAAATGAAAACTGAATCGCTGTCGGAGGTGGAAAAAAACAAATATGGTAAGTATGTTTCTAAACATGTTTTAATTTACTGTTTAAGTTCCTATCTCTTAGTTACGCATAAAATGGATGACAGTTTACTTACCTACTTACTTTCAAGTAAGTACCTAAGTACCTACTTCCTAGTTATACTTTTTAACCTAATTATTACCTGCTTAGGTACCTACCTACTTAAATGATTTTAATAAAAAGGTTTAAATAAACATGAGTAGGTACTTATAGGTAATATAGGTAGGTACTCATGTTTATTTAAACTTAAATGCTTCCATATTATAATTAGGCATAGGTACCTAGGTATATCTTTTACTTCAATTTTGTCATTTTTTTTGATAGCTACTAGGTAGGTAGGTGGGTAACTAACCAAGTACTGTATTTGGTAACCGCCCCGCGGCCAGCAGCCGCAGATAACCGGTTTCAAGCGGATAGCTTTCGCTGCACCTAGGCACGGTAATGTCACGGTAATGTTATCTAGGGTGAATGCGCCAGTTAGCCGACCAGTGCCTGTCTTCGACCATTTGATGGTTCATTGTTGTAAAATTACGCTAAATAGATTAACCGAGACACATACACCGATGAACGTAGTTCTTACAGAAACTAGAATATCATATGAACATATGCACACATCAACTAAGTGACTTGTGTGGGTGATATATTTAAGAAAGCCAAATCAGTCTGTGGTTTACAACGACCGAGTGTGGACGCGTCAAATTGTGTAAAAAAAATAGCAGAGTGCCGCAACTTTCACGGTATGTTTTAAGTTGTCGTATTGTAAATTTAATGTCGTTTGTTGATTTCCCATGTCATTTATGGTACATAAAATGAGAATACTTACACTTTACTATATTTTTTTATTGTTTTACCAATTGAATTAAGTGGACGAGAATTGGTCCGTCTTTTTTCAAATACGCACAGTTATCGACCAGGTGGTCGAGATCTGTGTAAGACATGTCCAGTTTGGATTACTCAAGTATCTAACGATCTTTAAAAATAAATAAATGTCATTTAGCAATTAGAACCCTATACCCGTGAATATTTTCATAGCCAATTCGCGTCCACATAATGTATATTGTACAAAATACAATCGTTAAAAATCACTTGAGGACGAAAACTGGAAATAGACTACATGACATTCTAGTTTTCGACCAGTGTTTTGTTAATTAAAAAAATACCTCAAAAATTTATAAAATATATATTCTTTAAAGGTAAAGTTATATTTTCCTAAATTATATTAAACGATGCACAATATTTACAATAAAAAAATAGTGGTCGAATATTGTCGAGTTGGAACGGTTTTCGACCAATTCTGTATGATAATGTTTTATACAGAAAGTGTTTCTTAGTTTGTGTTATTTTAATACAGCTTTAAAAAATATAAGTGATTGAACTAGTAATAATAAATATAAAGTTTTACCGCCCTGAAACTGAATTTATTGTTGGTCGAAAACTACTCCGCATGTGGACGAAAACTAGATTTTTTGGTCGAAAACTAGGGAAAATGGTAGTTTGAGTTTCTTAATTTTATTACAAAAAAAATCTTTGTTGGAATTTTAAATTCTTGACAATTACTGAAAATAGAGTATATACAAAGCACTCTAAATTTTTCAAAAAATAAATAACTCTAAATCCCTTACTTTTTGCTTGCCGAATTTGGCAACTCCACTAATTGGTCGAAAACTGGCGAACTGACCCTATACAGTATTTCAACTTCATGGAAACGGACGAAACGCGAGTTATACCTACGCGCCTCGATCTCGGCCCACGCTCGGCCCCCAGACAGTCTCGAGTGTCGCGACTACGCCGCAGTGATGAGCAAATGGTTTGTTGTTTTTTAACAATAACCGCGCGATTTTTTCACCAAAAATAAGTTCAAGTACATATTTACATATTAAATATGACGAGTAAGATATATTGTGCTGTTTTTAGTTACATGAATTCGTCAAAAACGCACCCAGAGATAACTTTTTTAGATTACCTGGAAACTGAAAGGTACTACAAAATAATTTTACTTAATACTATAAAACAATTTTACTTACTAGTAAGTAATTTTTTTTTATAGTCTACATATAGTTGACGGTACATAATGTGTGTCTTTGTAATGGACAAGTAGGTATTTCCTTTTGCCCGCGAAAAAAAATGGTCAATTAATAAAAAAAAGTGAATAGAGTGAAGGAAAGTGATTGACACGAGTGAAATAGGTAGTAGTTATAATAATATTACAGGTAGTTAGTAGAATGTGGAATTTTAATACTTTATAATATAATAATAAAGCATTTCGTACGTCACAGAAATATTTTTCGGTCGCCAATTTTTAAGAACGATGTTTTATTCAAACATAAACATGGTTTTTTGTTTAAATCTGCCTACTGGTCAAGAAAACAACACGCATTTTTGGTGAACACTTCCTGTTCAATTCACAGAGTATTTTATTTGTTTATATAAAAAAAAGTATATTTACAATCACAAAACTAAATAGAAACACAAAGTAGGAATTAATGTAATTAAAATGCTGGAGGCGGGCAGCCCTATCGCATGTTTACGTACAGCGCGGCTGTAGGTAAGTATACTTATTTCGAAGACAGAGCCGAGTTACAATACTGTATAGATAACATTACCGTGGTAATGTTATTAACATTACCGTGACCTAGGGTAATTTAGCCCGCTGCCGTCCAGTTTGCACACACATCAGGTAAAAAATAAAATTTTATACAAACAACAGTGTCGTTAAGTTAATTTTACAAACTCTATGAACAAGTTTGAGTACATAAATGTGCTAAATAGATAGTTTATTTTAAGTGAAGACAACTGATTCCTGAATTTAGATTGATTCTTGTATAACTCCCAATATATACCTGACACTCACTTTTTTTATATAAACCAATGTTAATCGTTGAGAATTCATCTAATAACATTTATTGAAACTATAGTTAAAAATAATTAAATACACAGGAACAATAACACAATTTAGGTAGGTAAAAAAAAATTCACCCATGTTTTTTTGTAGACATCATTTGGGCACTTCTTTGGCAAGTTCACGTTCGACTCCAAGCTAAGTAATTTAGGGAACATATAGATAGTTATTCACATCGATTAAATTTAATTAAAACTGCTTCTGAGCTACATGTCAGAAGATTATCTACGTTTGGTCATTTTAGTAAATAATACGGGATAACTCACGTGAATCATTCAGATAGCTCCGACTATAGTTTCAACCACATTCGGTGGTCTTTTTCAAGGAGATCTCGGGGCGCCCGCGTTGTCTTCTCGCTTACTATTATACTACTGTTTGGTCCTTTTAACTCCAGTGACATCTGGTTCAACATTAGTCAAATCAACTCCAGTGACATCTGGTTCAACATTAGTCAAATCAACTCCAGTGACATCTGGTTCAACATTAGTCAAATCAAAATCTTTTAAAAAAATAGGTGTCTACAACGCTCTTATGAAGGTCAATTACAAATTTTAATATTTAAATATACTACATTGAACTGCCACGTTCAGCAAAAATAATGTATAGAACCACTGGGAGCAGAACGGGCAAAAATCTCTGGGCCATTCTTTTCGTAGTTTAACAATGTGTTACATACTATATAATAAAATTATTACAATATTTGTGTAAATTACACATAGGTGAAATATCAATTTCTTTAAAAAGAACCTTCAGAGATTCCCTAGTATCCATCGATTCCATATATGGCTCAAATTGGACGTTTTTGTAAGATGAAGATTGTCTCTATCTACCTCAGCAGCATCTCCTTACTGCAATACACCATACGACATAATACTGTAAAAGAACGCGAAGTAAACTAACCGAGCAGTAGCTACGTCTGTCTTATCTTACGAACTGCATATGCAGCAGAACTAATTCTTCCAGAAAGATCATGTATATGTGGATCCCACTGTAAAGTTGAATTTATTTTGATTCCCAGGAACATTGTCGTTTTGTCAATAGAGTTTATCTGGGCCAAGCTTAATGTTTGGTTCAACATAAGTTACATTTGGTACAGAAAACTTTAAAAATATGGTCTTTTTTGAATTGAACAGAAAATTATTAGCGGCGATCATTTATAGAAAATAGATGACACATTATTTACATGAAATTGCTTACTATCTTTCCTATCTACTTTAAAAATCAGAGAGGTATCATCCGCGAATAAAACGATATCGCAGAAATCTTTGACAATTAAAGGCAGATCATTAATACGCTAGAAATAGTCCTACAATTTATCCTTGCGGTTCTCCTATTTTTACCAAAGACTGGTAAAAATGTATTCCAGTTAAACTTTATATTATATATTTATATCTCTGCAAAAATGTTTAATAAATGAAGAAACATTTGTAAATGATATATGGTTCGATTATATGACTTCTGCAAAAATTGTACATTTACAAAACGATTATTGAAATGCAAATAAATGACCATATGCTACATTACAGAGTAACGAGTAGTATAGTATAGAGAACTGAACTTTTTTGCTATTAGGTCCCAATTGATTCTCAAACCCCGAGAATTGACCGCATGAATCAATACACTATGGTAGATCGATCAATAAAATTGAAACTTAGGAGTCAAAAATAGATTTTCCAATTACGAGTACTTAATCGATTTTAAGATTATGTAGACATACGTAGTGCTAATGTATAAAAATATACAGAACCTTCAGTAGACTACAAGTAGAAATAGGCATAACATATAAAATCATAATTCAACAATATTTATCTTGCCATGATACTCTTCCGTGCTCAGACATGAAGTATTCAGCAAAAAAATGACGAACAACATTAGCTGGTAAGTGGTTTTGTATGGACTCTTCCCGAGGTAGTGCCATTAGTTCAAGACTGGAATTGATGTTCAGAAGTTTAGGTGTACCCTCCTCTTTGTGTATAAAGTTTTGTAGTAGGCAACATGTCTTTACTATTTTGACTGCTAAATTAAGTGACACATCTAGAGGACGATGTAGAATTCTCCATTTGTTAGCCATAATGCCAAACGCACATTCAACATATCGCCTTGCTCTGGTTAAACGGTAATTAAAAACCGATTTTGTCGCATCAAGCTGTTGACCACTGAAAGGGCGCAGTAAGTTTTCATGTAACGCGAAAGCTTCATCCGCAACAAATACAAATGGGACACAATTATTTGTTCCTTCCAGTTGTGCAGGTGACGGCAAGTTTAATGTCTTATTCACTACTCCTCTCCAAAAAGCAGTTTCTTTAAAAACATTAGAGTCGCACTCTTTGCCATAAGCACCAACATCAATAGAAATATAATTATAATTGGTGTCTACAACGGCCATTAATACTATTGAAAAAAAATGTTTATAATTTAAGTACATAGATCCACTTTTATTCGGTTTGATGACTCGTATATGCTTTCCATCTATGGCACCCAGACAATGAGGAAAATTTGCCTTAGAATCGTAGTTTTGAGCTATCTCAGTCCATTCCCTTTCATTTGGCATTTTCATATAGATATGAGATAATTCTTCCCAAATAATTTGGCACACTTCCCTGATGATAGAACTAAGGGTAGCTTTGCCGATTCTAAATGCAAATCTTAGATCTGCGAACGTACATCCTGTGGCTAAATACCTGTAAACAAAAAGCAACAAAAAACATTTTAGGTTATTTGTTTTGCTAATCAAATTGCCGGCAAATATATACCGACTTACCGACAATAACCTGCAAATTGGTGGGTGTCGTTGGATGAAAAAGGCTAATAGCCGTTAATCTTGGTGAATACTGATTTGGGAAAACAAATCCTTGAAAATGAAACGAAAGGTTTTTTGTAGATTCTAAGAACTTTTTCATATTTTTATTTTTGAATAAGATGACTTCATAATTTTAGTTTTTAAGTGAAAATTCGAATATCTCACATCGCTCGAAGTTTTAGATTGCGGCGAACTAATATTCATTAACGGGATCATAATATTAATATATTTTTCAGGCAAAGTAATAATAGCAAAATGGAAAAATATGAAGGACAGATGGATGAAAAGCCATAAAAAAATGATTGAGAGCAAGTCAGGTTCAGGAGCAAGCTCATCAACTTTTAAATATATGTTTTACGAGAATATGCAGTTTTTGACAAAAATTTCAGAGCATAGAGAAACTGAGTCTAATATGCAACAGATACCTGAAACTGAAAACAGTGAAAATGCGAAACGTGACTGCAACAAATATGATATAATTTATACGCCAACAAAGTCCAAAAAGATGAAGAAAGAACAAGTATTAAAAGAAAAAGATTTAAATACACTTGATAATAAATTAATTAATTTAATAGACTCATTACAAAAAGAAGAAATAAACAAAACGAATGACAGTCGAGCTTTGTCCTTTTTCAAGAGTATTACATCAACAGTAGAAAAGTTCAGCGAAGAAGATTTAATTGAATTTCAATATCAGGTTATATCGACAATAAGGAACATAAAACAAAAAAATAAAAACACCTACTGTATCACACCAACATCGCAAGCTTCTGAACTTAATCATATCGTACTTCAGCCAAACTATACTCAAACATATTCAAGTGCCACACAAAAAAAATTAAGGTCTTATTGTAATCCATCAACATCGCGTGTTTTGTCATCACCGCTTCATCCCATCCAGCCTCAGCAAACTAATCAAAACTATGAAACACAATATTACGGTTGCTCTGATGAAGCTGGACCCTCTAATGCGGAAAAAAAACCTTCATACGATTCCGAACAAATACCAGATAATAACTCACAATATGAAACAAGTCTGTCAAGTGCAGTTGATGTGGACTTTACGACGTTGAACGAACATTGAATTAAAACGAAATAGAAAAGTTATTATTATTCTAACCATCACAAAACTAAACTAAAATGTTTCATTTGTTGTTATTATTGTGCTAAAGTCCAAATTGGTATTAACTTAAATTGTTTATCTCAACATAATTTTGTTTTGGGCAATTGCAAGTAGTTCTAAGCTGATTTATATAATTTGGTGATTAGTATCTTAATTGAACTTTTAATAGAAACATTTAAATTTTAGGGTTGTCGTGGTTTTGGTATATTAGTTTGGGTTTTGGTGCGAAGAGAATATGAACTTAAATTTAACGTCAAGGATAGCAGATCCTTGACGTTAAATTTAAGTACGAATTACTTATTTATGACCACTGCCTAACTACTCAGATATCTATTCCAAATAAATTCGTAAGTAACGGTAACAATACTAGTACGATGTTTCGATCATATTTACTCTGATATATTATTTTACCTGAGAGAAAATATGTTTAATTGTATATTAATTTGTGTGTATCTGATTCATCACAATAATGTTTTTTTCTGACATCTTTGTAGGGCTAGTAATCAGTTAATTCTACAAGAAATGGTAAAGTGCATGGTTTGTCAGAATTGGATTTTCTTATTTTTATGATGCGAAAAAGTTTTTTTTAATACATTTCATTTTGTAAAGTGTATATAAATCTTACACCTTTTTACACATGGTTCAGGCAGTCGTTCAATACATGCCCTCAGATCTCTATGTGCATCATGAATGACAACTCTTGTATTATATTCTTTTACCTTTCTTTCTTTTGGTATTTTCTTGTTTTTCATATTACTTATGTTATGGTACAAAAAATTATACATATGTGGTACCATATTATATTTAATATAGGTATATAATAATCGCGCTTGATTTGGGGCGGAATTACATTTTTTAGTAATGTAACCTTGTCTAGTGCTCTAATGTGACGTCCTTTTCCATTAATGTCCCTTGTTTTAGTGTGGCTGTGACATTAAGATTTAATTTTATAATGTTTAGATATGCACAGTACATACTTAAAGTTACGAAATTTAAGAAGTACTAGAATCCTAATTTACAATTATTAACTTATACTATGTCGTATTATTTTATTTATTTCAATTACCAGTTACATTTACAGCAACGCCAAGGAATGCAACTAGACAAGAATATAATTATATAATGCCTAACATACTGATTGTGCAATACTAGGATTAGAAGGAGCGTACAAGAATATTTTTTAACACCAAAAGTGTTTTGTCAACGAATTTCTTAAAATAGTTTATTGATATTTAAATAATCTTTAAGTGCACAACATTTTATTAAATTTTGATACCCGATCTACGGGCTGAATTAATTTTTGACTCACTTATACTTTGGTACGTATTGTAACTTCTAACAGAACATACTTCAAATTAAACATATTATTTTATTCCTAACAAGTGATTTTGTATTAAAAAATAATGTGAATATATTATGAAAATAAATAAGGAGCAAGATACTTTTTGATACTCATGCATGCTGCTTACCGTCGTCTTAGTAAAGTTGTTAGCATTATCACGAAGAAAGTATCTTTTACTACAGAAAAAACAATTTATCATAATCTGGTTTGTATTGTATCTGTAATATATTGCTTATAAATTTACTTATTTTTTATAATATAATGATAATCGTATATATATATTTATGATAGATGGTTTTCTCCTAGTGTTATTTTAACAACTAATCATGCATGTACAATTGTAATGAAAAACAGATTTAAGACAAGGTTTGATGACAAATAAAACACTGAATATGGATACGATTATGACTTTTGTATAAAACTTCGTCATCTTTCTAAACTAATCCCGCGGATATAACGTGTGTAATTTTTAGTACTAAGTTTTTTAAAGATATTGTCAACCCTTTTTGAATTACGCCTGCCTTTTTGAATCTATGCACTCATCGTTTGTTTTAATTTTCCCTCCTATCTCTAACGTAAAAACTGTATTCGTAATTGTAGTGTTCTAAATATGCTAAAATGTGTGTGGCCAGCACATTCGGAATTCAGTCATTTCTTAATACAGTTATTTTGAATATAAGCTTTTTACCTGTTTTTTATATAAGCTTTTTGCTGTATATGTTAAATACAGTCATTAAATCAGGAGATACATATTATGACATTACGTTAACAAGTAAAATAACACCTTTTCCGCGATTTTGAAAGTTTTTTATCGGATATGTTTTAGTGGATGGCATACGGACGCACATGGCACTTAAACTAACTTTTGATTGATTGAAAATATAGTACAAATTTGATTTACATGTATTGGTTTTCGTCCGGGTGGACGACAACTGTCATTTAAGAAGAAATCAATGTACCATATCCGTCCACATATTATAAAAATATATTAAAGTATTTGTAAGTTTCATATTACTATTTTTTTCATAAATATATCCTACATACTAACGATGTTTTTATTCAAAGAGCTACCTTGGGACTTATTTAAGAAATAAATACATACGTGTAATTATTGGTTAGTTATTATTAGGCTACAAGTTAGAGGTGGACGGCAAACCAGCGAAATGACCCTATCTGTAATCTTTCATTATATGATGAAGCAGAAGAGACATATGCCTATCATCCTCCGTTTTCTAATGGACGTACTAGGAACGTTGTATGGGTAGGTAATGGGACAGAGCTAGGAACTGGTAAATAAATAACTACTTTTAACTTGTACTGTAGTGTACATTCCTATACCTAGGTAGATTTACTCGTAGTTGATATAGGATAAAACACCCAGTAGTCAGCCTTTTGACATAAATTTAAACTTCGTGTACCTGTAGTTTACATGTTATATATGTACTCATCAAGTTTTATGTTATTATTTGGAAGATAATTTCTTAAATATTCTAATTAAATCAACAAAAACGTAAAAAGTATTTATAATCATTAAAAAGTTCAACATAGAACAAAATATGGCACTTTTTACCAGTTATAGTCAGCCTCATTTAACCAGAAGTCAGCCTACTCTTCCCCTGTACTCAGCCCCTCACTTACGCACATAATATATATTTCACTTACAAATGGTTTATTAATGAATGACATACATCACCACTCAGACATCTTCGATAAGCTATTTCAAACTTTTGAGTGTTGAAGGCGGTTACATTTTTTGGTAAAAAAAATGTAGTTGCCATATTACATCATTTTTTTTTAATCAGAATTTCATTATGTCGAATAGACCCACATTATCACACACACATGTGCATAGTACCGACTTCGACAATTTACTTCACACTTTTGAGTGTTGAAGTCGGTTCCATTTTACAGTAAAAAAAAATTCATGCTTTTCAGTGACCCTTTCTACCTATGGGATCGATTGTCATTTACTGCCAATGACTATAATTATTACCAAGGTAGGCGTAACACTTTCAGTGATTAGTGTGTAAGTCATAAAATGCTAATCCGATTTCAATGACATGTAAATGGGACTACCGCAAAAGAATACTCTATCAGATAAAACAAAAATTTTCAAAATATGAGTGAAAATATCGATGAAAATACACAAAAAGTGTAATAATTAATACAGACGAACATAGAACCTCCTCCTTTTTTTAAGTCCTTTAAAAATATATTCTTATTTAAAAGGCACTACGATTCAATTTTCTGTAACACAAGCTACGGCTGAGTACTGGGTTTACCGATCTATCAGTCTGCCTCGTACATTTATACGCGGCTGACTACTGCTAAATGAGATTTTAGCTAGTTGCTAAGTAAAGTTCAATTAAAATTACGAAAACTATAATATAAAACCAGACTATTGGCATTATCAACAAAATCCGAAACCCAGTAGTTATATTTAAACGTAGTTTACAAAGAAAAATCTCCATCGATAACTGTAATTCAAAGTAACTTCTTACGAAAACATCGAACACAGCTTCTTAGAAAAAAAATTGTTTGCCACACGTGCGTCGGCATGTTGCTGACAGCAGTGCATATAAACTTTCATAGTTCCATATGCGCAGATGCTATAGTTTCATACGTGTGAGTATTTGCCAATCTGAGGGCACAGATTCTGTCAAAAATTGCTGGTAATGTTTAAAATTTAAATAAATTTGGACACTATTTATATGGAAATAAATGCTGTAAAGGCTAAGTACAGGAGCAGGACTGACTACCGGGGTATATACACTTCCTAATTAATTTAGGAAATATGTGACAAATAAGTATGAATATTACCTATTATTTTAAGCACCTACGTAGTTGCATATTTACACATACATTTGTACCTATAACATAGACAATAAGTTGATTATGATTTAATTGAGCTAAATATGAGAGTATTGAATTAATCAATTGTACGGATAAGAATGACAACAAACAAAAGAGATTGGATCCTAGAATTACTAGAGCAACTACCTACCTACCTTAAATGACTAGTTGAGCAAAAAAATATTAGGTTTTTTTATATAAGTACTTGATAGCCCAGCCTCTGACCACTATCTCCCCTGATGGTAAGTGATGATGTGGTCGAAGATGTTGTTCATGCTAATTGCTAACCAAGATTTAGATATACCTACTGTATTTATGGAAACGATCGGAGAGCAAAGCGGTTTTTAAAAAAGGGCATAGGTAGCTGTTTAACTATGGCTGTCACATTTTCAACTGGCCATGTCCAGGTCGATCATCTCGACCAATACGCGTGAGTACAGCCGGTTATTTTAATATTGTCAAATCAAATTTTAATATTGTCGGATAAACATAGAAATGCTCAGGACCCCAAACTTACCACAGAAATCGCGATCATATTATAGAAAGGCGAAAGATTCTGTGGTGTGAAAGGAAGAGGAAATGGATACGATATAGGTAGGTATGTACCTACCTAACCTAAAAACAAGAAAGTGAGGTCGTGGGTAGAAGATATCAAATTAAATTAGGAAAGGTAAGTTTTTTGCACGAGAGTCCTTGACATAATATTCATAGGTACATAAATATTTATCCTTAAGTACAGAAAAAAGGTAGGTAAGTATAGATTTATGAATTGAATAAATGTAGGTAGGTACCTACTGTGTAATCGAGTAAAAATTCTAATTAATTTATCTTACTATAAATCTTTAATTAATAGTAAGGATCTTTAATTTATCCTAAATAATTAGGTAAGTGCACCTAGGTATTTATAAAATAATTTAAAATGATGGCCATTGTTTTTTTTTCAATATTATAGGTATTAAGATGGATTCGATGTGACGTCCCTTGCTTTCAGCGTCATACTAGGTAGGTAGGTACGTATTATGGATTCTTTTAGTTAGAATATTCTCCAAAGATTATTTCAAGTCATCAAGCATTGTCGCGTCGTTTCAGGTACCTACCTACCTAGATTTAGTATTTATTTTATTCTGTGTAGGTATAAACTACAGACATATGACAAGTAAATCTGAAGACAAGAATCTGGTCAATTTTAATTAGGTACTTATCTTATAAGTGTTCTGAGAGGGATTTGGCGGAAATGTGCGCGTGTCGAATTTAACGCACCGGAGGCTCATAGGTAGGTATCTAGGTACAGAAACATCGCAAAATATAGAGAATCAAATCATATAGGTACATATGTAGGTATATATAAGATAATTAAAATATCTTGATTATCTTATATAGGTACCGTTGGTGTTTACAAGATATGTAAGTATATTTAAGATAATATATTACTTAGATAAAATTATATCATTATTAGCGACACTAGCCGGAGGTGTAATTATTACGTAGGTACGTTGGTAGGTACGTACTGGTTTTATTTTCTCGCAACATCAACGGGGCCGACACTTTGCTAAGAATATTATTTTAAAAAAATCATAATAGGTAAGTACCTACTTACCCATACAGTATTATCAAAGTCGGACCCGAGACTCGTTTGAGTATGTTTCGCTTTTTAAACGACTGCCCAAAAAAAGGAGAGTTATGTTTTCCGGGTTCATGTATGTTACGTTTGTGAGTTTCTTTATTCCACCATAACTTCTAAACGGCTTAACCGATTTTGATGTAAGAGATATCGTTAGATTTGTGTTCATAACTTACCCAAGTGACACTAGGTAAGTACATGAAAAAAATAGAAAAACAAACTGGCGGATTTTAGACCCTATATTGTGAGGTAAAAATATATATTTTTCTTCCAAACCCTTCGAGTGGGGACAAAATGAAGAGCTGTTAAAAAACTTAAAAACCTACCTATATACCTAACTTGCAGTTTTAATTTCAATGGAACTATCGCTTTACGAAAATAAATAATTTGCAGTCGGGTTTTTTACTTTTTTAATTTATACCTACTTGTTCTTCTTTTATTAATTCACTCTCTTGATAAACTCACCTCTAATATAATAACTAATAACAGGTAGGTAGGTACCTAGGTAGTGAACGTAAGATAGGTACTTAGCTACTTAGTACCTACCTGCTTGCTTATTTTGATAGGTAAATATAATGGCCTAGTCTGCAGTAGGTAGGTATAAATCCATATACCTATCCGTATATACCTATATAAAAATAACGTGTCACCGATTTAAATTTGATTTGCACACCGTGTGCAATTTGATCCAAATTAAAAGATAGGATAGCTTACATCCCAATTGAAAGTCGCAATTAACCCGAGCAAAGCCGAGGCGGCCTGCTAGTAGGTATAATATAAAACATAAAAAATATATGTACCTACCTACCTAAAAAAAAATTTTAACCAAAAAATGGAACCGACTTCAACTCTCAAAAGTGTACAATAGGTAAGTAGTTGAAGTCGGTACCATGATAGTTCAAAATTGGGTTCGTGGCTTAGGCCCACAGTGGTCGACGCACCTGTGGCTGACGCCCCCGATTGTAATAAATTTAGAGTATTTTTTTTGTGCTATTTTCAATAAGTACAGTAAACGACAAAAGTCTTTCTTTACCAAATTATCATACGTACAAAGAAGATCATACGTACCATGCATACGTGACGCATAGGTAGGTATATATTGTGATAATAGGTTTAAACATTTTATTTTCCCGTTTTCCATTTAAATTTTCCCCTTTTAATAACTGTTTATGTGCGCATGGTAGGTACCGACTTCGATAAGTTATTTCAACATTTTGAGTGTTGAAGTCGGTTCCATATATTTAAGTTAAAAAAAATGTTCACTCTTTCTAGTGACCCTTGCTACTTACGGGATCGATTGTCATTCATTGTCAACGACTAGGTACCTACCTAGGTAGGAAAGGAATATCATCAAGATAGGAAAATATTTTTCAGTTATTGGACTGTAACTCAAAAACTGCTTGACTGATTTCAATATAGGTAATTAAAATGGGACCAAAGGACAAGCATCAGCTTTCAAATAAAAAAATAATTTTCAAAATCGGTTCACCCAGTCAAAAGTTCTGAGGTAACAAACTTTAAAAAAAAACAGAAGAATTGAGAACCTCTTAATTTTTTTTAAAGTTGGTTAAAATAATATTTACTTAAGTAAGCATAGGTAGGTGGTACCTACGGATATATAAAAAGATTAATGAATGCGCAACCTATCCTACCTACGTTTTCAATCATCAAATAAAAAATATCAAACTGATAAAATTTATCGTTCAAAATTTAAACCTATGAACCTTTCAAGACCACCAACTAGGTAAGTACCTAGGTAGTTACCTACCTGATGATTAAAAACCGGGCCATGGTTATATAGGTACCTAAGTACCTACTTACCTATTAAATAATAAATGATAAGGTCGGTAGTTACATAACTTACCCATAAACTAGGTACCTACATAGGGTAGGTATAGGTACTTACCGTAAAGTTACAACCAATCTCTCTGCAGGAGAAATACTGCGTCTCATTACCGTGTCTTGGCGGTTCAACTTCTCCTTCAGAATATTTAATAATTTGTCGAAGGTGTTTACGTTCATCCGAAGATAGGCATAAAATTCATTATTGTATTGTCGCAATTTAGTAAAAAGATTGTGAAACTCCCCGTTCTCTTCTCTACAACGTAATATTGGGTGAACCCAATATTTTCGAGTGTTATTATGTATATATTTTAATTCCTTTTGCCGTCTTTTATATAAATAGTATGCTATTATTACTTTTTTTAACTTTTTCGAGATTTTCATTTTGAATATTTTGATGATTGACGTGTGCACGTTGCAATATAAAACACGAAAGTGGCACCGACTTTAAGTCACGCGAGCGGTCGCGGGCGCGCCGCCTCCACGCCGCGCGCTCGCCGCCCTCGCGCCGCGGGTCTTGCGGCGCGCGCGCGGCGTCGTCGGAACAGAGCTCGCGGCGCAGGCGCGGCGCGCCGCGCGGCCGCGCCGCGCACACGCCGCCCTCGAGCCGCGGGGCTTGCGGCGCGCGCGCGGCGTCGTCTGAACAGAGCCTTACTGTCTAATTAAAGATTTACCGCGACTTGTTAAAAATCAAATCACAAAACATCACGGTAAATTGCATTTTTGTGATGTGTGTTTAATATTTTTTAATACATACGATGCCCTTGATTCACATAGTTGTGGAGGTGTCGCTACGGAACTACCCCCGAAGGGCTCATTTATACAATTTAAAAATTTTAGCAGAAAGCAAACTGTACCATTTGTTATATACGCAGACTTTGAAACAATGCTAGAACGATTTCAGTCCTGTGACCCTGATCCGAGTAAATCGCATACGGTAACACGTCAACGACATGTGCCTATCGCTTTTGCTTATCATATTACGTGTGCGCTAGACAAACAATACAATAGGTACGTCTCTTACCGTGGTTTGGATTGCATATCAAAATTTGTAAATTCTATTTATAAAGATGCAAAAAAAATTTACAATATTTTTAAAAAACAAGTTCCTATGATTTACACCGATACTAATGCTCATGACTTTGATAACTCGGTTACTTGTCATATTTGTGAGAATTTATTGTTTGGTGATAAGGTCCGAGACAACTGTCATTTGACCGGTAAATATCGCGGCACGGCTCATAGTTATTGTAACTTGCAATATAAATTTCCTACATTTTTACCAGTGTTTTTTCATAATTTATCAGGTTATGACTGTCACCTTTTCATTAAAGAATTAGGCAAAGCTCCTGGGTCTTTAAAAGTAATACCTAAAACAAAAGAAAACTATATTTCGCTCACAAAGTTCATTCCTATTTCGAAAGAAGAAAGTATAAAGGTTCGCTTTGTAGATTCTTTCAAGTTTTTAGGGACTAGTTTAGAAAAATTAGTTAATACAATGAAAAAACAAGAGTTTAAATTACTCAAATCGTATTTTCCTGATACAAGACAATTTGAGCTCCTTACTCGAAAAGAAATATATCCGTATGATTATATGTCACAATTGAACCGTTATAAAGATACGTGTTTGCCCACCAAAACTAATTTTTATAACTCCTTGACAAATGAGCTTATCACTGAGGACGACTATGCACACGCGCATTCCATTTGGTTAGAGTTTGATATAAAAAAATATGGGTATGTACACAGATTTATATCTTAAAACCGATGTGTTATTGCTCGCAGACGTGTTTGAAAGTTTTAGAAAAACTTGCAAACGGTATTATAATCTTGATCCGGCATTTTACCTGACAGCACCAAGTCTATCGCTCGATGCAATGCTTTTGAAAACAAGCGTTAAATTAGACCTTATTAGCGATGTAGAAATTTTTAGAATGATACAAAAAGGTATTCGCGGAGGTATTTGTATGTGTTTCAAACGACACAAATATTTAGATACTTACGATCAGACTCGTCAAAATTCATTCATCGTTTATTTAGACTGTAACAATTTATATGGACATAGCATGTGTCAATATTTGCCGTATTCAGATTTTAGATTTATGTCGAGCAATGAAATAGATAATTTACATTTGAACTTGACTGATATTAGTGATAACGCGGAATATGGATATATTCTCGAAGTTGATTTAACATACCCTGAGAATTTACACACTGAACACAATGACTTTCCATTTTGTCCAGAAAAGTGCTTGCCCCCTGGTGGTGAGAATAAAAAACTAATACCAAACTTGTATGATAAATACCACTATGTTATTCATTATACTCATTTAAAAACATGCATACGTCACGGTTTAATATTGAAAAAGATCCATCGCGCTATCGTTTTCAAGCAAAGTAATTTTTTTTAAAAATATATTGATCTTAACACTCATTTACGTCAAAAAGCCGAGTCACAGTTTGAACAAGATTTTTTTAAATTACTAAACAACAGTATTTTTGGTTAAACTCTAGAAAAAAATGAGCATAAAATTGATTTTAAGTTAGTAAACAAATGGCATGATTTAAAAAATAAGACCAAGAAATCAACATGTGCTGAAAAACTAATCGCCAGCCCATATTTTCATAGTGCTTCAGTATTTTCAGATGATTTGGTAGCAATACAAATGAAACCTTCGCGTGTTATTCTTAATAAACCGATATACATAGGTTTCGCTGTGTTAGAATTATCAAAGAGTCATATGTACGATTTTCACTATTCTACTATAAAACCATTTTATGGCAATAATGTTGAATTATGCTATACTGACACTGATAGTCTTGTTTATAATGTAAATACGAATGACTTTTACAAAGATATTTAAAATTATTTCCTTAAATATTTTGATACTAGCAATTACAATTCTGATAACAAGTTTGGCCTGCCAATTATTAATAAAAAAGTACCTGGGCTCTTTAAGGACGAAATGGGAGGTAAAATAATTAAAGAATTTGTAGGACTGCGTTCAAAGCTATACTGTATAAAAACTTTAGACAAAACAATAAAGAAAGCAAAGGGAACAAAAAAAAGTGTAACGAAAAATTTACATATGATAGATTATAAAAATGTTTTGTATAATTGTAATGTCATCCGCAAGAAAAATTTACTCTTTAGGTCAATCAAACATGAAATATTTACACAGAGTGTTAATAAAATAGCACTTTCTAGCAATGACGATAAACGTTTGCTATTACCTGATAAAGTATCTACTTTAGCTTGGGGTAATGCATCTATATTAAAGTAATGTATCTATATATTTCTAAATTATTAGTTATAAATTAAATGTTTCTACTGTATACAGAGTAATAAATAGTTATAGAATACTATGTGCTCATGTAACGTAAATATTATTTAAAGATATTAAAAATAGGTGTAGTACAATAAATTGTAAGTTTTATGTGAAAATAAATACATTTGTGTGAATATATAGACTCTTTTATTTTTATCCATTTAAGTAATACCTACCTACCACGTCTATGAATATACTATACCATATAGAAGCCAGTCGTACATTCAATAAAAAGGTAACCTGTTAAAACATAATGTTATTGTTTTCAGTAATTAACTGGCATTCATGTTCAAACCTGTTGATATTATTGTCTCTCAGTGTTTAACTGGTACCTATACAAAATATATAGAAAGAAGTTCAAACTTGTCGAAGGATTTACAAGCTTTAACCTGTTGACATACGATGATATTGTTAATCAGTAATTAACTGGTATAAAATAAGGTTATAAAGTTTTTGAAATTACAAAGACAAGTTGAAACCTGTTGTATAATTTACAAACCTGTCAAAACATGATATAATTTTACTCAGTAAGTAACTGCCATACAAAACATATAAAGTTTTGAAATATAATATTAGTCAGATGTTTCCAACACTCATTGTGCTCGAGAAACAAGTTCAAACTTGTTGGAAGGAAACATCAAATTGTGTCATAAGTTTTATGTTACACTATGCATTCGCCGTACAATAATATTAGTTTATTAATCATTAAGCTGGTGCTTGTTGTGGTGATCACATCGATTTAATAAATCGTAAGTACCTATACATATTTCACGAATCTTATGATTATAGGATTTTATATGTACAAATAAATAATTTCTATTATTGTTTCAGATTATCAACAATAATGAATGATTCACCTGATATAATTTTCTCTCAGTATGGTCAAAGATTTCCGAGCCCAAATCCAAGCTGGCATATTCCTGAACCACAAGACGAACCGGTCAATAAAAAATCAAGGACGAGGCGAGAGCCTCAAAAACGGAAGCAACTTAATAGTTATCTGTCTTACGTGATCAATAATCAAAAGAAAAAAGGCTTCAAAGACTGCTTCAAATACAAGTGGTAGACCTCAGTGAAGATGATAATAATATACTGATCAGTGCGCAATACGTAGTGAGTGAATCAGTGGACAACATTATGGATGAGGCAGAAAGATTAGTGAACAAAATATCGAAAAAACTATGTGAAGACTCTAGTTATGTGTAAATATTAAAGGTGTGTTGGTATAAGAAATGTTACTATTTTAATTTCATTTACTGTAAATAATTAAGAATGTAGATGTAATCAAAATGTTTAAATTTATGCAGTCAGTAGTTAAAGTATATAAGTTTTTAATTTCTTGTTATTAAGTTTTATGATAATGAAATATGTACACTGTATGTTTAGTGTATAGGTATGATGATATAATAAATAAAACTGCTATTAGTTATAAATCAATTATGTTTTATTTTTTCTAAACAAATCAAACATATACGTGTGATTATCAAAACACCATTTTTTAATACATATAGCATTATTTAATGCACAGTAAATTTTATGATGCACACAGTTAGTCAGTTTTATTTTTTAAAAAAAATTTTTTAATGTTGGAAGATTAGGACATCCCTTTTCACCAATATCAAACACTTCACACTTTGTACACAATTCTTTAATCCACTGTATTTTTTCCAAACCCTTTGTCATTATTTTTTTATTCTCGAGATATAATACTACAACACGTAGAAATTCTCTATAATCTATGTAACCCTCACTCCAGTAAATTCCTCGATTTCTTTCTAACCATCTTACTTGCTTCTTTTCTTCATCAGACAAATAATGAAACGAATATGGTGGTTTTACTAAGAATGTTAGTGTAAGCTCCTGACTTACAATGGCCACTTCCTTCACGATAAAATTATTTTGAATATCTTTAAATCCTTCGAGGTCAACTATGATGGTATCTACGTTCATGATATCTTCTTTACGATGCTACTTAATGGTTTGTATTCAACAATGCTGTCGTTCAGAATGAGACAATAAGCGGCTGTCTGATCTGGTAGTTCCGAATCACTCTCAATTTCTACTCTTACATCTACAACAGGACCCGTCTTTAGATTCTCTGCTTGTCTAGAGCAATCAACCACAAACAGCGGTGCTAAATCTTTAAACTGTTTCTCACTTAACAACGGTTGTGGACAACGTCCGTAATACGACTGTTGAAATCTGATATATTGCCCATATAATAAAGCAATCCTGTTATTAGCGAAATTCGCGTTAAGACTTTCATATGGAAAATAAGTTGAATTAAGGTACACTTTTACGTCACGAACATTGCAGTGATCGAATTGAGACATGTCAGAACTTGCACTATTTTTCCTATTTGTCTGTAAACCTATAATGACGTATCTTGGTTTTTCGATTTGAGATGCTGTTTTGATAGACCATGTATGCTTTGTAGTTTTAGGTAAAGCTGGATATTCGTACAGATCCCAATTTCGGTAAATCATCTGAAGCGGTCGATCTTTTTCTAACAGTTTAAGCAAAGAAATTTTTTCCTTGTCTGATACTTTAACATGTGGTACACGCCATATGATTTTGTTGATGTGAATGTCATCCACTACTTCCCCAGGGTTAAGTTTTACAGCGTTTAAATTAGTGTTACTTCGTAATAGTACCAGTTCGTGTCTACTATTTATAACGACTTTTTTAAAATCTTCCACAAAACCGAGGATATTGCGAAGTGGGATAGAAGCAGAAAAACTTCCTTCGTTAATATTTTTTACACCGTCGATATTCCAACCCCAGGCGTTAGACATCTTTGATTCACTCTCATTCATTGATATTAACGATTTCATGGTTGTAGTTATACCAGCATTTTTTATTTTATCTATCTCTACTCCATTTAGCTCATACCTAATATCTTGAAATAGGTAAAGTAGAGCATTGTTGGTGAATTGGACACTAGTAGCTTTGTCTTTCGGATCCTTTTTGCTGACTATAACGGTTCCTTCCAAATATAAAGTGCTAGCTGACGGTAATATGTACAGGTCCTCTTGGTTGATAGGTATACGTATTTCATCATTTCTATTAAAACTTGTTACGTAGGGTTTGTAAGAATGAAATTCTATGCCTTCTATCGTGGTGTCGTAAGTCGGAGTGGATAAAACGTCTAAGATATTCATTCTAGTAATCCGATTGCTTTCAGGAATGCTTTATTGTCTTTGGTTAATTTTATTTTCTTCTTAGAGCGGGGTCTTGTATGGCGGATAGCTCGAGTAGAACTGATATTTTTTACTTGTTGAGGTACATATTTATTGTAGTCAATCATTTTTTCGTCTGAGATGCAAATACAGCTGCACTTCTTCACCACGTAAATTTATTAAGCGATTCAATTACAATTACAAATTACAAATATTTATTTCCAATTAAGTTTACAATTTAGTAGTATACAATCATTATCCGAAGTTAACTTAGTTTCATCTGATCCCAGGTAAGCATTGTGTCCCAAACTAAGCCGAGGCCTGTGTCTTGGGACGCAGATAAGCGATTTTATACAATGAGTAATGTGTACAAGTGAACTCTGTAAATCTACTATATGTAATAGGTACATGAGATTTTTGATATGACAGTTTTTTTTTTTTTAAATTATTTATATTGGTATTAGAAATTATGTTATGTATGAAGAAGTAAATAAATATGTAGGTGTGTGAGGGTGTACGTGTGAGAGAGTGTGTGGGAGGGTGTGTGAGTGTGGGAGCGTGTAGGGTGTGTTTTTGTGTGTGTTATGTATCAAGGTGAGTGTCAAGGTGTATACCGGTGAACTATGAAGCATGTCAAGGCGCATAGGTAAGAAAAGTGAAAGTACTTGTTAATTTTAAATCAAATTTTCTATTTCATCATACGACAATTTCAAAAGCCACTCTTTTACTATCTTTTTACAGGCTTTAGAGTTGATGTCTTTGATGTCACAGAAATTACTGACATTGTTAAAAGTTTTGATGTGAGCATAAGCTGGACTTCGTTTTGAAATAAGAGATGTAGCTCTAGGGAGTGGAAGGCGAAAGACCCGTTTGGCTTGCAATAACTTGCAATCTGAACGATTGAGATAGTCTCTATGAGCTTTTACAGTAGCATTGAGAACAAAGAGCTGTCTAACGCGGAGAACATTGAACTCCTGGTAAATAGCATTAGTCGGGTGTCTGAAGGGTTTCTTCAAAATAACTTTAATTAGAGCCCTCTGAGCTCTCTCAATAGTAATGAAGTTACTTTTACCTGCACATCCCCACACAGATATGCAGTATTGTATGATAGTCTGGCATAGGGCCAGGTATACTTGTCGCAAAACATCTGGAGGAGTGCAGTCTATTAATTTTTTCATAATGAAGATTAGTTTCCTAACACGCCCCGATAGGTCATTGATATGATCAACATATGAAAGATTTTGGTCTAAAGTTATGCCCAAATATTTTATTTTGGTTACACGGTCAATTGTTTCGCAGGTGCACATACCTGTTTTCTCAGAACATGAGTGTAGTTTAAGTATAGCATTGCTTGAGGGACTGCTTACAATTGTTTTTGAGAATGCTATATACTTGGTCTTCTTTATGTTAAGTGTCAAGAGATTGTTGTCCAGTAGCCTTCCTATATGTCTTAGTCCGTTTTCTGCATAGGCGTACACCCGTTCCCAACCCTTCCCGTGAAACAGTAACGCAGTGTCATCTGCATAGGCGATAATCTCCATATTTTTTAGAGAGCTACTGATAATATCGTTAATGTATAACGTGAATAGTGTCGGGCCGAGTATACTACCTTGGGGAACGCCAAAATTAATAGGAAGGTAACTACTACAGTGAGCTCCGATCTTAACACATTGCATGCGGCTACTTAGGTAATTGTTGAACCATTGAAGCGTTAACCCTCTGACTCCATATGCTTCCATTTTTTTGAGTAGCAGACCAACCGAGACCGTGTCGAAAGCTTTGGCTAGGTCTAGGAAAACTACAATACAGCTGTCATCGTTTTCGACGTGTTTGGATACTAGATTCGCTAAAAGTGACACTGCGTCTTCGGTCGACCTGCCACGCCGGAAGCCAAACTGTCTATCCGATAGAACACGATGCTTCTCCAAAAAAGAAACCAGCTGATTATTTACGACCTTTTCTAAAATTTTAGACATGATATTAAGGAGAGCAATCGGTCTGTAATTTTCGGGAACGTTTTTTGGACCAGATTTAAAGATTGGTGTTATGGCTGCAGTTTTCCAACATTCCGGGAATTTACCTGTTGATAAACTAGTGTTGATAATATGAGTAAGTGGGTCCAATATAGCGTGCACGGCTTTTCTCAATAAATTTACAGTAAGACCATCAGGACCTGGGGAAGTGCCTGTTTTTAGTTGGTAAATTATATTAGATATTTCATACGGGTCTGTGGGGTGAAGGTATAAAGAAGAACTTACGAGATGTTCAGGTTCATTAGAGAAAATAAGGGTTTTGTGATCAATCTGAAGCTTATTTAGTATGGTATCTGCCAGTTGTTCTCCAATCGATACGAAATACTGGTTGCACTTAAGAAGTGATGTTTCTGCATCTGAATGTAAGTTTAAAAGTTCCACTGAGTAAGTATTTTTTAAAGATCTGAGACATATATGTTTAATAGTTTTCAAAGGTTTTTTTGCATCATGTTTGTTTTCTTGTATTTGTGTACTGTTGTATTCATTTTTCAGTTTTTTCAGTAGATTGTTGCAAAAATTTCGATATTTAGTGTACACTCTGCGTCGAAATACATCGTCTGGGTGAGCTCTTGAGTCTAAATGCAATTTATCCCGGTGTCGCATGCATCTCAGTAACCCTGGTGTAATCCAAGGTTTTAGTGTTACCCATTTTCGGCCAATTCTAACCTTGCTAGTGTGCTTTGCAACTATATTCATTAAAGCATTATTAAAAGCAGAAACAGCTGAGTTGACACATTCTTTCGTTGTAACAATTGTCCAATCTATTTTTTTCATATCTACTGCTATAGCGTCTGTATCTACCTTAAACTTAAAGTTAATATTAGGCAGCGCTGGTGTTTTTGTAGCTAAACCTACAGCGACGATGTCATGGTCTGTTACGGAGCATTTACATTGCAATCCTACTATTTTAGTGCTTGTCTTAACAAAAATATGATCAAGACAGGTCTTTTCATGAGTGGGATTAGTTATAACTGGTAGCATTCCGTGAGATGACATCATGCAAAGATAGTCAGCGCTTTTGCTATGGTTACAAAGATCTATATTTATATCACCAGCCACAATGATGGAAGGATAACTTTTTATGGCGTCTAGTGCTGAGTTAAGAGAATCAAGAAATGAATCAAATTTTTTTATCGACGGAGAACGGTATATTCCTAGTATTACAATTTCATTATTTACGGTTATAAGTAGTGAGTCAGCATCATTAATCATAGGTTCCTCAACTGAAAATTTGTATAAGTTCTTTAGGTATATAACTACACCCCCACATTTATTTAACTGTGAAGAAGTTCGGAATGTGTTGTATCCGGGCAGTGGGTCAATAATCTGACCGTCGGAAAGCCAGCATTCGGATAAGATTATGGCGTCGATGTCACTATCTATGCGCTTTAGAGTTACTGCAAATTCATCAATGTTACATTGCAAACTTCTTATGTTGAAAGCTAGTACTTTAAACTGTATATAAGACTTAGTGAGTATAGTCTTGCAAGAGTCAACTGAATGCAAACTATGACATTCAATTTTAACGGTTTCGTCAATTTCATTAGCCAAACTAAGTAAAACCATCAGTATAACTCAAAAAAAGTGATATAGAAAAATTCTGTACCTGGAGTGTCATAGGCGTCTTAAGGAAATAACTGAAGTTTGCAAGTTCGCGTGCTGCCTTGCTGTGCGAAATAACTGCCGGTTCTCTTGCGTGAGGCGTTCATTGATATATATAGTTCTAGCCATCCCTTTGATGTCGATGTCAGTGCAAGTAAGATTGCGTCTGCTCTTTCCGGCCTTGATGAATTCTTCTCGCTGATGTCTTCGCAAGAAGCGGACAACGAGAGGTCGAGGAGGTCGCTTCATGGTGTTGTCATCCTTGCAGGCACTGTCAATGGCGCGGCTGAGCACTCCAACACGTGTCACATAATCAAGGTCATTTGAGGTGATTTGCACACCTATTTTGGACGCGATAACATGTATCAGATGCATTGGACTCTCGTCAGGGAACTCATTGATTCCTGATATTTCAATTTCGTTTCTGAGCCCAGCCTGTGCTCGCACTCCAAGCTCATTATGAATCTCGGTAACCGCACTGCAACACTTCAAAATGTCAGATTCACGCTTTTCCAGTTTATTAAGCCTTGATTCGGTCTCTGCCAGCTTTTTTTCATGTTCTTCGACTCGAGAACAACAGTTTTTAATGTGTTCCGTTAGCGACATAATGTGCCCCTTCATTTCCCCTATATCCTCCCGCAGTAGCCTAATTTGATCCGTTAAAGTCGGAAGCTCTTCTGACTCCGCAGCTGCAGCTGCTGTGACGGACGGGCTGGCATGAGCCGATAGAGGCATTTTTCGACTGCCAACCGCACCTGCCAATTCTCGCGGTGGTGGGGGCGCAGTCGTTATTGTTATGTCATCATTCGAGTCTAAAACCGTCGGTGCAATGGCCCCTGCTCGCACAGGTGTGTTTGAGTTGTCTCTCCTTGGTTCCTTGCTCTGGCACATAGGACAAGACCAGGTCGCTCTAAAGTCTTCCGACAGCCTACGGTCAGATATATTAACACACATCAAATGAAAACAGCAGCTGCATTTGTTACATTTGATATTTGGCACAACCGATCTGATTGTTTTGGTACAGGCCGCGCAGTTATTGTTATTCACCATTTTGCCTCCGGCTAAGAAATTAGCTCGCGAAGATAGTGCAAACGATGTCCTTGTTATGTACTCACACAGATGCACACGTTCCGGTTTGCCTCCGACGCACGCTGTCGTGTGAGTGAGATGAATTATTTGAAATCAGAGCCCGTCTCGTTTACCCCAGGTGAAGCGGTGCCTACCTCAGCTTGCAGTGTCCGTCGATTCCTCGATTACTATTGAGTAATCTGTGTCAAAGACTTCGTTTTCAAGCACTTTTAATGGAATATTTTTGAAAAGTTACAAACCACTATGACACTAATAGGTATTGATTTATAGGCGATAATTGCGTGAAGTTTACGTTAGAATTTACAGAGCACTTGAAAAGCGTCCACACCTTGTCAACAAAAGAAACGCTCTCTTCAGATTCCTTATATCTAATAGCTTAATATGAATACAGCTTATATTGTTTTGATTTATCGGAAAGTATATTGCGTTCTTCGGTATTTCTATGATCCTGTATCCAGGTGGCACGTTGAGTGCAAATTCGTGAATGATGTGACTTGGTTCGTTGTTTATAAACGACCCACTAACGATATCACATTCAACCCTGATCACGGTCGTAGGTAAAATGTTGACTGGGAACTGTGATACATGCCATTTATTACCTTTTAAAATCTGCTTATTAAATCCTAACAGTCTTCTGAAAGAGCCTTCTTTGTTAAAATCAATGTCTTTTGTACAGAAAATAGTAGTTTTTAAAGTATTGTTATTGCACAGTAGTTTTATAGTTGCATCATTTATTTCAGTTTTTAAATAATCACTGATATCTTGCAATTCATAAGTGCCTTCCGGTATTTCAATAACTTCGTTAGAGCCATAATAAAACTTATTATTACTTTTGCCAACATTTGGAATTGAATTAAATGTTGAAAATTGCAATAAGGCACACTCATAAGCACCATCTAGTTGCAATGTATTTGGATAGTATGTAGATAACGTTGACGAATTTCCAGTTATTGACAATGTGAGTGACATTGTGATAATGCTTGAATTCAAAGAAAAACATACATTTTATAATTTTTTATTCCAAAAAGTTAGCAGGTACTCTAAACATAAGTGACCACAATTTACTGTATTGAATCTTTGATATCTTGTGTAGTTATAATAAACATTACAATTCTTAAAATATCGCATTAATTCTGCTGGAGGTTTTAAATCTCCATAGCTATCAAAATATTCACAATACTTGTATAATTTAACATAAGCTACCCAATGAGTTCCTTCGTTCTTAGAATCGTCTAAGTTTACGATAGCGCATTCAATTCTGTTCTTCGAATTCGCGGTAACTGATCCTTCATGTAGATCCCTCGGAAATATGGGATGTCTCTTGCATACTTTTGAATATCTACATTAGTCAGAGGACGATCAGGTAGCAAACTTTCTAGTTTTTTGATGATTTTATAAACAATCCTTTACCATTTTTGTACGGTATAATGTATAAACCCTTGCCCAGCACCGAACCTTCCATAGCCTTATTGTGTCGTTCTGTTTCTCGCAAATTTTGCTGAGCTGCTTTGTAATCGTTTACAGTTTATGCAATACCAGCAGCACCACCAGCTAAAGCGCCTAAAGCTGATAAACCAGCGAAAATAGGGATTAAAGGCAGGACTCCTCCAGTTTTTGGCAAAGGTATTACTCGCGGTACTCGAATTCGATTAATTTCTGGAAACATTTTTTTAGCTGCTAAATAACCAACTTTAATCAAAGTTTTACTATTCTTAGGCTTCAATTTTTTTATTTTTGCTCTTATTTTTGAAACCAAGCTTCTGAATGTTTTAACTCCGGAACCAGACTTCAGTTTTGCTTTCATAACCTTGCTCACTAGCCATGAGCTTAACTTTTCACCTTTTCCCGCATCTTTTGATTTAAGTCTTTGTTTGGCCATGTTGAGTAATTGTAAGTCAGCTTTGTGACGATGGGATAGATCTGTATGATTTGCGTAAGCAATGTCGTGGTGCATGCAAGCTTCATCTAGCTTATTTACACCTCGATCACCTCGTAATAAACGTTTTTGAAGTTTAGTTCCTGGTCCGCAATAATTGTATCCAGGCAAATGAACTTCAAACGGTAGATTATTGATTATTTTATTTACTAGTCCACCACCCTGCATTACTCGAAGTGTAATGATAGGAATGTTACATCAGCATTAGTTATATATCTTAACTCATTATTGCAGCTTTATCAATCCAACTGTTTTCTTCATCGTTTAGACCTAACCATTTGACGAACAGTTTACGTCCTTTTCTTTTTAAAACTTTTTCTATCAAATAAACATTAGGATGATTAGATTTTTGAAGTTCTTGCTCATAAAATGCTCCTACTATATCTTTCTTTCGTTGATCTTCTATGTGGTATGTTACTGGTATGGTTTTATTTATCTTCTTAATAGTAAATAGTTCAGTTGACCAATTGGGGGTGTAACCTTTTTCGAAATTGTGTTTGTATTTACTGATACGAACACAGTCACCAACTTTGAACTTAGGCAGTCGTTTGATGGATATATGTTTGTATGTTTTTTTAATATTTTCTTTTATTACTGATTCATTAGATTTATTCACATCAACCGGTTTACATCTAATAGTTCGATGGATTGTGTTGTTATATGTCTTCAGTATATCTTCTAATGTTGAACCTAACCATTTATAGTTTCCATTCAAACTAAAAGATTTATATAATTTATTTTTAACCGTTTTAATCAGTCGTTCTACGATCGAAGCTTTTTTTGTGGAAAACGATGAGTAATGATTAATGTTGTACGTCTTCATGAGCGTTTGAAACGTGCTATTATAAAACTCTGTCCCCATATCAGTATGTAAATTAACAGGATGCCAATGAGTGCTAAGCAGTATACGTTCAAATGCCCTACTAACCTCAAATTTATTTTTCGATTTTAATGGCTCTGTCCAGGCGTATTTTGAAAAACAGTCAATCACTACTAAAACGTAATTATGTCCTTTATTATACGTTCTCAAGTTTTGCATGTCCATAAGATCTGCTTGCCACAAGTCGTCAATTCCCTTAAGAATAACACAACGTCGAAGAAAATTTCTTCGTGCTGCTTTGTGTATTTCATTTACAATTTGCTGTTTTGACATTACGGAGTCTTTTTTATTAATTTATTTACATCTGCTTTAGTGTAAAACTTATCTTCCAATTGAATTAAAACCTCAGGTATCTTTGCTTTTAAAGTATCCTGAGCTATCTTGTGTATGTCTAATATGATTCGAGATCGTAATGAACCAATCAGTTTATCAAATTCTCTTATCGTTTTAGTATTCAATCGATCCACATAATCCTTATTAACAGCATCGTCTAATTCTACGGGAGGTTTAATTCCTCCCAATCTAGAATTTTTCAGATTGAAATTTCCATTTTCTGATTTTAGTAATGCGTTTTCGTTAAAGTCAAATATTTCTGATAAACGCATTCTTTTATGAATAAAATGACCGAACTTATCGACATTCATGATTAGGGTGTATTGTAATGAATGGTCCATGATAAAATGAAACATAAAAAAAATACTTACTTATTTATTACTTTACTTTCACGTAATTCTTCAATAATAGATATTATTTCGTTGTCTAAACCTGTGTTACCAGCATCTTGAGATGCAATTAATAATTTTAGCCTTTCCACTAATTCGTTCGGATCATCCATCAACACAAAATCTACGTTTTTCTCCCATTTTTTTGTCAGCGGTAGTCCTTTTCCTTTCGATTGGATACCCTGAACTGTATTTCGCAGTTTGAAAAGAGGTTTAATTACTTGCAAATATTTTTGTCCCTTATAACTTTTTATTGGCTTACTTGGATCAAAGCCTCGTCGATGTGCATTTGTTTCGATTAGCATCGATTTATAATGTTGCATATCACTATCTGTAACCAAGTTCAGGTCCACGTCTTTCTTTAACAGCAACTGCTTCAAACCAGGCGTATTCCGGTATTTACGTCCTGCCACGATGATGTATTGATCATTGATAGTTATGCGAGCAGAACCTAACATTAGGTTCCCACGTTCTAGAGAGTCTGATAACCTTCTCGAGAAAAATCCTAAAGGTTTCCATGAATTACCTTGCTTTTGTTGCAATACGCCACCAACCGATATGTCCGAGGCATCGGTCATCAACGCCAACTGCGTGTCAGGTGATGGATGATACAATAAGACAGCATTTTTGAGATTTACCTTGCTTTTCTCGAATTCTTGTATCGCGTTCTGTGTCCATTCAATCTTTGTCTTATCTCTGCGCTTCGAATTGTGCAAATACCGATTCATTTCAGCTTGCTGATCAGCTGCATGTGGTATATGAGATTTATAAAAATGTAACATACCTAAATATCTTCTTAATTCCTCTACTGTGGGAGGAGGTCTCGGGTACTCCACGATGGTTTTCACTTTGTGGTCCAGTGGTTTGATGCCTTCCGTCGAAACTTCGTAACCTAAAAAGTCTAGTTTTTCCTGTCCAAAAATACATTAAGAAATATTTATGGTGATACCAAATTCGTCAAATCGTCGGAAAACTTCCTCTAGGTGCTGCCTATGCGTAATTATGTCGTAACTAGCAATTATGACGTCATCTATATACGTAAAAAGAAAAGGAAGGAGAACGCTTTGGTCCATAAATCTTTGAAAAGTTTGACCTGCAGACCTCAGGCCAAATGGTAAGCGAAGCCATTCAAATAAACCAAAACTTGTAATCACGCTAGTTTCCTCAATATCGGCTTCTACGGGAATACAATAATTGTATTCCCGTAGCTGAAGCAATATATGAATAAATAGTATACAATAATTGTATTCCCGTACAATTATTATTAATTAATATTATTAATTAGCCTACAATTATTGTAGGCTCTATTTATGTCTATTTACTAAAGACCTTCTTTCCAGCTAATAAATATGTGAAGTCTTGTAACCTAGGTACTGGATATCTGTCTGGTTCAGTAATAGCATTCAATTTCCTATAATCACCACGCGGCCGGATGCCACCATCCTTTTTTGGCACTATGTGTAATGGACTTGACCACGCACTCTTACTAGGTCTGCAAATTCCTAATTCCTGCATAATTTGAAATTCAGCCTTAGCCTTAACATACCTGTCAGGTGGAAGCAGGCGCGCTCGAGCATGCACCGGTGGCCCCATCCGGTGGTCGTCTCTGTATGATGAAATACATTATGTTTAGGCGATTCCTTAAAACAGAAAAGTTTGGTCACGTCAGGATACTTAGCTAAAATATCATAAAATGGATGAGCACTGTCAATAGTTTTTAAAGTAGGCCCGCTAGAATCAGAAACACTGGCTACCACATTTAAATTTGTATTTTTTTTAAATTTATTTAAGGATCAACAAACAGTTTCACAATATTTCTTAATTAAAGGTAATCTTATTTATAATAATAATTGTGAGACCAACATCGTTAACCACAAATTATGTAAACTTTTGTAGTAAGTTAGACATGCTATGTCTAACTTACTTAGGTAGAGAGTAGAAAATTATTCTAATAGTTGATCAAGAAAAAAATAAATAAATAGTATACACTGATATATGTAAGTAAACTTATAAAAGTGATATCATAGTATATTTATATATATATATATACTCGTATAAGTCAGCAGAAATACATAATAATATATGGCTTATAGTCTCAGTATTTACATGAGTAGGGTAGGCTGAGTAAACTTACACAATAACGGAGGATCATCACGAGTGATGTCTGACGCTACCTTCGAGCAGATCCAACAAAGACCTTCTAAAACAACTCACCCGCTCGTGAAATATATCTATAGAATTGAAAAGAGTATTGTAGGATTCTGTCGTACGACACAGTGGTGATCGATGACCAGCCTTGGTACGACACGCGGAAACAGCAAACACTTCATGTGCACGGCGAGGTTGAGGTCTAAAAGGTACCTTATACCGAAGCTCATTGATCAACACTGTACAGTCATATTTATTATGACATAGGTCATACAGAAGCATAACATCTAATTGTTGTCTCCTAGAGTTTAAATCCAATAATTTATATTTGCTTAGTAGCTCATCATAATGTATAATTTTATGGAAAAATTTGTAATACTCACATCGTAAGAATTTCTTTTGAATTCTTTCAATATCATTAATATAACATTTGTAAAGTGGGTTCCATACTGCCACAGCGTATTCCAACTGAGATCGAACCAGTGACTTATATAACAATAAATACGTTGATTCGTTTTTGAAGTTACTAGAGGACCTTATGACAAAATTAAACATTTTAAAACCGCGGGCTATTATATTTTGAATATGTACATCAAGTGTTAATTTACTATCTAATGTTATTCCTAAATCCTTAACGATTTGAACTTTATCAAGATTAAAAAAATGATATGAAAATACGTGGATTTGATATAATAAGTTCAAATCGTTAAGGATTCCTAAATCCTTAACGATTTGAACTTTATCAAGATTAGAATCACATAACACGTATGTAAAGTTACTTATTTTTATCTTACGAGTAAAAATTATAGATTTACATTTATTTATACTTAACGTTAAGTTATTTTTAACACAATACTCCGAAAATATGTCAAGATCCTGTTGGAATTTCAAGTGGTCTTGACATGTATTTATAGAATGATATATTTTCAGGTCATCGGCATATAATAGAAATTCACAAAACTTGAAACATTTTTCTATATCATTGATGTATAAGATAAACAGTAACGGGCCTAATATTGATCCTTGGGGGACCCCAGAACTAATTGGAACCATATCTGATTCATAGCCATTGATCACCACTTTCTGGCCACGGTTTGTGATATATGACTTGAACCAGCGCTATAAATTACCCCGAATACCGTTATAAGCTATTTTGTCCAATAAAATCCTGTGATCCACCCGATCGAAAGCTTTTCGAAAATCGGTATAAACACTGTCTGTTTGTTTGTTATTGTCTAAGTTTTTAAATATTTCAGTAGTATAAACTAATAAGTTTGTAACGGTAGATCGACGTCGAACAAATCCGTGTTGCTGGGGAATAATGACGTTATGTAAGCTAGGATAAATATAATTATGTATAAGCCTCTCAAAAAGCTTTGATAAGGCGGGCAAAATTGAGATTGGGCGATAGTTCTCTACATCTTTCTTTAATCCCTCTTTATGTACGGGCACTATGCGGGCAATTTTCCAAACACGAGGACAAATACCTTCTTGAAGGCATATAAAGCAATGTTTTATTAGCGGCTTACGCTGCATATGCCTACATCCACGTTCAGTAGTTACTGTCACGCGTCAGCGGATGATATCTATCTATTCGCACTAACGGCACTGGAGCAGAAACGACATCACATATGGTTTTATTAGAAATAAATAAGTCAAGTATCCCACCATTCTTGTTTCTAATGTGATTAAATTGATAACTGTTAGTTAATGTCAGAAAGTTGATTAACATATCGGTTCATGGAAGAAGTTTGTAAGGGAAGCATATAGGTGTCTTCAGGTCGCCAGTCTAATGTACGTAAATTAAAATCTCCTATCATAAAAAATGTGGTATCAGTGTTAGATTCATATATGTTTTGTAGGTAATTAAAGTATGAACGATAGACATCTTCCTTTTGACTATCAGGTATGTACACTGCACATATAGTATAAGAATTATTCATAAATTCAAGTACAATCGTAACGTAATCAATAATTGTATCTGGGAGGCCTGCAGTAGGGGGCGCAGGGGGAGGTGCTGGCGGGGGGGGGTGACAATGCGTGCTCGTGCATTTTTGGCTAGTGAGCGCTTCAAGGCCACAACGCATCCGCCTCCGTCCGTTGAAGCTCACAGCCAATGAATATAGCGAGCTGCATCACTACTGTAACCAAGTTCTCACTGCGCGGGCAGGTTTACAAGTTCCACGTTGCTAGCTCTGGCCGTCTGCTCCATCGTAGCTATTTTGTACTCAAGCGCACAAAACCGGTCTGGTGCACTGCAATTCTGTGTAACTCGCTCCTCTAACGATTTTAATCGCGTGTCAAATGAATTTTGTCGTTCATCGAAATAATGAATTGATTTGTCCATGTCTGTCAGCCTAGAATTAACCTCAGTCAGAAGGTTTTTGATCGCGATAATATCAGTACTGTTGGCTTTCACAGCCGTGCTTATAGACTTTAAGCTGTCTGCAATACCAGATAATTCGGTTGACAATACTGATTTCACCGAGTTTGTCACCAGTTCTTGCATACGTTTTTCCATGTTATGTTCAGTTAACCAGGTATCTATCTCGGCACACTCATCCGGTTGTTTACGTTTCCTTATGTTTATAAACTGCAAACTCGCGTCGGATAGATCCGGATTTGACGGATACTTAGCTGCGCCTGTATTCGATAGCATTTGCTGTGACGCAGGCGGAGTCCGTTGCAATGTTGACATCTTCTACGAGTTAAAAAGGGATGGGTAGAAACGTATGTTTGGTTCCGCGGGGTGAAGTAATGCCCCCCTTCAGTTACGACCAGGAGATGCGGCGCACGAGCAAGACAGCAATAGCCCTGATGTTAAAAACACGAAAGTTCACTGCACACTAATATAACGCTTTTGCACACACTTCTGTAAGATTAAATTGGCTTGCACTATTTGATTGTTTTTTAGTGATAATAAGTACGCGTCTAACCTCTACAACGTACGGCGACGGAATCAATGTTATATGATCAATTAACCTACGTCCGCTTAAATCTATTAATAGTTTATATTTCACTAAAAAGTCTGCTTCTATAATGGGCTGCTTAACATCCGCGATGTCGAACATCCACCGAAAACAACTAAATAACTAATAGCTTAAAGTCCAAATCTAAAAGGTGTAATCCGTAAGTTTTAATTTCCGTGCCATTGGCTGCGTATAGTTTATAGTGTCCACTTTCACTATAATAACACTTTATTTATTCACTAACGATTTAGGAAAAACGGAAACGCAAGCGCCACTGTCTATTAAAAAGTATATTCCGGTTTTCATATCCATAACACTGAGGCGGTTTTTAATTTGTGGTGTACAGCCATCCGCCGCTGACTGTTTTCAGCTCGGTGCTTATAGCGAAAATGGTAAGTGCATAGCCAATCTGGGCTTGATGGGTTACGCCGTCTGCTAGTACTACGCCCACTCGACGAGAAACGATGATTAAATCGCCGAAAATTTTGGCGATTGGTAGGCCTTGAACGGTTGGTTTCCAAACTTTTAATCCGCTCACCCAGACTCCTTATTTCTGCGACAAAATCGTTACTGCAGCTTGGTACTGCATCGGTTTTATCTAAACGATTGATGACGTGGACCGGTCTCGCCGTTTCTAAGACCTTATCAGCTATCGATGCAAGCGTATTAAGGTCCTTGCAATCGGCGACCGCCAAAACTCCTCGAACTGAATTCGGTAAATGATTTTGCCATAATATAGTAAGTGTGTCATCAGTTACCTTGCCGCGAGCGAGGTCGCGCATCTAGTAGTAGTCATAGCTGTGATGGCTTCTGGTCTCCCAGCTCCATTTCGCCGATAAGTTTCTGTACTTGTCTGCCTTCTGACTCCTCATATAGGTATAGCCAGTAAACGGGTTTTCAACGCGTCGTATTTTCCGTATCTGGGCGGGTCCGTAAGGATATCGGTGACCTGTTTTATCACCTCTTTTCCTAAGTTCGCAATCACTATATGATATTTCGCATCGTCCGAAATATGCTGTGTAGTACTGCTTCTACTTGAATAAACCATAGCCTTGGTACATCCTGCAAAACTCTGGAATGCGTGCTGATATTGCAATAGTGCTGACAGCATTTCCTTCAGTGATCAACACTCCGGTTTCTTCTTCCATGATGAATCACGCCGCGAAGTCCACACAAAAATATTTTTGAGCCGCCCCAATGGAAAGAAGAAATTAAAAAAAAAAAAAAAAACACTGCCCCCCTACACTCTCTGCACGTCGGGGACACCAGTTTGGTGGTGTTCTTCTAACTAGCTATAGAGAGTAGTAGAGGGTATGTAATAGAAAGATAAACAGTTCAGGTATTCACTTATAATGTCTCTTCACAATATATTATGGTTATAGTACAACGACGTATATTATATAGGTATATATTCTAATGTTAAGAAATACCACTGATACGTGGATTCGCGGGCGAGGCGAGGGGACGACTAGCGTCGCTCCACTCTGTATGCAATGATGCAATCTGTGTCACCACAGATGTATTCTATTTTTAATATATATTAATGACCTAGCAAAAACAATTGACGAATCCTGTGTTCTCTTCCCGGATGATATTTCTCTTCTGACATCGTGCTATAATAATCTTAATTTAAATGACAAACTAACTGACATGCTTAATTATGTAATAACATGGATGACCGATCACAACCTTGACATAAATTATTCCAAGACAAAAATTATACAATTTAACCCGTATCAAAAAAATCCGCTTGACATTAACTTTTCATACCAGACCAATAAAATAGATTGTGTAAACTCAGCGACATTGCTAGGAATAGATATTGATAGTCAATTAAATTTGAAAAACCATGTTCGTAAGGTAAAGGCAAAATTATCAAAGTTCACATATGCACTTCGGGAACTACGGCGCGCAACTGACCTTAAGCTTTAGCTTTAACGAGCTACTTTGGATTTGCACAATCTTGGCTCAGCTACGGAATCATACTGTGGGGAAATAGCGTATGTTCTGAAGATCTTTTTATTTCCCAAAAAATATGCGTACGTATCCTTTCCAATATTAAAACCATGGAAAGTTGCAAGCCATATTTTATAAAATATAATATTTTTACCCTTGTTTCCTTATATATATTAGAAACATGTAAATTTGTAAAAAAATACGCTCAATTCTTTAATAAAGAAGTAGATCAACATAGAAGATATCGCATTAGATTTAGGCATAATCTCACACTACCAAGCTCAAAACTAGCAATGCACAGTTCTGGTCCCAAAGTTATGACAGTAAAAATATTTAACACGCTACCAAATTTATTAAAAAGTGAAGAAAAAGACTCGACTTTTGTCAATGCCTTAAAAAACTATTACTTAATAAATGTTATTATACCTTAAATTAATTCTTTAGTGACAAATTTAAATGATGTGAAAAAGATCGGTCGCTCTACTACTATTATATATGTTGCTATACCCAAAATGGGTCATATGTATAACTTCTTATAAATCTATTTAAGATCTGCATGTACACCACAAATGATGCAATAAAGAATTGGGAATTGAAAAGAATTGAGAATTCACTGTTAAATCAGTACAACTTTGGAATTCACTTCCCTATAGGATTCGTGGTAGCCCCTCTTTAGATGTTTTCAAAACTAAATTGATTGAATCTTTGTATTTAATTTGTATAATATAAATATATTTTATATTACTTGGTATTTTTTTTTATAAAGTATGTATTTTGTGTAAGTTTATTTTGTATTTATTATATGAATTGTTAGTATAGTTGATATTTTAGTTAATTATTATATGGGTGGCGCAATAGAACGTGCATATTGCATCATCTTTTTTTGCGGGGTAGAAGGGGCGTGGGCGGGGGGAGACCGATATCGTTGGGTAGCGCGGTTCATAAAGTTTTAGTCACTATGAGTCACTTCGACGGGAAGCGTCGCGCATTTTGCGTGCGCGCATTTTACGAAAACTCTCGTTCGTACGTAGTTGTCAGGCGACTATTTTGTTCTGAGTATTCTGGTGTACGGCAAATTAGGGAGGCTCCGAGTGCTAATTTAATTAAAATCTGGATAAAGCGTTTTGAAGAGACTGGATCGACGTTTAAACCACACGCGAAAGGTCGTCCACGCACATCTAGGACCGAAGACAATATTGAGAGTGTTAAGCAGTCGGTACGAGAAGATCCACAAATGTCTACTCGCAAGAGATCGTCTGTCCTAAACTTATCGCGACGAAGTTTGCAACGAATTTTACACTTGGATCTTAAATTGCATCCACACAAGCTGCAATTAACTCAAGAATTGAAAGACTCTGACTTCATAGCACGGCTCACATTTGCTAATGAAATGCTCAATCGGTTTTCAAATTTTGAAAATATGAATGGGTTCGTAAACCGCCAAAATTGTCGTCATTGGAATAGTGAAAATCCACATCAAAAACCGTTACATAGCCCTAAAGTGACAGTTTGGGCCGCAATATCTGCCAAAGGAATAATTGGTCCTTATTTTTTTGAAAACGCACGGGGGCAAAACATCACTGTTAATACCGAACGCTATGTTGCGATGTTGGAAGGTTTTTTGGCCCAAGAACTTGAAAATTCAAGAATAAAGAACTCTAGGACTTGGTTCCAACAAGACGGAGCTACCAGTCACACATCAAATGACTCCATGGCGGTTGTGAAGCAGATGTTCCCTGGCAAACTGATTTCGAAAAGAGGTGATATCCCATGGCCTCCGCGCAGTCCAGACTTGACGCCTCCTGACTTTTTTTTGTGGGGATACCTCAAACACAAAGTCTACACCAATAATCCGAGAAACATCAGTCAGCTCAAGGAGAATATTCGTGGTAAAATGGCAGCAATCACACCAGCACTACTTAAGAAAGTTTTCGGTAATTTCCGTTTGCGGTTAGAGGAGTGCCAACGTAGAGAGGGTTATCATTTAGATGATGTTATTTTTAAAAAATAAACTTCAGTTATCACTTAATAATTGCTTAGTTTTATTTTAACTATAACTTTTGTATTTATTTTTTATTAAAACAATACACCTATCCTTACAGGTTATGTCCTAATACAATAGAGTAGTTATCAATATACGATTTCATCAATATAAAATTACAGGTTTAGTCAGAGGCCTTACAATAACAAAAATAATACATTATAGCCCTTTCGAATTCGCTCTGTGAACAGTAGAATATATCAATGTTTTCCGCCACCCGATTAAGAGCTCGTATAGTGGTAGTCAGTGGTGCTTTGTTGAGCAGGTTAGTTCTTCCGCGAGGTACTTCGAACAAAGGTGGCTGCCTGCGCCGCTCCACGTACTCATCTGGCACGGTCAGCCTCATCATTTCTAAGATGGTCGGATTGGTTGTGATACCCCGGAACACCTTAACCACATACACCGAAAGCGCCACATCTCTTCTTATTTCCAAATTGTTGTAACCAACCAAGCCCAAAACGAATAATAATATTTAAATGAAAATATATATGCCTACTGATTATTAATTTTATGTACACAGTGGAAACCTACAATGAACATTTCTCTCTACGCTAAGGTTTGCTGGAAGAAAACTCTTTTAGGGTTAAGCTCGCCTTTGTACACATTTTATAACTATAATTATTTTCTGTCTGTACTGTTTGTGTGCAATAAAGAATCTTAGTAAAAATAAAATTAACACAGTTCATTCAAACTACTTAATAATACAGCCGGAAAGAAAAAAAGTGGTGAGAAAGTTCAACAAAGATATCTTTTAGATACTATGAAACACTTGTACAAATTTTACTAGAAAATCCTGAAGTCAAGTTCTCCTACTACTATTTAACACGGAACAAGCCTTTTTATGTTGTCAAACCTTCTGTGAGCGGTCGAGAAATGTGCTTATGCTAAACGCATATAAATCAAGGATACAAAGCAAGTGCACTGAAGAACAAAAGGTGAAATCAGCTCTGATGATTTGAACAAGCTGATTGCTGCTACGTTTTGCAATCCAAAACATGAAGCCATCAATGTCACGACCTTGAAATTGAACCCATCAATGATAAAGATATCAGAACCATCCAGTCGAAAGAGTAGGGTGGAGTTAAGAGTCGTATGAACGATTGGAAAGCATACAAAAATATTTCAAAAACATGTATACAATATGAAGGTCCAATTTGCTAACTTTAGACATGCAGTGGACAACTTGCAGCAGTCAGAAGCCGTCATAGTAGCAGGCTTCAGTGAAAACTACAGCTGTAAACATAGCGAAGTAATATAACCCCACTATTTTGGTAGCTCTAGACAACAGGTTTCTTTACAGTAGGGATATGTGCTCTGCATATTATTCTGATGTTTTTACCGATTTCCAAATTTTTTTGTTATTACGTGATAGATGGGTACAGATAGGGTCTGCTGGACTCGAACGAATGCTTATTTCATAGAAAACATCTACGTATACTAATGAAAGACTCATTACCAACATTAAATGTCCCTGTAAGTATGAAGCTGTGGAAATGTTAGTCAATAGCTTTTGGAAATGATGACACAGAGAAAAATATTTTGTAATGAAATACATGGTCACATCAGTTTTTTATAAATATATAGACTATAGGCTACGTAGAGTCAATCAAATAATCCGTCGCTTCGCGTCCCAAGTGCAAAAGTGCATTACTGCGCTGGATGCTATAGACATCCTGATACAAACTAAATTTTATAATTCCTTCCAGATCAAACTGTAAATAAGACGGCCCTGTTCATACGTAAATAGAGATATATTACCACCGTTAGCCATTACCTGGCACAATCAATTACAAAATCAATTACTGTTGCCAAGGATATAACTTACCAACAAATCTGCTAAGATGTCGTAACTTGGAACATTTGTTGAACGTGGTACCCCACGGCAGTGACAGGTATTTTGTTTTTAAGGGTAGTGCACAAACATTACTGTGCTTAGGTTTGAAGGGTGCTGTAGCAAAAGTTAAATTACTGCGCGAACGAGACATAAAACTTATGTCTCGAAGTCAGTACCGGCGTTAGGGTAGGGCGAGGTTGGGCGACCGCCCAGGGCGCCAGGTATGAAGAGGCGCCGCAGGCGCCCCTTTATATTCGCTCGCTTGGAGTTCTACTTACTCATGAATTCCTTAAGTCTAGTAACAAAAACCACTCAGGTGGCAACACTAGGGCGGAACGCAGTGTCGGTCGGAGCACTGCTGTTAATTTTACCGGGAATCCTCGACGACAGATATAACACATTATCCATGTTTTTTCAACGTTTTACTGAAGGAGCGTCTCCTGCTATTATTTTTCCGAAATTAATACAAAAAAACACTTTTTTTTTTGGTCGAAACCTAAACCGGGTTATATGTTTTCAATGGCTTGCAGAAAGCATCTAAAATCTTCTCCTGAATTTTAAACTTCATCTGATCGAAAGAAGTGATTTTTCAAACACTTACCTAACCCACGTAATGATGTCACTACGCTGCTATATTTCTAAATATAATTACAAGCACCATCGCATGCTAAGCGAATTTTAAGATACCTCACATTTTTTAGGCAACTGGCGTTCATAAAATAATTTGGCTTGGTTTCGATTCCCGCCCTTTTTTACTATTTTGTATAGTAGGAAAACGGTCGGAGAATATATTTACATACTAAAATAGTTAAAAGTAGTTTTAATTACAGTTAACTCAGGTAAAATTGCAGAAAACTGCAGTGCGTTTGTGACGTATTAGGTAGTAACCGATGTTCGACTACATTTGAAATGAATTATTATACCGTCTTATTAGTAAAGTTATTTTTTCTGGTATTAAATACCATTATTTCGTATTTTAAATCGATTGAAACGACCCCCTTACTTACTTGCCTTACCCAAATAGATAGTTAATTTTGTTTTATCAGAAAAAAAATTATAAGTACTTAGGTAATTGTGTTTTCGAATGCATTATTTGCATTATGCACGCATTCACTAATTATTCATTTTTTCAAGCAGAGGTTTGGATCCTACAATTTCAGGGTATTATTTTCAAGATATATGTAAGTTTAAATATTCAAGATACAAGTTTTAAGTATATTTCACAGTCTGCCTTCGCTAATATTAGAATAATTGTAATTATCTGCGCCGTGGCACTCATTTGATTCGGAAATGCTAACGTTTGATATTGTATGTTTCATGTCTAACTGTTAATCACTAGTAAAAGTAAAAAGGTTTCAGGATTTGATTCATTTATTAAAAAAAAAATATTGTACTTAGAAGGAATTCATCAGTTGCAGATTCAATTGAATTTTTACTAATTATTTGGTTAGTATAAAATATCAAAGCAAGTTGATACTGTCAAAACAATCATATCTGGCTTAAAATATAGAAAACGGAGTGCCAAAAAGAAAATAAATTGCAAAAAAAACAAAAAAATTGTATTCTGGCCATGAATACTGTACCTACATAAAAACTTGTTTTGCTACTTTTTAATTATTTTGAATTTGGAATGCATTTATTATTTTAAAAATCTCTTTCGATTTCGCCCCGCTACACATCTAATCCAGTCAAAATAGACAAAAATAAGTCAAAACTTAGCCAAAATTCGCATAGAGCTGAAAATTGGCAGAGACGTTAAATACATCATTATAAAGAAAATATTAAAAAACCCCTTGGATCCACCTTCTGCAATAAAATATATTCAAGGTCAAACATACAAAATTAAGGTATTTCCATTTTTCTCTGCTTTTTTTTCTGCTTCTTTTGTTCATCTGCTAGCTACGTCATTGTTCGAGTGTGGAGGGTCGCATACCTGCCTATTTTTGAAGGAAGTAAACGAAATAACTCAGTATATCTTCTGTTAGTTTTGAAAATTAGCAGTGAGCAGACGTGCTTATTCGTAATATTTTCAATTTGTGCTGTTATTAAATATATATATTAATAATTATTTCATTTTATAATTTTATACATTCTTAATAAAGCTTGGTATGAAAATAAAAAAACAAAATACAAACAAAGAACGATTCAGAATACTGAAAGCTGCCACAGCAATTATTCGAGAGGATATTCAGTCTGTAGTGATTGATAGTGATAATTATCCCCCGCCGAGTCAAATGTTTGAAAATATTGACCGCGCAATTCCGGAGTCCTTGACTTATTTTTTGGAGCAAGTAATTTAAAAAAATCGACGATTTAAATTAGATCATTTTAAATTAATATGTACAACTATCAGGCATCGTATAATGACTGCTGTTCGGCCTCTAGGTCTTTCAAATCAAGATTGCAATTGGGTTTATCAGTTTTTTTTTCATCTACGATTTGGATCGAAACGTCTTATACAATTTTTTTCGTCTTTCGGATTATGTGCATCAATATGATATAATGATACTATTAATGTATGAAGCAGCAGCAGTTCTGCATCATCCGCCGCAAAATATATACAGTAAAATATGAATTTTCTAATGATTAAAACCGCGATATCTCTCGATTGATGAGTCGTAAGAGTAAAGTGACTGGACTATTTTTGTAGCAAATTGTATAATCTACAACTTTTACCTCGCCTATTTTCACGATACAACATACCGTTTTTGACAAAAATGGAAAAAACCTTAATTTTGTATGTTTGACCTTGAGTAAAATTTTCTGCAGAAGGAGGATCGAAGGGGATTTTTGACATTTTCTTTATAATGATGTATTTAACGTCTTTGCCAATTTTCAGGTCTATGCGAATTTTGGCTAAGTCAAATGTCTATTTTGACTGGACTAATAATTTTTCGTGTTCATAAGCAAATAACAATATGGGATGAGCCGCTAAAGAATTTTTTTTTGCAAAATATAGAACCGACTTCAACACCCAAAAGTGTGAAATAACTTGTTGAAGTCGGTACCATGATAGTTCAAAACTACCTATTATCACAATACTGTGCGCATGGTACCGACTTCGACAAGTTATTTCACACTTTTGGGTGTTGAAGTCGTTTCAATTTTTTGTAAAAAAAAAACACTACTTTTGCTACTTACGGGATCGATTATAATTCATTGTTTAGATATCATCAATATAGGTAAATAGTTTTCAGGTATTTTAGTGCAACTCAAAAACGGCTAGACCGAATTTGATGAAATTTTAAATGGGACCAAATAACAAGCATCATCCTTCAAACAAAAAAAGAATTTTCAAAATCGGTTCACCCAGTCCAGAGTTCAGAGGTAACAAACATTCAGACGAATTGAGAACCTCCTCTTTTTTGGAAGTCGGTTAAAAATAGGATTGCAATGATCGCCTTGCACAAAGTGGGTATGGAGCCGTCGTCGGTCATATTGCAGGCACTTCAATAGCTCGGTGTCGGCCGTATGTTCGTATATCGTACTATCAATAGATACAATAACACTTACTCTGAGAAAGACCATAAAAGATCGTTGCAATCCCATTAGGAAGCAAAAAATCTTACGCCTTCCGTCGCGACACGCAAGTGAAGGGCACTACACTAAGGAAAACTATAAATTGGACGCTCACAGTTCTAAAGAAGCTGCTTAAGTGGTTGGAAAGGTACAATGTGGTCGTCATCCTACGTCCGTGATGGTTTGGTGGTGCGTGTCTTATCAAGGCGTCACCGAAATTTACAAAAACCAACATATGTTTTCGGAGCGAATGTTATTGTAGGCTCACTTTATTATTATTGACGTTCGTTCCAAAATTAAAGAGCTACTTCTAGTATTTCTGCAAGCTGCGTATGTGGAATCCACTTACATGGATGAAATCGACCCAACAAACGGTGACCAGTAACTTGGTTTAGATATACTTTACCTTGGGCTAGGTGCTCGGAAAGCACTACATATTTGCCTAAGGCTTCAAATTCGGATTAACTATTAGCAGCTCTCATTTTTTTTGCTCAAGAGCAAGATAATTGCTCAGGGTTAAGTCAGCTTACAATGAGCAGGTGCTTGACCATCATAGCAGATGGAATTGTTCACGAAATTGACTCCTATGTAAAGTTCCCTACTACACCCTCTGACAAAGCTTTAGCAAAGCTTGTTTCGGCAAATATTTTTGTAATAAATTTCATATTTTCGTGTTGTCTTTGTTTGTTTCCTAATTGTGTGTTGTTTTGTGTTTGGTAATTTGCGGCCTCTGGTAGCGGACCGTCCAGCGTTGTTTTTAGGTCTTTAGTGTCAATAGTCAAAAAGTTATCACCATTTTATAGTAATATTTTTCAAAATTTCGTGTATTTTTTTAATTTAAAATTCAGTTTTAACCTTTTTAAATAGCTCCACGCATCAAAACACGCGGGCCGCGATCCCTGATCGTTTCCCGTAGGATTGAGCGCGATCGGAGCTATACTTTTTAAAATATAGCAAAATCTTAGTAAATTTCACTTAGAAAATCCATCTAAGGTGTACCGCTCCACATACATTAGGAATACGACATAGTCAATTTCACGTCCAAATATAGAGTGTAGCCTATCAAAGTCAACTAGACAGTTTAAATTGCATCGTCCCATAGTAAAATCCTACATCAGACAGCAGAAACCTGTTTCTGCAAATATTTTTGTAAGCAAATATTATTGCTGGCATACTTCCTGGGGCTCCAAGACCAACAACAAACGCGGAAATGAAATCTATGAATTAACTATACTAAATGACCTCAACAATAGCTAACGTGGGCAATCATCCAACATTTGAGACAGTCACACACGGACAACTACGGGGATCCATTGTTGACATCACATTATTCTCCAAGAACTCCTTCACCAACATCGAAGACTGGAAGGTTGACACAAGCATATGCCCTTCCTCCGACCATCACACCATAAAATTCAACATAAAGTCAATGACAAGACAACAGCAACTTTTGAAGCAGTGATAGCTCAGTAGCTTTGGGTATGGACTGCCGCGCAGCAGGTCCATGGTTCGAATCCCGCCGCGGGCTTGAGCTTCACCGCATGGCGGCAGAGCATTTTGTGTGTGCCCGCCTGGCTAGCGACCACCCTCAAGTAGAAAATCTGTCGCCAAGCACCTAACGGTGTGTTCCGGCAGCTGTCCTTGAGAGCCAGATTAATTCTAGGTTAAGCCTGCTAACACCTTCGACCACATCATCACTTACCATCACGTGAGATTGTGGTCAAAGGCTTACCTATCAGCAATAAAAAAAAACTATCTACCTTCAAATACAACACCTTTTGCCATCGCTCCGCAATTTCAGGACATTCCCCTGAACATCTCTAAGAGCTTGGAGATCCTTGGTGTTAGCGTTTCTGGCGAGGTTCAGTTTAGGGGTCATCTGCAGCCTAAGGCGACACTCGCTTCAATGAAGCTCGGTGTGCTTAACAAGGCGAAGCGGTACTTTACATCTAGTCAGCGGCTTTTACTCTACAAAGCACAAGTGCGGCCCCACGTAGAGTACTGCTCCCACCTTTGAAAAACCTCTAGGATACAATGGAAACAAATTGAAGAATCCTTTGCAGAAGAAATCGACAACCACCACCCTACGGAAACGGAACTTCAACACATGCCTATTGACGAAACGATAAACAATACCACATCAGCAATACATCGCGCATGCAATAAACACCTACCCAGATCCGCAGCTTTTATGGGCAGAGCCCCGTGGTGGACAGATGAGCTCGAAAACTTAAAACAACAGGTTATAAGAAATCACCACAAACTCAGAAAACTCGTCAAAAATAAACAACCTATAGAAGAAACCGTCACAGAAAGAGACAACCTCAGGAAAAAATATGCTGAAGCAATATGCTCCGCATCCACCGAAAACTTCAGAACCTTCTGTAACAGCCAAAGCAAAGACGATGTATGGACAATCACCAATCGTATCATCCAAACCAAACCTCTCAAGCACCCGCCCACTACGCTCAAAATGGAAGACGGCACATATACAATGCACCCCACAGACACCGCAAATTTCCTCCTAAACAAGTTCTTCCCCGATGACAACACAACACATGATACTGAATCTCAAACTGATCTCAGAACACTGATGTTCCAACCCATAAACAACTGAAATTGAAGATTAAGATACTAGCAGTTTTCATGATACGGATGTTGAAAATAATTTATGTCCTGCTTGTGCTAATTTTGACCGCCCGACAGGCATCCATAAATGCTGTAGCCAGTCCATAATTTAGGTAATTAATTAACATTTAGCTTCTAATATTTTAGTTATTTTACGAAGTAAAGAAAAAGTATCATAATCTGCATGGCATGCTTTATTGCCATATTTGATATATTTTTAATGAAACTTATTTTTTCTTTAATAACTTTTTTAGGGAGCTGTATACCGCTGTGAAAAGTATTAGTAAGGTTAAGATGTATATATTTTAGTGTCATACAAACAATTGTAGAAATAGTTGATGGTGTCCTCTGACGGAATCATAAGTAAATAGTCCCAGCCTTATTTTTTTTTAATGACATATTAATATGGTCGTAACTCTCCTGATTCATAATAATACTTTTTTTCTGGGTTTAGGTTTAAGCGTGTCAGAGGACATAAAGTTAAAAATTATATTTAGTGGATTATGTGTACGTCTGCTGGCACTAAAGGATCATCGCAAGCCGTTATATGCAAGTTATGATTACATAGGTTCAAAACACGGTTGTTAATGTTGCAGCAAAAAATAAACTGCTTTAGGTTACATTCTGTTAAGGTATCAAAAAATATATTTGAGAGTCCCCTGTTACACCCGCGTATTGCGGATCACAATCAAGCACAGATAACCATCTATAGATACCGCTTACAAGGTATCAGGTGCGAACAACCCATACTTGCATTAGCTTATATAAACAGGCACACTTTGATCCACGACTTCAGTTTCGACCAACCTTGGGACCCGTGCGGAAGCGGGAGTTCATTGAGATTTTGGTCATATAAATACATTTTAAATGGCGTCCTGTTCAGTTTAATGGTGTGGAAAATCAGCCAAAACGTCAAATTACAAAAAAGATGGTATAACGTTTCACCGGTAAGTAATTTTATATTTGTTTCTAACATATTATGAGGCAAGCCGATGGCAGTTTATACTGGTTCATTAGCGTCATAGAAACATAAGCACGAGTTGATGTCGTTTTGAAAACTCACTCATTACGCAAAGTACAATAGTTAGCCCTTGTAACGTAGCGTTAAATAATACCTACACGTTTACTACTATCTAAATTAAAAACAATAAAAAAAATGTACAGACAAAAAGACATCGGACGCATATTTTGTTGCCCACTCCGCTCAGCCATGGAGATGACTCGCGCCGCGCTCGCCCCACCAGCCGCTTTCGAACTCGCCGCCTGAAGCCAGTCCGCTGCCACACTGACCAGGGCCAGCAGTCTCGACATAGGTAACGATCGGATCGCAAAGTAACGATCGTTAATATATAACGAAAAAAATCGGTTGCAGTAACGACGTTAACGACAAATGCAAGTCTCTACTGCCGAAATACCGAGCAATATTGTTAATTAACATTACTTATCGGTATCGCTATGCTAACGAAAACCTTATTCATAGATCGGTGCTTTCGTTAACAAAATATTACCCTTAAAAAATCTCCTTGTAGTGTAGAGAAAATTATTAGACACGATTGTATGGGAATAATAGTTTTTCTTTGATAGTTCTATAGGAACAATGTTAAATGCGTCTTGCTAACCACTTTTCTATAATGACTTTTATGTACCTCTTACCGTTTTTATGATATAAGCTAAGTTGTTCAAAATCAAAGGATATAAAAACTTGCATCCTTGCAATACCTTATCATATTGACATAGGTACTTGTCAATGTCAATTTTGCCGTCATAATATCGCGAACAACAGAAAGTATCTACGTTTTTTTTGTTGTTTTCGTGACGTGGCAGCTTTTTTAATGTCGGGGTACAATGTTGGAGACGCAGCCGCTGCAGGCCCTTCGCGCCCGAACACCGTCAGGTAAGTACAACTTAAAAAACATGTTTTTTAATATCAGTTTGCTGAGCCTTGGCATCGTCCCAAGTAAAGTTTACAATTTGAATTTATACGTATCTACATGTTTCAGACGTAAACGTACACCACGCGTCACTAGTGGACAAATTGACGCCCTTCTGGCGCATTTGGAAACCCGCCCATTTTTATTTACTCGGAAGTTTACCGGCCTTCAGGGGCGCAAAAATTTTGATTCGGGCTGGAAGGAAGTTGCCGAAGATCTCAACCAACTCCCCAATGCGTCGGTCAAGACCCCTGAGCAGTGGATGACGGTAAAGAATTAAAAATTTTCCAGATTTATGATCTCATGGCATAAGCACTGATCTGTGTAAATTTGGTTTAAGTATACTTATGTATTTTTTATTTAAATTGTAGGTTTGGCGAGACTTAAAAAGCTGGGCTTGCTCGAAAGCAGCCAAATTGACTAAAGAAAGGGTGCAGATAAGCAACCGAAATGTCACCACTGCTCCTTTGTACTTGTTCACGTTGACTCGCGGGCGCGGTGGCGGACGCGGTCACGAAATATCAAACATATGACGTGATTTCCAAGTGTTCACGTTCAAAACGCACGTGCGGTCTAAGTAGCGAGCTAACTAGCGCCTAGCGCGTGCGGCAATTTCAAACTCGTGAGACGTTTGTGTGTGTTCATGTCAAACTAGCGGCGGCGCGCGCGATTCACACGCTACGTCAGGTAAGTTCAACCAGTTTGTACTTGTCGCTAGAAACGATAGCACGTTTTTATCATGTCGTTCAATACAGAAGAGTTTATTAGTGCTGTTCAGGCTAGAACTCCTATTTGGCAAAGTAAACACAGTCATCATATGAATAGAAATGTTCTTAATAAGCTATGGAAGGAAATTGCTGGATTGTTTCCTAATATGGAGGGTGAGTAAATGAAATACATATTATTATGCTGAAAATATGTTAAATTTGCATTTTAAACTTTTTATTTCCTGAAGGCTACAAAAGATAATAATAATAAAGATAAGATAATAATACAAAGGGACTACGTGTATATTAAACGATTGTTTTCCCAAAAATATTTCGTGAATAAATTCCGAACTTGTTTAGCCCGATTTGATGCATTGTTGTTTCTTCCAGTTCTAGTTTGTCGCCTTTGGTGTCGAGTTCGAGTTGTGAACTCACTATCACAATCGTAACTATCTGTATCAATTACAATATTATGCAATAAGCAAGCGGTTTTTATAATCAGGCGTGCATGTTTATAAGTTTCAATAGGTTTTAACAAAACTCGCCATTTATTGCATAAAATTCCAAATGCACACTCCACGGTTTTTCTCGCTCTTGACAATCTATTATTAAAATTTTCTCTCTCTTGATTCAATGTTCTTTGTGGGTATGGACGCATTATATATTCTTTAAGAGGATAAGCTTCATCGGCTAATATAACATATGGAGCTGTAATGTTAGAATTGGGTAATGTTCTTGGTTCCGGGATATTACGAGGGTGAATCAAAAAATTCTTGGAATCAATATTAAAAAATGCAAAGATTTAAATAATAATATTTTATTTTTCTACATAATCTCCCTCCAATGCAATGCATTTAGAATAACGCGTTTCTAACTTCCTTATTCCTTGTGAAAAAAAAATATTTTCTTGACTCTCGAAAAAGTCCTCTACGGCAGCTATAACCGCGTCATTATCGTGAAATTTTGTTCCACGAATTTCCTCTTTTAATTTTGGAAACAAGTGAAAATCACTTGGGGCTAAGTCCGGAGAATATGGTGGGTGGTCAAGGAGATTGAAGCCAGCACAGCGGATTGCGTTGACCGCAACTTCCGATCGATGAGCAGGAGCGTTATCTTGAAGGAACAACACGCCCAACGACAGTTTTCCACGACGTTTTTCTTTAATCGCTTCACGCACTTTCGGGATTAAATTTGCGTAATAGGGTCCAGTAATCGTCTGGCCTTTTGGCATGTAATCAATAAAAAGGATTCCTTCACTATCCCAGAACACAGAGGCCATAACTTTGCCAGCGGTAGGAGCAACTCGAAATTTTTTAATGGATGGAGAGGATGGTCGTTTCCAAGACATGCTTTGTCTTTTAGTTTCAGGATCAAAATGGTGGACCCACGTTTCATCCATGGTGACAAGACGACGGCAAAAATTATCCGGGTCACGCTGGAACATTTCGAGATTACGCTTGGAAATTTCCAAACGTCGCTTTTTGTTTTCGTCGGTTAACATTCGTGGCACCCATCTTGCAGACACTTTTTTGAACCCCAGTGAATCAATTAAAATGGATTGAACGCTACCAAAAGATATCTTTAGGATCTCAGCTATATGTTTTATAGTCATTCTTCTGTCTTCCAAAACTAGATTCTCAACCTTTTTGACATTTTCTTCTGTAACGGAGGTTGAAGGCCGCCCAGAACGCGGGTCATCTTTACAGCTTGATCTACCTCTTTTAAATTCAGCCACCCAGTACGCAACCGTAGAATAGGGTACAGCATCACCCCCTAATGTCTGCTGAATGTCCAAAAAAATTTCCTTCGTAGACATTTTTTTCAAACTGAGATATTTTATCACCGCACGTAACTCACTTTTATCCATAATTTTGACTTTTTAGCAACTCGTTGCACAAAAAAATTTATTACATGCGAACGAACTGACAAAAATAAGTGACAGTCTGCATAAATATAGTGTGATAGACACTCTTTAATTTGAATATCGAACTTGATCCAAAAAGGTTTCATATATTTGCACTTCTAAGAACTTTTTGATTCACCCTCGTAAATGCACCTCTTTCGAGTAACCGGTTCAGGGACGACGCATTAAATGTACCGCCGTCGCTTTGTTTTCCTCTACCTCCCACTTCAATAGTTAAAAATCTTTTCCTCGCATCAGCCACAGCTTGCAAAACAATAGAGAAATAATGCTTGTAGTTAAAAAATGCCGATCCTGATTTTTTAGGTCGTTTAACCCTACAATGTTTACCGTTCAAACTGCCAATGCAGTTAGGAAAGTGCTATATCATAAGCTGGTCTTCAGATGGCTGTGGCATGTGGACATTCAAATTATTTTTCCAAATAGCTTCACAAGTACTATAAACAATCTCAGACATAGTACTAACACCACAGAAAAGAGAAAGCAATAGAAAGGTGAAGGGGGCGTGGTCCGCGAGCTCACCATACTCCTAAACAGGAGTATTTACGTCAACCAACTATAATGCTACTGACAGTCTTCTCGCGGCTAACGCGCCGCATGCATCTCCGTCAATTTATATGAAAATGCCGCGTTGTGCTGTAATAAGTTGCAGATTTAATAGCAATGTCACAAATGTAAAGAAAGTAGGAATATCCTATCACCGGAAAACTTAATAAATTATTCCTAAATGTTTTATATTTCGCTGATGAACAAAGTCAGTGCAATCTGACATATTAGTGATTAATGATTTTTTTATCGACAAATTTATCGATAAATTGTTAGTCACTAAATGTCACCTCATTCCAATATCTAATTTGGAGCTTTCCTGTTATACCTACGAAAGCAAGCACCATCTGTCCCACTGCTTTTAGTGCATATAAAACTTTTACCTGGACGTTAAAATACACGTGTAGGTCAGAAGGTTAACATCAATTATATTAACAAATTATTCAAATATTTTCAAGAACACACAATCTTTCAAGGTTGTGATTTCAACTTCAACTCTTGTTTTGTGGCTTCTGTAGACACCACCACAATTTCACCAATGTCACGTAGTTAGATGGACCATCAAACGAAGGAGATTGTTTAGTTTTAATGAGTTATGTCCGGTGAGAACTGCCCAAGCCAAAATTGGTGCTAAAACATTAGATGTTAGTTCATCTAACTACTGGAAGAACACAAATGTATATACACACACAAATTCATTATATAGGGGAAATATAGAACACCTGGGAACAACTTTTGGTTAAGTTATATAATATAATAATATGAACAGTTAATTTACAGCTTTATTTGAATATGGTCTAAATACTAAGGAGAGGATACGTTTGAGGGAGAAAGGACGAGGGATATCTCTAGGGATAATATTGTAGAGAGAAGAGTTTTTTTTGAGACAAGAGAAGAATATGTGTTTCACATTTCCTTCGTCCAAACCACATTCACAGAGGGAGTTATAAGTTTGGCCAGGAAGACTGGGTTACAGGAATAGTTTCGACTCGGACGGCATATTGTAGAGGTGGTCTCTTTATCAGCGTTTTTTTCTGGTTTCAAGGTTTTTTTAAAGATGGTTTTAAAGACGGACAGATATCTTAATCTTGAGATTCGTTGCGCACTGTACCGGCGTGACCAGGAATCCAGGCAAGGATCACATTTTTGCCGTGAGAGCTACATTCGAAAAGGGCATTTCTTATTTTTAAAACAATTGGGAACCTAGATTTGGACCGAAATGGGTTAGCAAGAATAGATTGGAGGCAGCTTTTGGTTTCTGAAAATATGATAGTTTTGTTCAGATTGTGTGATATTACAAAAAGGATGGCTTCCAGAATTGCGATGGGTTCTCCTGAAAAGACGGAAGTGGTAGAAGGACATTTATAATTGAAAATTATTCTCGTAGACCTACAACACCAATTAGACTATCTAGATTTTTAGAAGCATCTGCATGGCAGTACAGACCTTGTTTTCTGTGAAGAATTTATTTATGAAAACCTTATTAGCTTCTATTGTGTTTTTATCAATACCAAAATCCAAAATAATGTTAGGTTTGAAAACGAATGATTCGTAGGATGATGAGTACAAAGGCATAACAGGATTCTGAAGGAGGGAATAAGGAAGAAGGGTGCATTGTAAATAGCTGCGGAGGAGACAAAGGAAGTTCTCAGATGAGGCTTTATTGCATGAGTTATATAATGTCAGTAAACAATCTAGTTTTTTTCAAGAACAGTTTGAGTTTTAAGCTAATTTAAAAAGGAATTTATCGGAGAGAAACTGTCTGCGAAGACTAAGAGGTGGTTCTACACACTCAACTTGAATGGCATTGATAGGGATTTCAAGCAGTGTTCTTTCACCATGACAGACCAAAGCTACTTTGACAACATCACATGATTTTTTTTTCTTTTTTTCCGTTTGGATTAGTTCATATGTACAGCAGGCTGCGTTGCAGCATCGCGGGGTGTGTTGCAGCAACGTAGACGTGAACGGAACAGAACACGCGAACTCTTAGGTTATGACTTAGTCTATTTTGGAGATTTTCGTTATCATCAATAAGGAGAATATCTCATTGGCTGCCATTCAATTCATTTCTTAAAATCTGTAATAGAGAAATACACAAATATACTGTTTTCAGTTTTTGCTAAATAATAATATCTTGAAATAGCAATCGCCGATTATGCAATAAGTACAATTCGTTTCAATGGAAATAAAATGATTACCAATTTAATTAGCTGGTAGTTACTATTGTGTCGGTCTCCCTGATTTTCCTGAATCCCTATCTGTGCCTATCTCTAATACCACCCTCTACGCGAATTTCATGTGTTTGTAACACGGTTCTTCGCAGTTTTAGCTTTATTTTATTTTTATCGTCTTTTTCTTATTCAGCATCTTCACTGCTGAAGGTCGTGTCTTGTCTGAAGTAGTATTAATCGCTCGATGTACTATGCTCTTCCACGTGATTCTGTTTTCAGCGATCTTTAAAGCTTTTGGTATAGACATACTAGTAAGCTATAGGGTTCAGTCAAGACGCTTACTTGCCTGTCATTACTACATATTCAAATGATTATATAAAACCGCATAAAAACTTATTATAGCTCAAACGCACAGTACATGAAGGCATCGCCTATAAATCGTTTTAAGCCTATGGAAAAGTTTATCGATAAAAATGTACTGCATCACTGGCTACTTTGACAATGGGATACCACTTTTTGTTCCGAATAAATAAATAAAAAAAGATAAAATTTTACTAGCTATCCCAATAATTATTTTCTAGTAATCATTTTGCGTGGAGTAACTTGTGAACTATTTTTTAATTGTCTATGGTCAGATTTTACCAAGGAACGATTTTAAAATTGAATTTTACTTGACTGAGAGACTGCACAATTACTGTAAAGATATTGTCGACTGGCAAATTTCACCAGATATTAGGGGAATTACCATATATCTGTTTCTCTCACTGAAAGGGATAGCTTGACAAAGTTCACAAGAAATTAAATCTTACCACTCTTTAGATAAGGTGTAATTTCAACTGTTATAAATTGGTTTATTAAACGTTTCAATTGGGTAAAAATGGGACTAATCAGGGAATCGGATTGTTTGTAGTGAACAATAAAGATGTAATGTCAAGTATCATTTATATGTGTTGAACTGGCTACGCTCGTTTTCTAAGAAAACTGACATGGCTGCCACTCTAAATAGTATTTATATCTCTATGACTAACACCCATACGAAAGCTAAAAATGGAATAAAGTAAAGGAAAAAATGGAAGAACATTCGGGATCAATTTATGAAAGAATTTAAGAAAATTCCGGTTTCTCGTTCTGGTGATGCTGGAACAGATCAAAACACTTCAATGTGGCCATATTTTCAAATGATGCTATTCATAAAAGATGACGTTACCCCAGAAATAAATGAAGGCAATTTATCCAAATTGCCTTCATTTATTTCTGGGGTAACTACTGATGAAAACTGCAATAATGATGATGATGATGATGATGAGCGGTCCTCAACTCCCCAATCCATAGCTGGTGCATCTTCAAGTACACAATATACGAGCACCAAACGTAAATGTGCACAAGATGTATGACAGGAATTTATGGAATTAGAGAAGAAAAAGTTGGAATTATTCCAAATTAAACTGTCACAAAGCAGCGAAAGACAAGAACAAGATTGCGAAAATCTGTTATTATTTAAAAGTTTGTTGCCGTACATGAAAGAATTATCTCCTATGCAAAAACTACGTGCTAGAAACAAAATTACACAAGTTATTATGGACGAAATGAATAGTGGCATGACTCAGTCTTACCATGGATATAATACATACGATTATAACACGACTAATTATGGAAATCAAACTGTGTATAATTGATAACGATAATATTAATTAAATAAAATAATAAAGAGGAATCTTGTTTGAATTTGAATGACTGCAATATGTATCCCGATAAAAAATATAATATACTTACTATAAAAAATATTTTTTTTAAACTCACCTTATAGTTACAAATAGTCTTGTTTCGGGCTTTATAGTTTTATGAAAATTTATGTCCACTTTTTGAAAGATGTTCTCTCAAATTACCATATAAAGTATGAAATTCACCATACCGTTCTCTTTCTTTATTAATTTCGTGCACGCCAATTCTAATTTTAAGCAACTCCCACTTAAGGTATGAATTTTCGGTTAAAAATAAAAGATCGTAGTCCATATTTACGACCTCTGACAAAACGTCACACTCGCGTGAACGCCTGGCGGTTAATGTGAACACGAGCTCGCAACGTTTCCCGCGCCCCCGCGCCCGCGTGTACCTACGTGAACATTCACTTAAGGCTAGCGTCCACTAGGCGGATCGGGTCGGGCAGCATCGCAACGCAACAATACGCCTGGCTATGTTTTGTATGAATTATCGTTTATTAGCGTAAGTTGAAACACGTAAGTACCTATTCATTTAAATTATAGGTTTTCGACCCGTATGTATGTAATGTTTCCAGAAATGCCCAGTTTTTGGATATGTTAGTCTATATCAGCTTCTATTATAGACCTGTGCCAAATTTTAAAAGTGTATGTATGTTTGTATGTTTGTCCACGTCTCCAAAAGTGTAAGTCCGATTTAAATAATTCTTTTTTTGTTGTACTAGGTATTGTTCAACTAAGGGAATGGTACAAACTTCATCAAATCGGTGCAAAAGTTTTTGAGACAGGGAATTATTGTGTATTATTATTAGACAGGTGCAATATTTGTTCTCACATATCTCCGATACTTACTAGTCCGATTTAAGTTATTCTTTTTTTTTTGTTAAACTAGGTATTATTCAACTGAGTGAAAACTGTAAGTTTCATCAAAATCGGTTTATTAATTATCATACAGAGAGTTAAGTGTACTTAAATTAGTCTTTCACATGAAAAAATGGTGAAATAAAAATGTTTAAATAAAAAAACATAAACAGACTTCACTGGAGTCGGAGCACCTCAAAGCACCTCCAAGCGAAGACTTCATTGAAGTCGGTTTATGTTTTTATTCAAACATTTTTAAAATATTATAAGTATATCAAACTTTACGCAATAATAAGTAACTTATTATTAATTTATAATTATATTTATTCTTCTTGCGCTTGCATATCTGGGTCTCGGTCTATGTGGCGATATCCTCTGTTCACAACTGTCATTTGCCATGGACATGAGCCTGCACGAGATACGAAATAACTTTTGAATTTGTTGCGAATTGCGAGAGCAACTTGAGATGAATTACCTCCAATAATTGGTAAATTTACTAGTCCCTCGTTCACAGTTTCTCTTAGATCATCTTGTGACCAATACGATGGGCTATTTGTCAAAAAGTTATTCTAAACAGCATGTTGCCGCTACAACAATGTTGACATGTTCAGGAGTCATAGATAACCGCCTTTCATAAATTCTAAACCTTCTAGCTAATATACCAAAAGCATTTTCGCTGGTAAGGCGGGCCCTACTTAGTCGGTAGTTGAAAATTTTTTTTTCTTCGTCCGTTAATTTATTTCCAGGATACGGTCTCATTAAATGTTTCTGTAGCGGAATGGCTGCGTCTCCCACTATAACATGAGGCATAATTTCCTCGGTACCCGGCAGTGCCTTGTCATCAGGTATATTTAATTTGTTTTGTGCCAATGATTTTCCCACGACAGAATTGGCAAATAAACAGCCATCAGAATTCTTTCCAAGGCCACCTATATCGAGTAGTGTAAATCTGTAGTCAGCATCCACTAAGGCCAACAAAACAATTGAAAATGTTTTTTTATAACAAAAATACTTCGAGCCACTATTTGCGGGGCATTCGATAACAGCATGTTTGCCATCCAGCGCTCCAATACAATTAGGAAAATTCCATTTTTCCCAATATTTTCTTGCTATCTGTTTCCAATCCTCTTCGGAAGGTGTAGGTACTTTCATATTGTTCCATATCGCCGTGCAAGTCTCATAAACGATATATCTTAATGTTTTTTCTCCGAGTCGATAATTAAAAGCCAGCGACCTGAATGAATTCCCCGTAGCCAAAAACCTAAAACAAAAGCACATTTTATTAACCGACTTCCATAAAAAGAGGAGGTTCTCAATTCAATTCTATTTTTTTTCTTGTGTGAATGTTACGCGATTTCTCCGCCAATAATGAAGTTGGAGGACCTCACTTCATCCATTGCCATAAGCGTAGAGTTCATTGAAGTCATTTCTATGTTTGTTGACTGATATTCTTTTTATTTTGTTCCAGCGGCAAATCGTAAAGAGAGATGGAAGAGAATTCGCGATAATTATCGACGCGCCAAAAAACTACGTCTAACGAAGAGTGGCCAGGCAGCCACTAACATAAAACCAATTCGATTTGAAAAAGAACTGAGCTTTCTCTCTCCCTTTATATGTAATGACACACAACAAAATTTAACAAATTTGCCATCTTTGAGTGATGATGAACAAGTCCTGTCACCACGGTCAGCAACAGATTCACAAGCCATGTCACCACTATCATCAAACTCATCATCAGTCATGTCACCACCACCTATAAGTAGATCCCAAGTCAGTGAAACTGATTCGAGTAGGATCACCAATAAGAAGAAGACAGACAGAATCTCTCAGTCGCCTCCACCGACACAAACTCTGTTCCAATCATACTTAGAAAAAAAGTATCAATCGCTTAACCAAGGCCATGATACTATGGTAGATTTTTTCACAAACTTGGGGAAAACAGTCACAACATTCCCGAAAGATGTTCAGATACGGGTTAAGGGTGCGGTATTTAAAATTGTGAACGATGCTGAGGCTGATTTGTTTTGCAGACAAGGTGATACAAATAATATATCGCATGCGAGTAGAGAGTCCCAAAATATGCAAACCATAAATCAACAGCCAGTTGCAGCCGTGATTTTAAGTCAAAATAATCAATTCTCGTCCATTCAACCTTTACGGACCTCTGGACAAGCATCATTTCAAGCATCACCTACTACGGCATTGATGCTATCTAACTCGTCACAACAAGTATATGAAGGACACGTTTATGAAGTACAAGAACATGATGTACAAGGTTCTGAAATCATGGAACAATTTCAGCATTTTCCAAAAAATAAATAATTGTTACTGTGTAATGTTAATGTTAACTTTATTGGGAATTACTAATAAATATGATTAATTATGACTCAATTTTTTTTATTGTCATATAAATAAAGTGGTTTATGTATTCATACAGGTAATAAACTATCTTTGTGCCAAATTTCATCCAAATCTGTTCAGCCTTTTTGCGTGATCGAGTAACACACCCATCCATCCAAACTTTTGTATTTATAATACTAGTTATAAAGACTACCGCCAAGCAATAGTGGTTTACCCATGCCCCTATTCGGGTATAGGACAGATTCTTAGATTGGAGGTAAAGCACGATCTCATTGTGTAAACAATAATTAATTATAATAAAATTATTATCAGATGTCAAAAAATCATAATTACCTGAGACAAATAGCAAGTCGTTCTTCTGGTTCAATTGGCCTTCGAAATTTTGTGGTTTGTTTCTGTAAATCTTCACGTAATATATTAAGCAATGTTTCAAATTTTCCAAAACACATTCGAAAATACTCGTAGAATTTGACTGGATCTTTCTTCAAATCGTTAAACAAATGATGGTATTCACCAAATACATTTCTTTTCTGGCATATATCATGCACCCACACCTTGTGTTCTCGTCGTCGTTTTTTATTTTTTGCTCTTCCTAAAGAAGGATTTGAAACCATAACATCTCTTCGTCGGAGCTGTCCATGGTAGCGCGATGTCAGTCCAAGCACGAAAACACGTCTGTAAGATCAAATCCGCTTAGGCAGTCCGCCGCGCCTCGTACAGATGGACGCAAGAGCATCACAGAACCGCGGCCCGTTCCAATGTGACCCGCCCCGATCCGTCCCTAAAGCCCGGGTGACACGAGGCTAGTAAATCAAGCTAGTGAGCCAAGCTAGTGCTGCCAAGCTAGTAAGCTAGTGACACTAGCTTCGTGTAGACGGAACTAGCTTCGTTTACAAGCTAGTAAGCTAGTGTGGAAGCTAGCAAGCTAGTGCCTCAAGCCAGGATAGTTTTATAGCTTGGGGTTCTATTTTTCAAGCTAGTAGGCGCCCCCCACCACCCGTTTTACTATCCTGGCTTCGTTACTAGCTTCGTGTCAACCGCGAAGCTAGCGAACCTAAGCTAGTGTGCAGTCGGAGAGCGTGGTGAGAGTGCGTGCAATTTGTTAAAATGCCGAAATTAGCGGACGAAATTAATTTAAAATTCGTTCAATTGTACAGAGAAGAGGAATGTTTGTGGAATGCAAGTATTCCATCTTACAAGGACAAGCAAATGCGAGACTCGTCACTAGAAAAAATACGCGACATACTAAATAAAGATGGAATAGAAATGTCGATAAAAGAGATTAAAAATAAAATTAAAAATCTAAGAGCTACATATTGTCAAGAATTAACAAAGATAGAAAAATCTGAGAGGTCTGGAGCAGGAACTGCAGAAGTCTATAAGCCAAAAATTATTTGGTTTGAAGAAATGCATAATTTCATAAAAAAGGTGCCAATGAAGAGAAAAACTTCGGTAAGTTATTTTAATATTATTTACTCTTTACAATTATTTACCTTAAAAGTACTTATTGAAATATTAATAATCGTCGGCATTTTTAATTTTTCTTGTAGTTTTGTCTGAATTAACGAATCATTCTTGCTTGCCATGGTACTGCTCCATCATTGTTGAAATATCTCTTAAATTTCTCCCTTTTTTCGATAGCTGACAGAGAAGAGTGGTTACTTCCCTGTCGACTGATACTGGGTAAACATAAATTTTCCATTCTCCATGAACCGGGAATAATGTTTCCCGCTTCAATGTCTTCTTGGTCGACATCACTACTAATGCAATAAGTGCTTTTTTGCTCTTTTCGTAACCAATTATGCAGAGCACATGATGCTAGTACAATTTTGTCTACTGTTTTTACGTCAACTGCGATTGGTCTTTGATAAACACGAAATCGGCTTGCCAATATGCCAAAGGCATTTTCTACAGTTCTTCTGGCTCTACTTAGCCGGTAGTTGTATACTTTTTCTTCATGTGTTAAATTGTCACCTGGGTACGGTTTCATAATATACGATTTTAATGGGAATGCAGCATCCGCCAAAATTACTCCGCCTTGTGGTATAAGGTTATTTTCTAGTTGATTATATATGGAGCAATTCCTAAAAACACTTCCATCAGATGCCATTCCACAGGCGCCGACGTCAATATAAATGAAATTATAATCGTAATCAACAATAGCCATAAGAACAATACTGAATGTTTTTTTGTAATTAAAAAACAAACTTCCACTATTGCCAGGAGCTATGATTTGAACATGCTTCCCGTCGACGGCGCCATAACACGCTGGAAAGTTCCATTTCACTCTGAAACCATTTTCTATAGCTGCCCATTCTTCAGTTGTAGTTGGAATCTGTAACAATATTTTTATCAATTTTTTTATTTTCAGAACAATCAAGATTCTCCAAACAATAATAAAGATGACAACAGTGCAAGCAACAGTCAGTCATTAGAACCACCCGTAGCAGAAAATCTGTCAGAAAAGACAGTTGAAATGTCTCAACCTGCAAGCGAAATGTCGTCTATTCAAGATAAAACTTCTAAATTTATTTCCCCCTGAAGTAACATTCCGCAATTTAAGAAACGGAAGGTTTCGCAAGTGAGTTCATTGATAAATGAAATTAAGGTGATTAAGGAGGATTTAAACAGTTCACGAGAATTTCAGGAACCAGAGCTGGATGAACATGAGATATTTGCAAAATATGTAGCAAGTCAGTTGAAAAAGCTTTCACCCGGACAGGCCATTTTAGCTAGGGATCAGATCAACGCAACACTATCCCGCTGTCGGATGTATGATTTAAACTTCGGAAATACTACATTTTCGTACCAGTCACCTATCAATTCTTCAGACTCCAATATGTCAACCACATTTTCTTACAATAGTTCTGCAGCAAGTCCACTCTACACTAATCCACCATCACAACTACAACAGACTGAGCAACGTGATGAACCCATCATCCATCCGCCACCACAGCAAGAGTTGGAGCAAGATGAAGATCCCATCTATCAAGCATTTCAAAATGCTTGATACATTTCTCGCCATTTATGTAGCGTAAACGTACATTTTGTCGTCATTTATGATTTCTCATTTTGTAATTTAGAATTTAATCTCGCCATTTATGTAAGCGTAAAAGTACCTACTTTAATTTGAAATAAATAAAATTCTACATACCTGTATATCTTTCTTTAATGCCTTATAAATTTCACTGCAAACGTCTGGTATGAATCTAGATATAGTAGATCTTGAAACACGATACATGTGACTTAACTTCCTGTAATTGACACCAGATGATAGAAAATCTAGAGTTATTTCCAATTTTATTTTAGCCGGTATGGCTTCTCTCATATTAGTATTTAATTTTTGTATTTGTGGTCCCACTAGATTCAGTAAATTGTCAAAAATATTAGGTGTCATTCGCAAAATACTCTTGAATTCGCCGGAATCCTCAGATCGCAGTTCTTTTAAAAGTAATGCAGATGCTCCATGACTATGTCTTCTTAAGATCCAGGGTCTTGTCCATGTACGCTTTTCTTCTAGCAGAGCTAATATTTCATCTAGCGCATGTTGACACAACTTCCGAATTAACTTTCTTAGTAGAATTGCTTTTCTCTTACGCACACTGTTCATTTTTACGTATACGTGTTATCAGGTTAAGCACAACTCACTACTGACTTGACTAGCTTGAAATTTCCTAGCTTCGTGTAGACAGCACTAGCTTGGTTACAATCCAGGCTAGTAGGTAAGCTAGAAACCAAGCTAGTGACCCCTTACTAGCTTACTATCCTAGCTTCAAAATACTAGCCTCGTGTCACCCGGGCATAAAGGACGCCAGCCTTTAGACTGAGGTAGAGCGGAGGATAATATCCATCACTGCCACAGATTATACGTTTGGCACTGACTGCCCGGACTCTTTGCCAGTGGTGGAACAACATATGGTGGAAGAAAATGTGAGTTTTATAAATATTGATGGATTATATATCCTCATTTGTGAACTAATTTACTATGTAAAAGTATCTTTTTTTACAGCATCAACTTTTGTGTTAAATGATCTATAACAATACAAATATATAGTTGTTATTATTTAAAGATGTTACAAAATGAAATGGATGGTGGAGTAATTAACTAAGTCGTAAGCTTACCCCAATCTGAATGTAAGTTTTAAAGAGATGTATTGTAGTCTTTTGCAAATTTTAAAGTAAGTATCTATTTAAATGACAAATAATTGTAATTTCAGGCAATGAATTAGAGGCAATTGTGGCAGAAGATACACACACAGCAAAGAAGTAAGTTCATTTTTGTTATTTTCATGTCTTCTTATAATTTTCTTTTGGTTTACCTACTTCATATAAGTTATCTTGAAGATATTGTTCCTGAGGGACTATTTATTTATTTCTGTAACCGTCATGCAATTTACAAATTAAAGTACATTATGTATAAACACAGATTCGAAGACCAGTAATATTTTCATTACTGTGTACTGATTTGAAGGGTATCGGTGTTGGTGAATTTACAAGATAGTTACAAAGTGTACATTTACAACCCTATGTCATAGGGTGATGAGCTCAGTTCATCTGAAATATGCATTGGTTACCAGTTTACCCCAGGACATCTTTGTGTTTAAAAAATGCTTGGTATATAATAAAAAGAGATTTCATGATAATCAATGTAGGTACTCCTTTAATTTATTTCTAATTCTTTTATTGTTTAATTATAATTATTACAGCAGTAAGTGACAGCACAGCCGCAGTTGTTGTTCCACCAGTGCCATCAGATCTAGCAGAACAGGTGCCAGAAGAAACAATACTACAAACACCACAAATATGTAAGTTTGGGTTTATATTTACAATTATTATATTACAACTATTCACATATTGCATTTTTTTTATTGGTAACAGATAGGGCTAACCTTTGGCCATAGTCTCACCTGAGTAAGTGATGAAGTTTTCAGAGATGGTAAACAAACTTAACCTAGAATGGAAACTCAAGGACAGCTGAATGTTCCCTATGAAGCATGGAAGCTCTCAGTAATAAATTGCCACTAGCGGTCACCCATCCAAGTAATGATTGCAGCGATGGCTGGGTATTATGGATAGGATCATTTGGATATGATATATGTCGCCGCAGCAATTCTTCGGCGGTTTTATTTTAAAAATCACTTCTAAGTTTTATTGAAGCAATTGAATTTAAAACTCATCATTATAATTCGTTACGATTATTTATTGATTCAAATAAAGTGTGAGAAGTTTAAATAGTTCACTTAATATTAAATCATTATTTGATTTGACTCGAAGATGGTGGTTACGTAAAGTAAGTTTATTTAATTCTAAATAACAGCTAAATATGAGACTTTCGCATATTGACTGCTTGTTAAAAAGTTAAGTGATCATTGTAAGATTAATTTTGTATTTTTAATCCAAGCATTTGTCCATTTTAAATATTAAACGATGCCACGTGAGTTCTGGCGCCAAGATGGCGGGACGAATGCTTGGAGGGGCGAACGGAGTGAGCGGGAGGAGCTCACTTTGTTGCCAATTTTCGAACGAAATACACTGTAAGTAAAAACTTTGCTGCTTAGGTTGTCATCGATTTAAATTCAATTATAGTTCATTGTTCAGAGTAATTATAAATAGAATGTGTTTACTGGTTCCTTTGACTTTTACTTCATAAACATCTAAGAATAAGTGCCTAGGCTTTCTTTCTTACCAGTCAGCTTACTTAAGGCTAAAGTGATTATAGAGTAAATGATAAATAGCTGCAGTACCGTTGACCTTGATGTGGTCAGCGGTTCTGCGCTTTTTTTTAAAAACATTTTCCATCTCGAAAACTCGACATATAAGTATATAATATATTAGAAATGTGCTTAGGTTTAAATTTTATCTGTAACTATGTCTATTACATAATGGTTTATTATTGTAATAAACATAAAGATTCCCATCTATTGTCTAACTGCACCCCCACCACTATTAGTTTTACAGATCTTCACCATCCAAAGATTGTCTGAAAGAAATTGCTTTTAGCAATTAGGCAACCTATTGAAACACTATGTAATTTTTTACTATTGTTTCTTGTGTGACAATGTCTACTTATTTCAGCAGTGAGTAACAGCAGAGCAACAGCTGACGTACCACCACCAATGTTGCATCAAGAGTGGTCCAGGAGAAACAGAAGTAAACTGAAAATTTAATTAGTACTAATATACCAAAATACTCTTTGGTGGCATAGTGTGAGCGGCACTTTTGTAATCTCAGGCTTCCATATCAGTCAAAAATGTTGGTATTATATGACACTTCTGTGTGCCAATATGTATGAATTATGTACTATTGATATAAGTATTGGTTTGAAAAGGTTGAACATCCAACCCTTATCCCACATATTTGGGGTCAGTACAATATGTGTTCTCTTTACACACACAAAAAGTAACAAATAACATACACCTTTTATTTGTATTTATATCTGCCCAGCTATTTTAAAAATGGTAAAGATAGCCCTGTTGTGTGCACCTAAAGTTCAGCAATATTACTCAAAAATCGGCATAATCATTCCCATTGCTGGCTCTTATAATCATCTCATGGGGAGGATATGGCGCAGTTATAAGAATCATCCAGTTTTATGATATGGTTTTACATTAAAATAATTGACATAATAATAATGTATATTCTAAATATAATAAGTTTTACCGTTTACGATTAATATATCCATTAAAATATAATAATTATATAACATTTATTTTTTGGTATTTTCAGATCTGAATCCTCGCCGCAGTATTGCTGAACAGCATTTTTCAGCACGGCAAGATTTTCTGATAATAGCACAATCTTATGCAGAATCCATGAGGGTATGTTCTATTTTATGTACTTTATTCTGTAGATTTACCAGCATGTTATAAAAAATAAGCAAATATGTCTTGATAAATCTATTTTTTTCATTACAGATGCTGGCAGTTGCAACTAATGTTCATGCCAAAATGCAGGCTGAAGCAGCCAAGGTTCAGGCTGAAGCCACATTTTTATTAGCACAGGTTACTAATAAAATATTTTTATTGCTGATAGGTAAGCCTTTGTCCACAATCTCACGTGATGGTAAGTGATGATGTGGTCGAAGGTGTTAACAGGCTTAACCTAGAATTACTCTGGCTCTCAAGGACAGCTGCCGGAACACACCGTTAGGTGCTTGGCGACAGATTTTCTACTTGCGGGTGGTCGCTAGCCAGGCGGGCATTCACAAAATGCCCTTCCACCATGCGGTGAAGCTCAAGCCCGCGGCGGGATTCGAACCATGGACCTACTGCGCGGCAGTCCATAGCCAAAGCCACTGAGCTATCACTGCTTCAAATACTGAGCTATCACTGCTTCTGTTTCATATTTTATTCAAATCAAAGTAATAGAGAACACAAATGAGTAAAACCATGTTTAATAATGGGTATTCTATAAAATTTGTGGTTTTCCTTCCACAAACTTACAGTTGGATACTTTGATTGCCTCACAATTCATAGACATAGACAGACATTTATTTGTTTCATTAGCACACATACATTTACATTACATAATAAATATTAATGAGAAAGTACAAAAATAGAAGATACATTTAAGTAGTCAGGTTATATAACAAAACAGCAAAGAAATATGGAAAAAGTATATTCATGAAAAATGATTATTAATAATTCTAGAACGAATGCGCTCTGCAACACCTCGTCCTGTAAGCCCTGTATTTATGTTATCTCCATCTCTATTGTCAATAATTTCCATTGGCATAGGAGACAGAGGTTTATTGAGTTTATTAAAAATACGCATATTGTGTAGCACTGCACATACGTTCACAATTAAACCAGCAGTGTATGGCTCGTACATCAGCTGGCGTTGGCTTGACAGGCATCTGAATACACTTTTCAGCAACCTAAATGTTCTCTCGACAGCATTTCTTGCTGAACATTGTGCATCAGTATATCTGCGCTCAGGACTCCCATGTGGCTGATTTTTTATGGGGCCATCAACCATGGCTCTAGAGGATATCCATCATCACCAAGTAGCCAGGAATGGTTATCTCCATTATCAAAATGTTGCTTCATGGTGGAGCCCACGGGGGAGTTAGCCCATATGTGAGCATCATTACCTAGCTCCTGGCCATCGGGCATTCATATTTAAAATCAATAAGTCCGGGTCACACACAGCTTGTACATTTAATGAATGGTGACCACTGACATAAGCTTCTTCATGCACCCTTGGTGCCAAAATCTTTATATGAGTGCAATCAATGGCTCCAATTGCACCCGGAAATGGGTGTGGTGCATTCAAAAGTTTTTATTTTGCTGTTTGCCGCTCTACTTGCGTCATCGGAAATTTCATATATTTCCTTAACATATGGCTGTTAATTGCTTCGGATATTTGGCGGATTACTCGGCTGGCAGACTTCTGACTCATGCTGCTACCCCATTGATTGCCAATAGGTAGCTGATAGCAGCCAGATGCGTAGAACCGGAGTACAGTAAATATCAAGAAAAAAATAAACAGATGTTTCAGCAGTGCAAGAGACTTGGCAAAGATCATTTACTTATAGAGAATATATACAGAGCCACTTACTTGGGATTCGATAGAAAGTTCGTAAGGTCGTTCTCTTTTCAGAGACGTTCGTAGTTCATCTAAGAGTTCGCAAAACGTCTGTTTAGTTACTCTAGAGAGCCTTAGAAATAGCATTATCATCATTTTCTGCTTCATCATTCAGCATCATTCAGCTGTTTGGTGTTTGCATATTTATTATGAAGCGTATCTTTAGATGACCTTCTGTGCATTAGCTGTACCATTACCCTATCTTAAAGGCTTACAGATGGGAGTATCTCAAAAGGTCTGCGACTATCTATGATTAAAGTTAACTAAGCTATATTAATGAGGTTAATAATTAAAAGCTCATGACTGGTGGCAGCACTGTTGAGTGTTCCATAGAGTTTATGTTATGATGATATTCCAAACTTTCCTGCCCCGGAAAACTTTAGAGACGTAAATGCTAGCACTATTCTACCACCACTGTCAAGAACCCACATTCAAGAGTTTTCTGAAAGGTACGTAACATAAAATATAAGTGAAAACGAATACGTTATCTTTGTTTTAATAAGAAATAGTTTTAAAAAAATTTATCTTATTCCAGGTTTCAAGTTCCACCCAAAGAGAAACTTCTTTATGAAAGTAGAGGCTTGGTAACTCTAAGAGTAGCCTTTGATGGAGATCATGTCTATTTTCATGCACAGTGCAAAGCACAGATGAAAAGACTATTGTACATTGTTTTGATTAAAATGGATAAAAGTGGTATGATCGATGTGAGTCATTGCGAATGTGCTGCTGACAGTGGCTTGGAAGCACACTGTAATCATATTTTCACCGTCCTCCATAGCATAGAAGATATAGTGCGTACTAAAAGTATTATTATACACAAAGTGTGTACAGAAAAATTAATGACTTTTAAACAACCTAAAAGAATTTTCAATGAATCTCCTATGCAATCTCATGATTTACCTAGTAAACGGAAAAAATCTAGAAATCTGCTGTATAGTCCGATTAATGAGAGTGATATAATGGAAATCTATGAACAATATGTTCAAAACCTAGCTATAGGATTTACTACTACTAGTGGTAGCAAAATGCCATACCTGCAAGTCATCAAACCAGGTAATCCATATGCTGTTGAAGTGGACCATGATTATTTGGAGAAAAGTGCACAAGAGAGATTTAAAAAATAAACATCAATACTATACCCAAATTCAGGGACAGCTGTTTTGCACCAATCGCAAATATTGTAATTTGGTAGTGTACACATTTATAGCTATGAAAATTATATATATTGAAAGAGATGAAGACTTTATTCAGGGTGTGGTTTTTAAATTATCATCTTTTTACAACAAAAATCTGCAACCTGCAATTTACAATAAATACTTATATATATAAATATTATGATACCATATTTAAACCAAATTAGTATAATATGTACAATGTTTTAATTTCCCTCATATTATGTATAATACATTCTCTGAAATTACAGCACATAAGACAAACAAAAAATATTTTTGATGCAAGGGGCACAAAATTGTGGTGTAATTCTTTTTTTAAATAAGAATTTTGTAAGTTTTTGTGAACACTATCAAACGTTCAATATGAACACGTTGACTGGCTAACTTTCTGTCTTTCAGTAATTTCAAGCCCGGGATATGTGCCATTCCTTTTAACAATGAAGGAATATTTACATATACATCTTTTTCAATAAACATATCCTGAATATTGTAACCTCTGTCTGCAAGAATACTGTCCCCGGGCTAACATTTTTTTAATAAGTTGTTTCTTTCAACAGTTTGTCTGTCACTAATAGAGCCAGCATATGCAGGTGAGCAATAGGAAAGCAAAACTCTTGGTATAGCTCCAACTAACACTTACAATGTATTACTATGCTTATAAGAATGAAGCTTGTTGAGATACTGGGTTCCCAGGATTTTGTATCTTCATCTCAGTACTGTCTATAATTACTCTAGTATTTAAATCATATTGTTTGAAACTGTCTGGCATATGATATGATAATGCACTAAGTCTTTATCGGTCCAATTATTATTTTTTTTCCAAAACTGGTCTATTAAATTTATTCATGTAATAAATATATTATAGACTGTGGTTTCACTTATTTGGAAAAGTTTACAAGTTCGAAATTACATTTATTTTGTCTTAACTTCATCATAGTCATGAAAAACTGGTCTTCTGTACTAACATTTTGCACATGACTTCCATAATAAGTTATTAAATGTGCCATTGGACTTAATGTTGAATATACAAAATGGAACTTTTGATAGGTTTCGAAACCTGTATAAAAAGAGATTACACTGTCATTATTTTTATACTACTGTATGGATCCATATATGTGAACAAAGTTTACTTGCAAACTCTTCAATTCAAATTTTAATATGTTTATTCTTATCTGGCTCTAATGATGTGTAGATAGGTATTTCTATTTCACTATGCACTAAGAACTGAACATCGTTAATTTGCATTTCAAAATCATCCAGCAGTTGAATATCACGAAGTTCCGAAACATCACTGTTTGATGCCTCAAAACAAAGCTTTTTCTTGCTTCTCTTCATCAACCTATTTGATCTATCTATAGTTGATTGTTTGACCGGTCTGGTTTTTGTGTGGAAAAAAATATTGAAGCAGTGATAGCTCAGTGGCTTTGGCTATGGACTACCGCGCAGCAGGTCCATGGTTCGAATCCCGCCGCGGGCTTGAGCTTTACCGCATGGTGGAAGGGCATTTTTTGAATGCCCGCCTGGCTAGCGACCACCCTCATGTAGAAAATCTGTCGCCAAGCACCTAACGGTGTGTTCCGACAGCTGTCCTTGAGAGCCAGAGTAATTCTAGGTTAAGCCTGTTAACACCTTCGACCACATCATCGCTTACCATCACGTGAGATTGTGGTCAAAGGCTTACCTATCAGCAATAAAATAATAAAAAAATAATAATAGAGGGTACAGCAGACTTCTTCAGAACTTTGTGTATAGATTCATCACCTAGAACAGACAAAATGACTAATAATTGATGTGTAATTGTGAAAAACATTGAATAGTTAGAATATTCAGTGTAGAATAAGTGATACATATTTATGATATATACGCAGTCCTTGTAAATACAGATATGATAGACATAAAATAGATCTCTGTATAACGAAAAGAAAGCCTTACCTGACCTGTATATGAATTCCTCCCATAATAATCGTCAGATTTTAAATGGCTAGCACATAACCTCGACGAATCAGTGGCTTTCCAATTTTTCCTTTGAAGAGCTTTCTCCCATAGTCTTCTTCTATTAACGTCTTTAGGTAATATATGGGTTCCCGTATTTTTGCAACCAACAGCTGCGCAAAGAGTCATATACAGTGGTGGTCATATAATTAAGAACCCTGATATAAAGGGAAGATTTTTTCAAACTAAGACGCAAAACTAATTGTATGCAATTTTCTTTTATTTCTCTCGGTATCGTAAAACTTTTCCATAATACCACTGTATTCATTGATACACATGATTAGCTAAAAATAAATAGACAAACTTTTTACACTACTTCGAAACATAGTATTCCTGTTTACTGGCTGGTCACGTAATTAAGAACGCTAAATAGTTTATGCCTTTATTCAAATTTCAATAGAGAACACTCGGTCGATTTGTTACTGTTTGTATAATTTTGGCGCCATTTGGTACTGTAAAAGATTAAAAGTGATTGCTTCTTATAAAAAAACAATGGGAAAAAATAAAAGTTGTGATAAATCTACAAGGGAAGTAATAATAAAACTTCGCCGGAAGAATTGGTCTTATAAAAAGATAGCCGACCATCTGCAATGTTCAAAAACGATGGTTTTCCACGCTGTAAAGCATTTCGCTACGTATCAAACTACTTCGAATGTTCCACGTGTACCTAAACAGAGAAAAACAACTCTTAGAGATGACCGAAACATCGTTCGTATGGCAAAACAAAATCCTTTTAAAGGGTCCAATGAGCTGAGAAAAGAATATTTTGGTGAAAACAACCCTTCAGCAATCTCAGCACGCACTATTAGAAGACGTTTGGTAGAAGAAAAATTGCACGGTAGGATAGCAAGAAAGGTACCCATGTTGAAACTTTGCCACAGGCAAACCCGCCTTGCATTTGCGAGAAAGTATGAAAACTGGACTGTGCGACAGTGGAAAAATGTACTTTTTTCTGACGAGACGAAAATAAACAGAGTATGTTCTGATGGAAAACGATATGTACGACGTCCCCCGAATACAGCATTCGACCCTAAGTACACGAAAGTTACATTAAAGCACGGTGGTGGAAATGTGAAAATTTGGGGGTGCTTTTCTGGACATGGTGTTGGACCTGTAAAGTTGATAGAAGGTAACATGAATCAGTTCCAATACAAAAATATACTGGAAGAAACAATGTTACCATATGCTGAAGACGTTCTACCGGTTATTTGGACATTCCAGCATGACAATGATCCAAAGCGCACTGCACGCACCGTAAAGGAATTTCTTACAGCGCATTCAGTTTCTGTCTTAGACTGGCCAGCTAACAGCCCAGATCTAAACCCAACAGAGAATCTGTGGTTCGAAGTAAAGAAAAAGGTTTCAAATACACAGTGTGGGAATTTAAGAGAGCTATACGACGTTTTTTTTAGAAGAATGGAACTCTATTTCTCTTGCGAAATGTCAAAAATTAATAGAGTCAATGCCTCGCCGGTGTAAAGCAGTAATTAAAAGCCGTGGATATGCTATTAACTATTAATTTTAGTTAAAAATATATTAAATTGCTTTTAAATTTTCTGCGCTACATATTAGTGTGATTTTTTAAATGTAAGTGTCATACAAAATAATTCCCACGCAGTTTAATAAATCGTTCTTAATTATTTGTCCAGCTTCAGTACTATTTGAATGTGTTACTTTGGTAAAATAAATAAATTGTGAAAAAAATAGTTAGCGATTTTATTGTTCATTCCTAAGCCACGTTGCTCTATTAATGTGGCTATTTTACAACATGAGTAGTTGCTTCTCAAAAGGTACACATCATTGTGTATGACACGATTCAAATAAAAAACTTCTATAACTTCAAATCGTTCTTAATTATATGACCACAACTGTATGAAAAAATGTCGTAAATAGCACTTTGTTTACAAAAAATGTTTGCAAGCTGTCAAATTCATGGAACACTCAACAGTAGTGCCATCTGAAGTGAGCAATTGGCAGTTTCTATCCCCATTGGTCAAATTGCGACTTCTTTAATCAAAATGAATTTGTCCTGAGATCCAGAACAACTTTCTTTTGATTTTTGTTGTGTTGCCTTTATTTTTAGTAAACAATATAAATTAATAAGACATTGCATTTGGACTGGGTTAAGGCCTCATATGGCCGTGTTTTTGTTCAAATATCATACTGTTCTAGCGATAGTATTAGAACTTATTTATATTTTTTAGTCACTCATTTTAATGAATAGATTCAGTCGTGACTTTGCGGAAATCCATATTTAATAATAACAAATATAGTTATAATTTTTAATAAAAAATAATAAGTTATATATTAATGTCAAAAATAATATAATTTATATTAAACAAAGTCTGTTCTGGTTTCCGATAAATTTGTCATTAAATAATTATGGACTCAATCGATTTTATATGCACATTTAAACATAAGAACGAAAAATAGAAAGCTGTTAGCTGTTGCGTTAAATAGCTTAAATAAGATACGGTATTTTAGTGATGTTTTCTTAGATATTATTTCAATGCTGGATTTATTGTTTGAAAAATGATTCAAAATAGTTTTTGTTGAATCGTAACACTACCCCGATGAGAGGTTAGTGTATCTGTGGTCGGAACGACATATTGCTTTGTCTCTGGTGAAAGAGTTTTTGAGAGTGTAATTTTCACTTGGTCTTAATAAAACCTTTGATTAATTATTTTGAAGTGTTTTTCTCACGATATACCATTTGGCGACGAGAAATTGAAAGAACCAAAGTGCTATTAGAAAATACAAGTTAAATTATCTAGCAGGATTTGGAAAGCGGCGTTCATGGTTCATGTCGGACTCGGAACAAGAATGTCATAAAAAAGCCCTTATAAAATTAGGTAAAAGAACATACATCTACAAATGTACAAAACAGGAGCTTCTGCAATTATTGCGAGAAGATAATATACACCTGCCAAGTGACACAAATATTGACAAACTGCGAAAAATTGTAGGCGATTTTTACAATCGGAAGTACCCGGAGCGTGAGCAACACACTGTAAAAATGTCGATGTGTGGCGATCTAAAGCCATTTGACGGTGAAAACTGGGAAGTCTTCGAACAACAGTTGGAATGCTACATGATAGTGAATGAAATCCCCGACGAGAAGAAAGTGCCCTTACTCATACCCAAATTGTCATCTCGAGTATTTGAGACACTCACATATTTGTGTTTACCAACTAAGCCATTTAAGCTCGCCTATAATCAATTGTGCCTAAAACTAAAAGATAAATATGTAAAACCATTATCCACAGCCCTGGAAAGGGCTGAATTCAGAAGAAGAAATCAATTACCAAATGAAAAAATTCAGGATTATGTCTTAGCATTGAGAAATCTGGCAGCTGCTTGCAGTTTTAAAGACACAGATGATCAAATTAAGGAGATTTTATGGAGGGTGTATCATCAAAATTAATAAAATTTGAATTAATGAAAAGTGAAGTGGAAATGTCCTTAGAAAAATGTATATCAGTAGCACGTACTGTAGAAGCTGCATTATTGCACACCAACAATGGAAGTGATGTAACAGAAATATATCATAATAAACAATTCACAAAACCAACACTGAAAAATAAAAAAAACATGCAACATAACACCCAACAGTGTTTCTGTTGTGGTAAACAAAATAATTTGCGCGCACAGTGTACATTGAAGAAAAAGTAGTGTGGTAAGCAAGGACACATTTTTAGAATGTGCCCAAACAACCAACACCAGCCAAATATACTGGAGGTGAAATCTACAGAACACCAAGAGACCAAAGATGAAGAAGGAGAAAGTGCCTTAAAAAATCTATTTGAAGAATATGAAACATATACAGTTAATAGTGTAAGTAGAATACCTACTCATTATATGACAGTGTTGGTGAATGGTCATGAGGTACCTTTTCAGTTAGACACAGGGTCAGATGTTACAGTAATATCTGCGAAGGATAAATTAAATAATTTAAATCAATTTGAAATACAGCACTGTAACATTTTGTTTAAAAATTTTGATCAAACAATTACACGGCCAATAGGTATTTCAAATAAGGTGCCTGTTATGTTTCATGGAATTAAAAAGGACCTTGTGTTTTTGTGGTTGAAAATGATGTTCCACGTGTCATAGGGCGAGATTGGCTAAGTGCACTTAGCCAATCTCGCCCTATGGGCATTAATGTAATCCAAACTGTTTCAGATGCACAACAGCTTGTAAAAAATAAGTTCGCCGAAGTATTTAGCCCAGGCTGGAGGAATGTTAGAGGTGAGGTGATTACCTTAAAATTGAAAGCAGATGCCAGACCAAAGTGTCTACCTGTTCGGCGTGTCCCATATGCTCTGAGAGAAAAGGTAAATAATAAGATTACTAGATTATTACAAAATGGTAGAATCAGCCCAGTAGAACAGAATGAGTGGGGCACACCAGTAGTGCCAATCTTAAAACCGGATGGCACGGTCAGACTTTGTGCGGATTACAAGCTTACAGTCAATTCATGCTTGGAAGTTGACCATTTCCCTCTACCCCATGTAGAAGATATATTTAATGCATTAAAGAATGGAGAATACTACTGAGAACTAGATTTGAAAGAGGCCTATTTGCAGGCCCCGCTTAGCATAGACAGGCTTAGGAGCAGTACTATCTAACAGAGATACTAATGATGTAGTCCTGCCTATCACTTTTGCCAACAAAAAGTTAAGTTCTGTCGAACAAAAGTACTCGATCAAAAACTGATAATGCTGCTTTAGTGCGAATATTTGGTCCATCCAAAACTATTCCAAAAATTGATTGGCAACAAAAAGACTGCAACATTATGCCATATTTCTCTCTGCTTTTAACTATAAAATTCGGCACATTAAAAGTACATTGAATCCAGCTGACTTTTTGTCAAGGTCTGTCAATGATATAACTTATAAAACTTATGAATTGGATACTCAGGACACTCTCTCCTTGTGTCAGGAAGAAGACTCAAGTATGGTTTGTTATATAAATTAATCCGATATGGGGACATTGAATTGGAAAACAATTCAAATCGAGTCAAAGAAAGATATTATTTTATCCCAAATTATTAGATCTACAACAGATGGGTGGCCAGAAAAAAAAAATATTTCAAAAGAATTACTACCATTTTACAATCGTCAGATGGAATTAAGTTTAGATAGGGGGTGTGTACTGTGGGGGTATCGCATAATAATTCCATCAATAATTAGAGAGGCAGTGCTCAACGAATTTCACAAAAGCCATTTTGGAATTGTACGGATGAAAGAGATAGCAAGATCATATTTCTGGTGGCCAAATTGTTTTAGGCTAAGTAGTTTTTAAGCTTGAATTGTTTGTATGTTTAGTTTTTATGCAACCCTCAATTTAAAGGGCTGTCTCTAACAGGACCTGGAGAGTGTGGAATCGGAACACTACCCCGATGAGAGGTTAGTGTATCTGTGGTCAAAACGACATCTGGCTTTGTCTCTGGTGAGAGAGTTTTTGAGAGTGTAATTTTCACGTGGTCTAATAAAACCTTTGATTAATTATTTTGAAGTGTTTTTCTCACGATATCACAGTTTTAATATATGATTTCGTCGGTAACTTTTTAGATTTTTTTGTTGATTTTTTTCATATAAATGATTGCAAATTTGCTATTTAGTGGGCATAGTTCTAGACTTCGAAATGCTATATACAAAATAAACTCTTAAACAGGTCTGGTTTGGGAATCGAACTCAAAGTCAAGTCTATAAAGACGCCTGTCATAACTGTTAAAAAGATGTCTTCTGTACAGAAGATGGAAGTAGTAACATATTGAAAAGAAACCATAATTACTATTACGAGGTCCAAGCAAAATGAAAATTGCGAAGAAGAGGTTTTGTTACTTTGTTCTTTGGACGCCGCGCCGGAGGGATTTTCGTATCAAAAAATATACAAAGATCCAAACTTTTATTACCAGAAGATAAAATATTGAAACTGGCACAGTTTAACTTCAAATATGTTCTGCCAGAAATTATTGACAATAATATTTTTTTACTAAATATTCAATCACTTCTGTCAGTTTAAAAACAGGTGTTCGGAAATCGGAATCTTCTCGACAACCGGGTTATTACACGACTGTCCAAAAAAGAGTGTTATTTTATGTATTGTTTATAAAGTGTAACAAAGTTCTTTAGAAAAAAATATATACCCAACTGTATTTAGAGTACTTCATTTGATCAACGGCTACGGTACAAATTAGTACCTAAGATATACATTTTTAGACATTTAGATACAGTACACATAACAGTTGTAGTTTTACAAGTAATGTTACCTTATTTCAGCATCCTCCATACACACACACAGTATAGATAAATAATTTATTCTACTTGTACTGCTACTCCATAAGCAGAATAAATTATTTATCTTTCCTATTTCGGTCTCTGTTTAGGTACCTATATCATGGACAAACAGAAAAAGTTGTTGGAACTCCCTGCTAAAACTAAACTGAGTCCGATATAGGTGTGAGTGCAGGTACGCAAAACAACATATCAAGCTATACAAAACCAGTTTACGCGGATCTCAGTTTGTACCGAAAATTGATACAAAGCGAGCCGAAGTTGTACTTGATGTGTCGCCGAGTGTACTTACAGCGAGGTGGCCGTCTCTGAGTCTCCACAGTTTTTTATTAGCGAGAATCTGTCTGACTTTCTTTGTTCGCCCATGAGGTATTACATAAATACTAGCTTTCCGGGCGCGGCTCCGACCGCGCATATGTCGGTTCTCGCGCAAAAGCATTAACCTCTTTTTGCGCAGTTGGTTAAAAACTATCCTATGTTTTTTCCCGGGTCTCAATCTATTTCCATACCAAATTTCATTCAAATCGGTCCATTAGTTTTGGCGTGAAAGCGTCACAGACAGACAGAGTTACTTTCGCATTTATAATAGTAGTACTGATAATACAAAAAAGCTGATGTATGTTATAAATAATTTCCATGTTGCAAAAATAGGTACCTAGATTGGTAAAAATACAACAAACACAGCGAGGCCAAGCGCTACGTCCGTAGTAGACAAAGAGTAATATAATATAATACAATAATACGTTACTAATTCTAAGAAATTTACAAGAGTAATGGCGTTGCGCGCGTGAGGCCATAGTAGCGAGGCATGCAGTTTTTGATTTATTATTTACTAGCTTTCCGGGCGCGGCTCCGCCCGCGCGTATGTCGGTTATCGCGCAAAAAACATTAACCTCTTTTTGCGCAGTTGGATAAAAACTATCCTATGTTTTTTCCCGAGTCTCAAACTATTTCCATACCAAATTTCATTCAAATCGGTCCAGTAGTTTTGGCGTGAAAGCGTAACAGACAGACAGACTAGAGTTACTTTCGCATTTATAATATTAGTACTGATTTTAACCCTAAATATTCAGTCCCATACAAAACTATTTTTCGAATTATTTTACGGTAGGCAAACCAGAAGCATAGATATATAGGCTCAAGGACATACAAGTAAAGTTTCCGTGTTCTGTACTGGTAGAAAATGACTTCGAAGGTTTCGTAGAATTCATTTTCCGAGTGCGAAAACCAAATGTTAGGGGTATCTGGTCGAAATGCCCAATGAACGTATGTACATAGAGAAGATACACATTCAGAATTTAGAAACGAAGATGCAGGACATCAAGTATTTGTCTAGATACATACTGTTTGAAGACATGACATTTTAGGACCAGGTGTACGCCTGGCCAACCGAAAACGTGTTTGCAAGAGCGCATTGAGTTTGTGAACCGACAATGTGAACATGATTAAAAAAAATAATAGGGATTATAAAATTACAACGAGAGGACCGCACATGTACATAATTTTTGGTCATGTGCGGTCTTCGAACCCGCGGTTTGCAGTCAGAAGATACCCCGGCTACATATAGATTACCAGGGAAAGATTTTTGTACTCACTTTAACTACGTCCCTTCCCATTACTGCCTATTCGTTGGGCTCACTGCAGATAAATCAGTTAAAAATCCAAATAATCTAGTTGGGTATGCCCTGCCTTCATCATCGCCAAGCAGCCGAGGACAGGCGCTAATTCTTAATGTACCCAGTCAAAATTATCGCAGTATCGAGTTCGGTAGATAACAATAATTTAAGTTTAAACGTTACGGTGAGAAATCCAACCCGATACTGATCAGAGTTAATCGTTAACCTTGTACGAAGACACTGGCCCATATTACAACCAGCAGATGTTGCAGCTTTTAGTCCGATAAAAGCTGGATGGAAAAAGATGTTGCGAGATTGGTACGTTGCATGTAATTACCAAGAAAGCCTCACCAAAGAATCTTTTGCTCCTTTACTAAAATAAGTTGATTCATGCGCAAGAAAATAAACTTTGATAAATGGATATCTGGAGGGTATCTGGTCTGTATCCATTTGAAGCTGACAATGTAGATTACAGCAGGTGAATATCAACCAAACAACCTGAAAATGATGCAGATTAATAAGAGCAAACGATTTCGATACACCCAAGTTTTGTTTTTTATACTTGATAGGTTAGCCTTTGACCACTATCTCACCTGATGGTAAGTGATGATGTGGTCGAGGATGTTGTTCAGGCTAACTTAGAATTACTGACTCTCAAGGACAGCTGCCGGAATACACAGTTAGATGCTTCGCGACAAATTTTTCTACTCGAAGGTGGTAGCTAGCCAGATACTCCGGAAAAGGCTATGAAGTCTATAATAAACGAAAAAAACACACTTAACAAAGCTAGCACAGCCAACAATATTCCTAAATCTACGTTACATGTTAAACTGACAAGTGCCATAGGAGAGAAAATTAGGGCTACAAACTAAACTTACGTGCACCAAAGAAGCAGCATAGCAGATTGGATGCTTGATGAAAGCCAAATTGGGATTCCCTACGCATCCGTGCTAAGTATTTGATACCGTATTTGAAAAATTTGAACGATTTCAATAGTAACAAACGAAAAAACAAATTTAAAATAACAGACCTGGCGACAAGTGTCGGAAACTCTTCCTAAAGAGAACCTATTTTAATGAAAAGAAATGCCAAGATGATATCTAAAGAAGGGCAGCGGTCACTAAAGAGGGAATCAGAAAATTGTTTTTGGAATTGGATCAATTTTTGACAGAAGAATATGCTAACGTAAGTATTCGAAATTTTAATATATTATTGACGGTTTGCACTTACGAATATTTAGTCGAGAACGCGACCACGCCCGACTAATTTCGCGGGATTCGGACCCACTTCATCAAGGAGCGACACGGGCGGTTTTGATAACGTCCACTCGAGCACTGATGGCGGCGGCCGCGTCATCGGCGCGCATGGCGCGGGCGGCGGCCCGCTCGGCCCTGCGAGACAATGTCCGGTTGCACCTCGTTACTTTGGTCACTATTGTAGGCGGATTGTTTAAGGCAGTATGTTGCAACTATGTAACGTTAGTCAAAACTACCAAAACGAAATATTAGCAGGGGGGAGACAGCAGCTATGTTAGACCTGAGAAGGAACACAGAGCTTCTGGTTCTTCCAGCGGATAAGGATAACGCGACAGTTGTGGTCGATACCGAGGAATATGAAAGAAAACTTACGCTTATGGTGAATGACGTCACCACATACAAAAAAGGTTAATTACAAGTCGCCCAAATTTCACATAAAAAGTAAAAAAAGACTTTTAATGTTATCTGCACGTTTCTGCTGTTAAATTTTTATTTGTATAAATGGCCTCTAAGTCCCACATCAATCCAGAGATGTATGATTTTTGTACAGAGAAAGGAATATTGTTATTCTGTTTACACTCGAATGCTACTCACATACTTCAATCCTGTGATGTAGATATTTTTATAAAAAAAAAGGTGGATTAAAGTTGTCCGAAAACATAAACATGCCACTTTATTCTTTCCAATACTTCTTCACTTCTCGGATCATCTTTAAATCAGGTAAAAATTGTCTGATTTGAAAAAATATCTGTTATTCTACTTCAAAGAAATAAAATCTTCATTTCGAGATAATTGAAAATTTTGCACAAATTCTTGCCGAGTCTGCATTAGGTGACAAAGGGATCCAACAAAGGGAAAATATGACTGAAACTTGCAGTTCGATTCTCGACGATAATTTTTAATAGGAAAAAGTTAAAGACCTGATATTTATACAAATGAAGATATTCATTGTTAACCAAGACACTAGCTTACCATTAGCCGGGTCCACACCGGACGATCCATAGCGCTCCAATCGCGCGCGGCAGGAGCGCGATCCAAATGTGCGGGCGGTGTGGACGTGCCGCGCGCGATCCATGCGCAGGTATTGGAGCGCGCGATCCCTGCTGCGCCTGATCCGTGTGTTATCGGTTTTTTGCCAGCCTCAAAAGTGCCTCAGTTGCGTGCCGCGCGCGGTGTAGACGGTTGTGTGTGGTTCGCGCGATCCTTGTCACCATGGATATCTCGCAAAGTCGCCGTCTGATATCGCTTTATAAGGAACTTAAATGTTTATGGGACCCAAAAGATGTTAATTTTACCAATAGAGGTGTAAGAGACGATGCTTGGCGTCAGATTTCTCGCGAAATGGAGAACAAACTAATAGAAGACCTAAAGAAAAAAATGCGGTCTCTGGCGGGAGGCTACAGAAGGGAAAAATTTAGAGAGAAACAAAGCCGTATAACTGGATCAGGTAAGTAATCTTCTCATACTTACCTGCATACTAGAACAGTCCGGAATGACCTTGAGTGCACGACACTTGAATACCGCAACCGTGTAGCAATTGTCTAAAACGCTCGAGCTCAAGGGAACAAGCGAGATTATATTGCGATCTCGCTTGCGCGCATTGCAGCGCCGCTCTCTGTCTCGCTCGTTCCATCGAGCTCGAGCGAATTCGAGCTAGTTTTTATATAAATTTTAATTTTGTTGTTGTTTTTAATTAAGTATGTTAAAAAAAAAACCTTTATTTAATTAATTACTTGTTTATTTTAGGTGCCCAAGATACGTATAAATCAAAGTGGTTTGCGTATGATGACTTCGACTTTATGGCGGATAAAAATGAACCCGGAACCACTCGAGATACTTTGGAAAACGTGAGTCAAGTTTACTGATATTCATTTTGCCAAATTATTGTATGGTTTGTGACAAAGTGTCTTGCTAAGTGGGACCGTATTGTATGGGCATTTTCTGTTGGTCTTCTTGGTATGACGGCCATCGGCTGTAGTGATTGTGATGGCGGTTCATTTCGCCAGCTTCCAAGTATTACATCTCCATTTTCCTGGACCATATCAAACGTTCCTGGCGATGTAAAGTTAGAATTACTGCGTAAGTAGTTATATAGATGAACCGTTGCCAGCACGACTTTAGTCGCAGTTTCTGGTTCCAAAAGCATAGGTTTACGCAGAACTCTATAGACAGAACTAAGTACTCCAAATGCGTTTTCTACTACTCTACGTGCTCTGGACAGTCGGTAGTTGAAAATTCTTTCACACGAACCCCTTTCCCGAGTACCATCATATGGTTTCATTGTATAATCATTCAGCTGAAAAGCTTTATCACCTAGTATACAATAGGGTACCTCAATTTTATAGGGAACTTGTAATATTTCCGGGGATGGAATGTTTAGTTCTTTTTTTTCAAGTTTTTTATATAAATTTGTGCTTTTGAACACGCCTCCATCTGATATTCTGCCTTTAGTCCCAACATTCACATACAGGAACTTATAATTTGCATCTACTAATGCAAAAAGAACAATACTAGGAAATAATTTGTATCAAAGTCGTTGCCACTATTAAAAGGCGATTGCAAAACAACATGTTTGCCGTCCATCGCTCCTATCACGAGTGGGAAATTCCATTTATCCTCGAATTGCTGAGTAATTGTACGCCACTCTTCTTCAGTAGATGGCACCTGAAAATAATAATCCTTAATAATAAAAAGTTGAAAATAAAAATAAGTAGTAATAATGTTGTTACAGGAAGAAACTAATACGACTGAACGGGAAGTAAATGTTACAGTGAGCGAAAACGAGAACAGTAACATTGTTAGTAGTGACACACAACCGGAAAGAGCCAACCAACACACAGATTTGAGTAGAGAGCAGAATGATCAAAGTGTACAATCCAATGTCCAAACAACACGCAATCGAACAAAAAAAAGGAAGAAAACTACTTTTAATAATGCAGATGACATATCAGATGATACTCTTTCAGAAGCTTTCCAACTTCTGCAACAATGTGCACAGCCACCACAACCAGACACAGATTCTTACATTGCTTTCGGGCAGTATATATCTACTGAATTGCGGAAATATGATGCAGTAACATTAGCTTATGTCAAAAATGCTATATCCCAAGTTATTTTTGAAGCTGACACAGGAAGATGTAGCAATTATGGATATTACACTCCATATCCTAGCACACCTTCAGCCTCCACTTCATCGCACACTCCAGTTTCACCTCCACAGGCATCACAATTGGCCTCAACTTCATTGCACACTCCAGTTCCACCTCCACAGGCATCACCATCTGCTCATCTGGCCTCAACTTCATCGCAGTCCCAGTCTCAACAACCTCGGGATTACTCAGTTCCACAGTCACCACCGAATTAAATAAGTACCTACCTATTCTTTCTTGTTTTCTCATGTTTTCAGATAATGTTGATTAATTGTAAACATGTTACTTCTTAAACTATAATTACAATACACTACTTTTTCATTGAATAATAAAGTATGGTTTTACTTACCTTCACATAATCCTTTAACAAGTCAATGATTGCTTCACAAACTTCGGGAATAATTTTCGATATAGACTGTTTGGAAATGCGGAAGAGATACTGCAAACTGACGTACGAATCTCCAGTCGCTAAAAATCTCAATGTAAGTAGTAATCTTTCCTTCACAGTAATGGCATCTCTATAATTTGTATCGTTCTTTCTTAGCTTGTTGTTCAGTAACGAACACAATGTCTCAAATTTATTAACATTCATTCTTGCAAAATTGTGTTCAGCTTTATCTGACACTAACTCTTCATAAAGCTGAGTGCCAGATTTTAAGCGATTTTTGTATATTGTTTTTATCCAGATCCGTCTTTTTATTTTTTGTGATTTTTTGCGCAAATACTTAAGCAAAATATAGGTTACTGCTGCCACGGCAATTCGACGCCGCCACTGCACGTGTGACTCCATCTCAAGCAAGAGTTCGACTGAATCACGGATCGCCTATGGATCGCTTGGAGCGTAGGTTCAGGATCGCAGTTCAACAAACTGGATCGGCCTAATACGATCCACGATCCACGCTCCGTGATCCAGGATCGCGGATCGCGCGATCGCTGATGCAGCTTGGATCGTCCGGTGTGGACCCGGCTATTGGTCATAACTTTACCATGGCAAGACTCTTCAAACCTGGCAATATGGCCTGATGACGAAATATGCGTAATTTATATTAACTCAGATCATTCATACCACTTAAACCCTTAATTTGATTTTGTTTACTAGAGTGAACTTTCAATTTAAAACATAAAAACAGATGCCGTTAACAAGCTGAAAAGAGTCTGGTGCAATCGTAATATCACCAAAGCCACGAAAGTCTGCGTAGTGAGAAGCTCAGTCTTCTCGATATTTAAATATTTGTAATAAAAAGTTTTCCTTGGCTTACTAAATGGAAGAAAACCGTTTTCCTACACCAAGCTTCATTTGTAGATCACGAAAATACCACCCCTCTAACTGGTAAAACCCCAGAAGATCTGGAAAACTTATCTTCTCTTGACGACTTCTTTGATTTTTATTTGAATATATATAATAACCCACATAGCGAGTTAACAAACCTTTAATCTGCTCATACGACAGGTAAATCTATTCATAGTCAACTCACAGACCCTGAATTACAGGACATTTTAGGCATACAAATACTTATGGACACTGTTGAAATGCCTTCCTTTCTGGGCTATTGGAACCGCAAGTTTCAATACGATCAAATAGCCGAGTGATGCCTCCGAAACGTTATCAGCAAATCAGACGATTTCTTCATTTTAGTGATAACAGTTTAGAGAATGATGATAGATCCTATAAAGTTAGAACCATAGGAGAACAAATAAGACCAAATTGCTTGAAGGAAGATAACACAGAACTACATGATCTGATTCCGTCATCCCCATTCTATAACCGGACATCCAGGGATACTCAGAAGCGCCACCGCTATATGGTGGATATTCCATTTACCCGAACGAAGCGATTTGCATTTTCTTTCATCATGCGAACCGCCAGGGTATGGAATACTCTACCTGAGGCTGTGTTTCCGGTTAAGTAGAATTTGGGGGTCTTCAAGATGCGAGTGAATAGGTATCTCCTGGGTAAGCGCGCTCCATCATCGATCGCATCATCACTTAACATCAGGTGAGATAGTGGTCAAGTGCTACCCAGTACGGTGTACAAAAAATAAATAATTACTTTTACTTTAAATTGGGGTGTCTTTGGTCTTGGCACCAGTCGCAATAAAATGATCCAAAGAACTTATGCAGAAGGTGTTTGTGAGAGAACTAAACTTGCGGTGTTAAGTTGGTACGACAAAAAACCAGTAACACTAATAATTTCTTTCGTTGGAGCAGAATCTCTGCATAAAATTAAGATTAAGAGTAATAAGTAAGAACGAAGAGCTAAACCAGGAAGTTGATGTGGACTGCCCACAAATAATAAAAGAGTACAATAAATACATGAACCATAATGTGAACTCAAGAGTGTTTTGAATCAGCACGAGGCCGACTTCAACAAGTTATTTCAAACTAATTATTTATATCTTTGTATAAGTGGATTCCATATTTTTTTTTAAATTGTTTACTTTTTTTGGTTATAATTAGGGGTTAAACGATCGATTTTCACTCGCCTACAATACTGGTCACCATCAACAAAACTTGGAACTACTAAGTCTTTTTTTTATTGAAAATACATTTAGGTATGTCAAGCATGTTTCGCTAGCTGAGTCTTACTTAAAAACTACTTGACCTATTTTAGTGAAATTTATATGGGACCACTTCAAAGGTAGACCCTTTTCAACTAAAAATACAATTATTAAAATCGGACTACTTTGTAACAAGTTATGCGTTGTCATACAAAAAATCGTGTCGAATTAGAACCTCCCCCTTTTTTGAAAGTAGGTTAAATAACAAACCCACACTTATGTACCTACTCGTTCGTTCCTACCCGCTGCTAGATGGTGGGTAGATACTCATACCTACCAGTTTACCTACATCATGTGCGTAGTAGGTACTTTTGCGGATTGAAAGATTAAGTACTGGTATTAATATATAGTGTAGATACTGCACTCTGGCATAGAATAAATACTTCATAGGTACCGGTGAGACCTGTGAGGTGCCGGGCTAACATGTCACCCCCCCATTGCTACCTGTGGGTGTCGTAAGAAGCGACTACAGGTAAAATACCGGAAGATGGGCAGCAGCGCGTTCTGAGGAACTGCTATATAAAACTGCGATCCCCAAGACGCCTGCCAAGCGTGGGGATTATGGCAAACCCTCCCATAATGGGGGAGGCTGTGTTCAGCAGTGGACAATTCAGCTGATACAGTACGTATCACTGCGCACTGCACTGTCTCCCGGGGTCTTTTGCCGGAAATTGGGATTCTCAAAAGTAATCACGCTTTCTTACATCAAGTTGTCGTTTGCTAAAGATTTAATTATTAAATATGATAACAATTCTATACTTACCTACATTATTGTAAGTTTACGTTATCACAGTATCGAGATGTAGGCACCTAGGTATGTCGTATTGTGTTAAGCCGCTACCGCATCGCGCGTTCTTTTGTCACAAGCCGCCAAATAATTTACCCGGCGCGCGGCGTGATTGTGCGCCCCGCAGCCCATCACCCCTCCGCGCCACGCAACGACTTATTTTATCATTTTTACAAATTATGCAAATAAAATGCCTTTAGTTGAATCGTAGCACAGATCGTGCATACTGTCAGTGAACGCCGACGTGCGTACTTTTAAAAGATGCTTCATTACGGCTATTCCAATCAAGAGTACATGGAGATGGTGATATGTAATGAGCTCCCTAATTAGATTATCTCTAATGAGACTGTATGAATATTTAGCCTGTAGGTATTAGCGGTGGCAACACCGGATGTGTAAAATGTAGGCGCACGCGACACCGGATCTTGTATTAATGTAAAATAAATTATCTTGAAAATCCAACAAACATGGTGACAACTCGTACGAACCAAAAATAAAAATTATTCATGAAGGAAGAGCCGAAAAACGCGCCTCAACAATTTACCTTCAAAGCCGTCGACTGGTCGAAACGGATCACAAGCTTCCAAGATCAGACCAGATTCCAGGATCAGAAGACAACAATATCGGGAAACGTCGTGTCTCAAATGCAGCATTCATCGGAAACCCAAGTCAATACACTATTATATTTGATGGGAAGCAAAGCCAACGATAATTGAACCTCCATGAAGCTAAATCAATCGGAAATTAAGTCAAGACTTGATTGGATACCTACTAAGAAAATTAAAAGGTTCGGCAAAGCACGCTGCAATAAAAGAACTCAAAGTAACGAAGAATCCAAAACAAGACTCCAAAGACACATACAACTACAAAATTGTGCATGTCCCTGCAAAAACATGTATACAGAAACTAGATTGAGTTTCTGTATACATGTATGCAGTTTACCAGCAAAATACGAGATTTCTATTTACAAGATGACGTATCTCGAACAATTTCTGGAAAGAAAGAGACAAAGACCGTAAACAAATTAAGATGCAAAAAGATATCTACATGAACAAACTAATTTATATACTAAGTTCAAAGAAGATACGGGATTAATTTATCTTTAGACATTTTTAAGAAATAAGCTCTTTTATGTTATTAGCTAAAACTTTTAGACAGCGATACATGCGTGTGTAAGAATTATTCAAATAAGGAATTAAAATTTGCCCCCTTCAAAAGATTACAAGATCTTATTGAATATAAAATTATGAACGATCTAGTGAAATATTTAGTTTGCAATTCAAACTCTCAGCAATGTATGTATGGGCAATGTGAAATCTGTAAAGTCCAAAGAATAAACTGTTATTTAGCTCAATAAGTAAATAAATAATTAACTTATGATGCTATAAGCATTCATACAAAGCGATCTGCGGTTTTTGTAATGCTTTTATATTAAACACTGAAAAGAAATGTATAAGTTAAATAAATGAAAAAAAAAACTACAATTACACTTGATGAAAACGTTACATGGCTGGAGTGATCTATTAATGAAGTAGAAGATAAACATAATTACTTAATAAAGAAATGTAAATGGAATATAAATAAAATTAAGAATGGCACTTGACAAGATTTAGTATATAAATTTAAACAAGACCTATAAAACTATAAAATTCATTTATACAATATCGGCGCCATCAGTACTAAAAGTATAAAGATATGAAGGGTAATCTTAAAAATGATGAAATCCTCTTAAATTGTGATTTTTTAGAGAATTTTACTTGTAAAATGTTTGAGGTCCAGCAGTTTATTTCGGGGCCTAGCATTATATAATATCTTTGCAAACGAGTGTAATATATCAAAATAATAAAAAACCACAGAGCTACTGCACTATTTCAGACGCAACAGAACATTCACCAGAAGCTATTTAGGCACATTTAAAACCCATTTAACCATTTAAGATAAGAATCACCAGAAATTGACACACTACACGATTTTCCCGATGGGCAAACGATACAATACCGGCAAAAGAAATACTTTTATTTATTTAATTCAGTCCCAAAATATGTCGGTTAACTGGGACCTGGTTTTTTTTAAGCCGCTCGTGGAAGAGGAGCAGCAGATGGCGTGGGTGGTGTTATTAAAAGGCTTTTAGACTGTTAAGTGGCACATGGCAATGACATTTTCAACGCAGAATCTACATATACTCTTTTGAAAACACAAACCAGCGTAAAACTTTTCTGTATTGGTGAAGATCATCATTGCTATCATTTAAAGCTGTCCCCAATACTATGAAGATATATCAAATTTAAATTACAAATCATTCACACAATATTGCGTCAAGAACTTCGTTCTCCCAAGAAGGGAATGTGTGATTGTTATTTAGTAAAGAATCATAACTTACTAAGGCCTATCAAACGAGTAAAATGACTGCCATCATCACATCTTCTGAATCGTCATCAATCATCTTCAAAATCTGATAACATATCTACAAATGAGACACGAAATGATATTAAGCGAGCTGATCGCGCCAGATTAATCGTTACTTAATATTTCTAATATCGGCAGCAAATCTCAAAACAAACGACGTCATAACGTAATTTTTGATTTTTCTGATAGTGATGATAACATATTTTAAGCACTTTTTTACACATCAAATAATAATAATAATAATAAATAATAATTATGTTAATTTAATGGCACGACTATGGATGCTTTACTTTATTTATATTTTTGGATGGTACACAATACTTTAGCATTACTGTTTTTATACCACTGTTTTGCCAAGTTCTTTATTCTTTAGACTAAGTATTTATTAGTAGTATTCAGATTTTGTAGCACGTGCTCCAAAATCTAACCAAATAGACGCGATGTCGGGATCCGCTCAAATCGAGGACAAAAACATCCCTCTCTCGTCCAATACTTAGCGATGCCAAAGCGCTGACGTGCAGGCTTGAAGACGGTATGCCGAGTTTTAGTTGAAAATTCTGAGTGTGACTCCAGATCCCTTCAAATTCGTCTTGGCTGTCCAAATTTGGTCATGAACAGAAACATCATGGAGGTTACACAAAATAGGTCTTAATAGCGTTGTTTTCTGCAAGGCCCATCCTGTCATCAGATTATGTCACTCACGGAAAACGACACCTGCTTCAGCTGCTCCTTAACAATTTTAGAAATGACTTTGGCCGCCCTATGTATTAAAAGAATCTTGGGTCTGTTACACGCATTTGATTGACGCATATTTTGCCTGACTGCTTCCTTCGCGAAACTTTGAATTTTGCTCTTGAAAGACCGCAAGACTTTCAATACAAAAGCCTTGAAGGAAGCATATCCCGCTGCTAAAGGCTTCAGCGTCAGAATATGATGCAGCCTTCTGGAGTTTACCATCACAGCTGTCCATACGTTTGAAGAAAGAAGCCATAAGGTCTTGAACGAATTCATTTGGCACCCTTCTTGTTAAATTCATGAGTATTGTGTGCAGCAAACAGTAAAGATAAAAAACTTGTGATGCGAAGTGATTTAGTTCCAGATAACACAGTGTGGCAGGTGGACCCTCTTCTGTATTAAATTTGCATAATTAGAATCTAAAACGCAGTTTTGTTATTTGTAATGTATTAACTAAATGATGTGATCTAAAAGTACTTCTGATCACTTGGCCTACCCACCGCAGAAATAAATTTGTACTAATAGTCGCAGATTTTATGCTTCGCGATTTGACAAGCTTATATCTCTTGCTTTATACTATACAGGCAATGTACTTAAATTTCTTGTCTACTAAAATGTCTTGCAGGTATCATGTCGATTGTGTTAATTTTTTACACAAAGTAGTATCTTCCACTCTTCCCCATAACCACTGTATATAAAGTTAATAAATCAACTGTCGTTAGGTGCTTGGCGACAGATTTTCAACTTGAGGGTGGTAGCTAGCCGGACGGGCATTTGCAAAGTGCACCACCATGCTGTAACGACTGCTATCCTAAGACAACAACCTGGACCGACGGCTTAACGTGCCCTCCGAAGCACGAGAGCGCTCAGTAGTAATGTCACCAGCGGTCACCCATCCAAGTCATGACCGCGGCGGACGTTGCTTAACTTTGCTGATCGATTCAGAATAATGGCTAAGCAAACTTGGCTACGAGCGCTTCACGATTCAGAATGATAGTGCGGTAAGTAGTTAAATACTGTTTGTTCTATCCTCCTATTACCATAACTCATATTGTTCTTTATTTCGTGTACCTCATATTTAATCATATTCAATCTACCGGTGAGTGCGCTATTACTTCGACTTCGGTTGATCTACAGACTGCCATGAACATTATTCCCTTGTATGTCACAACCGAAAATTCCGACATATATCGTGATGTCAGATCTTGCAACGTCGCGTTTAAAATATCTAAACCTTCAGACCGCGATTTTTTTTGGTATGCACTTTAAACCGAATAATCGGTAACTCCACCGCCGATGTCTATGCGCGACCATTTTAGTCATGGCCTGTTTACGAACATTTATAATTGAAAAATTGTCTTATGTGAAAACAGTTCCTCCTCAAAATAATTGAAAAACTTATCGCAGAGGTCCACGAGGGCTCTCTCGCGGGCCGTAAAATAAGGACAGAAGAGATGGCACTGAACATCTTCGTGAATGGTTTGAATAGTGAGTTAGGTACTATTCTGCGTACCAAAGAGTTCACGCACTTATCAGTTGCTGGGCGTTTTGCAATGCAGGAGGAAAAAATTCGTGCCATGAACAACGCTCGCCAACAACTCTACAAAACTAGTCTTTTCTTCAATAATAAACTATAAAGCTCAGTAAACAAACCGCGTGTACCCCTTTTACCAAGTAAGTCAAATTATAACCAACAACGACCGACACGACCATTTAACTCATACCAAACGACTCAGCCCAATACTAAAATTTGCAATTATTGCAAGAACCCACGTCATTTAATTGACGAGTGTCGGAATCGTGCGTATAATAATCAACGAAACAATAGACCTCAGAACACAACGAAAACTATTCCCGCTACAAATGTAAATAATTTAAACTCGCAGGTGGCCATCAAAAGGGCAATTCGATGGAAACCGCTTTAGCGCCTTACCCGACGACCCAGACGTCGAACCCGTCAACAGTACTTCCTGAGTTCAACGACCTTCATATCGACGAATGAATTCTACATATTGAAAAAACAACTCGTGACGCGTCTACCCCGGTCAATTCAGTCTATCGTAAACAAACTTGTGACGCGTTTACACAAACTTCTACTGAATTACATTCCAAGGCCCACGAACAAGGAAGCCAGCCCAATATTAACTTTTCTAATATTTCGGTTATATTCAGAGGAGGGTAGCTGTCACCTATTGTTATTTCGTTTAGTTTCCTGTAATCAATAACTAAACGCCACTTACCTTTTAAGGGACTATCCAGATGGGGCTCGTCCATGGTGGTCAAGCATAACCTGATAATGTTTTACTCTAAAAGGTTTTTCCCCTTGAGACTTGACCTCTTGTTCGTGAATTTGTGGGAATCTATAAGTCTTTGAGTGAGTAGGTACTTCAGAGGTTGTTGGAATTTTGTGTTTTGTGTGACTTGTAAAAGAAAGAGCCTTCGATATAAAATGTTTCAGGGAATTTATTAAATTTTTGATTTATACAATTGTATCACAAAAGTTTATTTAAGTAAAAAATGCAAACGAGGGTATGGTAAGTGTAGAAAAGTGAACATGTGCTACAAATTTTATTATGGTTTGATTGATTTGAAACAGTGCTATAATAATTCTAAATTACCCCTATATGAAAAAGGATTTCTAAAAATATTTTAATGCTGGTTAAAATATTCGATTCCATACACTCAAAAAAAAAAGACAAACGTGTAATATGTACAAAAGCTAAACAAAGGAGAAAAAGGCTAGCTACCACAGATTTAAAATCCACCAGAAATTATCTTCCAACGATACGCTCACCGATAGCTTTTTGCAGGTCTAACTTGCAAAAAGTATTTGATACGCTCGTAGTGAAGTTTGCTTAGCCATTCTGAACCGATCAGCAAAGTTAAGCAACGTCCGCCGTGGTCATGAGTTGGATGGGTGACCGCTGGTGACAATACTACTGAGCACTTCCGTGCTTCGGAGGAAAAGGTAAGCCGTCGGTCCCGGTTGTTGTCTTAGGATGGCAGTCGTTAAAGCATAGTGGTACAGCATTTTGCGAATGCCCGCCTGGCTAGCTACCACCCTCAAGTAGAAAATCTGTCGCCAAGCATCTAACGGTGTGTTCCGGCAGCTGTCCTTGAGAGCCAGAAATTCTAGGTTAGCCTGAACAATATTTTCGATCACATCATCACTTACGATCAGGTGAGATAGTAGTAAAAGGCTAACCTATCAGGCATAAACAAAATACTCCGCACTTAGAGAATATGTTGTTATTTTACTCTAGGAAATACGCTCTTTCTAACTATACATTTTATGATAGTGAAACCAAAATAGGACATTGTTTTACAGGGTTATTGGACAAATGCTAACAACCTCTTAGGGTTGACTTCTGTTAGTCCTAACAAAAATTTTAAAATGTCTTCTTTGTAATTTTTTTTTTCTATTTTTTTTGTGTCTTTCTACTCTGAGCCATGAGCGTCCACGGGCGTTCATAGTCAATGTTCGGAGAGTCAAAAGTGATAAAAGGAACTGTTCGTGTTGCGACAACCCATTGATTTCGGGCGCCGGGCGTTCCATCGGGAGGAAGGGAGCATCTCCTCTTCAGCGGGCTACGTGCTTCAACATCAGGAGTCAGGGAGGTTTATCGGAATAGAGTTCCTTTCGTTATTGGACTGCAGTCTCATAAGCTAGCTATTTCCAGATAAGCCCCTTTCGACAGAGCGACTAGTGGGCCGCTAAAGGGTAAGTTCACGCCATTTTAGTTGCACGCGGTCATATATATCGGCTAGTGTCTTCCTGGGACATTCTAGGAACCCAGTCGAATACGCCACGACGACACAGTGGTAAAGTGTGGGACAACGGGGATCGAAAAGGGGCCCCTGCCCATACATGTATTTAATATTATGTAAAAGTCTACCTTAAAATAATTGCAAAATAAAATATGGTGAAAAAGTTTTTTTAAAAGTTCATCGAGACTTTTGACAGTTGCCCACGTTTACATCTGCTACATTTAATGTTGATTTGTAGATTTTGTAGCCTAGCTATTCATAAACATAATCAAATAAAAAAAAGCTGCGGATATTTGCGATTTTCGGAGTAATGAGTAAAAATGTGATGAAAGTCAGAAAACTGAAAACGCTATCTATTGCGGTTTGAAATGTTGCTGTTTACATCAAAAATATGAGGTAAGTTTTTATTTAAGGCGTTTAATTAGGGCGTTTATTTATTGACTTGGATTTAACGAAAGCACTTCCTATCCATCATTTTAAGCTATAGAAATTACAGACACAAGTGCAAAAATAGCAAGACTTCAAGATTTATTAGATCACACTGCAGCTAGACAATAGATTCACTGTATAGGAATGGATTGAATAACTTACTTCTGTGCAGTAAATGGGTCTGTGATGGCTCATCTAGCCAAAGCCAGCACATATAGAAACTGCCAGAAGAGTCTGAACTAATTTCTGAAGAAAATTTATGTATCACTTCTTTGGTGCCTATCAAGTTAATTAACGAGCTAACAAGTGATGTTGTCTGGCAAAATCCGGTACCTTCATGTTTGTTTTTGCCGGCTAAAATAATATAATTTTTAAAAGAAACTCCCGAGAAGACTAAAGCTGTTGTGGATGAAATAAAAGGTCAAATAAATTATTTGGGTCCATCATTAATTAACAAAGAAGGTTAGGGAGTGCAAGTGAAGTATGATCTCTTTCTTACAATGATAGATGGCAAAGTAGCTCAGGTATAAACAGATACGATCGGGTTCCATCATGTACAATATTTCAGAATTAGAAAACCATATACCAAAAACGTGAAGGAACTTGATGAAGACACCTTAGATCTTTTGAAAGTGAACGAATTAATTTAAGATCTGGAAGTTCAAGTATAAATAACATAACATTTGGTTAACATTACAATTAATTAATTAATCTGTGTTCTATGTTTATCACATTTTTTTTATATGTTTTTATTATTTAAATTGATTTTTATTTTGATGTACTATATGATATTTGGTTCATGTAAACTTTAAAATAATAGTATTCATTGTAAAAAAAATACATTTTGGACATTTTTGATAATTTTGAATTTGATTTATTTTTTGATGAATGGTTTTACATTCAATAATAATAAATTACATTCCATTTGAAGCCATATACACTATTCTATATTTGTGCAAAATTTTACAACATAATATTTTAAAACAAAAAAGTTATATAATAATGTTAATTATATAATATTGATTTTTAATCAGAAACAGACCTTTCTTTTACATAGTGCGCCGTGGCAACTCTGAACCACGCCGTGCACTTTTTCAACAGAGTTTTGAATATTTACATTTAGCAAAGTAATAAAAAATATGAAATAATACAAAACAGCCACAAGACTTTTAATATGAGATGGTCTTCGTACTTATTAAGATTTCAAAAACATCAAACACAACAAAAAAATATCCCAAAACGTTTGTTAGGACTAACAGAACTCAACCCTAACCTATTACAATTTTTTTTGTTACATTTTTTAGTTTATATTTCTATTAATACACTCAAAATAATAAAATCACCTTTTAATGTCACTTAGTTTAACTACCTATTATTATACGAATTTCTTAACAGTTTGATAGTTTTTTCTTCACTTTACCCCTTAATCTCTGAATTAATAATCAAAATTAGTCCTTTACTATACATTTGAATTTATCATTACCAACATTTCGCTGGTTTATAGTACTTCAGTTCAATTTTTATGGGCCGTAAGGGACTCTCATTTTCGTCATTTCTTAAGTTTGGTTTATTATGTTAAGTTATAAGGATAGAACACGAAAAAATAGTTAGGGTTACTTTTGACATGATGAATATAAGTACATTAGTTTGAAAAAGATATTAGACAAAAATAATCATTTTTCAGTTGTTTTGCTCTACTGAAAAATTGTGTTTTGTCCTTTACGACAATTGAAATTGGCGGTATCGATATCATCCCCAAGCAAATGGGTCCTTAGAAAGATTCCATGCAACACTCCGAGATCACATACGCATTTATCATCAGAGGATCAAAGGTGACTGAGATCAAATAGTCTCACTAGCTATCATATGTCATAACACTTCCCTTAATCAAACTGCAGGGTATACCCCGCATGAACTTTTATTTGGGTATAAGCCTCGTCCTTTATATTCTCTTAAAGACTTTAAAAATGATTATACCACGCATGACTACCAACAACATTTAAACGAGAGGCTCAAAATTGCACGTGAAATTGCTTTAAGTAACACATCCATGAAGGAAAAAGCAAAAGAACGTTATGACAATAACATCAAAAATATAGCTGATTTCCAATTAGGTAGCAAGGTCATATTACGTATCCAAAATCCAAGTAACCTAGATAGTAAACGGGAAGGACCATACGAAATCATTCGAAAAATTTTTAATGAAGAGTACCTTATAAGAAAATAATCAACTAGTACATGCTAACCACCTGCGGCCTGCGCATGATACGATCAGCCAGTAATAGTAATTATTTCCTTATTAATTTTATTGGCTCAATCGCTGTCATAGCCAAATAATTTAACCCAAAATAACAAACATACAAAACTTTTATATATTTTTATTATTTGTTCGATTATTAAGCTCATAGTTTATATTTTGCTTTAGGAATTTAAAAAATTTATAAAATCATATTTTTTCACTGTTCCTACTCCTTATTAGTCGTAATTTATTTTTAGGTACTCCGCAACCTGTATTTTAGAAGATACCACCTTACAACCTCTTCCATCAAAATCGGGTCTTTATTTCCAAGAAAAAGGTGAAGTTTTCGTAACACAATTCTTATGGAAACTTATAATTTACCATGACTTAGAACCACTTTTTCTGTCCCGGGATTCTCTTCAACGTCTAAACAACAAATATTTTACTCTTGACTAACATACTTCGAATTCTTTCATTAAGCTCAGCATTAACAAAATAAACTCTTGCCTCTCTGAACTAAACTCTTATTCCAAGTCTAGAACAAAACGTGAAGTTTTCGACGGCTTAGGCTCCGTACTGAAATGGTTGATAGGTACTCCCGATGCTTAAGACGCTCAGCAATACGAAAAATTTATTGAACTACTTGAAAAACGATAAATCGTACAAGCAGACATACTTAAACAACAAGTACAAATCGTCTCCTCTACGGTAGTAATTTCAATGAAATAATTTTCAAAGTATCCTACGATGAATATACCCTCAATGAAAATCTCGAAAGGATATCTAACTATTTGAATACCACAAATAAAGTTATTTTCGACAAGACCAAAGAAGAACTCTCTACAATTTCAATACCAATTTTAGAATCGGTTATGTTCTTAGAGACGGAATTAGATGATATCCTCACTTCAATTCTGTTCGTTAAATCCGGAGCCGTGCACCGTTCCATAACTTCAGCCGAAAAACTTTTTGGAATCCTGCTTTTATCTAGTCACATGCGCACTGACAATAACTTAGTACTTCCTGTAACACTCGAAAATATTCATAAAATCTTAGATTCTGCCTCCCTAACTTCATATATTTATATGAATAAATTAACATTCATTCTTGACTTCCCAGTAAAGAACAATAAATTCACCCTTTACCACCTTTATTCCATTCCGATACTACATCCTAGCTCCAACCAACCTATATTCTACTATCTTTCCCAAGCAAACATAATTGGCTACAACCTTCACAAGGCAGCAATACATCTCGACGAGCTCCATCAACGAATGAAAGCTCTTCGCGCCAGCTAGATGGGTGTCCAACCTACCTGTCTACAACTACAATACAAGACCTATGTGCGAGATGTCCCTTTTCATGCACACTTACAAACATCTTCCGGATTCCTACGAGCAGACGACGTTTTCCGCCCTCATAAATGTTTTCCAGCCGATATCTGCAAAAACAAGTGATTATATATTCTACAAAATAAGACCAGAGCCGTTCTAAAATGTGAAAAAAAACCAAACACTTGAACATCAAAGGAACTGGCACCCTGACTCTTAATAAAGGATGCAACACCGACACATATACACACCCGAAGATTGGTAAACCTGTACCGATTAAATTATTTAAAATATATTTGATAAAAAAAAATAACCACAGTAAATCTAGAATAGTGGTAACGTGAAACACTATGTGTACGGCATAAAGGATGAGAAAACAAGATTCATAAATATTTGAAACATAAAGAGAGGTAATAATCGCAAGTTAAGTATAAACTTCAATTAGAAAATATGTCGCCAAGCACCTAACGTCTTTGACCACATCATCACTTACCATCAGGTGAGATAGTGGTCAAAGGCTAGCATATCAGTTACAAACAAAAAAAGTTTTAAAGAAACTGTCCAGGAATTCTGTCACCAGATCTGGATATTATGGTTCTCGATTCATTAAATAGAGAAAGAGAAAGATTAGAAATAAAGAAAGTTAAACTGGAAAGAGCATTTTTACGATTTATTATGAGTCGTCTTCTAGTGCTCAAAATGATGGCTTCAACGACAAACATGAGGAATGTTTATCTCATCAAAGTAACGCTGAATTGAGAGATAGGTGCGGTTCTCCACCAATTGGACGGTATACAACTGATGAACCGTCGACAGCCCAAAATAATAAAGGCACTAGCAAAAAGGATTTAACGTAACCGAATTTGAATCTGAAACGAAGCAGCAGGATATTTATTAGTTACAGAAAACCTGAAATCAGTAAATTAATTCTAGCTAAAACACATATTGATATCTATGTTATATGTATGCTTCAGAAGATGTTCCCGAAAACAAACTAGTTGTGAACTAGTTGAGTTTTTGGTTTCTTTTAGATTCTTAGAAGTGTTGATTTTTTTAGGTTTAATGGAACTATTATAAGAATTTGAAGCTATAGTGAAATATAATTCTTGTTGATATATGTTTAGATTCCTAATACTGATGTTGTTATTCACCTACTAGTTAGTTATAAGAATACAATGCAACAAGTGACGCTTTACGTAAAAAAAAATTGAAATACATTTATTCTCAAGTCTTTCAACAAATTATGAAGCTTACTCGTCAGATTTCGCTGATCTTTGACTGAATAGATTCAGTTAAATATTAAATACTAATTAACACTAAACTTTATTATAGTTTTTGAACATATCCACCTCTTCACTATTTTTATTTTGAACGATAGGTACAGTTGATGAAATCAGCGTACATCAATGTATGTCATCGGAGAGGCAGAACAAATGACGCTGGAATTTTTCTGAAGCTTTGAAGAAGGAGAATTTAGTGGAAAACTCTCAAGTGACAGTGGCTATCCGTGCACCCTTTTTTTTTGACACCAGTATCAGAAGAACATTATAATCGAAACCATATTCGAACTTGAAATGTAATCGAAAGGTGTTTTGGAGTCTGAAAACAAAGTTTCGAAGATGAGACATCTTCGTGGAAATAATGCGTGGATCAGATGAAACTTTTTTTTATGTAATGGAGTGACAAACTAGCAGACGGCCCACCTGATGGTAAGCGGTTACCGTCGCCTATGGACATTTGCAACACCGGGGGAGTTACGAATGCGTTGCCGACCCTGTAAGACTAGAAGTCTCACACAACTCGACTTATGCCTTCCTTCAGAGCTACAATATGGATTCCTTAAAAAGGGGTGTTAAAAGAGTCTTACAGGGTCGGACTCGATTATAAGTGGATGAGCCTTCAAACGCTGACTATCAAGACAACTATAATAGCATGTGCTATCCAGCATAACTTCACAATTGATTTTCTTTTTTAAATTTATTGCTGATAGGCTAGCCTTTAACCACTATCTCACCTGATGGTAAGTGATGATGTGGAAGATGTTGTTCAGGCTAACCTAGTATTACTGGCTCTCAAGGACTGCTGCCGAAAGAGACTGTTGAGTGCTGGGCAAAAGATTTTCTACTTAATTATAACGATTTGCCACTTCTAGGCATTTAGATACTCAACCGATAACGATTGATTATTTTGATATTACTACAATGCCTCTTGTTCATAGATAAGTAACGTGTAACACTAAAAACAACTAAAGAGTCTGAAATTAATAGACTAGAAACTGAACTATGGTTACATATTTTCTGGTTAACCTCACGGCACAGCGGATATTAATTCCGATGCTGTAGCAGCATCAAACGTTAATTTTTGAGGAGTTTATGAATGGACTACAGCTGTAATCGTAAACTAACAGGTTTTTTCAATTCCAGCGCAAATTTGAAATAAAAATAAGCTGTACCTATAAAAATGACTCCTCTCTTTACCATATGTAATTAAAGGTAACCAAGACCATTTTGTGTTTTTTTTACATGGACATTATTCAAATAGCCAACTCCGAGGAAAATGGCAAACGTGCTAGACATACTTTTAGCAAGTGTATTGAAGAGCAGTATATTCCAACTGGTAAAAATATTTGAGATATGCTTACTAAATCTATATCAACTGAAAGACTTTGTAGTAGATACAACGTAAGTTAAATCTTTTGAATGGATGTCATATTATAAGGAGTTTTTCCTCAAGGAGAACGAACGGTATGTGTGAACTAGGTCTCCGGAAATAAGTCCTATTTGTTTTTTTTACACATGGTTGGTTATTATAAAGAGTTATTGAGGGAAAATTTGTCGGTATGTCATTATTATCAAGAGATAATGGAATATGAGTAGGAAAGTGTACATTAGATATTTTTTGTTGTTATTCCATTTATAATCAAGGACACTAGAGTTATAGTTAATTCAGGAGTAAATTTTGAGGCGGTCTGTCATGTTTACTTCGCCAACGAAGCGTTCACCGGCCGGTTGGATTGCGACTTGGAACTCATTGCGCACTATGCATTATATTTTGCAATTATGGACATAATTTTAACTAACGAAGTTGAAAGACAAAAATGGAAGCCCAACGTTTTTATACATGCAAATAAAGCCTCTAATAGCCTGAGCTCATTACACTTAGATTATGTTATTAAGGGACAAATATCATCGACCTTCATGTCGAAAATTTGTCTAGAATATTAGATACATTAATGACGGGCAATCACAACATAAGCGATGTCACAAGCTTTCCTATCTAATCGGCTGCCTTGAAGGCGAGGCACGGCAAGCAGTATTCCTATCAATATTAACTATTCCATGGCAATTAAAACTCTTCAGAAACAGTTCGGAAAGCAATGTCTTGTTGTTGATGTCAACTATAAATCATTGTCTAGTTTGTCCTAATGTACATATGAATCTTTGTGAATGAATCTTTGTATGAATGTATGATTGTGTATGAATCTTGGAATTCTTCAGTCCCTCGGAGAAGATATAAACAGCAATCATCTATAAAGTCTTATACTGGAGAATATCCAGATATAATCTTTAATGTCAAAATGATAAGATAGTTACCCGCATTAAGGATTGAATAATCTCAGCCATGGAGTGCCATAATTCAACTGTGTTAAAACACTTCCTGTTGCATCATCTTCATCTACAGAAGTGTTGCAAGTACACCAAAAACGGAGACAAAAATTAAAAAATGCACCGCTCTAAAAACCACCGAATGCATAAACAAGTAAACGGAAATAGGAAGAACGAAGTATTAGGTCAATAAAGATAATAATAACAATACCAGACAAGAAGAATATTCTAAGAAGAGACGGAACTCTTGCATAATTTGTTACGGTGCATATAAGTGATTCAGGCTCTACGGTTAAGCAGAAAATCAGTTGTCAGAAAGAGAATTTACACTACAAAATAGATGTTTCAATTGCTTTGGGCAAGGACAGTTGCAGACGACTTAAACGTGCATTCATTGTGCAGGACATACAACAGAGCCTTGTGGCCGGCGCCAAAAGTGACAAGTAAATGTTTACATAATTATGGTGCCGATGTTTATAACAATATACAAAACCTTGCCTGAAGACACATAAGTATGCTAATCTTCAGTATGAAAACTATCGCGAGTTTTATCCATATTAATTTCGACCAGTTTCGGACGGTTTTGAAGTCCTTCGTCTGGAAGTCAAGATTGCGCGAAGCGACGAGCACGGGCCTCAGCGCGTAACTGTCGTTGCGATGGCGCTGTCTGCCCCGGCTCAACTGCATTTGTCAAGCCGTAAAAAAACAAAAGTAGTAAAAATAAACTAAAAAAAGTAGAAACTTAGAAAATTTAGGAAAACTTACGACTACCTTTATTATAAACGATTGTACACTACTACCCTACTTAATTTGTACTTACTAGTAAGGTGGGGCACAGTGTTACAAAATAAATATACGTCAATGTGGTGGTGAAAATATTAATTTAATCAAGTTGTAACTGGCATGGACATAAACTATAATAGCCTCTTCTTATTTTTGATTATTTAAAATTAAGAAGTTTTAGCAGTAACATACTTTAATTACATCAGTCGATTGTAACGTTAATCTGTAACATGACAAGGGGCACAATGGTACAACCATTAAACAATAGAAAACAATAAACATTGAGGTATTAACTAATATTTTATCTCTTTAAACTTGTTTGGAACATTCCTTCTTTTTTGCATATCTTTGCAATAGTAACGCCTTTAGTACACCTACGCATTCGTATGCGGTAGCGAAACAACGAAAAAACTGTAAGTAGTGTGGCAGGTTTTCACATATCGTTGGCTAAATGTGTTAATATGCTAACTCCATTTTTACATGTACTGAGATTTTGATACCATTCGGAAGAGAAAAAATGTACCTTCCTTACAGTATTTAATGCTAAATCCGGTTGATTCTCAAAATCATACAATTCAATGCAATTATAACTGCTATGTACCAATGTTAAAAATTACCCGCGTAAAATATGACATCTCCGCCATTTTGTTTGTGAGCTCGAGCCAAAACAGTGTCGCGGGACATTTTAAGCCTGGAATAAATAGTTTTTGACGTTATATGGTGCTTCTGCACGGATTGGTTTATAAGGTGAGTACTAAACAATGTTATTATATTACTGACTGTCATTGAATTACGCTTACCAAAGAGAAATATCAATTTATTGCGCTTGCTCATTTGTGACGGAGTTAGCAGATTTGAATTTTATCATTTCAACACAAATGCAAACTTTTTTGTGGAGATATCAGTTTTGATTTCTCATTTCCTTGAAAGCTCCTCTATCTTAATAGCAATAAAATTACAAAATTTTAATGATAATTTTTTTTATTAATTTATAGAATACCTACCAAAGTGTTTACAAATGTAAGTATATAGTTTGCCACTGCATGTAAGTGATTTAGCAGTTATGGCTTATATACATTATTATCACTGTGACACTTTGTTGTAAGCATTTTTTACTCTTGATATTTTGCAGACTAGTGGTGTAATAATAAAAAATTATCTATGTATTATCGAAATATACGGTTTCTTATATGAAAAGAGGATCGTACCTGGACGTACTTCGGTACTTTGAATCACGGTCATGAACAAATAATACCGATTACGCGTGTTGAAACAGTTTGTAGATTTGTTTCCATATTACTATTAAAAAGGCTATACATTGCTTGATAACCTAGCCTTGTTTTGTCTAATTTTTTTATCGATTAAACTACCCAAGTCTACTTACGTACATCCTATTTGCATTCTAGTAACTTGCACAGAAAAATGCAATGAATTAGGCATGCGTTACTTATAATAGTTTTTCTACTTTGTTTCAGATGAGCATAAATTACAACCCTGACTGCAACCTTAAATGTTTTCGTGGAAAACGCATTGTTCAGATGTGTATTAATAAAACTCCGCCTGACTTTCATAACCCTTCTTCAACAATGGCTTCAAATTTTGATTCTGTTTGTCAAACTCAAGCTGCTGACGACTGCATCAAATCCTATGAACATCACACCTTAACCACTCATTTAGATTTTATCGATCCGAATTATAACATTGTCGTTTTATCAAATAACAATGACAGAGATCTTCAAATGTTTGAAAATAGCTCCCAAATAGACATTAATACTTTACCTGTAGTTCTTACATCACCTTCTGTCCTGTCTGCAATCGAAACTGCTACATTGCCTTTTGAATCAAATGACATTTTACCTTCTTTGTCTACTAGCAGGGTTCTATCTCCTGTTAACTACATAAATCACGAAGATTTAGGTCCCGAAGAATATTATATCAATGATAGCTCAATAATTGATAACTTTTCGGCGAATCATGTATCAAATCAGCAAGCAGTACACTTGATAGAGAAGGAAATGTCTGATACAGAAATGAATACTGTTTTACAAGATGTAACGGACAATGAAAATTTACCATTGGTGCCTTATTCAAGTTCTTCGGACACTGATAACGGGTTACCTGTTAAAAGTAAAACAAGGAACAAAAAAACAAAAGTTAATCGTAATAACTGGTTCGCGGTAAAAAACAGGATTCAAAGAGAAAAGGGATCAAAATACTATGGAAGGTTAATGAAAGATTCCAAGTGGGTGTATGAAAAAGAAAAAGAACCAAGAATCCTGAAGGAGCGATGCAAATGTAAAGGGTCGAAAATGATGCAATGTGTCAAAATAGAAGACAGAACCAGACAAGAAATATTTCATAAATTTTGGAAGAATTTGAACTGGGGTGAAAAGAAAATATATATTGACGAACACGTAAAAAGTTTACAAACAAAACGACAAAGAGACAGGAAAAATAATGATGTTTCTAGAAGAACACAATCTTTAGTCTATTATTTACCAGGAGAAGATCACGACACTAAGTTTAGAGTTTGTAAAACAATGTTCCTAAACACCTTGAACATAGGTAGAATGTCAGTGCTTGGCTGGAAAAATAAACTCAAAAATAACTGCATGCCTAGTGAACAGCGAATTGCAACACAAAATGTTCCTTGTGAAAATAAAAAGCAATCTAACCTCAGTGCATTCTTCGATGAGCTACCAGTTATGGAATCCCATTACTGTCGCGCATCCACTTCAAGAGTTTATCTCTTACCTGAGTGGCAGTCCAAAAAGGCTCTCTACGACTTTTTTGCAGCTGATTGGTGCATTAAACACAATGAAAAACCGTGTTCTACCACGACATTCTTTCAAATTATGGAAGAGAGAAAAATTTCACTTTTTAGACCAAAAAAGGATGAGTGTGAAAAATGTGCATCTTACAAAGCAGGGAATTTGAATGAAAATGAATACCAATTACATATCTTGAAGAAAGATGAAGCCAGGAATGAAAAAAATACAGATAAAAACGACACAACTAGCATTGTAATAGCCGCAGATGCACAGGCAGTTTTGCTCTGTCCTGTTTCAAAAATAAGCATTCTTTACTACAAAACGAAACTGCAAGTACACAATCTGTGTTTCAAAAATCTTAAAAATAAAGACGCATATTCCTATGTTTGGAACGAAAGTGAGGGAGGTGTTAATGCAGATGAGTTTGCTTCAATTTGGATACATTTCTTAGAAACGAATATCATACCATTATTGTCACGGGAATGCAATCGGATAATTGTATACTCTGATGGCTGTGGGTATCAAAACCGGAATGCAGTTTTGTCTAATGCATTACTTAATTTCTCGGTTAAACATAATGTATGGGTCGAACAAAAATATCTGGAGGTGGGACATACCCAAATGGAGGTAGATTCGATGCATTCAGCCATCGAAAGGAATCTGAAAAATAAGGTTGTAAATGTGCCAGCCGACTACATAAATATTATTAAAAATGCTCGTAAAGAGCCCTATACTGTTAAATACTTAGAACACAGTTTTTTTAAAAACTTTGATACTATTCAAGCCTACAAAAGTATCAGACCGGGGAGATCAGTCGGAGACGCAAAAGTAAATTATATTCGTGGACTACAATATAGTCCCGCCGGGGCTATATTTTATAAGCTACGTTTTTATGATCCTTGGGCTGAACTGCCTCAAAGAAAAATTGTTGTCGCCAACAAATATTTTCATGAACTACCGGATCTGCACGAAAATCGTTTGCAAATAAAGGAACGGAAGTATCAAGACTTGCAGCAAATTAAACAAGTGCTCCCAGTAGATTATCACGAATTTTATAATGCCCTCCCACATTAAAAATTATTATTGTTCTGTTTCGTATGTCTATTAAATACTAATTTTCTATAATACTAGCGTGTTTCATTTACAAATTAGTTTTTCTTTTTAATTATAAAAAGTGCTAACTCCAAATTTATTTTACTTTTAAACGAAATAGTAGGTTTCAGTTCTTCTAACTCCTTTTTTTTACTATAATTTAAAGATAACGCAATGAATTACTCGATTTGTTTAAAAAATAAGTAAAATATAATTTTATTTACCAACAGGATTTTCAGTTTTGCATTGATAGTAATGGGATGAAAGTTATAAAGTTTTAACCTTCTACTGAAAAATCATGCAAATGGAGTTAGCACATTAACACTTATAGCCAACGATATGATATGTCTCACTCTAGCACATAGATGAAATAGTTGCGTCCTTGTCAGTATTGTTTCGCAAGGACCTGCGAAATGGCCGTTACACAGACGCATACGTTTCGCTAGTGATGTTTCGCATCGCAAAGCGTCAGCTCGCGTTCTGTCAGTGAGGACAGATTTTCGCGCCATGGATGCCGAAAATACTGAATTATTTTTGCATTCTATTCGAGATTATCCCGTATTATACGCAATTGGACACGCAGATTATAAAAATACGTACAAAAAAGAGGTAGCATGGAGAAAACTTCAAGAAAAGACTCGGATAGATGGTAAGAAATTTATTGTTGTGTTATATTTCATACAGGCATACATTTTATGTTTTTAATTTTCTTTGAAATAATTTACAAATTGTGATCGAACATTAAACGCTGCTAAGTCTGCCCTTAAATATTGGCATGCATTGGTACGAATGCTCCTAAAGTGTCCGAAAATTGTTTATTTTCGTATGTGTGTGCACCTTCTTGTATCTGCAATAAGTTATGCAAGCATACTGCAGCTTTAACAATTTTAATAGTATTATTAAAATCTGTTTCAAAGGCCTCAAGAATATTCTAAATTTTTGTGCTAAAATGCCAAACGCACATTCTACTACTACTCGTGCCTTACTTAATGATTTATTAAATCTTTTTTTATCATTGTCATACATTGCTGCGTCTCTAGTGAAAGGTCTCATTAGAAAGGTTTCTAATTTAAATCCTCCATCTGCAATGAATACATGTGGTGTAGTCTGTTGGAAACCTGGCAAAGGTTTTGGAGCTGGCAAATTCAGATCCCGTCCACTTTTTAAAAGCTGATGAAATGATGAGTTCTCAAATATTTTACTATCGCAATCTTTACCATATGATCCTACATCTATGTAAGTAAATTTGTAATGTGGATCAACTATTGCCAATAACACAGTAGAAAATCGTTTTTTATAGCAATAGAACAGTGAGCCGCTGTTAGGCGGACATTTAATAACAATATGCTTGCCGTCAATACTCCCGAGACAATTAGGAAAACCCCATATTGTTTGAAATGCCAAGTTATTTCCAACCATGTTTTAGTAGAAGGAACCGGGATGTACTCTGGCTGTAGTATCTTCCAAATGTGTTCGCATACTTGAGTTACTATCTTTGAAACGGTGCATTCACCCCAACGATAAGAGAAAGATATTGTTGTGTATGTGTCACCAGTTGCTAAAAACCTGAAATATTGTTACAGTTAAAACTATGAAAAATAAATGGAGAAACCTAAGGGACACTAATAAAAAATATAAACAGGGTCAGCAAACAAGCAGTGGACAAGCCGCGAAGAAGCTTGCTAATTGGCAAAAGGCTGAACAGATGTCGTTCATAGATTCATCCACAAACTTGAGACAAACTGAAAGTACACTGGATACCAGTACTATATCTATATAGAATGATTATAAAAATTCTACAGAAGCCGAACAGGTTTGAAATAATGAACAGAACGAGCTCGTCGTTCAAGAACTGGAGACAGCACGGTCTACAGCTGAAACTGCAGCTGAAACTGCAACTGAAGTATCCCGGAGAAGACGAGGCCGTGTAAGCAACGACGATCCTGCTGAGAAGATTATAAATTATTTAAAGACTCGAAAATCGGGTACTACGGACAGAAACGCTACAGAAAATCTTTTCAAAATACCGTGTGATCGAATGGACTTGGATTTTTTAGGTTATGCCCATACTGCAAAGAAATTTTCTCTACGAAAGCAAGCTATTATTAAACTTCAAATAACACAAATTATAACTGAGGCTCAACTTGAAGAATTGAATAATAGCCGGCCAAATTCTAATTTCAGCAATGCTTCATCTTCTAGTACTCCCAATTTTTACTACGTCGATAACGACTGGAACATTTCAAGATCGACACAGTCTGAAGAACTGCAAACACATTCCAACCCAGACACTCAAAACGTTTCAACTGCACAGATACACATACCTAATACTCAAACACATTCTATCCCAGACACTCAAAACGTTTCAACTGCACAGATACACATACCTAATACTCAAACACATTCTATCCCAGACACTCAAAACGTTTCAACTGCACAGATACACATACCTAATACTCAAACACATTCGATCCCATACACTCAAAACCTTTCGACTATTGCACAGATACACATACCTAATACTCAAACACATTCTATCCCAGACACTCAAAACGTTATAACTGCACAGATACATATACCTAATACTCAAACACTTTCGATCCCAGGCACTCAAAATGTTTCAACTGCACAGATACATATACCTAACACGCAAACACATTCAATCCCAGACACTCAAAACGTTTTAACTCCTACACTGATACACATGAATGAATGACACACACCCAAGTATCACGACAACAAAAAAACGAGAACACAACACGACATCAAAAAAATATACATGAATTTCTTTGTAATTGGAATGAACCGTGAATAAATACTTAAACATTACCTATAAGTAATAAATTTTCTTACTTTAAACAAAGTGCCAGTCTTTCTTTTGTTGGAATAGCCTCTCTGTAGTTTGTATTTTTCTTTTTAATATGAGGTTCAAGAAGATTGGGTAAATATTCAAAAGTTTCTGGCTTCATTCTGAAATAGGTATAGAAACGATCTTCATGTGATTGAAGTTCTAAGCACAGTTTACTTTCTCTAAGTTTCCGTCGTTTCTGATTTATTTCATGCGTCAGTACTAAAGAGAAAGCGTAGAATCTGGGTAGATTCTACGCTTTCATTTTAGTACTGACACCAGCAATAACAATTCTTCTTCTTCAGAATCTGAAAGCGATGACTGAGATGACATTCTGAAATTACGTCTGCACCTGCAGTCGTCGAAAATTACAATGGCATATCATTGCGAAAAAGTAGCGAAAATATTGCTGTGTACTAACGTTCCGCAGATATTTCGCTACGCAGTAGTTCCGCAGAGACTCGCTGCCGCATACGAATGCGTAGGTGTACTAAAGGCGTAACTTTAAGACATTCGCGACTTGAACACATAGTTATAATTATAAGTCCCGTTAAATACGTATAACTATATCTATGCAATGTTATGAAACTCACAACCATTTCATTTGCGGCCTTTCTAAGACTGACGCCATTTTTTGCCATCAGAATTGCTTCTCTCATATTTTTTCATCATGGAGTCATAATACGTCTTCGTCGTATGATTTCGCAACATTTTCTTAAGACCTGTAATTACAAGAATTCGTTAATTGGGGCTCATGTTTATATTGTAACACAGTGCGCCGTAACACAGTGGCCCAGGCGAAGCAAAATAATAAAATAAGTACAAATGTGACTTTCAGGTTATGTTTACAAAAAACTGTTAAACGATAATTAACACCTAACAAACTGGTAAAAGAATAAAATAATAAGTATGCATTACCCTAGCAAGAAAATCACTCCTGGAATAAATTGAGTTCTACCAATAATTAGTGCGTTATACGCTGTAAATGTGCACCAAATAATAAATGTGTGCACTTTGCCGTTTTGTTAAAAAAAAGGAAAAACCAATTCTGCTGGAGTAACGTTGTTCCAGCAGGAAAATTTTGATCGAATGATCGGAAAGAAAAATTAAGTATATGGACAGATAGCTTATATTTGTGCATAAATGTGCGCCAAAAATTAAATTTGTGCGTCGTAAGGTTTTCGAGATATTTCGTTTCCTGCTGGAGTAACGTTTAGCAAAATCCATTTTCTCGAAAACCAATAATTGTGCGATCTTACAATAAAAGTATATTAGTAGCTCTTAATTTGTGCTTATTTGTGACACCATTAGATTTTCAAAAATCTGTACCATTTCTACGTAATTATGCAATTACGAAAATAAAAAAAATATGTCTAGCGCTAAAACGAACAAACGGTTGTACTCACTAAAAACGGTATTTGGTTCTTCTTGTAATTCCATTCATAAAAAGTAAACTTATTAGACAAAATATACACGCATTTATCAATAAAATCAATATTTGTCGCAACCGACAGTGTCATAGTTAGACATCAAAATGCAAGAAATAGAATTAACTCAACATGTTTCGGTGTTAACCAAAAGTTAGTGCGTTTAATGAAATATTTATACTGAAAATTTCAGCTTCATATGTAAAGTATTAAAGAAGATATGAACAAAAACTGAAACAATAGCGAGATTACTGGTTACCCGAGCAAATTCGAAAGATAGCAAAAAAGCGGCGGTTTCATACATATTGATGAGCTTCTTAACTTTGCTCAACTAACAGGTTTACAAATATTGTGCCTGGGTACATTGGGGCATAAAACTTTTAAGGGAAATATTTAATTGCTTTTTATATTGAGTTTATATAAAATGTATTTTATGTAGGTAAGTAACGGTATGTATCTAGTTTGTAGCTTTCCCAACAATAAAAGACTAATAAAATAAATTCGGGTTCCATTACTAACTCAAACATTTTAATGAAATGAAAGTATTTTAGGCATATTAATTGAGATGTTTTTCATTAATTGCTAGTACAAGGACAAATTAGCTTTACGATTGTTAGATGGTGCAATTAGTTAACCATATCACAGAATAAATAATAGTACCTACATAGTTGTTATTGCTTCTCTTCAACTTACCTATACAATACCTACGATTGCAGCGAAGAAGTCGACTGAAGTTCGTACGGCTATTAAATCATGGGAAAGGGATTTATATAGTGTGCTCTGTTGCACTTGCAATTCCTATGGCGTGACGTAGAGATGTAACCACTGTCAAATCGATGTTAATATGATAAAGCAGTTGAAAAGAATAGAATTAACTCTTATTAATTCGATAAAAATTTTCGTAAGTAGTACACATAGGTATTTAAACAATGTTGAAACCAAATTCACTTACGTTAAATCAGCCGAGTAGTTCAATATCGACCGGTTTTGCAACTATCAGAGTCGCTTTGACTTAGTCAGTACTAACTTAATCGATTGATATTGGTATAATTAAAAGGTTTTTCTCTAAGAGCGCTCGAACTTAAAAATAAAATAAAAAAACCTGTTGAAGTGATATTGCCAAAATTTTTATTTTATTTTAAAGGATATTCGCTTACATTATTTATGGAATATAATTTTAGCCAAATGGCCGCAGCGTCTCCGCTGTAGGTGGTGCATCTTGGTGGACCAATTTTGGATGACATTTTCGAATAAATGGGGCTCAACTTCAAGAAGAGCGCGAGTTACGTTGGCCTACAGGGCGGCATTTGACTGTAGTTTGTCTGCATAGACTAGATTCTTCACGTAACCCCACAGAAAGCAGTCGAGCGGTGTTAAGATACACGAATTCACACGATATTGGTGGCCAGTTGATGTCGCCACTCGCTACTACGTGAGATGAGGAAGCATTCGAGTTTCTCATCCAATAAATTTAATGTTTCCCGTGCTGTATGGCAAGTGGCGCCGCGCCGTCCTGTTGGAACTACATGTTAGTTAGATCCATACCATTTAACCTAGGACAACAAAAAAATGTTATCATCTTCGGATTGTTGACTCTGCAGGACGGCCATGAAAGCCATAGATTGGACGCAATGCACGGAACGTAAGGCGAATAGGGTACTGAATTATATAATAAATTTTAACAATTTCTACGCGTTGTTGAAGCGTGTAGCGTTAATGTTAATGTTCGATTTTGGGTAGACAAAACTAAACATGTTTTGCAAAGATTAGTGGTTGTGTTATTCGGTGCTCACAAACTATATTTGTAATTTAGAATCGACGACATAGATCAAGCAATTTAAAATAATTGTAAAAATAGCAATTGATCAGTGATTGATATGATGAATGCCATACTTACTTGATAAATATTTCATAATAGTTCTTCTGTATATTAACAGAAAAAAAAATATTTCTTTTAAACAAAACCTGCATTTTCATTTGATATTTTATAAGTTGCCTGAGCGTAGGAATTACCTACATAAATAAAAATATTTCGACAAAATAAAAATCTCAACAATACCGTACCGCTATTATAAAAAAATATCACAAATTCCTCTTTAAGTATTTTATGCGTGACTGTACGGACATGAGCTTCCATTAATACTACTTATTAAAGAAGACCATCAATATGTATGAAACCGCCGCTTTTTTGCTATCTTTCGAATTTGCTCGGGTAACCAGTAATCTCGCTATTGTTTCAGTTTTTGTTCATATCTTCTTTAATACTTTACATATGAAGCTGAAATTTTCAGTATAAATATTTCATTAAACGCACTAACTTTTGGTTAACACCGAAACATGTTGAGTTAATTCTATTTCTTGCATTTTGATGTCTAACTATGACACTGTCGGTTGCGATATATATTGATATTATTGATAAATGCGTGTATATTTTGTCTAATAAGTTTACTTTTTATGAATGGAATTACAAGAAGAACCAAATACCGTTTTTAGTGAGTACAACCGTTTGTTCGTTTTAGCGCTAGACATATTTTTTTTATTTTCGTAAATGCATAATTACGTAGAAATGGTACAGATTTTTGAAAATCTAATGGTGTCACAAATAAGCACAAATTAAGAGCTACTAATATACTTTTATTGTAAGATCGCACAATTATTGGTTTTCGAGAAAATGGATTTTGCTAAACGTTACTCCAGCAGGAAACGAAATATCTCGAAAACCTTACGACGCACAAATTTAATTTTTGGCGCACATTTATGCACAAATATAAGCTATCTGTCCATATACTTAATTTTTCTTTCCGATCATTCGATCAAAATTTTCCTGCTGGAACAACGTTACTCCAGCAGAAATGGTTTTTCCTTTTTTTTAACAAAACGGCAAAGTGCACAAATTTATTATTTGGTGCACATTTACAGCGTATAACGCACTAATTATTGGTAGAACTCAATTTATTCCAGGAGTGATTTTCTTGCTAGGGTAATGCATACAATAATAATGACTTACATTAACTTATTACACCACGGAAGAAATGAAAAAGAATGACATCGATTTTTCTCAGTTTTATCACACAAATTCATTTTTTGTTGATAATTCTACAACACATTATCGGCTGTGGCAATAACAACTGTATTACGATGGCCGCCTAAACGCTTGTCAATAATGTATCAACAAACTCTCTAAGTCATACACAGAGAAGACTTTGTGTGCATTGTAACATTGTACCCCGTGTAACAAACTAGAGGTGTGTCGCTCTTCACGGAAATGATGACTCGAATCAGTGTATCACTTTAAAGTGATACACTGATTCGAATCATGAACATCGCTTCAAATGCATCAGTCGCTCAATTGCATCTCGGTTTCAATCGGCACGCGGCGCTCGCTGACACGATTGAGACAGATAGATACGACTGTTTGAAACGCGTCGGGTCGCGCAGTCGCGGTCGCGTCGGAGATCGCCGACCGCCGCCGCCGTCTCTCTCACATATTCACTACTAGTGGGTGACTGAGAAAGACGGCAACACTAGCTCACCTACGCACGCATTACGCGTGAGGAAAGATGACTATTGTTGGTTAAGTTGACCTATGTTTGGGCAAAATATTAAAATGTCGGTAAAGTTGTGAATATTATCCAGTCTAAAATGTGTAAATAAAAAAAAACGAAGGGCGGTGAAGTTGTAAGTAATTGTAAATAATAAAAGAAATCAATCACTGTATATAAAATCTATTTTTAAATACGCCAGTTAGAACTTTCAAAAACTAACTTTCGGTCATAAGCCTGAAAAAAATATGAAGGAAAATGAATTTTTTAGGCAAATGAAATTAGTAAAACAAAATACTAAAACAATATTATGTACTTTACATAATTCCTCAAACATGTCAATAAAAACGATTCATGAAGGTTTTTATAAATTTGCGCTAGTAAATCGAGTTTAGAGTCACTGATACAAATGATGCAAATGAAGCACTTCACTGATTCGAATCTTTGAACTGATTCAGATACAAATGATACAATCTCAACAAAGATACGTTTTTGCCAGCACTATAACAAACTGCCCCCCGTTACCATATTCAGTACAGCTGCATTATGTATTTAGAAATAATGCAACTATTTATTTATTTATTTAGTCAATTAGCACGGCTTCCACCAATTATACTAATGGTATTATTATGCAACGGATAATGGGGATTTAAAAGAGCAGGACGTGATAATCATTTTTGCGATTATCTACCTAAAACTACAAGAAATCTCGCTGGGTTAAGTTTTTATCGACACCTGTATGAACGTATCTATAACTACCTATCTCTTGTATTGGGATGAGTATCCTCGTTGTCACAAGTACTAGTTGTCACAGCGTCAATATTCAATAAACTAGAAGTATTTATAAAACGAGAGTATTGACAATTTGGAACGCACCCCAGTGCTACCAACATAAGAATGTGTCATGGCCGCCAATCTCTTGAATTAAAGCGTGTTGTGAATAATATATAAATACTTGGTATACTGTATGGTGAGAATAATATTAATATACTTTTAGGCCATCATGATTCCTATCCCGCGATCAAAAGCTTAGATTACTGCATAGAAAACGGAGTTGTATTATTGAAATTTCTATGTCATTGCTTACACAAGCTGCAACCATTAGACCGAAGTATATATGGACCATTGAAACGGTCTTTCAACGTAGCTTGTGACGACGGGATTAAGTAGAAAAAACAGAATCATCCAGGCAAAACTGTGTCGATTTATGACATTCCAGCATCGTACAAAAATTACCTGTTATAAAAAACATACGATAAGGTACCTGAGTATTAGCTATTACCATCAATAATTAAGTTTCATACTTTTTCTCTCCAATTTGTTTTTAACCATCGTCTGTTCAACTAATTTCTCTTTGTTTCTACTGCTTAACATATTTCCTGTTTTATTTTCCCTTTTATCTGTTGCATATATGAATATAAACAAATAATAGATTTGTTATGTAGGTATAAATTACTGTTTATGATTTTTACTTCTACTGCGTGCCTGGTGCTTCTTATGCACAGATTGAGAAGAAAATTATGGCTTCTGAAATTAATAGGAACATCATAGTTATTGTGTACTTAGGCCAAAGTTTAGGTATCGACAGGAAACAGAAAATAGCAAATGTTACCTCATTGATAAGCCTCAGTGCATTTAAAATTATGTTATGTGCTTTTCCCGATTCAGAGGCACTGACTAAAAACCAGAATGAGCATATTCATTCATTAAATACTATTTTATTTAATATGTCATGTCGTCATAGTGACAAACTTTTATTTTCAGATGCAATAGGCAAAAATTTTGTTTCATTACTTGGTAATTCACTTCACTGCTCTGTCGAAAATTACTGCTACTGCGTGCCTGGTGCTTCTTATGCACAGATTGAGAAGAAAATTATGGCTTCTGAAATTAATAGGAACATCATAGTTATTGAGTACTTAGGCCAAAGTTTAGGTATCGACAGGAAACATATAATAGCAAATGTTACCTCATTGATAAGCCTCAGTGCATTTAAAATTATGTTATGTGCTTTTCCCGATTCAGAGGCACTGACTAAAAACCAGAATGAGCATATTCATTCATTAAATACTATTTTATTTAATATATCATGTCGTCATAGTGACAAACTTTTATTTTTTGACTGTAATAAATTTATTACTAAATTTATGTTTACTCGGGATAGGATGTACCTACCTAAGAAATATAAGAATCTGATTGCTACTTTGGTAGCTTATAATATTGAGTCCGTTAAAGGAAATATAACCAAGTCTTCTATTGACGGTACAGATTTTAGTACATGTACTAATACAAATGTTCAGTCAAACTGTTTAAACTTGTAAGTCAGACAACAGGGAAGTGTTTTGACATAATACTGTACTACCAAGATATAAATAGCTTCCCTGGCAAAACACTTGACATTGAAATGTTCTTAGATAAATATCCTTTTGATATATTATGCTTCAATGAAACATGGCTAAGAGCAGATACAATGTTTTTTATTGTTAAGAATTTTAGTGTAGGCAGTGCGTTTAACAGATCATCTGCAGAAGGAGGACGCCGTGACTTAGTCAGAAGTTCTGTCGAACGTGCCTGTTGCTTGTGTGGAGGTAGACAGGCATCTTGTGTTGTGTGAATATCGACCACCAACAGATCAAGGTCGTGCTCAAAATTTTGCAGAATTTTTATCCACTATGGAATGTATACTGGAGAAAATCTCTAAATGCAGAAAACCCATATTTGTATGTGGTGATTTTAATATAGATATTTTAATGAATTCTAAAAATAAGACTGATGTTATTTCATTTTTTAAGTCATTTAATTTGAAATTTCTGTTCTGTGAACCCACTAGGATAACAGACACTTCATCTTCCGGTATAGACAATATATATATACTCAAACTGTAAGATTAAAGAAAAGTTAATATTGAAAGGTGTTAGTACTGATCATGAGGGAATTTGATGGAAATAGAGAAACAGAGAGGTATGAAGTTGAACATAGGCCGTTAACAACCAGTAGGCTAGAAATTCTCGGTACCAACATAGAAGCTAAGCTTGGCATAACAAGTTTTTCTCACTGTGACCCGAATGACATCTACAATAACTTATTATCTTTACTAAAAATTGAGTTTCAAAAAGTTTGTCCAAAAATAAAGAAACAAATAAATAGAAAATTTAAGTTTGTAATTGGGCAAATAGAGGTATTCGAAAAATTAGAGATTATTTGTTTGATCTGTATCGCAGGAAAAATTTTACATCTTGCAAGCAGTTTCATGATTATGTTAGGAACTATTCAAAAATATTTAAGTCTGTTTGCTTGTGTGCTAAATTTCTTTTTATAAGAGACAAAATTCGCAAGTCTAAAAATAAAATAAAAACCATTTGGAAGATTTTCTAATATTTTTTTTTACTTATTTCCCTAGAAGTCTCTAGGGGTAAGCTAGAAAAAAAATCAAATATATTCGCCACTTGTATTGGATCAGAGCTTCGATGTTTATTAATAGTTAAGACATATTATGTTGAATCTGTAGGTTTATTTATACCAGTCTCAGTATTTATAGTCTTCCAAATGGTTTTTATTTCATTCTATTAAAGAATGGGTTCAGTGCACTAAGTGTAAACTTTGGGTGCATGAAACCTGTGGAGGGAATAAAGACATATTTTGTTGCTGCCCAAATTGTGGATCTGATGATGATAGTGCCGTGTAACAACGAGGACTAGAGACAACTAACCCTATGTCAGGGCAACTTGTCCCACTTGACTTACTTTTTAGTTTTCAAATTATTTCTTAGAATTCAGTTAATATTAAAGTAAATATAATATAAATAGTTAACTATTGAAGATGGCTGATACTTCAAATAATGAAGAAACAGTGGTAGTTTTGTATTAGATCTTTATTATAACAATGTCTTTACACTTTTGGGACAACTAATAATCGCATACTCCAATATTATGTGTAAAAGCTGCCTGCCTGCTAACTGTCGGTGACCAACCTGATACCGTGTTGTGCTGGTCTAAACTTGCGTACTAGCACCCGGTCACCATATGCTCTAATGGAGCAGAGCAGAACAGTTATTTTCTAGACGATCCTAAATCAAGCATTAAACTATGGTATGTACTACTCGTAGTACAAAAGTTAGTACAACATATTGCAGGATTCAAAATTTTAGACGAGGAGGATATACGAACTATTATTTGGTTACGGCGAATTGATTGCAAGCAATCAATTCGTTTTGCTTAGCAGACGTTTTGAATTTATATTTTTTTTTTATAAATCATTGAAAGGATTCAAAGTTGCGATATAATAAATAACATTTTTACACAACATGCCAATTGACAAAGCAACTAATGTTGACTACCAGTTTTTGTTACTAGAATTACACTGTTTGCAAGTATTACGATTTTAATAAATTTGGTAGACATAGAAATACGTATATAGGGATATATTATACATATAGATATCGCCACGTGGGGTGCCGGGTTAGAATTGCACCTCCCTATATCATCTCATGATGGGTGTCGTAGGAGACGATTAAAGGAAGAATACTGGAAGGTGGGCAGCAGCGCCTTCTAAAGAACTGCCAACTAACACTACGATTCCCAAGACGCCTGCCAAGCGTGGGGATTATTCAAATACCCCCTTAATAGGAGAGGCTGTGTTCAGCAGTGGAAGATCCGGCTGTTATGGTATAGGTATTTATTTAAAGTAGGCTTTGGATACAGTTAGCCATGACTTACAAATAAAAATGATCTAAACAATATTTGTATCACTATCGCCTACAAAATGTTTAAATCATACTTGTGCAATTTAAACAGACATTTAAAAATAAGATGAATGCAATCGGTAATGGATTGCAACAATATTATTTTAAACCGTTGTTGATGAAATCTGCTCTACATGTCCGTAATGTAACGATTTGTTTCTGTGAGAATAAGGCCCGTTCCCAATATTTAATCTATCGATTTGCCTTACTAGCGATAAGAAACTCTGTCTTTAATTTTTGTCCCAATAACCTAACCAATGGTAGACAATCCTGTCTGTTGAACCTATCTATCGGTGGGAGGACAGATAGCTTGGATCTCGATTCCACCGCGTTTCGGAATGTATCTAGATCTCTTTCAATATAACCGAGTGATCATGTGTGATCTATGGTTGTCACTTTTTTGGTATAGAGTAATTATTATTTTTTGTGATACTGGCAATAGATTTTTCTGGCGCCATCTTTCGTCCGTCCTCGCAGTAGATCAGATGGTTGATCAAAATCTTTTTGAATCCGAGCCTGGAGCTCGGATTAATATAGAAAACGATGGAGAACTAAACATAAAATAAATAGCTGTATGCCATTCAAACGCTATTTCGGCATAATAGGGACATTTCATGGTGAGTGTGATTCGTCGACTTTTGAAATTTTTGGAGAAGCTCTCCACCTATTGAAAATTCTATTCTTATGTTTTTTCCAGCATTCCAAAATGGATTAATATTGTTTTCTTAACCCGTTTCTATATTGTCACGTGATTGGCATATTGTTTTTGGAGAAAAAAACGGCGAGTTGTTGGCAGAATTCTATCGTCAGCGTAAAGGCGACGATAGAATTCTGCTTTTGTGAACTTCGACTAATTTTTATTAATGACTGGTTTTCTTTTGTTACAGTCAGCAAGGCGTTTTTTTACTCCACCCAGTTTTTTCCTACCTAGTATTCTTTCTACTTGGTTTTCATATATAGATATGAGCTTATAAAGGATCTACGTATTTAGGTCTTGTTTTGGATTTATTGAAGATTTTGTAATACAAGAAACTCGTAGAAGCCGGACCGGGCAGATCCCATCGTATTCTACCTGTACACCCCGGTTCTGTGATCGCGCGAGGAGGGGCTCCAGGAAGTCGAGCTCACAGACATAGTATTGCAAATCTAGTTTGAGGTAATATCCATAAATAACTAAGTAAATACAATGACTAACTTTTATATTCAAAAGGTGCAGTGATGTTAGCTAGGGTTGCTTAATTAAGGTCCTTCTGACCTAAGGCCACCGCAATACTGTCCTAAATTTCTTCTAAAATAAGTGTGGTGACATGGTACTGTTGTACTAATTATGTAAATTGTTTACTAAATTCTAAAACCTCTTCGGAAAATTAATAAAAGAAATACATTTCAACTGGCCTATCATTCAAATTCTCCCGCCGGCAGATTAGAAGCCCTTTGTCTCTGTGACCGACTATCCACGGTGCTACTTCGCTTTGTTTTGTAGTTTTTTTTATGAGGTTAACGCTCTAGGCGCCCCAAATTAGTTAGTTTTGTTTGTTAGGTAATACAATTATAATCGGAGCTTGCCTCATGACTTTATCAGTCTCCGTAGGGGGAGATATTATATTTATTTGTATTTTTTGTACCATTGTGACACCTTTGTGCACAGTTAGTAGGTAATTGTTGCATTATCTTGACCCCTTCAGACTGACTTAGATGGATATAACTTGGTTTGTCAGTTAGTTTGTTAGAACATATAAACGCACATTAGTTTTTTTTTTTTATATTACGATTGGCACTGCGACCAAGGGACTTGAAGTAGAGGTTACATTTCATATAAATCCTGCCTACATTGCTGCACCTATGGTTACAACGCTATGGGTCATCTATTCAATGCTAAAATGTACAGTTTTAATGAAACATAACGTGAATTTAAAACAGTATCCAAATCTGACTTCAATGCAATTGTACATTTAACAACTGTATCTTCATATAAAAAATTCTGCCTAGGTACTACTTTGTTTTAATTTCCGCGCATTATTTGAGAAAAGCACTATACAAGCCTTGGCTACGGTAATGTTATCTATTCAGTATTGTAACTCAGCTCTGTCTTCAAAGTAAGTAGCTACAGCCGCGCTGTACGTAAACATACGATAGGTTACTTTTCTCGAATTTGCGGAAACAATAGTCCATAGACTAGCTAAGGAAAATGGGTCAACTGTACAATAATTGATCTTGAAGTTCATTTCAATTCATTTCATTGTATATCTACATTTTTGAATGTTAAGCCCAAAAGGGCGCCCTAATAACTAGGTTAAGATTCGTCATATCTGTCGTGTAATTTAAAAATGTAACGATCTTTTACTTAGAAGCATGGCAACCAAGGAGGTAACTTGTCAAAGGATTTATTTAAATTTCGATCTGGCTTGCAAATATAACGCTGTTCATTGAAAAAAAAAACAAATGAACACTTTAACGCGGGCAATTTTATTGTTGTTTGTTGATAGTCATTGATTTTGAAAGTAGTGATTAAAAGTTTTGATTTGTAAGCCGAAACTGGCATTATATTTAAGTCTCAACAGGACAAAACATAGAAGGTAGTTCTTAAGTTAGTTAAAATATGATAATGGAATGAACATGAATGTTGTATTTATTGTTATGTGAATTAGTATATCTGCCTTAGCGGAGAAGACAAAACCTCCGAATAAATAAAACAATGTATAGGATTTAAGCTCGACTTTAGGTGTGGAATGCGATTCACTGTCTGAGTGAGACGACATTCCATTTCATGAACATTGCCATCACCTTACTCTACTGAGAAATCCGTTGAACTAAGAATGGTGACAGCGCACGCTAAGTTAAGATAGACTCATGTTTTAATTAAGTTAGATGCAAGAATAAACATCGATCATGAAGTCTATTCATTGCATAAGATAATAAAATAATGGCATAAAAAACCTATATTGAGCTCTTACTGTATTATTACTAAATAACAAAGATATTTCAAATTATTATGAAATGTAAATTAATATAACAGTTAAACTGGATCAATTATTGTAATTATAATGAGAATTAACTTTAGTATTGAATAATGTTATTTTAAAGTTTTACAATTCCTAAATTATACTGCCAAACTCATGTTCTTAATAACCTAAGATTAAGTAACATTGAAGATTAATTTATAGTCGCTAAAATGTTCCAACTTTAAACTCTAGCCAAATCAAATTACATCCAATCTGGAGAGGATAGTATCTCAGCATATCATAGGATGCATGTAAAACAGACATTGTCTGCAGTTTGCAGTAGCTGCAGACATTGGCAGTAGCTGCAAAATCCGCAAGCTTGGCAAGCGTGTGCAAGCCCGGGCAAGAAGCGCAAGTAGTGCAAGGAGCTTGTGGATTGCCGGACTTGCAGAGCGTTGCACTAAGATTAAGTTAGTTTAAGGTAAATTTAAGTAAAAATTGTAAAATGTTTTTGATTTTTAATAAATGAAATAGTATTTAAGGGTACCCCATAATAAATAGGGGTAGGTTTAGCTCGCGAGCCGGGCCTACAAGCGCCCGGACAGGTATTAAAAAAAAAAATATTAAAAAAAAAACATACGATAGGCCTGCCCGCCTCTAGCATTTTAATTACATTTGCCTACTTTGTGTTTCGATTTAGTTTTGTGATTGTATATATACTTTTTTTTTATAAACAAATAAAATACTCTGAATTGCACAGGAAGTGTTCACTAAAAATGCGTGTTGTTTTCTTGACTAGTAGGTAGATTTTTATCAAAAAACCATGTTTATATTTGAATAAAAAATCGTTCTTAAAAATTGGCGACCGAAAAATATTTGTGCTTTATTATTATATTTTAAAGTATTGAAAATCCACAATCTAATAACTACCTGTAATATTATTATAGCTTGCTTAAAACTACTACCTATTTCACTCGTGTCAATCACTTTCCTTCACTCTATTCACTTATTTTTACTAATTGAGACATTTTTTTCGCGGGATAAAAGGAAATACTTGTCCATTAAAAAGACAAACATTATGTACCGTCAACTATATGTAGTATAAGTAAAATTATTTTATAGTATTACCTTTCAGTTTCCAGGTAATCTAAAAAAAGTTATCTCTGGATGCGTTTTTGACGAATTCATGTAACTAAAAACAGCACAATATATCTTACTCGTCATATTTAATATGTACTTGAACTTATTTTTGGTGAAAAAATCACGCGGTTATTGTTAAAAAAACAACAAACCATTCGCTCGTCACTGCGGCGTAGTCGCAACACTCGAGACTGTCTGCGGGCCGAACGCAGGCCGAGATCGAGGCGCGTAGGTATAACTCGCGTTTAGTCCGTTTCCATGAAGTTGAAATACTGTATCGATGACATTACCGTGCCTTGGCCACAACTAGGCATTGATGGACTTACGTATGTGTGCCTCGGCTTCGCCTAGGCCCACATTTACACGTTCATCCATCAATGCCTCTTTTGTTGGGCGCTGCAGTAATGTACTATAATCTTACAGCGCAATTTTATACCTCCACATCGATTAAGCAAGCGTACAAACCGTAATGGAATCGCTCGGCGCTTTGATGATGTCACCACAAACATTCTATTCGCATACTCTGACATGACATTTGATACGAAGTATTATTTTTCCAGTGTATATACTTGATTCGTACAATTTGAACTGAACTAATTATATTTCAAGCTCCATGGCGATTTTTAAGAAATATTACTTTATATTTTTAGCTGATATGCTTATGCCTTTGACCAATATGACACCTGATGGTAGGTGTTGATGTGGTCGAAGATGTTGCTCAGACTAACCTAGCCAGAGGTGCGATTAGGCGAGTAGAATAAATTTTCTCCAGACGAAAATTTCGCGGATGCGGTCCGCCTAAACGGTGTCATAGCCTTACGTCAATTATATCTGTCAAATTCAATTGACATTTGACTTTCGGCAACGAAGTTTTTGTAATTCTTAAATGCTGAAAAAATGATATAATTTCCTGTATACAATACAATTAAATATTCTGAGATTAAAACTTCTTAACATGGACACAAGCACCAGACATCAATTGTATCTTTTTTACAGTTGGTGATGTACAACTTTGAACAAATATGGCAAAACGAATTCATTCATTTGGAAGGGAAAGTAAGGAGAAAAAATGAAGAGGAAAATCTAGCTATGCTTCACGTTTTGACTACAGCTAAGGCCAATACAACACGGATAGAAAATTATGAGGAACAGGATAGGACGAGGAAGGAGTTCACAATCGGTATCATCAACTCGGAGTTGTGTCGCGCGTCAACGCGGACGTGGTCGCGGCCGAGGTATTCAGCACCGAAACCAGCAGTCTAACTAAGAATGGACCCTTATTTCTTTTACGCCCAACATCAATGACGTACAGAAACCAGCGCACCTGTTCTGTGACCGATCAGAATGGAATCCCATGGATTTCTTGCTGAAATGTAAAGACGATGACATGTTGCGTAAAATAGTTATAGCTACAAACAGGACGGCTGTATCAAATCCAGCAATTCATTGATGCTCACTTTGAAAGACCTAAAAATATATATAGGCGCAAACTTGTTAATGTCATGTCTACGTTATCCAAACATTTTTACTCCTTCTCTGTAGGAACAAACTACAGACAAAATTCATTTCTATGGCGAGCTAGTAACTAAATCAATAAAATTTGCAGACATTAGAATATCTGCAAAATATAAATCATTCTTAGATAAAATAACTTTTGATCTTCCTCTCATACTACCCCATTCTTTAAAAAATTGTATTAGCTCATTTATAAATTACATTCATTCTGCTGCTAAACATTCAATTCCTTTAAAAGAACATACTAAACATAGACTATATAACTCCTCCATGTATGGATGCTGTGACACAGAGAAAGATGGCTGAGGAAGAGTATTGCGGAGACATGACAAATGAAAACTATGATAAATTAACTGCTATCTCAGAAATCAAAAGAAATTCTTCATGCAAAAAAATCACAGGGATGGAAAACCTTTTGCTCAACTATTTCTCCTAGTGTTCATTCCTCTTTTGTATGGAAATCAATTCGAAAGTTTTGTGGTTCATATAAAGAACCCGCAGCACCATACCCTAACTGTGACTTGTTAGGGTATGGTGTTGTTTGAACATTTTATGGACAGATTGGCTCCACCCTTTGTTCCTAGTTTATTAATAGATCTAGATCTATTTTGTACTAGCGTAAATTCAGCCAGACAACGGTTGAGTATTTATTTCTTCAGAGGTAATATTTAAACTCTATTGTAAGTGAATGTTGATATTATTAGTTAATTATCATTTTTGTTTTTAACTACTCTGCGATTAGCTCGCAAAAAATAATGCAACTGCAAGAGTACAAAATAAACTTAGGGCATTTATCGCAGCCAATGACGTATCAAGTGATAGCACGGATTCAGAATCTGATGTAAAACTGGAACCGAACACAAGAAAGGAAGGTAGCCATCGTTCCACTTCCATTAGATCATAAAAGGACTCAAAAAATCACTCACCTAGCGATAAAGACATCAGTTCAGAACAGATGTCGCCCACAGGGCTGCAAACAAAAATCCGGACCAAGTGCTTAAAATGTAACATATATATATATATATATATATATATATATATATATATATATATATATATATATATTTAACACCATTTATAACACTAAGCAACGTAATTGCTAACAAAGTTTCCATTAGTAAAGTATTATAAGGTATTAGATAAAGAATAATATTCACTGAAAAACATAATTAATTTACTTTAAAAGACATTTAATGAATCATTGAAAATATCAACATCGCCAAGAGCAGCATTTTTCTTTCGATAAAGTCTAATAAATAGTAAAAATCTGTGTTTACTTCTTTTATTCAAGGTATAATTATAATGCAATAAGAATCCATTCAAATGGTTTAATTATGTCATCATACGAGGAATAACGCCGAATGATCTCATATGAGCACATAACATAAAACGGGGAGGAAGAAGAGGTTTTTTTTTTAATTCACTACTCCATTAATATTAATAAAAAAAAAACTTTTTTTTCGACGAAGTCCGAACAAGTAGTCCTGGGTCTCAGGAGGTTACTTTTAAAAACGGGTAACTTGCTCCTCAGTTAATACTGAGTTATTAATACTGATATTAATCATGATGGTTAATACCATCATGACTTCAATTAGGAAATAAAGCTCTTACTGATGAACCGGATTCGATGGTTTCATTATTTAATGTTAAGAGTTCGAGGAAATACCCTAGGAACGTTTCAGTTTCCTTTCCACTACTCATTTATGTTCTTTACGGTCCTCAAATAACCTTACACTCTCAATACCTGAGCACAGAACTAAGTTCTATGATGAATAATTTTCCCCTGAAGCGTTTATGGAACTTGTTGCCGCTCGAAATAAAACGTGCACCCTCTATATATGCCTTCAAAAATCTTGTTAAAACTCATTACCTTTCTTGCTATTAAACATTTATTAACACTACTACTATTATTGTAAAAGTGATTATGTAATTGTATAACATTATGCAATGTATGTATTTTATGTATGTATATTTATTTATATAAAAGTGTACTTTGGTTTGTTAAATTATTATTTTTATGATGTACTTAGGTAATTGTGTACGTTTTAATTGATTTTTTGCTCAACTCTCTTGTGTTGGAAATTAAGGCGATCCTGGCCAAAAAACGCCATACAAGAATTAACTTTTCTCAAAGAAAAAACTCGGTTATTAAACTGAAAAAAATATATGTTATTTTTAAGCATATTCTTGAGTTAATTCATAAATCTGATCCACATAATAAATAACTTCACTCGATAGAAAAAAATCCTAAAGTTACCTCTATTTCGAATTTAAAAACGATTTTTGACTCCCTTTTTACCAATCTTTAATTTTAAATTATTTTTTTATACATTACTTATCAATAAAAGTAATTAAATCATAAATAAAAATGTAAAAAAGTTATCATGTTAATTTTATATGATTTTTTAACATGAATTCATGGCATCAGAGCTCGCTCACTTGACCGCCAGTGCGCTCGCAGAGCTCGTCGACGTAGGACCTGTGTCAATTTTTTCGATCTACGCAGCGCCATACAGAACAGGATCAAAATGAATATCAAACAACAAAATAAAACATGCTCTGGGCTAACTTTCGACTCGTTACGCTTATCTTGATGACTTCCTGATTGACGGTGAATGACAATTGATTTCGTAAGTAGTGAAAGTTAGTATCGTGAAGGTTAATATGTGTGTTAATATTAAGAAAAGGGCTTTTTTTTTACAAATAAATGGAACTTTGAAATAACTTGTCGAACTCGGTACTGTGATAGTTCCAAAGTACCTATTATCACAGCAGCGCAAAATATTCTTCGAAAGGTTATTTTGTACTTTTGGGTGTTGAAGTCGGTTCCATTTTTTGGTAAATAAAATTATTTTTGAATCTTTTTAGTTCCCTTGCTACTTACGGGATCGATTGTCATTCATTGGCAACGACTATATCATCAAGATAGGTCAATATGTTTCAGTTATTGGAGTGTAACTCAAAAACGACTTGAACGATTTTGATAAAATTTAAATGAGACTAGACGACAAGCATCAGCTTTCAAACAAAAAAGAATTTTTGAAATCGGTTCACACAGTCAAGAGTTGCGGAGGTAACAAACGTAAAAAAACAGACGAATTGAGAACCTCCTCCTTTTTTGGAAGTCAGTTAAAAAAGGGGGAGGTCCTCAATTTGTCCGTTTTTTTTTTACCGAACCGATTTTGATGATTTATTTGATTTGAATGTTGATGATTGTCGTGATGACAATCGGTCCCGCAAGTAGCAATGGACACTAAAACGGGTGAGTATTTTTATTTATCAAACCTACTTCAACACCCAAAAGTGTGAAATAACTCTTCGAAGTCGGGACCATGTGCACAATATTGTGATAAAAGGTACTTTTGAACTATCACAGTACCGACTTCAACAAGTTATTTCGCACTTTTGAGTGTTGAAGTCAAGCCCATTTTTCGGTAAAAAAAATTATTGAATTTAGTATTGAATTTGTTAGTAAATTTGAGGCGTCTTTTTTATGATTATAGAAATAATAAGTGACATTAAGCGATTTTTAAAACTGGATGGATATAAATTAAATTATAAGTAAAAACATAAATCTGGCTGTATGGAAACTCATGTCATGTCACGACCATGATATGCGATGTCACACCCGTGACTTGAACTAGTTTTTTGATAACTTTCTAGGCTCAATAAGCTTGCTAAAATGCAATGAAATTATTGTTTTTATATCTAGTTTTAGCCAAATGCCTAGTATTTCGTACCCAGGGTCTAAGATAATGAAGTTAATAATAAAAGCCCAGTGTATGGGTATACACTGGGCTTTGAGTATTAACTTCATTACCATATATAATCAAATCTGTACTTTATAATTTTTAGTATAGATTTACTCCACCCTTTTTTAATTATTACATGATAATAATAATATATATATTATAAATTCAAAAGTTAGTATGTGTTTTAGCTTCTTAACCGACTTCAAAAAAGGAGGAGGTTTTCAATTCGTATATTTATTTTAAATGTTTGTTACCTCAGAACTTTTTACTGATAAACCGATTTATATGATTCTTTTTATATTTGAATGTTTGTCGTATGGTCCTATTTAAATTTCATCAAAATTGGTCAAGCCGTTTTTTAAGCCGTCGGCCCCGGTTGTTGTCTCACGATGGCAGTAGTATCAGCATGGTAGTAGGGCGTTTTGCATTTTGAATGCCCGCCTGGCTAGCTACCACCCTTAAGAAGAAAATCTGTCGCCAAGCACCTAACGGTGTGTTCCGGCAGCTGTCCTTGAGTGTTCTAGGAGTAATTCTAGGGTAACCTGAACAACATCCTAGACCACATCTTTAATAACCATCAAGTGAGATAGTAGTCCAAGGCTAGCCTATCAATAATTATAAAAAAAACATGCATTTATTAATACTCGTAGTAGAATGATACACAAAGTTGTCAGTGACTATGATTAAATGAAATCATCAACATTCATTTTAGCACCTTTGTGGCAAGCCCGCAGTAGCCACTTAATCGATCATTAATTATGTATTACTGATAATAAATTAACCTCAGTCACAAACGAGATGCCCTTAGTCTGCCATAATGAACACTGCATCTATTAGGATACTACTAGTCATAACAAGCGCTCTAGGCGCACGCCTATTAGTAAGGTACATATCGGACGAACTCAAAAATTTTGCTCTATTTTAGCGAACACGTTTTAGGTGCCCACCCCACCAACTTAAGCATAGTGAGGGGTAACCAACTCCAACTTCTTTAACAAATATTTGTAGTTCACGACCGTGTAGAATTAGTTTCACTCGTCTGTGGAAACCGCGGTGTAGTTGTACTCTTATCTGTTTTTTAGTTACACTCCAATAACTGAAAAGTTTTTTCCTATCTTGATGATATAGTTATTGCTAATTAATGACAATCGAATCCGCAAGTAGCAAGGGACACTAAAATGGGGGAATTTTTTTTACCCCAAAAATTGAACCGACTTTAACACTCAAGGGTGTGAAATAACTTGTTGAAGTCGGGACCATGCGCACAATATTGTAATAATATGTACTTTTGACCTATCATGGTACCTACTTCAACAAGTTATTTTGCACCTTTGAGTGCTGAATTCAAGCCCATTTTTCGCCAAAAATTTGCTTAACACCGCTGAATGGATTTAGATAATATATCATAAAACGTATTCTAATTTTTATCGCGATTTTCCGAACGGTTCCTGAAGGATCAGGAAAACCAATTTTGATGAATGGAATCTAGATATGTTGTAATTGATTGTTTGAAACTATATCTAACTCGTGTAGTTTTTAACGCAATTTGCGAACCATATACTATTAATATGTACACAATGGTTAAATTAAGGTAAGTAAATTGTTATCACTATTGTTAGGTAAAAAATATGAGTTCAATTTATTCTGTTGTATCTCTTTATACTTGTTATCTGCGGAATCCTCAACTCAACTGTAATAAAATATATATTTAGATTTCTTTTATGTATATCACACATAAAAACTCTTTACATTTTCGCAAGCTCATTGAACCTAGAAAAATATTAAAATACTAGTTTAAAGTCTCGGGTGTGACATTGAGTACCATAGTCGTGACGTAACATGAGTTTCCATACAGCCAGATTTACGTTTTTACTTATAATTCAATTTATATCCATCTAGTATTAAAAATCACTTAATGTTACATATTACTTCTATAGTTATAAAAAAATACTACTTAAATTTACTAACAAATCCAATACTAATGCAATTTCTCAATATAAAAAAATGTTTACCGAAAAATGAAACCGACATCAACACTCCAAAGTGTGAAATAACTTGTTGAAGTCGGTGCCATAATAGTTCAAAAGTACCTAGTATAACAATATTTTGCGCATGAAACCGACTTCGACAAGTTATTTCACACTTGAGTGTTGAAGTTGGTTCCATTTTTTGTTAAAAAAAAATTAAACTCTTATTAGTGATTCTTGCTACTTACTGGATCGATTGTCATTCACTGTCAAAGACTATAATATCATCAAGATAGGAAAATATTTTTCAGTTATTGGAGTGTCATTCATGATACTTGTCGTTCAATTTCATTTAAAAATCAAACGACAAGTATCAGCTTTAATAAAAAAAGAATTATCAAAATCGGTTCACCCAGTCAAAAGTTCTGAGGTAACACACATAATAAAAAATATAGACTAATTGCGAACCTCCTACTTTTTGAAGTCGGTTCAGAAGCTAACACACATACTAACTAACTGAGTTTATTAGAAATATGTTAAAAACCTTATCTTACAATTTTCATAAACTACTTTTATATAGTAACTTAAAATTCATTTATTAATTTTTAATTCCAAATAACATTTTGATTTATAACAGTGCGCGTATAGACACATTATATCTAAATATAGTATCTGTTGCCCTGTTTTATGACTTAATTTTTTTTAGTTTTACGGGATATGGTTCTACTGTATCTTCAATAATGGACACTATCTGGCAAATTTTATTTTTATTTCTGGCCAATTTTGCTAGAAGGCAAATATCTGCCTGAAGATGGTTGCCTTAATGAGCGATGATTATGAAGTAAGATTTGTACTCATTGACTTTGAATTGAGCATTCTGTACAGGACAGCTTTATGAAATTTATTACAATGGGGCTCCTGTCACAACCAAGACAATTGATACATATTTTTAGTTTCAAAAATGCTCTCTATAAGCGCTCAACTTAACAAGTATCGTTTTGGATAATATCTTTTTTATTAAACTTGCAAAACAGTTCATTGGAATGAGCTTAAATTATATCAAAAATATTGTGAAATTTGGTTTTATTTTAAACGCGAGATATAATTCTTTAGATTTGTTATTATGTTGAATACATGGTCTGAAAATAATAATTTAAAAAAACTTAACTAAAACTAAACGATTCTGTCTCGACCATGGGCCACTCGCCACAACCGTGGTTCTATGAAAACCACGGTTGTGACGTCCATGGATGTGAAATGTTCGCACCGTGCTATAACTACAAAGATTAAACAAAAGTAGCCATCTTAAAACAATCACTAGATGAATTGTTATTAAACACACCAAATTAATAAAAATCTGCGAAGACATATTCATAAATACATATGTTAAGAGCCACGGTCTTGACAGCATAAGGGTACTCGTTTTACAAAATAACTAATATCAAACTTATTTTTACGCAGATATATCACTCGACGCCATTAATTAATAGGACAACTGTGACAGACAGACTTGTTACTGAATTCTGGGAATCTCACATGACATGGTTGTGACATTTAATGTGTTCTTTTAATGAAGTTTATATATATATATATATATATTTATTTAAAATATAATAATATTACCAAATTACCATTTATGAATAGGTGCATTAAACGGCTTTCTCTATAATCAGTACTAATATTATGCGAATGTACTATAAATGCGAAAGTAACTCTGTCTGTCTGTTAGGCTTTCACGCCAAAACTACTGGACTGATTTGAATGAAATTTGGTATGGAAATAGTTTGAGACCCGGGAAAAACATGGGATAGTTTGTATCCAACTTCGCAAAAAGAGGTTAATGTTTTTGCGCGATAACCGACAAACGCGCGGGCGGAGCCGCGCCTGGAAAGCTAGTAAAAATATAATAGAACCTTAATATATTAATTTAATGTAGTTCTCACAAATAAAAATGTTTTTCTTAAGAATGATAATTTACCCATCTAAAATAACCGTAGGTACACAATAAACTGTATAGATATATAAACACTACTGTACTGATCGAACCCCTACAAGACCCGATTATTTTTCCGGCGTATGTACCAATACACGACAAATGTTAATTCCATTCTAAAATGTCATACTGACGTGATCTCCGCTACGTAGGTAGGACTGTACTGTACCTTACCTGGAGAGCTAAAAGCGTGCACGCGGCGCATCGCACACAACTCTGTGTCGCGTAAATGAATACGTCGCGCTCGCATAAAATACCTAAAGTCCGTGGAAAGCCTCGCCTTAATGTTTATTTTCCAATCTTATTATTATTATATTAGTATTGTAATAGATAGACCTCCGTCCATATCCGTTTTAATAAATATCCTTTTCTAAAGGGTTGTCTGGAAGAGTTCTATTTCATCGATAAGACCGCCCATCGTCAATTCTACTCTTATTTATTATGTTTTAATTTATACGTTTGTAAAATTTCTATGTGTCAATAAAATGTTATCTATCTATCCTAGATCCTCTTAATACCGCAGTTAAGGCGGGAAAATACGTGAAAATCTTTCGATACCTAAACTGCACTTCAACGCCTGGAAAATATTACTACTGCAATCAATAATCCTAGATCAAATGAAATACAAAAGAATGAGTTTTATTATTTCGGACAAAGTGTTGCTGCTCAGTAAAGATCATTGCAATTAAATATGGATATGCAATGCAAAATTCAAGTTTTGCTAAGTACAGAAAGGTCTCGATTGTCCACTTCATATTCTCAGCCATCCACTCCGTATTCTAACACATCTATATATTCTGAAGAAATAGCAGCATCTGCCGATGATCGATTCATACACACAACACCCACGCAGTCAAATACTAACATTATAACTTTTGGTCAAGAATCAGGACAGAATATTTTTCTCAAACTTGCAATAATGGCTAATGTCTATTCTCAAGTAAATGAAAAACAAGAACGATATTCAAAATGTTTAACTCACTTTAATACAATCCTTTAGTGGAGTAGCTATTTCACTACAAACAACTGGAATGAATTGTGAAATCGACGATTTTCCTACTCTGTACAATGCTAAGAGATACAAATGATTGAACATCATCACCTGTAGCTATAAATCTAAGTGTCATTTCCAATTTGGTTATTGCCGGGATGGCATTACGCATGTGAGTATCATTCTTTGTTATTTTGTCCCCAATTTTTCCTAACAGTTCATCAAATTTCTCTGGGAGCATTCTCAAATGGTTTCTGTAACCATTATGATCTTGTGAATCCCCAGCATTAAAGAAAAAGTCCCATAGAGTGATGCGTCAATCAGGATAGTTTTTTAAACGTATGATAACATGAGTTTTTTTTTTTTTTTTATTTATTTATCCTTAGGAAGACCAACAGCAATACATCATTTTAGGAAAAATATTAAAGGAACATGAAAACAATTAAAGGTCCTCACGGCTAGGTATATATAATAGTTATAAATAAAGTGAACATGAAAGACCACAACCTAGTATTGATTCATTATAACATATTATGTTTATTCAAAAAACTCACTGCTTACTAGTCGCCTAGCCGACGCTATGCTTGTGCAGAATAGGTCAATGTCATAGCGCTTACATAAATCGTTAGTTATTACTTGCTCTCAATACGTACTAATTCCTTCTATAATTAGTGTTAACCTTTGGTACATTTATAGTGGGATTAAATCTCAATACTTTAGAGTGCCCCTGCATATTAATTTTACTTAATAGCTCTGGACTATCAACTGAGTTCGAGGTGATTTTAAAGAGGTAAGTTAGGTCCGCAATGTCTCTTCTTTTAGTAAGGCGAAGAATATGGATTTTTTTACATAAAAGCAGATAATTGTCTGATAAGGTATTTTTAAACGATAGCATAAACATTTTATGAATTTTATTTGAATCCGGTCAGTTCGTACGATATACGTTTCATACTGAGAGTTCCACACATATATAGCATATTCTTATATGCTACGAACAAAAGTGCAATATAATATTTTAAAAGTCTTCACTTTATTAAACGAAGCGCTTATTCTCGTATTCTCCTAATAATTTGGAAGCTTTGTTAACAATAGCATCTATGTGCTTATCAAATAATAATTTAGCGTTGCTACAGTTTTTATTGTTTGTATTGCAAAACAACTATAATAAAACTTACCACTGAGACAAATGAACGAAGGAATTTACATTAGTAAACAAACAAATTTCCGTCATTCTGAGGATGTGTGCACTACCTAGCTACATATACTTAGCTAGCACTGTGGGAGCTTGTTTTCACTCATATTTACGATATAAACAACACTCAATATGAGGTTACAACTATCTTTTTTTGTAATTCATACTTTGTTTCGTAAAACAAATATTCGGCATTTTGCAAACATTATAATGACAATGACGTTTTAGTAAAACGACATGAAGTAAGAGTAATCAATGTCAGCCAATTGCGCTGTGATTGGTTGAATCGTTGCGGAGCACGTTCAAAAACTGTACTTTTGTTTATGAAAAGTTCCAATATGTAGAACGGAACGTAGCGCGTTCTTTACGCAAACAAGGTTTCATTTTAATATATGTGAAATTAAGATTTCTACATAGTTAGACAAATGGCACAAAAGTAACTTTATTTAAGCCTAATCTACAATTTAGGACAAAATATTTTTACTAAAAAAACTACGGTTGTGTCGTGACGCTGCAAGGGGGTCTGCATGAGATGGAACGGTCGGCTGAGAGGTCTTCCCGGATTGGTTCATGCGCTTGAGTCTGACTAGGCGAAAATAGTGAGAATTAAAGATGGCCGAGATGATGAAGGAGCTTGGTATTCTTGCTGATCACGACGGTGATTTTAATCATCGGCACCGGCGAGTCCCGCTGACGAATTATAAAACCCGCAAGAAAAGGTGAGATAAAACTGATCTAAATTTTAACGGTGTTCAGATTCTTTTAGTTGCGAAAGATTCTTTTTCTTCGAGTGGCGTCATGCGACTCGACCACGTTTGATATACTAACGCTGTGATATTTTTCCACAGCGGGTTTTTGTTACCCCGCATTCTTGGGACTGCCAGCCCCAGCCTTACGAACGACCCAGAACCCCACTTACACGGTACCTGAGCTTGCCCCGCGGGAATTTAAGGAATAATAGTTTTACGACGGCGCGGTTCATCCCGCCACATTGTGCAAGTATGCTTAACATGTAATTTTATTTCGCACTCAACATTTGGAAGGTATCCATCCTCTTCACGACCCTCAACATTTCATCACAGCAAAAGTGAATAGCTCCACATTGGGACGCTATACTGCATAACCAGCGTCAGTGTGCAAATATCGCGAGATCCAGTTCATGGAATGAGATGCTCGTCGTCAAGTTTATTATAATATCTATTTAGGGAAATTGTTTAGTATTTTGATGCACAAGGACATTGTCAGGCCAACAATGTACCTTCATAAATCTTAGGAAATTTATTATTTAATATAATTTGCTCAAAGGAATTTAATCCAATTAATTAGTTTGTTTATTTAACCAACTGTTATTTCACCTTGTCTTTGAGAATGTTCAATTTACTAGTAAAAATGGTATTAAATTGGAAATACTTTTCAAGAAGTAGACACTTGTAAATTTGTGTCTTTTCATTGAGGATAGCTACTCTTATTTATTAAAATATGCATTAATAAATTGTTATAACTGTGTTTAGAATAACTAGTTTATAGCATCTTAGACATTATAGTTCTATAACACACATACACACTTCACATTCCACTTCGGTTAGGATTATTTACTCCGGTGTAAGATACGCACTGGCAAATTAGTATTACTGCATGGAAATATTGTTAACTTTCTTTTTTTATTAAAAACATACTTCTAGATTCAAATTTAATTCTTTCATTTTGTCCTCATAAAACAATTTCAGAAATAATACTATGAACGGTCCTTGAAACAAAAGTTTGTTGTTTTGTTGACTGATTGCTATCCAGGTAATATAGTATATAACTTTTGATCCAAAGGTCCTATGACCATCTGCAAAGCAATTTTTAGAATCCTCTTGGCGAGCTCCAGCTGATGGGAACATTTTCCCAGTTGACCCACTTTCCCGTAAGATCTACTTTGTGAGGTGGTCAAGGTGGAATTATTTTTATTGCTTTGCAAATTACTTAACGTGTTTTTTATTTGTACTACACCGCTTATCACGTTACAAGTCATGAACCACCGAATATAGCTTCTTTTTTTTTTATACTTGATAGGTTAGCCTTTGATCACTATCTCACCTGATGGTAAGTGATGATGTGGTCGAAGATGTTGTTCAGGCTAACCTAGAATTACTGACTCTCAAGGAAAGCTGCCGGAACACACCGTTCTTACCACAGCCAGCTTCTTACCAAAGCTGGCTGTTTAAGGGTGTATGTTGTAAGGATTTCAATTTGTTTCCGCGAAAACGTAACAATGGTACATTTGGTTGGATTAAGATCAAGTTTGTTTATTTGACAGTAGTGGTCAAGACGATATGGGTCAGCCTGTAGTTCAAAAGCATCTTCTGGGGATTTTATTGCTAAAAATATTTTCATGTCATCAGCAAAACATAAAAGATATGAATTGTGAAAACAAAGATGAATATCATAAAAAAAAATCGCAAAAAGCAACGGGCCTATTAACAAGACCTGGGGTATCCTACTGGGCATGGTTATCCAGCTAGATATATAATTGCTCACCACTACAGTCTGAGATCTTTTCTCAATGTAGGAGGAAAACCATCTCAATAAGTCACCCCTGATACCTACACTGAAAAGCTTGACTAGTAGATTCTGTCGAATGCTTTGCTGTAATCGGTATACACGACACTGCTACTATTTGACCACTTCCTTCCATTGATAGTGTTAAAGAGTCGTTAAATAGGATTAAATTAGAAACAGCGGAGCGACCTTTCAAAAGTCCATGTTGCGAGTCATGGATCGAATTCCTTAGAACTGCATAGACTTTGTCATAAACCACTCTTTAAATTTTTTTTGATATAATACAAAGCTTAGAAATAGGCTGGTAATTGGTTACGTCAGTCTTTGACCCTTTTTTATAAACTGGCGTGATAAATGCAGATTTCCCAATTACTGGAAATTCACCCTTTACAAGAGATTTATTAAAAAGAATGGAGATTGGGACAGCTATATTTTTTGCACAGGTTATGAAAAAATGTGGGCTGATTCCGTCAGGACCCGCTGATTTGGAGGGGTCCATTTCTGTTAACAGCTAACAGCATCATTGAAACGGTAACCTCTATTTGCGAAATATCAGCCTGCGAGTTGTCTGTTGTATTATTTTCTGACCATGGTTGGCGTTGACCAATTGGAAGTTTTGGTGGAGTTTGTGGAGGCGCACCCGGAGCTGGTGGCCAGCACCGTTCCAGGACGGTGCTTACGCTCTGCGGAGGGGCGCAGCTTATTTAAGCGTCTCTGGGCAGAACGCGCTGAAATGCTCAATTGCATATCACCCAACTGTACCGTCAAAACGGGTGATGGGTGGCGGCAAGTAAACATAATATTTTTGTCTTATTAATATCACCTAAGTTATTTTACTTATATCCACTTAAAACCTAGTATTTTTTAAAATATTTCAATGACATGAAGAGCAAGGTGATGAAAAAAAATTAAGGCTAAAAAGGCAGAGCACAGTGCTACATGGTAAAATTATAATTAATAATAAAACTTTCAAATAATTCTTATGCATAAAGCTGTAATTTAATATTGCGGTACAGGGGGTGGCCCTGCACTAGATATATCTTTATCCCCCCTTCAAGAGAGGCTATACAACATCCTGGGGCGGGATATAGGCGAACCTTTACCAGGGGTTCGCCACAATCCTCTGCAGGTAAGGCATAATTTTTTTATACTATTATGTTAGTGTGTCTGCTTTGTATTAAATATTCCACAATGTGTGTTTATTTGTTATCACTACAATCCTCTTCTGGGAAGACATCATTTTTATATTATATTAGTGGTCTTGCCTACTAACATAATTCCCACACAGTGTGTTCATTTAGAAACAGAATCAGAAAGTCTGTGTGCATCTTTTTTACTCTATACAGCTTTTTAATCCTTCACTGTGTTTTAACTTATCTCAAGCTATATGTTTATCATGCATGTTTATTTAACTGCTTATTTGTATCAATAATTAAATAGAAAATTTGGCTACATGCAATAAGGATGAAGAAGTGGAGGCACACCCTCTAGATTATATCACAGTGTAAGTTATACGGCTTATTTTTAATTGATATTTTATTCCGTCACTCCACAAAAGAGGGACACTGCAATGCGCTCCTAGTCCTGAGATTTTAAGATGCTTTGTCTCATATTTATACTGGCATTTCCCCTTAACTTTTTAAACGACGACGTGACTCTTCTCGCCATCTGCCAGGTACAAGGTTTTGAAGATGAGTGGTGCTTGACTGCTTATTCATAGGTTGCAGTGTTGCCAACTGCACCGTAATTACGGTAAAAACACCGTAATCAGCCTCGATCTACCACCTACCGTAACACTAATTACGGTAGCAAAAAACACCGTTATACCCATTAAAACATTTGAATGAATCTTATTTTTAAATCTAGTAGATAATTTTGATAAGTGTATATTAACTAAAATAATTTCGAGAGATTGAATTGTTATTTTCTTTATCGGTTTCGGTGATTTTGCGATTTATTTAACGGCAACACTGATTACGCTTCGCGCACACTTTTACTATGTTCTGGAATTCCCCCAATAGCGTGATACATATTATGCACACGAATATGGTAGGTATGTCGATTGCATTGCTCTGTATTTGAACTTAGACCTTTTTAATTTACCTAGTTTATTAGTATCTGAATTGAAATTGTTTTAACTGATAATACATCATTCATAAAGCGCACGCGTCTTATTAGTTATTACGTTATAATTTATTGTGTTGTGGTGATCCGAGTTTTTTTAAATATGGATAGTGATACTGATAGCGACTGCGCTTCTGAAAGAGAAGAAAGCCTAACACAAGTACCGGCTAAAATAAAGCGTTATAAGCAAAAGTTTCGGGACGAATGGTTGCTGAATAAAGAATATTGTGACTGGCTAAGAAAAGATAACAGGGACTTATCAAAGGAAACCTGCAATGGTTGCAATGTATCTTTTCAACGAATAAAAAAGTGATCGGTCGGTTTTGGGACTTGATTCAATTATTTGATGAACAAACAACCGATCACTTTGCAAACACCGAAAAACTATATAATACTGTCATTGATTCATTTAAAAAGTTTGACATTCCATTGGAGAATATAATAGGTTTCGGCTCTGATGGATGCAACGCAATGATGGGAAGAAATAATTCAGTATCAAGTAGATTTCGTCAACATTCTCCAGGTATAAAAGTGATCAAATGCATTTGCCACTCCCTCCATCTTTGCGCTAGTGACGCATGTAAAGAGCTTCCTTCTAATTGTGAAAAACTGGCTCGATATATTTACAACTTCTTTAAATCCAGTAGTAAAAGGCAGAGTGAGTTTAAAGAGTTCCAGCATTTTGCTGAGGTGGATGTACATAAAATTCTTAGACCAGCACAAACTAGATGGTTGTCTTTAAACGCAGTAGTGCAATTGATTCTTGAGCAATGGGATGCGTTACGGCTTTATTTCGATGGCAATTGGCAGAAAACATTGAAACAGATTCGGAGTGCCATAATATTCATTCATGCCTGAATGATCCTATAATCAAGGCCTATTAATATTTTTTGACTTGGATGTTGCCAAAATTTACGAAATTAAATAGCTATTTTCAAAGCGAATCTGTTTTGATTACAAAACTAGATGAGAAAATGACAGCTTTTTATAAAGAGCTGTTACTATTAGTTCTAAACCGTAACTATGTAAATTATGCTCCTATTGAAACTTTAGATCCAACTGCAGAAATAAATCACAAAGACTTGAAAGACATATATCTGGGTTTAGGTGTCCAGAAAGAACTAGATTCTATTGAAGATGATGAAAGAGAGTTAACTTTGAGAAAGATTTGCAAAATTTTTATTGTTGGAGCTTGTGTTGGCATCCGTAAACGATACTCTGTTAATGACAAAATTATGTCAGAAATAGCAAAATTTGATCTAGACAGAGTGATTTCAAATGACAGGGAAGAATCAATTTCAACGTTATTTCCATTAAAAACGGAATAAACTCCTTGCGAAAACCATCAGGGGAAACCTTTTATCGCAGCAGGCCATACAGCGACACGGAAAAAATTATGTTGATTTTAATCCCACTATATATATGATTGAGAAACATAATATCGATATGTATAAAAATATTGAAACAATCATACTACATCAAAAATCATGAACTTGGTACTAAATGGGCAAGGTAATTCTACCGTATTTCAAATATAAATCACAACATAATTTTGGAAAATCTACCGTATTTTTCGAAGAGTTCTACCATCCGATAAATTTTAGAGTTGGCAACACTGATAGGTTGAGTTTTTTTTTCTCTTAAGGTAACATTTTAAGGAAATACACAGCATGGTGGTACGGAAATGTCAAGTGCTCGTCTGCCGCATTAATAACACTACCCTATCAAGAATAAAAACGTGGTTGCTAAATTATATATAAACACATACTTTCAACAAAAAACTACATTTTGTTTGTAGATCTATCAATGCGCGAGGCGTCAACGAGTCTCGCTAATATGGAGCGGCTGAGCGCAGAAGCGACGATGGCGCACGCGCGGGCATCCGAGAGGCTAGCAGCTGCCATTGAAGCTCTCGGGGAAAAGCTGACTGAGGTCACTATTAAAGTGAAATGCTCACCACCACCGAGGGTATCTATTAATCATCCGAATACATTGTTAATGCATTATTTCAAATGATGTGTTCATTCTCTATTATTTAAATTAATAAAAAATACAATCAGGGTAATGAGATTTTATTAAAAAATATTGCAGGGTAAACTGCAGTATAAACATACTTTACTATTAGCATTTCTATATAAACATACAGCAAATATGCAATTACATTTGTTACAACACTAAGTATACTACAAGAATCTACTCCTTAGCACTTATCTTACTCATCGTGAATTACAGTGTGAACAGAAAAGTTCTTGAAATTTTAAGGTATATCTTATACATATATATGGCAGTTGTATTTGAGAGCCAGTAATTCTAGGTTAGCCTGAACAATATCGTCGACCGTATAAATATAAAAATTACGTGTCACTTTGTTTGTCCGCGATGGACTCCTAAACTACTAAACCAATTTTAAATTTGCACGCCGTGTGTAATTTGATCCGAATTGAAAGATAGGATAGCTTACATCTCAATTTATAGTCGCAATTACTCGTGCAAAGCCGGGGCGGGCTACTAGTATACAGCTATCTCAGAAATGGCTAAAACAATTTCGATTAAATTTTGTTTATAGATAGGTTTAGGCTTTCTAAGTTTTTCGTACATACACTTCAACACTTCGATTTACTGATATTCAATACGGCATCGTTGGAGAGACTTAAGCACCGCCCACAAACGTAAACTGTATAGTTCAATATAATCTTTAACAAATAAAATTATAACATTAGCATCTTTATCATTCAGTATAAGGTAGTTAAGAATTTCAGTTTGTTTATGTACCTTACTTACATCAATGTCTTTAATTATTTGCTCTTTCTCTCCACAGTCCTCAAGGGATAACCACTATCTCCTGAAAAAAAAAATATATCATTTGATTTTCAATTTTGTAGGAGTAATTTATAAAATCTATCTTATCTAGGGAGAAACTATAATTGGCTGTTATTTTTCGATTTAAATATAAGTTCAAGATTATTCTGATGCTCTTGGTCTTTTTGGTCATAAAGTTTAACTTTTATGGGTTTGTTATTTTATTATGCAAATAAAAATAAGTAAATAAGTTTATTGTTGACAGAATATACATATGTAATCACATATGATTGTTAGTTCTTAATTAACAATCTGATTAATGTATTAGCTATAAGTATGTTTAATGATAATAAATATGCTGATTTAAAATTAAGAAATTTTACTGTTTATGTCTACCCAACAAAAACACCTGCTCCCCATTTCTGTTCAGCTCCATTAAATGTTGGTTAAGTGGGTGGCTATACCACACATGGGAATCATGAGATGACCCAGGGCTGCTCGGGTCCGAACACATAATGTTATGTGAGGCTTCACAGATCTGAAAAAAGATAATGGGGTGGATATAGGGCCTCGAGCCTAGTGTGGGAAACAAGTGCTCAACCATCCCATTGAAACTGTACAATACCTTATATATAAATAAACATTTTTCATTTTATCATCATAATTTTTTTCTAATAATTCTACACGAATGAAAAAACAAGAATGTCGATGTTAATTCCAAAATAAGATATGTAGTTAATTAAAATAATAATGATTTCATGCCTTTGTTACCTAGCCTGTAAGTGGCTTGGTTGGGTATCCCATGCAGTACAAATAAGATGATTTGAAATAAACACCGAGCCAGTATATTTAAAAACTTTCTGTACTAAACAAAATTATTCTATAAATGTACATTATCAAAACATAAGTAAACATCTGCTTCAACACTACATTAAAAGTATTCTTAATTACTAAAACTAAATAATTGTTGACATACCACCATGACATTAAGGGAATGGTATCTCTTCCTGTTAAAGTATCTCTCCTCATGTATGTGGGATCTGATAAGCGCTAAGCGGTCTAGACAAAATGCCGGTTCTTCGAGCCTCCGCGAAAACGTTTTGCCCAGTGAAGTTTCCTCAGTTAGGTAGTTTAACAAGGGATAAAAATCAACTGATGCGCAAAGAAGAACGGTGCTGAATCCACCGAGGATAAGTGAGTGGCAAAATGCCGGTTCTAAATGATGAATTTATTTGGCGGGGAGAAAGTATCTACGGAGTATCACGGTAACATACGTTACGTCGCTTTTGGTTCTGTCTCTAACCATCGTCAAAAATCGTAAATCGTTCGGCATGGTCAGGTCACGGTAATATTATCTATATTATATTACCGTGGTTAGGCTTTCATTGATATAGCGCAAACTAGTGTTCGTTTAAGCGTAGATGCAATACGTGTGTGTATATGCGCGAACACTATCTTCTTAATACTCATTAATGACCCCATCCCTTTCCCAAAAAGGTATAGGTGAAGTAGCATGATTTGTTGGCTCGCCCTCTGATAAGTTGGTGCCGTCGGCAAGTTCATTCTTAAACAAATAACGCACCTATTACTTCTAGGCACATATCCCATTGTCTCGTTTGACTGAACGGTATTTCATTCCGAGTATAGTATCACGGATGGTCACAATAGCAAAACAGTCTACGAATTACGAATATGAAAAGTGTGGAGTGCCACTCTGTTTGGACAAATTATTTTTCGAACAGTTTCACACGATTCAATTATCTGTGCTGCGTGTTCCCCGCTGAAAAAGGAAACCTACGGAAATTTTGCTAAAACAACAATATATGTTTTAGCATGTAAACTGTGACTGGATGTTGAAAAACATAGTTTTTGTAGATATTTCTAAGATTGTGCTGGGATATGGCGTAAAAGAAATACTCTATAATGCGTAATAAATGCAGCATAATAAGTTGTAGTGGAGCAATAAGCCGAAATCAGCCAATTTGAACATTTCAGCGGTAAGCTATACTTAACTGTTAATTTTGGCCGTGTAATCTATAGATTGTGATAAAGAACAGTTAAAATTATTGAAAATACATTATCCTGTGCAGTATTATTCTGTTAAAAATACTGTTTTGATATTGTTTGAATTTTGTTTCGACAATAGTGATGTCCTTGTTATATTAATTTATCGGTATTTTCTGTGACAAACCTCAGTATTTTAGACCGTTGGTTTGTGCAGGTGAGAATAATATTACATAACTATTATTATGCTAGCCCATTAAAGAGTTAAATCTTTTAATGGGTAACATATACAATTTCTATTTATATTTCAGTGAATTTAATTATAACGACTGCAGAACCGAAACCGGGATCCAGCGAGAAAACAATCGTGGTGGTGTGAACAACCAGATTACACCCTGGAGAACCTGAAGGATGAGGCTACTACGGCGCCACAACATTCATCCCCCAAACCATCGACCTCACGGGCGATGGAGGGGAGGAAAGTTGACGCTTTCTGAAAAAAGTAACAGGGCCTGCGTTTTTAGCAACGGCGAAAAGTGGTATAAATTATTTCTTCAACGACATTTAATCATTTCTGTGTGCACACTTGAGGCAGTCACAGCAGCCAGTGCTGCTGTGTCAGATAATGATGTGAGGCTGGTTAAGTCAAATTGAAGTTCACCTTAAAGAAAACAATTTCATATACTGGCAGATTCGTCCCGTGTATTTAATGGCGATGAGACTAACTTTCTTCTTTGCCACAAAATGGGAGTTGTATTAGCTCCTAAAGGCGAAAAAAATGTCTATGAGGTAGACAATGTACTGGCCAAAACTTCTTTGACGGTGATGTTTACGTTTTCTGCTGACGGAGATCTCACACCGCCAATGGTTATTATCCAATTAAGCGCTTATCAGCTGAAATAACTTTTTTTTTATGCATGATAGGTTAGCCTTTGACCACTATCTCACCTGATGGTAAGTGATGATGTGGTCGAAGATGTTGTTTAGGCAAACCTAGAATTACTAGCTCTCAAGGACAGCTGCCGGAACACACTGTTAGGTGCTTGGCGACAGATTTTCTACTAGAGGGTGGTAGCTAGCCAGGCGGGCATTTGCAAAATGCCCTACCACCATGCTATAACGACTGTCATCTGAAGACAACAACCGGGACCAACGGCTTAACGTACCCTCCGAAGCACGGAAGCGCTCAGTATTAATGTCACCAGCGGTCACCCATCCAACTCATGACCGAAGCGGACGTTACTTAATTTTGCTGGTCGGTTCAGTACGCTAAGCAAACTTCGCTACGAGTGCTTCAGAAGCGAATATCCAAAGTTCCGTCAGCTTGGGGTATAGGACTCAGCGACAACGGGTAGATGAAAGCAGAAGTATATCATTATTACATCGAGAGTGTATTACACCCGTACTTGATTAAGAAAGGCACTCAATTTCCCGTGATATTGTTTGTCGACGGTCACAGGACCCATTTAACATTTGCTGTTAGTGATCTATGCAAGAAATTAGGTATTGTGCTGATAGCTTTATACCCCAACTGTACCAGATTACTGCAGCCAGCTGATGTGTCGGCATTTAAACCATTGAAGTCTAGTTAGCAGAAATCTGTTTTGGACTGGAGGCGAAATTATGCATAAGAAGCTCTCACTACGATCAATTTCGTAAAGCTTCGAGACAAAACTATCAAAAGTATGATCTCGGCATCAACAGTTATTAATAGATGTTTAGGAAAAGCAAATATTCCTCAATATTTTAGTTGTAATAGGACCAGAAGAAAACTATTTGAAAATAATTTGGAACTTTTTTTACGGAAGTAGAAAAGGATAGAAATTTTAACAAAAACAATAATTCCAGCCGACAAGATGCGGATATGACATTAAATGCAATGGATATTGAAAACATGCCAGTCATTTTGAGCAAAGATATGAGAGAAGAGCTTTCTGATTGCATACCTATACATGATTTGGTAGTTATTGTAACAGCAGAAGACTTCAATGGCGGCAATGACGATCGTTTGTCGGATAATTCACAAGGAGTCTTACTTTTAACTCATAAAGCAAAAGTGTATGATGCTTGTAAGACTGAAAATACAAGAATTTCTGTTCTGTCTCAACAAATTAAACACCCCGTGAATACATTTGCACAACAACAAAGTTACGAGTTCGATAGAATAGAAACTTATATTGATCCAGCACATGTAAAGCTTCAAAACCATTCTACTGTCATGTTAAACCTTCCTCCTGTTAAATTATGTCCGATGTCCTTGTATTGCCATAATCACCTCAACGAAAAGGCGTTGGAAACATTAAGAGAGCTTCTTTTGTATTGACTTCTAATAAATGGAGACCAATAGAAACCCAAAAAATCCGCGTAAAACAGGAAAAAGAAGAAAGCATAAAAAGAAGAAAGAGAAAAAAATTAATTAGAAGCAAAAACTAAACAGAAAAACCAAAAGTAACAGCAGCAAAGTTGATTAAGAAGGAACACGAAAAAGTAAAAAAGTAAATGCAGCGGTGAAGAAACTTCCACTACCTGAAAAGTTGGATAATTGGATACCTTTGCCTTTTTTTACTTCATCTATGTCCTCTATATACATTTTTTGTTTATTTACTGATTAATCCAATGCCAATAAATGGGACCAGGTCTATGTAGATAATGGGCTAAAGTATGCCAGTAATTAGACAAATCATATTATTTGAATAAGATACAAAAAAAGGCCAAGTGCGAGTCGGACTCGCGCACGCAGTGTTCCGTACCATTAGCTATACAACATTAGACTTCATATTTTAACCTTTTTTGCTTTTAACGTGCATGAGTCCGACTCGCACTTGGGCAACTTTTTCTATTTGTTGTTATAGCGGCAACAGAAATACATCATCTGTGAAAATTGCAACTGTCTAGCTATAACCGTTCTTGAGATACAGCTTGGTGACAGACGGACGAACGGATGGACGGACAGCGAAGTCTCAGTAATAGCGTCCCGTTTTTACCCTTTGGGTACGGAACCCTAAAAATGGTGATATATTTGACGTTTTATTTATTTAAAACGAAAACTAACTCATATTCTGTAATTTTGATAAATTTGTTTCGTTGGCAACCCTATATAAAGATAGTTTTCACGATTTAAGTGCAAAGCGATGTCTAAAGTGTCAATAATTGGGTACCTAACGCTATCTAGCGACAATTCCTACATTTAAAATTACTCGGATGGGTCTTATACGTCCCATATACGTTTGGAAGCTTTAATGAGTTTGTGAACTCATTAGAGCTTCCAAATGTATGTGGAAAAGTACTTAAAGCTTTAGTAGGAAAGGTGTGGATGAAGGCAAAGTTTCCTGGATTCCTACTCAGACAGATGTGGTTACCTTTTCTGGCCAAACTCTTCCTAATAGGGTATTTTTATTTTACACGTCATTACCATATTCCCGACTATACAATGCTACACATGCTGCAGATTAGGACTAAAAATACGCAATGGAGGTCAAAACCTCGTTGTTTCCGTAGCTCCTAGGAGCATGCCGGTGATAATTGTAATGTATCTGAAAAAGATTTCAATTGTTTTCATTGCTCATGACAGCATTTCGCCACAAATAAGGTTTGCCCAGAACTTGAAAGGCAAAAATCAATAAAAAGTGATAATGCTCAGAATAGTATTTCGTATGAAGAAGCAACAACACAGTTTCTTAGAGTATCCCGCTAATATGCAGAAGTTACACAAGGTAGTCGTTCATCATCATCTTCTTCCTCTACCCTAACTTGTATATCTGCCTCTAAGGCTATTCATAACAGAGCTTATAGCAAAACTGTTTCCCATTCTCGTCCAAAGATTTATGTGGTAAATCATATTATACAACTGCCCATCTACAGGTCCTCGACGACTTCGGGTGGCTGGAGTAACGCACGCCACCCGGCATCACGCACAATGAGACGGCATGAGTGCGGAAAACAACTCGCCTATCAAGTATTAGGTAAGTAAGACATAATTTATTTCATTATTTTTATTTAAGGTTTCTACGTCAGGGCCATAAAAATAGGGACAAAGGGATGAAAATTGTCCAAGACAACCGCAGTGAAGAGACTTAGTTACAATCCGATCAAACTTACATTATATATTATGTTCGTTGCATTTTCGAGAAAAGAATAAATAAATAACAATCCGATCAAACTTACATTACATATTATGTTCGTTGCATTTTCGAGAAAAGAATAAATATATAACAAAAACTGGCAGGTATTTTCTGCAAGTCTGCGGTACCTAGTTAACTTTGCGGGAACGTCAAATGTGTTTTTAAAAACTAAATTTTGAATTAAAACGACGAAAATATAGTACGTCTACGCAGAGTGAGATGCGTTTATTAATTAAATTCAAACTGTGTCTTAGAGCTACAGAGTCAAGGGCTTATCAATACAGACGTTCGGAGAAATCATGCACCAGACTGCAGCGTTGCAGTTTTAGGCTTGTACAGTTATGGTTCGTGGTACAGACGAGTACATAACTCCTCCCTCACCAAGTGCGAAATTATAGGTGGCCGCGGAGTTTAACGCAGGGTTCCGATTATTTCGCAAAAACTTATGTTTATACCGATATAAAATAAAACCTAAAGTACTTAAAATTAACACAATATATAGTAAAACCGTTGCAACACTGACACTTTTTACGTTTATTCCATTTGATTCCACTTTTTCACTATCGTCATATAGTTCACTTTCTGTCATTTTCAAAACGTGCGATAGCTGTCTTACTTCTTCTAAATTTATGCCTTTTATGTTAATAGACTTCAGGTTTGTAGAAATGTTTGGTAGAAATTCTGGTAGTGAAGTGATTGGGGCTAATTTAAACTGTAGCTCAGTTAGTATTTTTCTTTTATAGCTCAGAATTACTGAACCAACATATATTTGGCATTCTTCTTTCACTGTCAGTATATAAGTACCATGTAGTGATTCACGAGAATCGTCGGTGGCGCATTTTTCGGTTAAAATTGTAGGTTTTCTACAAAATATAATCCAGCTGTCCAGATTAATGCGTTGAATCTTGACGTCTTCTATATCAACAGCATATGGTACACAGTGAGTTAAATCCGTTTGAAATTTCATAAGCTGCTCTATGCATGTTGGTGCGGCGAAGTAAGTGACGTCATCATCGGTGCAAATAAAATCATCCACTGAGGTAGCTTTCTGGCATGGCTTTGTGACTGGTAGGTATCTCGAATCTTTCACCAAAAGGTAAGGGAATTCAGGAAATATCACTAAAGTAGTATTCATGGAATCATTGTAAATTGGGATTGAATAAAGTTTGTAATAGTTATATATAGTTTCGTCAATTAACGGAATTTCCATTATAAATGTTATCTGGTTTTGCTTTGTATAAGATTTAATACTAATTATTCTCTCTAATTTTAAAAAGTTCGTTTCAGTAACTTCGTACATTACATGGTCAACTTTCTCTATAGATCTAAGTACGGCTAACAATTCAGTTGAATTAACAATGGTTGGATGTAGTACAGATACCTTACTAAAGCTTAACGCCGTTTCGATTTCATTTAATGCAATATAAATCGTTCTAAAAACACTGATGAACATGTGAAACATATTTGAAACGTAAGAGATGTATAGAAAATTGTTTTCTTTATCTGCTATTGATTTTACAAGTCTCTCGATCCTTCTAAGTCTCTCATCTATAATCAACGAGTTTTCATATAAGGTCTCTGTACTGTTAATAAGGCGGTTGATTGTTTTAATAAACATAGTTATTTTATTATCAGAGCTTATTTGCTTCGTTTTCATTTGTTCAATAAGAGTGTCATAAAGAAAAGCGTCTTCATGGTCCAAATTACCGGAAATTGACTTAATTACAGATCCAAGTGGATTTATCAAACCTCTCTTCTGTCTATGAGATCTTTGAGGAACCTTTGTTTGTCTTTTTCCTATTTCTATCGGCACAACATTACGCTCCGTAGGTCCCTTTACTATCGCTTTTTGGTACCGTGGTTTATCTTTACTTTTTCTCTTGTTAACGTCTTTCGCGTATACTATTTTGCCGGGTTCCAACTCTATCTCGGTTTCTCCTGTTTTCTTTTCCCTAACCTTCTCTTTATCTTTCAATATTTTGTCTGCTATGTATTGGTATAAGAATTTGGTTCGTTTCACGTGGTCCTTTAATAACTGCTGGGTGTAGGCTTTCTCAAAATCTGCGTCGAACATTTTGCTGGAGTCTGTATGACCAAATACTAATTCGAATGGTGTTAGACCTATACTCGAATGTATAGAATTGTTATATGCCATAAAGCAGTAAGTCATGACAGACGCCGCGTCTGTGCATTTTTGCTCGTACCTAGCTAAACGGCAAATTTCTATAATGGTTGAATGAAAGCGTTCGACTATACCTGTCGAGTTAGGGTTATTGCGTGTGCATATGTGTAGGTCAATTTTGTGCATATTTGCCATCTCTCGCATCAATTCATTATTGAACTCGCTGCCAGGATCACAACTTATTTTTCGCGGTACGCCGTAAAAGGAAAAATATTTAATTAGGGCTCGAACGACTTCTCCGGTAGATCTATTACTTATCTCAATGGCTTGTGCAAGTTTGCTGAATGCATCAACTATCGTTAAATAATATATATTTTCTATGGTAAACAGGTCTATGAACACTTCTTGAAAAGGGGCGTCTTGCGTTTGGGTTAATTGTATAGTAGGTTTTATTGGTTTTCGGTCATATTTCATCTTACGACATGCTTCACACGAATTTATTACGGCAGCTACTACTTCCTGCATATTATTCCAATAATAATTTCTTCTAATCCTTGACATTGTTTCTTTTATACCTTTGTGGCAAGTCTTTCCATCATGATGCTTTAAAACTACTGCCTTTTGCTCATTTTCATCTTCCACATATATCACTCTCTCAGTACATTCATACAATTTAATAGTTCCTCTTTTAAACAAACTGATTACTAATTTCGCAAATAATTTTCTATGTTCTGGGTTTTCGTAATAAATGAAATATTTAATTTTGGGCTTACAGTACTCTTTTAAAAATTGTTTGATGAGGTCTTCATTATTGACAGGCAAGAAAACTTCTATGACTTTCTGCTTGTCTCGCGACAAGTCATGTACTTGTATTTCATTCTTAAACCATTCAAAAACTAGGATCTGATTAGGCTTAGTATCGATGGCTTCATTAAGGATTGGAATGCCTGTGGATTCTAAGTCAGGGGCTGAATGAACTGTGTCCATTGTGGTGTCATCATCAGATCTCAAAGGGTAATTTTCAGATTCAGGCGTGTTTAACAATTCTAATGATAACGTTGCTGAAGAGTCGGAAACTGAAACCATGACAGAATCGTCTTGTTTTTGTGTGTCAGTAGAAAGTGAAATTATCTTTTGTGTAATGTCATCTAAGTGTTCTTGTAATTTTTTTTCTTTTTCATCTACGTTAACTGCCATGGAACAAGTTTCATCATCGGAACCTAATGCATTGATTTTAATTCTGGAAAGAGCGTCTGCGTTTGTGTTTTGTTTTGCATTCTTATAAATTATTTGAAAATCATATTCTTGGAGGCGTAATCGCCATCGTGTCAATTTGCTGTTAGGTTCTTTAAGGGAATATAACCAAGCTAATGGTCGATGGTCAGTGTAAATTTGAAATTTGCGTCCGTAAAGGTAAGGCCTAAAGTGCTTCACAGCCCACATGATAGCTAAAAGTTCACGCTCTATAGTACTGTACCTCGTTTCTGTGTCGCTTAAGGTGCGGCTAGCGTACGCCACTGGCTTATCAGAGCCTACCTGACCTTGAGAAAGTACGGCTCCTAAAGCCACGGTCGAAGCATCAGTTGTAAGTATAAATGGTTTGTCGTAATCGGGGTATTGCAGCAAGGGGGCGGTCGTAAGAAGTTCCTTACATTTTTCAAAAGCATCTGCATATTTTTTATCTATAACTATTTTGTTTCGCTTTTTTAGACAGGCAGTAAGGGGCTGTGTCACTTTGGCAAAGTCTTTGATAAATCGTCTGTAATAGCCTATTAGGCCAAGGAAGCTTTTAATTTGTGTGGTAGTTTCTGGTAGGGGATAATTCAATACAGCCTGAATTTTGTCATTGTTTGGCTTGAGTCCGTCTTTGGTTATCGTGTGTCCCAGGTACATGACCTCCTTTCTCAAGAACTCTGATTTGTCTAACTGGACTTTGAGATTGGTCTGTCTAAGTCGGTCAAATACTGTCCGTAGTTTTTGTATGTGGTCTTGAAGGCTAACCGAGAAAATGATGATGTCATCAAGGTATACAAGACAGTGAATGCCTTGTAAACCTCTCAATATATTGTCCATCGCCCTTTGGAACGTTGCCGGGGCTGTCTTGAGCCCAAACGGCATCCGGGAGTACTCAAAATGTCCAAATTCCGTGCTGAACGCGGTTTTTTGTCTGTCGGCGTCATTGATTTCAATTTGGTGGTAACCGGAAGCTAAGTCAGGCGTAGTAAAGTATGTACTTATTCCTAATTTGTCAAAAAGGTCGGCTATGTTTGGTAAGGGGTATTTGTCGTCAATATGGTTATGTCATTAAGTCGTCGGTAGTCAATCACCATACGATATTTAACTGTACCCGAGGCATCCATTTTCTTTGGCACCAGATGAGCAGGTGCACTCCATGGAGAAAAAGACTCCTGTATCACGTTATCTTTTAATAACTTCTCGACCTGATTTTTAATTTCTGCGGCTTGGGCAGGGGATTGTCTGTACGGCTTAACATACACAGGATCTTCGTTTTTCGTCCTAATAAAATGTTTCACTTGGTTTGTGAAAGTTAATGGTAAGTGCTCACAGTAAAATATATCCTTGTATTCGTAACAAAGTTCAGAGATAGCCTTTCGTTCTTCCTGATTCATATGTTCTATACGTAATTTATTCTGCAGATTTTCTTCTAATAATTTATCTAGTTCAACATCCTTCATCTCTACATCATTCATACAATTAATCACACATGCATTGTTTTCATACTTTACAACATTAAAAGGGCTGGTTATTGTCAGTTGCATAGTTGTTTCCAGAGTATTTTGTATTATAGTAGTAGCATATCCATTCTCACATGTCACGATCGCACTAGGCATCCTCACACCCTTACAAAATTCTTTATAATTCAATATTCCTTCTCCCTTATACATGTTGGTAGGCAGCTTTACCCGTTGTTCTGCTCTCGGAGCCAAATTCATTACGTAATCGGTTTTATTGTGTATGATTGGTATAGATGTAGTATTCATTTTCAGGATATTTTGTTTAAGATCAATCACGGCACCCATATTTCGCAAGAGATCATCACCTAAAACACCATCGTAACGCGCATCTACTTTATATAGATAAAACTTTTGAATGCAGAGCTATTAAATGTTGGCAATGAGGGAATTTCTATTACTTCATCGTGGGAACTAGAAGCGTGCGTGCTTATGACACTGAATGGTTCGTATCGTACAGCGTTTGAAAAATATTCATAGGCTTTCTCAGGATTTATAAAAGAACGCATACTTCCAGTGTCGATCATAAATTTAGCATCGATCTCAGGTATATATATATATATATATATATATATATATGGCAGCTTTAGGTTAGGGTCGCAATGATTTACTTCTATCACTTCGCTTGTAAATTGAGGCTTTGTATGTAAAAATTTTCAACATTTTCATTGTCTGTATCATTAGACTCATTAGCTTCGACGTTTAGGGCGGTGACGTCATCGGCTGGGAACTGCACTTCAGAATAATCATAAGTACCTTCGTCAAAACCATACTGATAATCATAGGGATTATAATATTCCGACTGATATTGGTCTAACTCGATCTCGTTAAGTTTGAAGCCTTGTTGATTTTTTTTTGTGGTACGGCAGTTCTCATTGAGACATCGTTATTCTGATTAACCTGGGGTTTTTCTAGTTGCGGTTTATAACCAAAATGAAGGGGTGCATTACCGAATTGTTGAGGACGCATTCCAAATTGTTGGGGGCGCATAGCATATTGCGGAGTAGAACCAAACTGTGGTCTATAACCCATTGGTTGTGGAGGTCTATAGCCCATTGGTTGAGGAGGTCTATAGCCCGTTGGTTGCGGTGGTCGAAAACCTAAACTTTGGCCATTTGCATTATGAATGCCAATGGCCAAAGTTTAGGTTGAGCATTGAACATTGGCATTATGTGCCTTTGTTGGTTCTGTGGCATGCCAAAATTAAGTTTTTGTGGAGCTAAATTTGGCTTAAAACCTGTAGGTTGGATGGGTACACTATTTGGGATACCGAATTTAAAACCAGTACTTGAATTTGAGGTATGAGTCATCATAGGTTTATTGTTTAATTTATTACGTAGCGAATATTGCTCATGAAAATTAACTTCCTCCATAACTATGCTCAATGCTTCCTCAAGAACTTTAGGCGCTTTTAGTCTGACAATTCTTACCATATTTTCGGGTAAGTTATAGAGAAAAACGTCAAGTGACATATTATTATAAATCGTAATGTTGCTTTGTTTTAAAGTCGCATCTGCTAATTGATTCACCTTTGATATCAATACGGACCTAACAGATTGAATCCTATTACAAAAATCAAGATAACTTTCGTTGTTCGCAATTTTCATTGATTCCAGCTCAATAGCAATACACTCTTCACTACGCGGATCGCCAAAATGTTGTATTAACAATTCCTGTAATAGGGACCAAGTTTCGATGTCTTCGCGTTCGCTAATGAGAGCGGCAGCATTGCCCGTAAGTCGACTCGTCAACGCATGCATAAGATATACATTTTGTGCTGGACCGCCTTGGTACCTATTTATAATATATTGGCTTTTTCGTAAATACAAATTTAATTGTCTTTTGTCACCATCAAATAGCGGGATTAATTTTAATAGTTCATTTGGTACAAGCACAATTTGTGCTGCCTGGGGTTGAGCCATTTTTACACACTTAAAATTATAACACTCTTAAAATAAACACACAAGAAAAGTAAAATAAATCACAATAAAATATAAAAAAGATAATTGTAAAATTTCATACAATTGTAGAACACTTTTGTACCCGATTGTACTTTGGATACAATTAAATCATCCAGATACACAAAAGAAATTAATTCGCATATCATCCATATAAATAATTTATTTCCACGTTTCCAAAGATTTTATATGAAAACCAGATAACAGTTATTAAGGAAAAGGTTCGATTCCATAAATAACACCAATCAGCATGCTCGCCGCACTTAACATATTTATTTGGTTCGCAGGATTGCCTTAACTTGCCAAAAGTACTCGCGGGAACGGCGGAATTTCACACGCGTAACTTTCGCGGATTTCAGCTAGCAACCGGCAATCCAACTAGCTAGCAACCGGCAAACCAAAGTTTTTTCACAAGGTAGTTATGTACTCGTCTGTACCACGAACCATAACTGTACAAGCCTAAAACTGCAACGCTGCAGTCTGGTGCATGATTTCTCCGAACGTCTGTATTGATAAGCCCGTGACTCTGTAGCTCTAAGACACAGCGCACCGGCTGCGCCAGTTAACTTTGCGGGAACGTCAAATGTGTTTTTAAAAACTAAATTTTGAATTAAAACGACGAAAATATAGTACGTCTACGCAGAGTGAGATGCGTTTATTAATTAAATTCAAACTGTGTCTTAGAGCTACAGAGTCACGGGCTTATCAATACAGACGTTCGGAGAAATCATGCACCAGACTGCAGCGTTGCAGTTTTAGGCTTGTACAGTTATGGTTCGTGGTACAGACGAGTACATAACTACCTTGTGACGATGTAAGTAACACAAATAAAAATACTGTATCATTTTGCAAGTTTAAAGTTGAGTAGTGAATATTTTTATTTATTTTATTTTCTTTGGAAAACAAACAGTGATATAATTACTTAAAAAATAAACATAGAAACACCATTTATATGTTTCCGCATATTGCAACTAAAATTAAATGTTAAGTGAAATACAGAAAAAGAGTGAAGCTTAAAATCGTAAGGTTTTAAAACGATAAAATTAAGAGAATTGTTTAAAAACCAGTAACAGGAGATATGTTTGTTGAATGTTTGTGGAGAAGAGTTAAATAAATCTAGGTTTGAACAACCATCCAGTTGGTTAAAGTATCTGGCAGGCCTAATAAAAAAATATTTGCTATAGTTAGTGGCATGATCCGGAGTGTATAGGTAAATTAGTTGTCTCATTGACCGTGTAGGTACTCGCACACCAACCTTAGAGAGGAGATACGCAGAGTCTACTTTAGATTGGGCTATTTTTGCAAGAAGTACTACACCTTTATTTAGGGGCAGTATGTGGTCTCTTTTGCATCTGATCTCATAGCTACTGCCGTATATTTGGCTTTTAAATTGTAAATATTTCAGCCGGCAGCCCGTGATCCTGCTAACTACAACAATCAGCAATCCTACGCTGCTGTCCAAAAACAATCTTTGTACAATACAGGTACATAAAAAAACTGTTAACATCTGTCATTGCAGTGACAGCAAGGGGGTACATAAACTTAATGTGTGTGCCATGCAGCTAAGTCGTGTAAAATTGTAAAAGGTTTAAATATAATACAAGTTTCTCATATGTTCAAAGAGCCCCTTTATTTGGTTCGCCAAATGAAAAGGTTTCTCAAGATGGAAGAATCGGCGTCGAAGAATTTAAAATTTCGATGAAATCTTTAAGGAACTGTGTTGGAGCGGCAACCACGTCGGTTATCGGCTATCTATAATAAGCACCGGAGCTATAAGGTTGGCCAAGACATTCTACATTAATCTAATTCACATTTATTACGATATTCATAGGAATAACTTAACGTTAAAAAGCAAATAAGTTGCAAATTAATAATTTACGAACCTCGAGTATCGAAATCTAAGAAAATAACCCAGCCAGCGTTTTCCTATTGAAAAGCGGGACGATACCGTGACGCACGAGTTGCTAAATACGTCACGGCGGCAGTGTAGCAGTGCACATAGTGTCGTGCAGCCGTGTTCGCGGGGTTGAATATGTACGGTAGCTGATCGGAATTCGTAAGCCGAAGTGCTAAACCAATCTGATTACCCCTTTGGTCAATATATCACAAATTAAATACGCGGTGTGAAATAACTTTATCGATTGATAACAGTGACACATCGTGTGCGCATTATTTCAAAAGAAGTTTGAAAGAAGCCGAGTAGCCATCGTCGTTATTGCGTGATTGTTATTTTTAAGCATTATTAAGCAAATAATTGCTACAACTCAATTTTAAGAATTATAATTACATTCCTAATAAACATCTGTACCAATATTTTAATTGTGTTGTCTACCATGACGGTACCGGAAGAGTTATGATTTATGATGGTTCGTAAAAGTTCGGAGTTGGGGCCCTAATGTGCGTCGACGGGGGTAATGTGTTTAAATTTATTTGTTTCAGATGCCTGCCATGTGTCACTGGACGCATCCACAAGTGAAGACAACGACGAATCTTGAACGGTATTTTTTTACTTCTTTTGTATACTACCCATAGTCGCCTCTTGCGACACCCTCGGGCAGAGATGGGAGGATTTATGATGGTTCGTAAAAGTTCGGAGTTGGGGCCCTAATGTGCGTCGACAGGGGGTAATGTGTTTAAATTTATTTGTTTCAGATGCCTGCCAAGTGTCACTGGACGCATCCACAAGTGAAGACAACGACGAATCAGGCATCTTGAACGGTATTTTTTTACTTCTTTTGTATACTACCCATAGTCGCCTCTCGTGATGCCGGGTGACGTGCTGTTACACCTAATATATTGCTGACCTAGGCCCGAATCCCTCACAAACAAATTTACGCGGTGTCAGCAGTATTTTTACAAGAAGTCTTAATACCGGCCGTTAACCAGACGTATTTTTTATTTGTTTTTAAAGTTATTAAAATTAAAAACAAATAAAAAATACGTCTGGTTAACGGCCGGTATTAAGACTTCTTGTAAAAATAAGCGCCAGTTAAAACCCTTGGTCACTTACTACAAGCACCCAATATTAACAAATTATTATAAATCTTATGTTAAATTACTAAAAAAGACAGTGAATAAATCAAAAAGAAATCAATATATTTACGATATGAAAAAATCAGAAAATAAAACTAGATGTATGTGGAAAATTATAAAAGAACGCACTAATAAAAATATTAAAAAGACAAAAAATAATATAAGCTTAAAAATTAATAACAATATTATCTCAGAACCATTGCAGGTAGCATATGCGTTCAATGAGTACTTTGCGTCAGTGGGCGGTGCGTGTGGCGGCGGAGGCCGGCGCGGGGGGCGCGCGGTCGTTTCCAGGAGACGCGCACTGATAATACCATGTACTTGAGACCAGTAGAACCTCGCGAAATATACCTAACCATTAAACACCTTAAAAGTAAATACAGTTACGGTGCGGACGAACTACCACCAATATTAATCAAAAAATGTGCAGAAAAACTAACCTTACCTTACTATATGCTAATAAACCAATCGTTCAGTGAAGGTACGTTTCCTGATCTATTATAAATAGCCCTTATTAAACCTGTCCATAAGAAATCCTTAAAACAAGATCCAAACAACTACAGACCAATAGCGCTCTTGCCTACCTCTTCTAAAGTATTTGAAAAGGTAATGCAATTACGCTTGAACTCATTCTGCGAAAAATATCATATATTCGACGATTCGCAAAACGGGTTCCGAAAAAATCGCTCGACTATTTTAGCAGTGTATAAATATGTACAACAAATATTAAACATAATTGATGAAAAAAAATACGCTAAATGTATCTTTTTAGACATGAAAAAGGCATATGACAAAGTACAATTTAAAATTTTATTACAAAAACTTGATAACATAGGCATACGTGGAATTACACATGAATGGTTTAGGTCGTACTTAGAAAACCGCACGCAATGCGAAGAGATTGAAAACGATGACTGGCACACCGGATTAATCAATGTAGCGAGATCAACCCCCACCCTAATAAACCATTCCATCCCCCAAGGTAGCGTCCTTGGATGTATCCTATTTTTAATTTACATAAACGACCTCCCAAAATCAATAAATGAAGCATGTGTACTCTTCGCTGATGATATTTCTATCTTGACATCCTGTATAGACACTCAAAATATACAATTGATAATACACAATATTCGAACGTAAAGCGCGTAAATTTTATGAGTGCCCAGCTACGTGTGGGGGATAGTATGCCGGCCAGCATATTTGCACCGGTCGACTATCCTTGTTTGAGATGTCGCGTCTAGTATATATAGGTCAATGGCCCCTACGCACGTTCACAGCAAGCACACTATGGCAAATATCTAGGGTGGCCAGATTGCGTTCATTTATAGTATTGTATAATTATTAACAGCCATATAGGTAAGTAGTGTCTGTAGTTAGCTGTGAATTGATTTGTATTACTACAGACTAGAGATACCAATAAAACTTAGAGATGTTTCTTAATTACTGACGAGTCTATCTTCGTACGAATGAACATCAAAATAATATTTTGACTAACCTCGACGTTTCGATCAAGTTGCATTGACCGTGGTCACGAGTACACTGGTGACCACGGTCAATGCAACTAGACCTGTCAGTAATTTAGAAACATGAGTTTAGTTCACGAAAGTTTTAAGAAAACTTAGAGATAAAGACAACCATATGCAGGTGCCAGACCAGATTATGCATTTATATCTCCTACGAGCCTCCAGTTTTAACCATTATGCTACTGGACCAGTATATCTAATTAGTTCAATATAGTTAGGTATTTAGGTACCAGGTAGGTATAAACCAAAGTAGGTTACGCCCGTACGAACTTACCACAGTGTAATTGAATATACCATATACGTAGTCTATATTGTACGTAATTTACTTCTGTGCATATCTAACCCATAGTATCTCAACCTTGGCGCAAAGTGGGTGGCGGATGTAAGGTGTAGATTTCATCAAAAAATTGAAGTACATACTATATTTTTGAAAGTCTATAGGCTTAGTCTAGAAAATGTTCTCTATTCTAATGAGGTGTTTTATGTTTCTGCATTATTAAGCAAATAATTGCTACAACTCAATTTTAAGAATTATAATTACATTCCTAATAAACATCTGTACCAATATTTTAATAGTGTTGTCTACCATGACGGTACCGGAAGAGTTATGATTTATGATGGTTCGTAAAAGTTCGGAGTTGGGGCCCTAATGTGCGTCGACAGGGGGTAATGTGTTTAAATTTATTTGTTTCAGATGCCTGCCAAGTGTCACTGGACGCATCCACAAGTGAAGACAACGACGAATCAGGCATCTTGAACGGTATTTTTTTACTTCTTTTGTATACTACCCATAGTCGCCTTTTGCGACACCCTCGGGCAGAGATGGGAGGATTTATGATGGTTCGTAAAAGTTCGGAGTTGGGGCCCTAATGTGCGTCGACAGGGGGTAATGTGTTTAAATTCATTTGTTTCAGATGCCTGCCAAGTGTCACTGGACGCATCCACAAGTGAAGACGACGACGAATCAGGCATCTTGAACGGTATTTTTTTACTTCTTTTGTATACTACCCATAGTCGCCTCTTGCGACACCCTCGGGCAGAGATGGGAGGATTTATGATGGTTCGTAAAAGTTCGGAGTTGGGGCTCTAATGTGCGTCGACAGGGGGTAATGTGTTTAAATGTATTTGTTTCAGATGCCTGCCAAGTGTCACTGGACGCATCCACAAGTGAAGACAACGACGAATCAGGCATCTTGAACGGTATTTTTTTACTTCTTTTGTATACTACCCATAGTCGCCTCTTGCGACACCCTCGGGCAGAGATGGGAGGATTTATGATGGTTCGTAAAAGTTCGGAGTTGGGGCCCTAATGTGCGTCGACAGGGGGTAATGTGTTTAAATTTATTTGTTTCAGATGCCTGCCAAGTGTCACTGGACGCATCCACAAGTGAAGACAACGTCGAATCAGGCATCTTGAACGGTATTTTTTTACTTCTTTTGTATACTACCCATAGTCGCCTCTTGCGACACCCTCGGGCAGAGATGGGAGCGTGATATTCTATCCCGGCACCCCACGTTCCATTATTAATTAATCTCGTAAAACTTTTGCAGGTTTGCCTATCTTTGTCGAATATTTTTGTGTATATTTTCGGACTGCTTTGTTGGAACAGCATTAAAGAAATTAATGTAAGAAAGGAGGAACCAAATAGTCTGTATTTTAAATATGATTTGAAGGGTGAATATTTTTATATAAATACCACCGTAAAAACGAGAAGCCGAAAAAAGAAAGGATCAACCAACAGATTTAATAAATATTTATTTAGAGTCACTGGCTATACCAGTAGCAAAATACAAAGATTTAATTTCCTTATATCGCTCCGGAGCAATACCCAGAGAATACCATAGATTTTATGAAAGATTAAAATATAGTACAGTCGCCGAAAGTAGTATAAATGATAATGAATGTGATGAGTAATGTTTCTTATACATATCCTACTAAATTGTTTTTGTTAAAATGGAAGTTTATGTCATGTTGTTATGTTACAATCAGAGGCTATTTTTTGCTATGAAGGTTATGATGGTGATTGTTAAGTTGATTTTTTAATTACATAAATACCAAAGAAGTCAAACTTTTTAGTTTTTTTTATTGGATTGTTATAAGTATGTTTTATTTTTAACTACAATTTATTTGCATTTGTTTTTGTCTTAAGTTAGGCTAAGCACACACTACGATTAAACGCACGCGTTTAACTTATTTTATTATTTTCTGAGATATAATTATTTTTTGTACCACTTTTATTTCAAAACTATTATTCTCATAGAAGTTATACTACATACCATTTTTGTATTTTTATAGTTTGTAATTGTGATCTCATTCTTTAAAGTTCCTATTATTTTAGTTTATATAGAAGGTACTTACGATTTGTATTTGTTTAAATTTAACCTAGATAAAAATAATAAGTGATCTCAGATTTTAAAAATTACATTAAGGTCAACTGATTAAATTTAGACAGTTTTCAATTTATTTTTCAATTTATAATAACATCTACTTTAATAAAGATGTTTTATGTAAATTCTGTTGTTGTTATTAAAAAATAATGGTAAGTCAAGCAATCTACGCAGTAATTAATCGAAAGTGACAGTTTAAATAAATTATTCCTAACATAATCCTAAGTAGAATATCGAAATAGGCAGTTGTGATAAATTTTTGTAAATGTAATTCCCTGTAGTAATCGAAAGTGCCAGTTTCGACGCAAAAAGCAAGTTCAGTTACGAAGTCTATGGTAACTCAATTTTCTCGAAAACTATTCATAATTTACAATTTTAGCTTATACGTAATAATTTGTAGGGCCAACACAACTGTTTATTCTAATTTTTAGTAAGATTTTATCACCCGTGACAAAATTATGCAAAAAATAAACTTTAAATCGCTCTCTTGCAAAGTAGCGATTTTCACTTTCGATATTTTAGCGAGTATTTTGATAAAATGGAAGAAAACTATTGTAGACTTTCGGCTGACATTACTAAAAATTAAAAGTCTCACAGGCGGCAATACGAGGGTGGGGACTTCCCGGCAAAACAGCCGGTAAAAGAGACGCAACTGCAAAAACTGCCTCAAATCGTAATTAAACCATTCAATGGATTAAGTGAGTACCAACACTTTTTTGGTTGCACATGCTTCATTAATTAATTATCATGTATTTATTTTCAGCTAAAGTTGGAAGAATATATGCGGCAGATAAGGAGAGTTTAAGAAAGCAAGACCCCTTCCGTCTGTCTCAGGAGGCAAAACAATTAAAGATTACTATTAAGCACGTTATTTTCATTTTGTAGATGACTTTACTAAATCGCGTAAACCAAGAAGTAACATTAATCGTGTTATTGTCAATCAGAACCTTGATGATTCAGATTACGAACCTGAAACTGCCTTCTCGCCATCTGCTACGTAGTTATCTGCAGAATTCGAATTTGGAGTTTATCCCTACTCCCTCAACATTATTATTACGTTAAGTAAGGACAAGAACACCAATATGAAAAGATGTAAATAAAAGCGCCAATCAATTTTACACGGACTCGGATACTGTTGACAATGTAATTCCGAGGCGGCGCTGTGCAACACTTACGGGTAGTAGACGCGAGTCGCGCCACTGCGGTTCGATACCTCCTCCGGATTAAACGCGCGGTACAAGTAATTTGTATAATTTGCCACTGGTTTTTGGGATAAGACGGAGAAGAAGTTAATGGTTATTTTGTGAGGTCGCGGCGACCTATTTAACATATTAGTCCAGGCGTCCAGGATTTAACATTTTATAAATATTGGAACTAACTATCAGTGCCGTGGTGAACTCGTGAGTGGCAAAGACCCTACATGGCAGCGGGCTACCAGTGACGTCGACTTCTGGACCGAGGGAAGTTTATGCATATATAATCTCCAGATTTATTTAACTAAAGCTAGAATAAGTTCGGTGTTTTAGCATAATAATCCCTTCGGCGGAACGCTTTTCTAAGTTATATATAGCAAATTATAGAAATAAGAACTAAAGAATTCCTAAATAGTATATAAGAAAATAAAAAAAATACGAGTTTCTTTCACGTAAGTTTATCTAACTCTTTTTAATAAAGGAAGCCAGTCGTAATGACAACTCCAGAGCAACCAACTGCTAACCTAGGCGAAAATGCGCAAACTGCACCCACTCAAGCAAATCCCCAGAAGAAGAAGACGTTTCAGAGACCAATAAATAAGGTCGCGAGGAAGCCACCACCCCCAAAGAACAAGTCTACTACCGAAACACCTTTGACCAACGACCCTTTGTGGAAAGAGAGCATCATCATTGACGGTGAGACTGGATTTATCTATGAGCAGGCCGCAAAAGAGTTCAACGCTGACGCTGCAGGTTACCTGCACTTGATTGCTGAAGAGTATCGACGTAGACAAGCACTACGCAAAGTCGATACCCTCTAGTGTCCATGCTTATTATCACCAAATTCTTTATTGGTACCAGCTGGCACTCATCGCACAAAAGAGAGGCACCGCTTCCCATGAGCAGGACCGCCTCGTACGATTTGTGCAGGGTATTCGTCAAACGTTATCGCCGCGGGAGCCGGAGAGTATCTTGAAGGGCTAGGCGACTATGAGGATCATACGGGAGTGAAACATCTCCTGAAATTCACAGAGCCCAATGAGAATAGCCACTTCGGGAGAACAACCGCTCAGACTCACGGTCTCTACGAGACCCTACCCGCACCCGCAATCTTCTACAAGCGAGTGGTAGAAGATGTCGCAGCCTCGCAACGAGGGCACAGGGCGAATAACGCCTGGATCAGCGACGCCATCACTCCACATCTCAACCAAGTGGTACAGGACCGCCCACCAGTACCACCACAAGCCGCGCGCCAAGCCGCTAGAAATGTAGCAGAAGCAGGCCCGGTCGATCAGGATGACGAGGGAGGAGATGAGCCATTAGACGATGACACTGATAGCGACAGCGAAGAGGCCCCAGCCATTCTTCCAACAGTAAACCTACTTGGATGGCGCCCCTCAGTAATTCTCAATGCCAATCAGAAGACGGAGTTAGATCCACTCATCGACCCAGCTCTGCTTAATGACGGGTTAATCATACAGCGCTATTGTCTTAAAAGAGAGCTCTTTGAGCTAGTAGGTCGAAGGCTGAGAGAATGTAAGAGGTATAAGACCTCTATGATACCAGAAACAACCGGCGGCAGCATGGTCCAGCAAGTGACCTGGAAGACCAGCACCTTTGGAACATCGCGTTTCCAACAATTCATAGAATTTAACCCTTATTAGCCTAGAGTTTCAATTTTGATACCAATCTTTTAAACTGAATGTTCACATTACTATTAGTTTTTTTTATAGGTTGGCTGTACGTATTTTACTGTTGTATAATATTTTTTCCAACGAAACGAAAACAAATGTCATTATTGTTTTTTTTTTATCCATGACATATTACTTGCGCGGCTATGTTTTACTTGAAGAAACTAGTGCTATTTTTATGAGTATCAATTTTGATACTTCAGGCATTTTGCCCTATATAAAACCTACCTACTAATTCTTTAGCTATAAAAACTTTTTGAACTTCCAATTCATTATTTTTCTGCATAGCTTGGTGTTGGGATAACTTTTATTTTTATTTTATTATAGAAATGCGACCAGAAAAGATTGAGAGCATATTGAAGCGGTTAGAAAATGATGAAATTTCGGAAGACGATTCCACCGATAATGAGATGACATAGACTATTATTCGAGCCAAAGAGATCGTTTGATGGAGCTAGAAGATGAAGAGGATGTAGGTAATTTTCCCACTGACCAAAACTTGGATGCAGATCCACCTGCAGCAAACATAGATACCGACATGCAACATAATTTAGAGATTGTTGAACGAAGCCCAACTCCTACAAACAGCAGCTAGAACAACCTGCAAACTGCACATTTCAACTCTAGAAACTTAGTGTGAAGAGTAAAGAATATGGACATAGTCCAAAATGCTTTCCAGTTTGCTGGAAACACTGAGTATTCACAAGAAATTATGAACTTAGACAATCCTTTTCAGTTTTTTTCTTATTTTTTCGGTGAAGAAGTTTTGAAATTTCTTGTGGACGAGTCAAATAAATATGCCTATATAAATATCCAAAAGGATCCCAACTTTACAGAACCTGTAACTGTCTTAGAATTACGTAAATTTACTGGAATTCTTATTTTTACTAGTGTATATGATTATCCTAGTGTCAGGTCAAACTGGTCAAACATTACAAAGTTTGAACCCATAGCACAAACAATGAATCGCAACAGATTTAATAAAATTCGACAAATTTTTCACATGAATGACGACTCTAAACATTTGCCCATTGATCATCCCCATCACGACCGACTGCATAAAGTAAGACCAGTGATAGACTATGTGAACAAGAAATTTATTACTGTACCATTTGTGCATCGTCTATCACTAGACGAGCAAATGTGTTCAACTAAAATGAAACATTTTATGAAACAATACTCTACCAACAAGCCCCATAAGTGGGGATTCAAATTATACGTTTTATGCTCTCTGTCTGGGTATGCCTACAGTTTTGAGATTTACTCAGGAGCTAAGAACATAGACCGTTTACCTGGCGAACCAGACTTCGGAGCTGTATCGAATACAGTTATTCGATTGTTACGACCAGTACCAAGGCACGTCAATCATATAACTTATTTTGTAAATTTTTATACGAATATTCCTCTGCTACATTACTTGACCAACGAAGGTATTTATTGTCTTGGAACAGTACAGAGAAACAGGCTTGGAAAGTCGTGAAAGTTGCCGGAGAAACGGGAAATTATGAAGTCTAACGTACCCAGAGGAACATATCACGAAAATGTGGCCTCTCACGAAGGCCACGAGTTGGAAGGACAACAAACAAGTACTATTACTTTCCACTTCGAAAAAAAACTAAAGGCCAATGTTCAAGTATCATGTCCTCGGTCACAAAAGAATATAATGCACACATGGGCGGCGTTGATTTGATGGATAGCTTCATTGGTCGATATCGCATCCGCATAAAGTCGAGAAAGTGGACAACGAGGCTCTTCTACCACTTGTTAGACATGACTGTCATCAATGCTTGGGTACTATATAAAAAGGTAAACACAATGAAAGGAAAACTTCAGAAGAATATTATGAAGTTAGCAGATTTTAGAACTGAGCTTGCCGATACTTTATGTAGATATCAAAGTCACTCGAAAAATAAAAGGGGAAGACCCAGTACCAACAGTCGACAAGACACTACAGTACCTTCTAAAAGACCCCGGACAGGTGTACAAGTACTACCCTCTACTGACGTGCGTTGCGATTGTATTGGTTATGAAAAAATATTTATGGATTCTTTAATAAGTGTAAATTTAATAATTGTAGGAAACTTACCTCCTGGTTCTGTCAAAAGTGTAAAGTGTCGTTATGCGATAGTAAAACAATCAATAACATCGAAAAAAAATATATACATGACTAATTGGTTATCTTTGAATGACAATTACCAAAAAAAATGCCAACACACTTGGCGTGCAGATTATTTAAAAAACTACTATATACTTTTAGCTTTCTAATGAGGTATAACTACTTAACATCGGTCACAGAGTTTAATAAAATAATGCTTTACAAAATCGTCCAGGTATAAATTTCATGGAAATTACGTTCGGGCACCCGTCAACAAACACAGAATAAGGAACCTTATTACCTGCCATAAATGATCATGATTTTGTCGGCATGTATCAATGCATCACAAGCAGTAAATTCTCGGAATTTTTTACTAAGCACAGCCGCGTAATCATGTTAGTTGTAGAGTAGGTAGAGTTAGTCGGTTCGTACTTCTTGTATCGTTCAGACGTGTTTTCCCTTGTTACCCGTATTGCGATCCAATTGTTGACCTGGCTTGATATCGGACTGATTCTTCTTACAATTTGTGACTTGGCTTGTGAACTGGTTCTGTGATCGACTGCTTTATCGACGACTTGGCGTGTTAAAGGACTTGTGAGTTGTGGTGAAGTTTTCATCATGACCGGACGTAATCGACGCCGTTTCCTAATCGCCGTAGACCCGCGATGTAAGCGTTTTTGATGGAGTTTTTCGGCGAATCCGAGAAACTGGCTGGTGTCGTGCGAAGAACGAGCGACGCTGGTAGACCACGAACCTATGCTGTGGAACAAGAAGAGGAAATCTTGCGACGATTTGCTGAAGATCCAACGTTATCTACAAACGCAGTTGCATCACAGTTGGGTATGTCACAGTGGAAAGTTTGGTCCACGGTGCACAGCGGGGGACTTTACCCGTATCATTATACTCCTGTCCACGTACTAGAAGAAGGCGATCCTCTGAGAAGGGTGGATTTTTGCCGTTTTATGCTAAATGCAGACATTGAAAATCCATTTTTTTTAAATCTTATGGACTGACGTGTCTAAATTTGATAAAGATTGCATTACGAATTACCACAACATTCACCATTGGTCTGAAAAAGAAGAATTGAACTGGGCATTATTGACAACAATTTGATCGGTCCCAATTTCTTTCCAGATATTTTAAATGGGGATATTTATGAATATTTTTTACAAAACACTCTACATGAGCTACTAGAAGATGTGCCCTTACAGACAAGGCAGAAAATGATTTTTCAGCACGATGGTTGTCCAGCGCACTTTAGAATAACTGTGCGTCGGTGGCTGGACACTAACTACCCCAGTCGTTGGATAGGCAGAGGAGGACCTATTCCTTGGCCAGCCAGAAGTCCTGAGTTGACCCCATTGGACTATTACATTTGGGGTCACATGAAGTCGCTGGTGTTTGATCAGTCTCTGGCTCCGGTGCTAACGCTTGAAGAACTAAAACGACGCATCATAAATGCGGCCACCCAAAGAAAGAAAACTGTAAGAAGTAAAGTTGTTAAAACAGAATTGCGAAAAAGAATGCGTCTATGTATTAGAAACAGAGGGAGCCATATCGAACATGAACTGTGAGTAGTCACAGTTCATATAATTGTAGGAAATAATAGATATGGCTGTTTAAAGTACTTTCTAAAGTACTTTAGTAGTTTAAGTTTGGTTTTTAATTAATGTTTTGAAAAATGTCATTGTAAAGATTTGTTTAGTTACAAAGTTATTAATAATAGTTTTTGTAGTAATGTTAATATCTCTGTAATTTTAGAACTAATTTTAGGTTTTAATATCTCATTAGAAAGCTAAAAGTAAGTCGTAGATTTTTAAATAATCTGCACTCCAAGTGGATTGCCTTTTTTTCTGTTAATTGTCATTCAAAGATTACTAATTAGTCATAATTATATTTATTTTTCGATGTTTCCGTCTGGTATTATGTGATGAGGACACCTAGTGCTAGTTTTTTACTCATAATTATTGCCTGATGTCTCTGCTATGTACCAATAAAAAAAACCATTGATCAAAACCATCTATATTTTTATTATTAATTTATATGTTACCTTTCCTCGAAATATTAAAAAAAAAAATTATTTAATTTATCTCAGATGGTTGATTTTTGGATAGGGGCTTAAGAACCCGGGTACCCGAGTAGCCTGCTACAATAAATTCAAGGCTTCCATTTAATGACAGATATGCAGAATTATCACTTGATGACGACTTTTAATAATTGAGTGTAGAGTTGATTATACCTACTTACAATAATTGAAGTTAATAAATAAATAATAACTAAATGTTTTTTTAAGTTTAAGTTAAATACACGATTAAATAATTTCATTTGTAAATATTAGAATTTTAATACATTCTATACTAAAGTATAATTATAAAGGTCATAAAGCCTGTATATTATAAATATGACAAGGAAAATTAGGAAGGTGCACTAAAAATAGGTAACAGCAATAAGAAAGCGAATCGAAACCTCTTTTTTCACGTCTGTCTATTTAATAACTTTGTTACCTCCAAAACCGCGGAACGGATCTGAATGAAATGTGGCACACAGATAGATCTGGAGATTAACATAGATTGCTTTTTATCCGATTTATAACAGACGTTTATGATTTTCCACGATAACCGACTTTATACGTAGGTTATTATTTTTAAAATAATAAAACTAAGTAACAAGTATGAACAGTAGTTTATTTAAATATCGGCAATTACCAAGAAAACATTACAAGCACGTTTCTACTGCAGTAACAAAGGGAAAAGTGATGTTAGCTAACGAATAATTGTTGAAGAAAATTGTGAAAAAAACATGGGTGCTGCTGCTTCAGCGTCGTCGAGGTTTATTATAATGGTGACAATTTCAGTACATGGTGTTACGTATTCAATAAAATATCCATCGAATCATGGGCGTGTGCACAACAAGATGTGGCAAAATCATAGATGTAATGGAGACCGTGCACATCCCGAGTTCCTTCCGCATCCTATCCCCCCCGCACCCGCGTGCCTAAGCACATTCAATCAGCGACCGTCGCAAATGCAAAGTGCTCAAAAATATAATTTAATTCGTAAACCTGTGAAGTTATAAATAAGTGTGTTCCTTGGTGCCCCGTCTCCTAAATAGTGCCACGTTGGGCGCCAATGTCACCTGCCTACCTAAAGTTGGTAGAAGGGAGCATAAGAAAAACAAGAAGAAAGATTTAGAGTTATATTGGATAGAGAAAAGGGTCGTGGATTACAGACAGGTGTGGCAATAGCGAGCTTCCTTGTTTGAGAACTTATCTCCGGTCCGCTAGCAATTGAGTTAATGCTCAACAGCAGGTCTGCCGTGCAGTGGCTCAGCTCCAACACTGCCGCGCCGGTAGGCTGTCCCAGCTAGGCGCTGTAGAGACGATGAGTTTGGCAGCGGTCGGTGCAGGAGTTCAGGGGACGGCCGGAGTCAGGAGGTCAGCCTCGTCAGGAGATCAGCCTCGTCAGGTACTGGGCCTGGTAGTGGAAGCCTGGTACAGGAATTGGAACCTGGTGCTGGAACCCCGTTAATTGGGGTTTTGTTGATTTAATTTATAATTCCAATTATGAATAAATACTGGAAAACTCTATATCAAAGTCTGAGCTCAACAATTTCTAACACTGCTTAGTTGTATGTCTTCTTGAGGTCTGCTGCAAAGTGACGCTAATTTGCTGTTTTGGCGCCTAGCCCCTCAACCCCGGAAGTCTTCAGTGCTCAAACTATTACCATATTTGGTAATGCAAGCGGTCACTAGACCGTTGAGATTAAATAGCCCAATGGCTCACTTATATTTTGTAATTTAAAACTACAACGTGCTTTTAATCGGAAGTAAGAACTATCACCGTGGCCATATTGACATGGTTGACATCTGACGTTCGTAACAAGACCGTCCTGTCAGATACTATTTTTGGACCTATAGTTATTTTATTGTGATATAGTCCTATTAAAAGTCGTTCTTTATTTTAAGATTTTATTATTATTTATTTAGCAAGATATATTATGAAAATATTATTTTTCCTATGGCAATATTTACATACCAGATTTGGTTTAAGAATAGGCGACCTCTCTCGGATCATTGATGTACTACTTCAGCTAGCAATGCATGCACAATTGTAGTGAGATCTCTTTTAGAACGGATAGGTATTCTATTCTGCAGCCTAATGGTAGATAAATGGTAGATGGCGCTAGTAGTAAAATAAGTAGTTAAGTTAATTAATATTTGTTCACCGTTCAGGAAGGTGACAAAGTTATAAATAAGTGTGTTCCTTGGTGCCCCGTCTCCTAAATCCTGGTAAGTGCATGCCTCAAGCAAACACATGGTTATATCGTTTGAAAACCTTTTTAATGAACAAGAATGAGCGGACGCAGTAATAAAACCGAGATTTGCGATCGAAAATGTCGAAGCAAAAAGGGTGGAAAATTCCTTTTGAGAGCGGGTTTTAGATATAGGATAACCAAGATCAATAAAACTGACATGTCGAATCGGTGCACTACCGCTAGAATAGGTAAGTAAGGTGATTGGCAGCTACAAGAAGCAAGTTCGGACAAGCTCGGCACCAATACCCGAGATGTATGAAAAGGAAAATAAAAAACGAAAGTCGGAAGAATATGTTGACGAAATTCCAACATTTCAAAATGTTAACTTCAATGTCAGTTATATAGGTTGCGGAACAAAAATCATAAGGTTTCCCAGGCTAGCCGGTTTCAAAATATATGGCGCATATTGAATCTGTCCGTAATTACTTTTTGTTTATAGATGACGGTGATGAGGGGCGGATTCTGTATTTTGCTTCGCAGAAGGGACGAGATGCCTTAACGGGGGTCAAACATTGACCTTCCTGAGGCCGTAACTTCTCAAAAACAGCTTCTCCTTACCGCTCACGAACGTCTGAAAGACCATTCCACGCACGTTGCGGTTGTCTTGTTGCGCATTTGCTTCGCCCTACCTAAGATTAACTACCTGCTTTGGACTACCTCTACCTGGCTTTGTCCTGAGGAAGTCTCCTCATTATACATTGCCCTAAATGCGGTGGTGGAGTCTGCAACAGGCAGAGCTCGGAGACGGACGCGTTCACCCGTCGCTTTTGCTGCGCTCTTGCTGTGTTTGCTGCAAAGTTGCCGAGGCGGGTTGCAGGGGTTGCTCGGGCTGCGGATACGCTTGCTGCAAGTTGCGCACGGCAACAGCCGCAAGTGGCCGCTAGCAGTCGACGCAAGTGGCGCACGCAAGTTGCAGCGGGAACAGGGTGGCGCAGGGTGCTGTCTTGTTTTGATTGCGGAGTGCTGCAAGAGAGAACAGCAGCTTGCGCTGGTTACCGAGGGTGGATTTGCTTGCTTTGCGCAGGTTGCCGCATGAGCGGAGGTGTTGGCAACAGTAGCAAGTTGCCGAGTCACTGCTTGGGTTGCGGCAAGTTGCGCAGATTGTGCAAACGACAGCAGATTGTGCAAAGTACTGGCTGAGGTACCAACATCAGACTGGGAACAGATGGACTCATCTGACTCCAACAATCTCATCGACACAACAGTGGCCAAACTTGAAGAGTGCACCCACAAAGCCTGTAGGAAAAATATACCACCAATAACCAAGCACATACGAAAGGGCAAAGCCTGGTGGAAGAGAGAGCTGCGAAAACTGAAAAATAAATTAAACACCTATCGCAGCCGTATCAGGAACACCAGACTCCATAGAAGGCAGCATGTTATTGATGAGTATCTCGTCATTAAACTGGAATACCTAAACGCAATCGAAACCACCTCCACGGAAAGCTGGAAGACCATATGCTCAGGACAAAATATCGAGGACGTCTGAAAAAGGCCCTACAGAATTGTCAAAAGTTGCTCTAGGACCACCATCGACCAACTACTTAAATCACCAACTGATGGAAAAATGCTCACGGCAGACGAATCCCTACAAATACTGACCGAAACCTTCTATCCTAAAGATCTTACCCACAATGAAACCCCTGACCAGAGGAACATAAGCACAAAGTGACAAAAAAGCCCTTCACGAAACCTCAGACTGGAGTCAAACACAGGAATTTACCAGAGAGGAGATTGATACAGTCTTTGAGGAGATGGACCCAACCAAAGCTCCCGGCGGGGATGGGCTCACCGCCGACATCTGCTGCAGAACCTACATGAAAGATCCTGGCAAAGTCCTGACTCTGTACAACAGATGCATCCGCGCCGGATACTTGCCAAGGAGGTGTAAGGAAGCCGTCGTGCGCATAATACCGAAACCAGGCAAGGACCCTTCGGATCCGAGAAGTTACCGCCCCATCGGTCTCATCCCTGTGTTCGCTAAAGTACTGGAAAAGCTGATAACCAACAGATTACAATGACAACTGATAAGCGAGCACAGGATGAGCTGGCTGCAGTACGGCTTCACACCACAGATTAGCGCGGAGGACTCGCTGTATGACGCGCTTACATTGATAAGGCGCGGACTGCAGGATAAGAAAATGGTGGTCGTCCTGTCGTTGGACATCCAAGGCGCCTTTGATAACGCATGGTGGGCGTACATATTACAGCAGCTGAAGAATAAGGAAATAGAACCCTCAGCCAGACGACTTATCCACAGCTACCTGGAGGACCGTTAAGTCTTCTTGAGCTACGCTGGTACTAAACTGGAAAAAGCGACATACAGGGGATGTGTCCAGGGATCCACCTGCAGCCCAATTTTATGGAACGTCCAGTTGGATCCATTATTACTTTACAGCAGAAAAAAAGAGCGTCCACATGCAAGCTTTTGCAGACGACCTGCTCATTATAGCCTCCGGACACAACACCTCAGATCTCGAGAATAGAGTGAACGACACTCTGGCCATGGTATTGCGATGGGGAGACGTGAGCAAGATGAGGTTTGCAGCCCAAAAGACCCAGGCCCTACTCATCAATAAAAAGCTAATATATGAAGATCAGAAGAAATTTATAGGGAGGCGTACCACAGTAAAATGAGGTACGACTCTTCCTTGCATGTTTTGCCGGAGGCTTAACATCCTGAGTAATGAGCAGGATGTTCAAGCATGAAAGCAGGGTTTGCATGGTAGATAAATAATTAAGTAGAAGTTAGTCAAATAAGTTAGTTTAATACTAGTTGCAAGCAAACTGTAAAATAATAGTGACACAAATAACACACTAATTCACCTAGAAGTAATACCCAAGAACTGTCACTATCGCATATAACAAATGTATAATTTAATTTGAATAAAATAATATGGTTTTGTTTTAATGGTACCTCATAATTAAAAGAGGTAGTTAGCTCGCGGGCCGGGACGAGGTGAACGCTCCCGGACAGGTTAAAAAATATATATATATATATATATGAAGTTCCGAAGCTGGAAATGGGCGCAACGCAAATCCACTTCGGGGACAAGCTCAAGATACTAGGACTTAAGCAATTAAACTTCTCTGCACACATCGACTCAATATACTTGAAATCGTGTAACCTGTACAAGCTTATCGCGAGAGCGGCTAGAGCACAGTGGGGACTAAACACGTAAATAATACGCACAATATACTTAGCAGTAATTGAGCCCACTGTGCTCTACGCTGCAGGCTCTTGGGGAACAGTGGCTGACAGGGTGTACGCCAAAAAGGAATTAAATCACATTACTAGGCAATTTGCTATACAAATTGCGAAAGGACCATCTCTCTCATATCTGCGGCAATCTTGGGCAGAGTAATACCTTTGGACATGAGAGTCAGCGAGACATTGAAACTCTGTAAAATAAAACGTCATGGAACAATGACCTAAATCCCAGACGATAGACGACTCCAAAGAAACCTCAGCCATGCCAATCTACCCCACCCAGCGCAAAGAAAGAGGCTAAAATACCAAATACTGGAGACTGAAGTGGATGTAACTCAAATTGCAAATCCACACCCTAAAATATTCACAGATGGTAGTAAGCTTGAAGGTAGGGTGGTAGGAGCAATTAGTGTTTGGGAAGGGAATATGGAAACTACCAAAGCACTCTTCAGACTCGAAAACTACTGCTCCGTCTTCCAGCCGGAGCTAGTGGCTATAACAAGAGCACTGGAAACGGTAATTAAAACACCAAGACACAGCAGCGCCAATATAATAAGCGACGCAAAATCAGCCTTAGATTGCATATCAAGTCCGAACACCCTGCATCAATTATAGGTTAATTTTAAACAATTAATTAGTTGATTGAAATTAACATATAAAGATATAGATAAGTTAGTTAGCATTTAGAAGTTTTTGGATTGTTTACACTTTCGGACCCGCAAGTTCGGCGGGTTGCTGCAAGGCCGGCAAGTGGCCGCAAGTAGGCCGGCAAGCAAAGCAAGGGCTGCATTGCAAGTTGGGCAAGAAAAATACTCTTGCTTGCACAACTTGCTTTCTACAACTCGCGGGGGCTGCATTGCATGCTTGCTGAGCTTGCAGATCCTGTTGAGCCATCGCATTTTAGTATAAGTTAGATTAAGATAGCTGTAAGTTATTAAAGTTAAAAAGTTATAAAGATAAAATTTGAAGAATAAAAGGGTACCCCATATTAAATAGGGGTATTTTAGCTCGCGGGCCGAGACACTCAGTTGCTCCCGGACAGGAAATATATATATATATATATATATATGTACATAAATACAGTGTTATATTTAAAAAAATATATAAATTTAATAAACACGTAACAAAACAGCGACGATTAAACCCACATTGATATCAATGGCGTCCACTTCTTTTGGTGTACTGTCCAGTTTTGACCATTTATCTCAAGATTGGAAAACATAGCAGAATAGGACCTTGCAGTTTTTCATCGCCGACGATATCAACGACGGCATGGTCAAAGCGGTCGCAAAACGGAAGGTATAAATGCTCAGCGTACTCAGTGAGTCGTCTTTCAAATTAGCCAGCGATCTAGCACTACCACAGGAAGTCGCACAGCTATATTACGAGACGATTCTTAATAACTTTGGTAAGCATTTCACCTTGAAACTTTCTGGATTTGCTGAAAAATTCTCAGCGACGCAGAATTAGGTGTGAAGGACACTCAAAGTGGGCAGCTCGCATGATAGGTCTAGCGGCTCATTGCGGTTTTGTCTAATAAAGTTTAATCCCGAGGAAGTTTTGCTCGACCGTTTTGTCATGGGCGTGGTAGCAGGATACGAACGCGACAAGTTGTTTTCGCAAGAGCTGGTTGAACTTGCTCTCAGTAAAACGGTGGAGCTGGCTGAGAGCGTGCGATCCGCACTGGAGACCGCGGCAACAATACCTGGAGGCGCCGCGGCGAGCGCGATGCCACCGCGAGACTTCAACGTGTCCAATATCTCAGCAAAAACCGGAGAGAAGTGTAGTTTGTGTATGTAACCACATACACTACACTTCTCTCCGGTTTTAAAGCTATTATTTAAGCGTCTACACTGCATGCTTTTATGGTTTGAGTAACCACTCAAACCATGTAATTTAAATTTAAATGTAAACATCGAGGTTAGTTAAAATATTATTTTGATGTTAATTCGTGCGTGGATAGACCCGCCAGAACTTAGAAACATGAGTTTAGTTCACGTAAGTTTAAAGGAAAGGTACCATGATAGTTCAAAAGTACCTATTATCACAATATTGTGCATATGGTGCCGACTTCGACAAGTTATTTCAAAGTTTTGGGTGTCGAAGTAGGTTCCATTTTTTGGTAAAAAAAATTTTTCACTCTTTTTTGTGACCCTAGCTACCTACGGGATCGATTGTCATTTATTGTCAACGACTATCTTTCAGTTATTACAGTGTAACTCAAATCGGCTTGACCGATTTTGATGAAATTTAAAATGGGACCAAACAACAAGCATCGTCTTTCAAACAAAAAAAGATTTTTTTAAATCGGTTCATCCAGTCAGGAGTTCTGAGGAAACAAATATATTTTTTTTAATACATACGAATTGACACCCTTTTTCTTTTTTGGAAGTCGGTTAAAAGACAGTAATAAATGTATGTATCTTAACTTGGCTCACCTACGCAAGCCAAACATGGATGTACTACACTAACAAAGTTAGACGTAGACTACTCACAACACAACACGCCATGTAGAGAAGCATCTTGAAATTAAGGAAGATACATAAAGTCAACAACAAAACCATCAGAAAAATTTCAAAAATAACAGATGTCCTTGAACAAGTTTGGAAAATGGAATGCCAGTGAGCTGGACATGTGGTAATGGCCCCAGACCAACGATGGACTGCAAATCACTACGTGGAGAGGTCCACCGGGAATGAGAAACCTGGGCTGACCAAAAAATTAGGTGGATCGATGACATTGTCACAGTGGCAGGCAAAAACTGGCTGGAGAAAGCTCGAAATAGAGAGACTTGGAAGGAGATGGAGGAGGCATATATCAGGATCACATCCCCCCCCTTCCATCGCAAAAAAATAGGCATATACCCTTGTATGTTGTGATGCGATCGAGGTTATAAAATAAGACATACTAACAATAGTTTAGTTAGACAGGATAGTGTTGAAATTAAAGTAAATTCCATGAAAGAAAATGGAATGGATTGGGAATTAGTTTCCCAATCAACAAATATTACATAACAAGACTGTAAAATCACATTTGACAAACTTGTTAAAGAAGCACATTGATGCAATTCACATGATCATTCTGAATATGTATAAGAAACAAAACGTACTGGTATGAGTCTAACTACTATTATTCGTATAAGTATTTAGTTTTGTATTACTTATTATGTGTATTTATGATCACACCAAATATGTAAAAAAATACTAAATATATAAGTAATATACCTCTTTTAAGGTGGTGTCCCATCTCCACAAACACCTAGTGATGGAATCCTAGAGAAAGTTAAAGCTCTTACTGGCCCTAGCATTGAAGGGCTATACACAATAAATGATGGCGAATTCGAGTTTATGAAGCAACAGCATGACTTATTGCCACAATATACACAGCTAAATGCAATTGACTCTGAGTATTTAGCTTCTTCTACATTAGAAATTTCAACACCCACGGGCTATGCCACAGGTATTTTTTATTAATAGTTCAAATCATACTTAATTTAATTTATTATAGAAGATATTATTTTAAAGGATTGGCATTGGCTAGAGCAGAATACACTAATATGGGCTTACTACAGCAACTATTTCGACGGATCAGTGGCGTGAGTGGATGATCCAAAACGCGAGTTCCCAGGTTTGTGCTCTGATTAGGCCAAATTTTATTGGTCTTTCCTAGATTTATTTTTCAGTAACAGTCCGTAGTCTGACACTGCCATGTTTATGGTGACAAACTCACCTCAATCATATTTGTTCTTTGTGTCTGGAGATATCTTCTAGTCTTTTGTTTACCCCGTCAGGAACATAGAGGCATACAATGTCACTTTTTTTTAAATCTATTGAATCAATTTGGGGTCTCGAAAATTAAGTTTAATCCTCCACCTCCCCTTTAACAACAAGCTAGATTTCAAAGAACAACTCGAAAGAAACAGAAAAAAATAGGCACACGTGTTGCACAGAAATTTTTGGTTGCGAGGTGATGTTTTTAGATCAACAGCATTAAAAAGAATAATGCAGAAATCCTGGAAAAGAAAACGTTAATAAGATACACAGTCGAGTCGTTACAGAAATTACAGAATTTATATAAAAACTACAAAGGGTTGGTAGGAAAATACGGGTGTACAACGCTGTGGAAATACTAGCCATTTTACGTCATCTAACCGGAACTGAAAACAAGGAATACATGTTGATGTATCAAACAAGCAAATATTGATCTAAAATATAAAGCCTTGCGACTATATGAACCATTATAACAAAAATCTCTAGACGAATTTATAAAAGAAATTACTTGTGATCGCCAATTCTAATTTTGCGCCGCCAATCTCTGCCGTCGATGCAAGAATTACAAAATACAGTATAACGTAAGTGATATCGACAAAAACAAAATGTAACCTGGTGGCAGTGCCAATAAGTTGATCACGAATCACGAAAATGTAAAAGGAGGAGAAAATCAATCTAAAATAAATAAGCCGAAAAAATCAGTGAAAAGTGAAACAGAATGTTAATTCGATTTTGACATCATTCAACTCAAGAAGCATGTATTTGTTATGTAGCACCAGCACAATCAATATCAAAAAGTAATTAACAATTTACAAGAAAATAAGGCTGCTTGCGGATACTTGTTTAAACGCCGAATTTTAGGTAAGGAAGACTAAATAATATGTAATGAAATTAAAAGACCAAAAATCTTGACTGTTGATTAAAAATATATTAATACACAGAGAGTTTAGTTAAAGGGATATTGAAATATCAATTACCAGTTTAAAAGGATAATCCTAGCACCAAGTTTTTCTATAAGGATGTTGATTTTATGTAGTCACAACATCGAGTTAGGAGTAAAAGACTTAACATAAGTTAGGTCTAAGCAATTTTGACTGCTTAAAAATATAAGTAAGAGAATATACTGATTAAAAGTTTAAATTGCCTGTTTTGTGATACTACGAGTACGTAGGGGTATACTACAAAAGATTTTACATAAAATGTGATGAGTGCAGTTTAAAGCAATTTTCCCATACAAAACCTTGATAATAGAACTGTTCAACGCGTGTCTATTTTTAAGTTTACACTTTTGTGGTAAGGCCCTACAGATTTAATCATGTTACAGATATGTTATTTTTATTAGTTCATCAGTCGAGTACATAATTATTTAAGATAACATGGTGGTTATGTTTTACCCCGTGGGGTGCCGGGTTAGAATTGCACCTCCCCATATCATCCCGTGGGTGTCGTAAGAGGCAACTAAGGGAAAAATACTGGAAGATGGGCAGCAGCGCTTTCTAAAGAACTGCCAACTTACACTGCGATCCCCAAGACGCCTGCCAAGTGTGGGGATTATGGCAAATACTCCCTGTAGGCGACACATAACTGTGTATTATTTATGAATTAATTATTATTTATTATTCATGATTTTTTTAAAAAGATAAAAGCTATTTTATAAGGAAGGCAAAGCCTTTATTTATGTTTAACGGATACGATTAAAATAGTATTTTATATCTCTATGGTACTACCAATGCAATGTAATAAGAAACCAGCCCAGATGTCAGAGGGGCTTGGGAAGGGGCGTGGGGCGCACAACGTTCGCCATTTTGTATTTTTGCATATGACACAGTCGTCCCTCAGCTTTTTCGCGGCAACATTGTGCACCTCACGTCTCTCATAGTAATTTTACAAACTCTTATTTTTCTATGTGTTTTCGCCATTATACGAGCAATCTTCCTTTTATAACGTCGTTTCAATCAAGTAAACCTGCGTCGGCTACACCCCCCTAACAGGGGAGGCTGTGTTCAGCATTGGACGATCCGGCTGTTACAGTACAGTAGAGTTTAATATTAAGATGATTAAGAATACTTCATTGTATCAAATATATATTCAAAGTACTGTAACATAATGTTTTATTACTCGTATATTATCTATACATATTTAATGTGCATTGCTATTTTCATTAACGGAGAATATATTTAATTCATGCCAACAATATCTCATTAGAAGAATTAAAATATTGTAAGATTTGTACCTTACTGTGAGTAGTTTTCTTATTAATTCTGTTTCGTCACATCACATCACATGTAACTGTCCCAAAAATATTTTCGCCGTATTTCTTTCAAAACAAATAAAATATTATAGCTAAACATTATTATTAATTTGTTATAAACATGTATACATTAATTAAAAAAAACAGACTGCATTTTATTTATTTTCGTTTAGCATTTTATCATTCCATTCAAATTAAAACTGTAAGTTTTATGTATTTATGGAATCGTTTCTAAAAATTCTTATTTATTATGTTTCTAATAACTCCTTCATTTTGATACCACATTCAATAGCTTTTGGAATGGTCTTCGAAAGTATTGGAAGAAACGGAGCAATTTTATGCAAATTTAATGGAATTTTTTAAAGTTGTTCCACCGATGAACATACTAAACTATGTCGAGACAAATTTTTCCGACAATCCAGGCACTTAAAATTTAATTTTAGAACAAAAGAATTTGAAAAATCAAATTCAAGCAACTCTTTGTGCCATTAAAAATCTTGAAAGGTTTTGATTTGAGTTGCGTTTCCATTAGGCTTACTGCGAGCGCAGCTGGAACATGTTTACCAAAATATTATTATGTGGTTTGTAAATTCTCAAATTTTCATTTTTCAAAGAGGTTGGAGCAAGACACAATTGTTCAAAATCTAGTTGGTTTGATACGGCTTCATTCGAAACTGTAGTGATTAAGTTGGCAAAACAAATTTCGAGATTAAAAATAAAAAATGTGATTTACTAACAGCACGAAAAAGCCATCTGCAAGACCAAACCTTAAGGAGGAAGCAATAAAGGATATCCAAGGAAGATACAGAAGAGATTATTGCGCCGTTAGACACAGAAAAAAAGAGATGCAATTACAGATGAAGTAATAGGAATCCCAGAGGAAACGATTGCATACGACATGCTGTCGACCTCATTTGGAATCAGCGGTTGCAGAAAACCAGCACTACGGCTAATAATTTTCATGGAGATTATTTAGGTATAATCCAGCCAGGACAAACTTAGAATCAAAATTATCAACATGCACTTAGGTTCACTGGACTACGGTACTAACGCTCAACTACCCGACGTCTGTATATTAAATAAAAGATGGACGGCCAGAACGTACCTCGACAAAAATTCAAAATCATTTATTCAATTTAGGCGTCTACGACGCTCTTATGAAGGTGAATTACAAATTTTAATATTGAAATATTCTACATTTTACTGCCAAGTTCATCAAAAAAATGTGTTCCGTATACAACTTCGCGGTGGCGCCATCTACTTGCTTTATGATCTGTGGTTAAACTTTTGTGGAAATAACCTTTTGTTGAAGAATTCTTTACACTTTGATTTTTGAAATGTCTAAATTTTTGAATTTTGATAATTTGTTCTTAACCTTGATCTTGAAAGTGGTGGCTGGTGCTGCCTTTCGTTGATTGAAGACTATAATAATAATTTGATAATTTGAAGAAAACCTTGCAATTTATAAAAGTGAAGTGCATGTGATTAACACCAGTTTGGTGTGGAAATTGTCGTGTAGCACCCCCTGCGCGTGAGTACTAGATTAAGCAAACTGGCCAGTAGCTTATGTACCCTAAGCGTGAGGGTGGGTGCAAGTGTTGAAAGGACAAATAATTTCATGTAAGTTACATGTAAACTGTGAGCATTGTAATATGTTTAGGAACTTTGTTATAACCACCTAAAAAGGACCTTTTATTTGTCTTTTCTAGTCTAAAACCTGGTACCGCTATAGTAAGTGTTTTATATATTCCTATTGTTGTAATCGTGGTTAACACTATTTAATTTAAATTTACTCATTTTTTTCCGAATATACATAATAGTTTCAAATACGAGTATGTACAGAGGTACCGCTATATTAAGTGTTTTATATATTCCTATTGTTGTAATCGTGATTAACACTGTTTAATTTAAATTTACTCATTTTATTCCGAATATACATAATAGTTTCAAATATATACAGAGGTACCGCTACATTAAGTGTTTTATATATTCTTATTGTTGTAATCGTGGTTAACACTGTTTAATTTAAATTTACTCATTTTTTTCTGAATATACATAATAGTTTCAAATATATACAGAGGTACCGCTATATTAAGTGTTTTATATATTCCTATATTGTTGTAATCGTGGTTAACACTGTTTAATTTAAATATATACAGAGGTACCGCTATATTAAGTGTTTTATATATTCCTATTGTTGTAATTGTGGTTAACACTGTTTAATTTAAATTTACTCATTTTTTTCCGAATATACATAATATTTTCAAATATATACAGACTCGGTAAAGTTAATATATCAATTTCTTGTGTTAATATTTAATAACTTTTTAATTTGTAATTAATTAATGTAATTGGTCCTAGTACCGTTTTAATTAATAATAAATAAATAAAAAATTCTTTAAATTGATCTCTTAGAGTTAGATCCAGAAGGTGTCTCAAAATTAAAGACTAAAATATGGCGCTTTTTTCTCTATCAACTAGAACAAATGTTATTCCAAGACAAGCCCTATAAAAAATTATATTCCTTTTCGTGCACCAATTTACAGAGTACACAAACAGTCTGAACGCACTCATTGTTTAAATACGTTCCAATTTGCCTATTCTTAACTTCATTGATATCTAATTTTTGCACCGCATTTGTTAAAAATAATGTTAGGTTTCAATGTAATAATAATGTACGTGCTTAATCACATACATAAGCATTAAAGTGACATTTTATGACGAAATAACCTACATACTATATACACAATGGAACGTAAAAAAAAACTACTGTTCAAGTGATCTTGTCAATGACGTCTGTTGCGTACGGACGATTTTCTTTAAAGATTATCTTTGTACTTCTTACAATAATTCATACTCAGTTTTTGATTTCTTGATTTATTTGACCATTGCAAACGTACCTGACACAGATATTTTCCGCTTGTGCTGATTGCCTATAATTTCATGACCAGTGACCTTGATTCCAGCACCATTTGTCGAGATACCTACCTATAAAAAAAACTACTCGAGTATATACTATAGAGCAGGAGTGTCTGGCAGGTTTTAAAATAATTTAGTCGGTACCTGTCGACCAGGCATCATAACATATAGCTTGCCTTGATTATATATAGTGAACTTTTTGGAAACATGTATTTACTTGCTGATTTAGCACAGTTAGTGCATTCAATGTTATAGCCGTACAGTGTAGAAGATATAAGCACTTTTCCACATCGTCACATTGGGTTGTGGTAAGAGTTGATTGCGGGAAAAATGTACGGAGTGTATGAGCAGCTCACGTTGGTATGAGTAGTGTGTTGCTGCACGTTAGATGAATAACAACAAGTCACTATACCATTTTAACGCCTTATTATCTGATAGGTGGATATATATATTGGTTGGCTACCAACGGGACTAATCTCAAGGCGGCTGAGGTCAGGCATTTTGGATGGCTATTATAATGTTCTCGTGTTCATATTTTTTGATGCTCTGATAACCTTATATAATACAAAATATAAATGCCGTTCATGGGTATAATAAGTAACCTACTAAAATCTTAACCTGTGTTTAAAAGGAAAGTAATATTGTGGTTAGTTGAAAATTGTTTTTGTAACTTGAAGAATTTATGATATCTAAAACTAAATAACGAAACAATTTATGAATTTGTTAACTAAATAACAAAATTTTGATAAGTGTTTAATTATGACGTTTATATTGTTTTTTTTTCTGTAACTGAATTTATGTTATAAACAAAATATATTAACATTACATTCATTTATTATAATTACTTAGAATAATACAAAGCCGCAGGTAAGTGTTTACTAGTTTTTCATTCAGATTATCTACTATTTATCTTTTGTTTTGTTCTCACGATATTACATTGCTACATGCGAAATCAAAAGTAGCACCGTTAAAACAAAAAACTTTGTTACTAAAACTGGAACTATGTGCCGCACTTTTACTGGCCTGAGAAGGTTAAACAAACAATGATATTTATACTACACCTGCTCGGAAAGTACCTTGATACTTTATCAAATTTACTGTAGAAAGTACCTCATTGCATATCGAACATATTATGCGGGGAGAAAACGCATCTGAGCGGGAGAGAAAAGTGTATGAAAATCCATTTCTTACGTGGTTTTTCTTTTTTAATTTTGGGTAAGACTATGCGCTGGTAACCTAAATATAAAAAGCCAAAAAGTTTTTACAGTGAGTTTTTATCTCCAAGTTCGCAAAATGACACTGGCCACTAGCTGTGTGTTGGATGGTGTCAAACAATTTGAAAAAAAGAACATGTGAAAATTGCAGACGCCATTGGCGCCATTTTCAATTTGTGTGTTGTTTGAGGATTCAGTTTTCGTAGAAAAGTAAAATAAAAGGTAGGTGTAGTATAAAGCACTATGTATCACTCGAGAGAAAGTGCGATTCCCGATCTCGGGTGCAAACGACACCCTCGACGGTAATCGGTCACTTTCTCCTCTCGGTGAACAATGTACTATTACAGACGCAGAGATATATTGTTGGACCGACTTAATGTTTACCCTTGGCTGGATAAAGGGGAAGCTGAGCGATGGAAAACATTTGTCGCTAGCAGAGTAACGCAGATACTGCCTCAAGCGAAATTATATCAAGTTGTAACATCAAAAATCCAGCTGATGTAATTTCAAGAGGAATAGAGCCAAATAAGTTACAAAACTTTACATTGTGGTGGAATGGTCCAGATTCAAAACGAGTACGCTGCCAATAACTAAACTATGTGAAGAGATAAAACATAGTTTTCACATTCATGCAATCCTAAAAACTGATGCAGAACTTAAAAATTAATTATGGAAGAGATCCTCAATCTTCCAAAAAATTATACGACTAATATCATATTGCCAGAGATTTAACAACAAGTTAAGAAGGGAAGAATCATTAAGTTGTGAAGAACTATCTAATACAGCAAACGGAATTTTAGCATTAGTTCAACAAGAAGTACTGCAAAAAGAATACAATGCAATAATAAAAGGAATACCGCAAAACAAGGGTAACAGACTACCTAGCTAAGATCCATGTATTAATCCAAACAAAAAAATTATTAAGACTTGGAGGGAGACTCCATAAGTCTTACGATCAAAAACATCCCGTACTGCTGCTGTACGATCAACATGTTACATGGATGATAATTTACGATGAACATATAAAAACCTCACGTGGAGGGAACATCCTAACTTTGGCATATATACGACAAAAGTATTGGATATTAGGAGGAAAGAAACAAGTTAAAAGCTACATATCCAAATGCGGGGTGTAATGATTTCGAACATTTTGTAAAATAATATTTGAAAATGTATTAATATGATTGAAAAATGATTGTTTAAAGCTGGTGCTTGTCATGTAGTCCTATTAAATTAGAGCGATATCTGACCAGTAGTATTTCAGTTATACTTAATCATTCGTATTTAATTGGCTTCGACTACATTGTTGATGCTCTCATTTTCACTTGTCGATGTAAAATGAACAAAATAAAACTGTATGCGAATTTTCGGAAGAGCATCATAGTATTTCGAGATGTTTCCTTTCTAGTTTTTTTATGCTTGATAGGTTAGCCTTTAACCACTATCCCACCTGATGGTAAGTGATGATGTGGTCGAAGATGTTGTTCAGGCTAACCAAGAATGGTGATGTTCTGATGAAGTTCTTCGGAGTCATACAATGGTACTCTTTAATAAAAGACAAACCTGTCGTGGTTGATGTAATCATTTATTTACTTTTAGTAATTTTTTTGTTTTAGAATATTATCTGCTTGAAGTCGGATTTATTATGTTAAAATTTTGTTGTTTGATCTGAATTATGAATCATTAAGAAATGAGGACTGAATTGGTTCACGCCTATTCAATTATTAAAACCTTTGCAAATAGACAGGGTATGATGAGAATCGTATTGCAGAAATACAGTTCTGGCAACGCAAGAAAACAATTAAGTTCAAAGAGATACATAGATAACATAGCGTAACACATTGGTTACCTATTTTTAATTGTATATCTATTTCAATTTCCAAGCTGTAATATTCGTATTACTGTATTCCGGTTTGCAGGGTATAGGTGCCGGTGAAATTACAGGCACATGAGACGTAAAAAAATTATGTCTCAGGGTGATGGGCGCAGAGTGCAGTTTGCCCCTTGTGACGAACTGCATCTGTTAGGGGAACTCGAGCTTGTTCGACCACGATACCATAAAACAAAATATAAATGTAATATAGTATAGTCTAGTACTAGCAACTAAGCACATTCATTTAAAATTTTATTTTCTCAACTTTATATGGCACAATTACATTATATGCCGCTTCGACAGGTATACGTAATGTATTTCATTTTCTTTGCTTATGTCTCAATATTTATTTTTTAGGACCTAATTATGGAATCTTCAGCAGCGTCGTGGCATCTGGTCACTTCAACAATTGCAAGACGCAATGGCTGCAGTTTAAGTAGGAACGTTATCCCAACTCATAATGGCGTCTGCACGATATTCTATTTCTAGAAAAACAATGACAAGCCATTTCAAATCTAAAAAATTAGAAAAACAAATAGGCTGTCGAACAATTTTAACCACGTACCAAAGTTTGGCGTCAAGAATCAAAAGGCTTGCTGCCGTAGGATTTCCCTTAACCTCAAAAGTTATACGTCATCAAGCGTACTTGTTATGTAAACAGCACGAAATTCCAAATAATTCTTACCAGAATACAAATCGAGCTAGAAAAGATAGGTTAAATAAGTTATTAAAAAGACAACCTGACTTATCGAAGACAAATGTTCAGATTTTAAACTCAGAGCACATAAGCTTAAAATAAGAATATCGTGATGCAGCACTTTGAAGAGTATAAAAAATATATGAAAAACTAGACATCTGAAGCCATCCACAGTGCTTGTAGAACATGGACGAAAAAGACTTACTATTCCTAAGCAGCCAGTGATATTAGCACAAAAAGGCGCTAAGCGAGTACATATGATCGCGCCAGTAAATGCAGAGAATGTCCAATGACTGCTCGTGTAAATGCATTAAGTAGTCCGATCCCTCCTATGATAAAAAATGGCACAAAAACATCCCTTTAGCAACTAAGGAGTATACATAAAGAATGGAAGGAGTTGACAGGTTTGATCAGAAGAGGAGCACGTATGAGGTGGGACGAAGGAGTAGGCTTTGGTGGTGCAGGAAATTTTACGTCCTGATCGCCTTGGCTTTTACAGACGCTTTTATATTGCACTCTGTCTAATGTATTGTAAATCTTGGCATAAAATTTGATCAGCTGTTGACATGAAAACCTGAGCTTGAAACTGTTAGCCGAAAGATGTTTGCTTCAGAAGGTTTATTACGACGACGTCGTAACTTTTTACCCACTGCTACTGTATAACTTACTACATACGTCCTTGTGAGGGGCAGATTGGGTAATAAAATTCAAACTCCGATCTGGTTCTATTGGTAGACAACATTTATTTTCTATCATACAAAAGTCTAATGTTCGCGGAGAATCTCGTCACCGCGATTCAGCCAAGAAAACACAATTTGTCAGCGCCATCTAGTTAGAACTTAAGAACTAAATCGTACCACTTTTCGAACCAAAACATGAAATGGTTTGCATAATGTTGTGGTATTGATTATATTTTAACATAGATGACATTTCTTATAAGGTTGATTGAATGAGTTGTACATACATAGCCCACCATGAACAAGCTAAGTCTTGTTCATTAAAATTTTACGTAATGTTTACAATTAATGTGACAGATGCAAGGGCCCACATTATCAACAATAAGCTATGTAAAGTCGATGACCTATAAATATTCATAAACAGAAAAATAATTAAATTAATATTTAAAACCTATCACAATTTGGATTTGTGATCAGGGACAATCTCATAGGACCTTTATGAATTTGGGACGTAATACTTTGACAATTGGTTTTAAATTTACACTTTAATTTTATTGCGTAATTGGAAGAAGACACAACTTATTTATTGGACGTTTTATGGTGCCATTTTTAACTTTCAATGTAACTACGCGCACTATGTTGTCATCCCCTGGGTGGGTCGCAATCACCTTACCATATAGCCATTTACAGACAGGCAAATTATCTTCCCGTACAGTAACCACATCGCCGATACGAGGTTGAGGCAACTGCGAAGACCAGCGATATCTCTTATAAAATTTAGTTAAATATTGCTGTGACCATTGACGCCAAAAGTCTTGGGTAATTTTTTGGGTGTATTGCCATCTGCGTAGCGTGCTTACGTTGGCTGATTCGTAATTGTGGTCTGGTGGAGTTACTAAAGCTTCACCAACTAGAAAGTGACCCGGTGTCAAAATAGTAAAGTCCTCGTCTCCATTTCCGGTAAGTACTGACAAAGGTCTTGAATTTAAACATGCTTCTACCTGTGCCAATACGGTAGACAGTTCTTCAAATGTTAGTGTTGATGTACCTACAATGCGCTTTAGGTGGTACTTTAGCGACTTGACACCAGCCTCCCAAAGACCCCCAAAAGTTGGAGCACCAGCTGGAATGAAGTGCCATGTGCATCCATTAGTGGCTAAATTTTCTGCTATGTCTCGAATCATCGACCCTTTTTCATTTTTAAATAATTTATTTAACTCACCAGCTGCTCCAGTAAAATTCGTTGCATTGTCACTCCAGATATTAGCACAGTACCCACGTCTTGACACGAACCTTTTAAATGCTTGGAGAAAGGCTTCCGTAGTAAGATCGGTAACAACTTCTAAGTGGAGGGCTCGCGTCACCATGCAAATAAATGTACAAATATATCCTTTGTGAGATTTATAACCACGGCCTTTAGACGTTCGTATATTAATGGGACCTGCGTAATCAACTCCACTTGAACTAAATGGACGAGCTGGAATTGACCTAGCTGAAGGTAACTGTCCCATTAGTTGAGTTTGTGTTTTACCATTGACTTTAGCACAAGTGACACATTTTCTGAAATATGATTTAACCAGCTGACTAGCTCCCAAAATCCAATACTTGGCACGCAGGTAACATAACATTAACTGTGGACCTCCATGTAGAGTCTGTTTGTGGGCATCCGAGATAATTAAATTGGTTAAATAAGATTCTTTGGGCATCAGTATAGGATGTTTCCGATCGGGGCTCAACAAAGAATGTTCTAATCTCCCACCTACTCTCAAAATTTGATTTTTATCCAAGAACGGGTTTAAAACTCGTAAGTTACTTCGCTTTGGTAAGTTCTCCTTATTTGTTATTATCTTAATTTCTTCATTAAAATTCTCCATTTGACATTGTCGTATACAGTTGTCTAATGTATTAGTAAGTTCCTGAGTTGTAAGAAATCCTACGTTTCTATCGGATTTTTTCATTTTAATATTAATAATGAACCGCTTACAGTAAGAGAAAACGCGGATCATTTTGGTGAGTGATGAAAATCTTTCTAATATAGAGTGTTGCACTGTGGCACAATGGATTTTTAATTTTGCCGCCTCTTCCTCTGTATTTATATCTTTAGGTTTGTTATATTCAATTTGATCATGTTGCAGAAAATCTGGACCGACAAACCAAACCTTATTTTTAATGAGTTCGGACGGAGATTGACCTCTAGATGCTACGTCAGCTGGATTTTGCTTAGATGAAATATGTGACCAATGGTGAGAATCTAAATTGGAAATTATTTCCGAAACACGATTTGCTACGAAAACTTTCCAACGACTTGGGTGACTGTTCAACCAAGAGAGAACTACTGTTGAATCTGTCCAAGCATGCAGATTAGTTGTCTCAACTTTCATCACAGATGCTATTTCCAGCATTAATCTCGTCAACAAAACGGCACCACACAATTCAAGCCGAGGTATTGAGACCTGTTTTACTGGGGCCACTTTCGTCTTTGCGGATATCAATGAAACGTGTATATTACCCTTGAAATCTACAACACGAGCATACACCACTGCAGCGTAAGCATCTCTTGACGCATCGCTGAATCCATGCAATTCCACTGAGTCTCCAGAGCCTAATCTTATCCAACGAGGTATGGCGATATTGCTTAACATTTTTAATTCCTTTTTATAAGTTTTCCATTCATTCAGTAGATTGGTAGGTACAGTTTCATCCCATTCTAACCCTGCTAGCCATAGCCTTTGGATAAGTATCTTAAACATAATTATGCTCGGCGCTACCCATCCCAAAGGGTCATAAAATCGACATATTTCTGATATAATAGATCTTTTTGTTGCAGGTTCCAGCACGTCGGGCAGATCAACCTGGTAATGAAAGGAATCATCGCTGCGGTTCCAAGTCAGTCCAACTATCTTCATGACTCCGTCTGTTTTTATTTTTAAGCCTTCTTTTATATCTTCTTGTTTTCTGTAATCTTTACCTTTTTCTTTTTCACATATTTTCATTTCCTTGAGTAATTCTTCACTGTTATTGGTCCATTTCTGTAAACTAAATCCACCCTTTTCCACAAGTTCATTAATTTCCCTGAAAAATCTTATCCCTTCCTCTACATTTTCACATCCTGCTAGTAGATCATCCATGTAAAACTGGTTTAACAGTGCATTTTTTGTTGCAGGATACGCATGACCTTCATCAAAACTTACTTGCTGCAAGCATTTTACCGCTAGATATGGAGCGGATGCGATACCAAACGTCACTCTTAACATTCTGTAATGTTTAATTTCTTCATCTGTACTATTTCGCCACAGCAACCTTTGGTAGTCTACGTCAGCTTCATCAACTTTTATCTGCCGATACATTTTAACAATATCAGCAGTGAGACAAATACGCGAGACTCTCCAACGCATGACCAGATGTCTTAAGTCGGCCTGTAGTGTTGGACCGACTAACAAATAATCATTGAGTGATTTATTATTAGTACCCTTGCAGGATGCGTCGAAAACTGCTCTGACCTTCGTAGTTTGTTTGTCATTACGAACTACCGCATGATGAGGTAAGTACATAGCCTTTGGGTTATTGAGTTCTTCAGCTGGCACGAGCTCCATGTGATTTAACTTAAGATATTCATTAATGACCTCCTTGTATTGTTGTTTCAGGGAACCGCTCTTTAGCCTTCTCTCCAAAGCAAGAAATCGTTTTTCAGCTATTCTGAGTGAATTATCTACTTGAAGATTCTCTGATTTTAAAGGAAGTCGCACGACGTATCTACCTTCTTCATCTCTCGTTGTTGTTTTAGCAAATATTTCTTCGCACCATTTTTCATTTTCAGTTAGCAGTTTTTCTTTTGGCATAGGAATATCATCTTCAAGCTCCCAAAACCGTTTCAATAAATTATTTTCTTCTATAACATGCATTACCTTAATTTCAGATGATGGGATAGATGTGTCAAGCGCACCGGATAAAATCCATCCTAGAGATGTACATTGTGCCAACGGTGAACCCTTTGAACTCCTTTTAACTCCTTCTTGGAGGATTTGTCCATAAACTTCTGCGCCTAACAGCATATCCACACGACATGGTGTGTGGTAATTTGGATCTGCTAACACTATGCCTTGGAGTTCCTCCCATTCCACTAATTTAATCTTATTAGCAGGCAGCAAAGCGGTAATAGATTTAAGAACATGAGATGATACATTAAAAACCACCTTTGGATCAATTCGGGAAGATATTTGAATATTAACTACAGCCTTAGAAACCAAACCTTTTTCTCCACCAACTCCCGTTATTTGAGTTTTCGTAAAAGTTTTCTTTAAGCCTAATTGTTGAACTACCGCTTCCGTGATGAACGACGATTGAGATCCCTGGTCCAGCAATGCTCTCATCGTATAACTTTCGCCTACCTTTGAAACAGTATTTACTAACGCCGTTGCTAGTAAAACTGAATTATGTTTCTTCGCAAAACATGAAACAATCGGATCTGATTCTAACTCTTCATCATTCGCTGACGATGAACTAAGTTCCGCGTCTTTATCCGTAACCGAATCCGTAGTTACAGTACGGGTGACATTACTCTGACAATTGCCCTCACTTGACGCGTGTAAAAGAGCATGATGTCTTTTATTACATATGCGACATTTTATATTTGTTTTGCAGTTTTTGGCAGTGTGATTACTACCTAGACAACAGAAGCAAACATTGTTCGATTGAACAAAGCTGCGCCGAGACTCTACAGAGCTGTTTTTAAATTCCGTGCAATAATTAAGTGTATGCTCTTCCGAACAAAATGGACACTGAGTTTTTGTAATATGCATAGATTTCATCTTGTTTATCAGCATATTGCGATTCTGGTTTTTATTTGCTGTATTAGATCTAGAGTCCAAAAACTCCAGTGCTCTATAGCGTTTCGTTAAAAATTCTTGAAACTGCTTATAAGTTGGCAGTTCATCTGTTGAATTGCTCTCAGTAGCACTGAATTCCCACTGTCTTCTGGACTCTGGATCTAACTTTAGCGTTATGATGTGAATAATTAATATGTCCCAGTTTTCAGTCTTAACTCCTAAATTAGATAATGACGATAAACAATCATTTGTGGTATCTAACAATTCTTTGAGGCAACTAGCTGACTCCTGAGCAATGTTTCTCTGACTCAGTAACCGTTTTAGAATATGATTAGATATATACCTTTTATTATTGTATCGATCCTCGAGCAATTTCCATGCTCTAGAATAATTGTCATGAGTGATCGAAACATTGCTCAAAAGTTGCTGAGCCTCATCCGTTAAATATCCCTTTAAGTACAGCAGCTTTTGTACATCGTCTAAATCGTCGTTATTATGAACCAGTGACAAAAACAGATCCCGGAATGAGTTCCATTCTGTATAGTGTTTCCCCGAAAATGTATTAATATTTACTTTTGGTAATTTAACAGTTGAACCCGACCCTTTGACCCTGTCGTTACTGGTACTGGGCACACTGAAATTAGCTAACTTAGTTTTAAGTTCCGTTTTGTAATCGATGTAAACATCGTCACATTTATCGTACACATCATTTTTGTAATATGACGAATTCTTTATGTCCGCGATATCATATGTTTTCATTAACTCTTCGTGCCCAGCCAGGAATTTGAACCAAAGCTGATCGACTGAATCGATCTTACCTTCAACATATTCTTTTGTTAATCTGTCTTTAGGTGATTTTTTGAAGTTAGTTTTTGCCTTAACTACTCTGGAATAGAGGTCTTCTTGGAAAAATAGTAATTTTTCCATGTTTATAGACTACAAAATTCAAAGTATAATTCTAAAAATATTTCTTTAAACTTTGAGCAAAACGAGAAAATATTAACACAGTTGATTTTATTTTTATATAAATTATACAACAAACTAAGTGTGAAAATAACAAGTAGCTAACAATTAGATGCGAATTTTTCTAAGTGTTTTACACTATATTTCAGAGGAAAATTGGGCATAGGTTCCCCGTGTCTTCGCTTTTTCTTAAATTATTCTAAGTCCTTAACTAATATTCAAACACAAGTTAAATTTACTAACTGATTCTAAAAACACTAAGTATAAATAATCTAACTATTAAAGTTCACTTTTATCAGTATAAGAAGTTCAAAAGTACTCACAATTTGTTAACTTCACTCACTGTCAGCGATTTATCCAATATGACATTGCACTGCACTGCGACATTCACCATCCATTACTTTGTCACTTACTGACAAGACAAACGAACACCAAAGCGACGATTACTCTCCTGGTAGCCGTCCAAAACTTGAGGCCTGTTGAAGCCTCTTGGTAAAGGGTGACAAGCTACTCACTCGGTAGCTGTCAGACTAAAATAGCGTTGTCCGCTGTTTCAATCAAACGACCCCTTTAGTCGTTCAAAAACTTCCTGATTTCCGCCGAATATTTGGCTACGAAGGACCATGTATAACTTACTACATACGTCCTTGTGAGGGGCAGATTGGGTAATAAAATTCAAACTCCGATCTGGTTCTATTGGTAGACAACATTTATTTTCTATCATACAAAAGTCTAATGTTCGCGGAGAATCTCGTCACCGCGATTCAGCCAAGAAAACACAATTTGTCAGCGCCATCTAGTTAGAACTTAAGAACTAAATCGTACCACTTTTCGAACCAAAACATGAAATGGTTTGCATAATGTTGTGGTATTGATAATATTTTAACATTGATGACATTTCTTATAAGGTTGATTGAATGAGTTGTACAGCTACTAAAATTGCACTTGCACAATCTTTTCTGCTCCCTATTCTAGACCACGCTGACACCTGTGTGAGGATAAGTTAAACAAACTTAGGCGACTTCAAAACTTTTGTATTCGGCTCATATTTGTTTGCGTAAAATATATGAGAAAGTCACTTCACACTTTCAAAAAGCTCTAGTGGCTCCCAATACGTCTTTGCCGGAATACTCATTTCCTCTCCCTTCTCTACAGTGTTGTGTTTAATCCCTCGGCCCCGCGTTATCTTAAAGAACGCTTTGAATTCCTTTGCTGCTGCAATGCCTTTAATCTTCGGTAATCAGATAATTTTCTATTGTAATTACCTACACACACAAGTTCTTTTTATGACAAGTCATTTACTGTTCAAGCTGCTCGGCTTTGGAACTCTCTACCAGTTGAAATCAGAAAGGCCAAATCACTCCTTTCATTTAAAAATTAAGTTAAGAAATGTTACCTCTCTTCAATTCATAATGATTACTATCCAACTTTGACAGCAGAATTTTTACTTATATTATTATTGTTGTTTATATATATATATATATATATTATAATAAAATAATTTGGTTTTATGTAACTATTTAAATTATTTTTTGTTGTATGTGTTGTACCTAGTTTATTTATATTATATTTATATAATTACACATCGCACACAAATATAATTATTTATTAACGTATTTTTATATAGCATACATATTTTAAGTATTAATTACTATGATTTATGCATAATGCGCTTTAGCCTATACCTCCATCTATATTAAGTTGTATCTATTCAGCCTACGGTTGCCTGGAACTCCCCAGCACTATGGCCGCCGATTGTACTATTTTTAAGTTACTTTAATCTTTCTTGTAACTAGGATTAATAATTTTAAAAGTGCAAGAAAGTGTTATCTATCTGTCTATCCATAAGATTCACCAAGAAATCAAGAACCAATGGCGAATATACAATTTCGCATTGCAATTCCTAGATCGCTCATAGGAAACTACACAGCTGCAGCAGGATCTGCCAATGGTGGTGATGCGTGGTAGTGAGCCCGGTTTGAACAATCGCCCCCTGCCCGCTCAACAAGTGATAACGTAAACTTAGTGTAGTGCTAAGAACTAACTATGACAATACTGTGACTGGTAAAGCTATTAAGTGCAACATGAGTATAACCATATACCAACCTAGTGTATTGACAATTTAATCTATGTCGTAGACGATGAGGTGTGTAGTCAAATTAATTTAGCTAAGTTACGCGTATGTTATTTTTGTAATCTTTGTTTCATTTATGTATCAATATTATTTACCCATGTAGTAATATTCAAAAAATAAAGGAGGTTAACTGTGCCTCCATAACTAGTATAGAATTGAATGTCAGAGTAATCATGTAGAGCAGTAATAAACGGACGTGTCTCGTGAATATTCTTTTATTTAATCGCTCCACCGTATATGGACAAGCCCATATACTGACACGGGGTAGAAACTGATTGTACGGTCAATTATACTGATTTTACTGACTCAAAGAATAAAAAATTCTAACCTATTACAGACCTTTTACTGTATTAACTTTAATGCCTGACATGTAGAGTAAAGGGGTTTCTGACAGAGTAATACTTGCAAAAGATAACTTGAGACTTCGAATGTAAAAATCAACATTATGAAACCTAAAGTTAACTCTTGCAGGTTGTAAATTAGGTAAAAGAAAATTAATTCCATAAAACACTCTACTACAGCAAAAAATATGCATAGTTTTGTTATTTATAATCAGCACGAAAGAGAAATTTCCAGGATTTCTTCTATTAAAAATGATGTTATAAGAGTACTTTTTTCTTTCATATAATTTTCTGGATGTTCTCTTGATCTTGAATGCTATTTTCTTCTGCTTTTCTTTCCTTCACTGCAGTCTCTTGCGTAGCGCTTGCCATATTTATAGCGACCACATCTCCACTTAGCCCCCTTTTTTAATTCACGTTACCTAATTAATAATTTATGATATTAATTAATATATATTAATCTCCTTTCCCTACTAGGTACCATAAACACAGGCAAAAAATTGCGAAAATAACGTGGATGGCTACAATATTGACATTCTTCTTTTCTTGGCGATCAATGACGGCCAGTTTTTTTTGTCAGGGAGGAAAGCGCGGTACAACACTGACTTAGTAAGCATCAGGTACGCACAATATAATATAAATGTGCAGAGTTCTGTAATCATTCGTATATATAATGGAGGGAATTTAGAAAATGTCAAAATAAATTTTGTCTATAATCCTTAAGTATGACGGTGATGAAAAGTTATTAAATCTTTTCATATCTAAATGTGAATATGTCTTAAACGGTAGCCGAGTCGGAGGAAATGCAACACAAGAATTGTATTTATTCCATACCAATAGCAGTAAGTTAGCTGGAAGAGCCTCGTCTCTACTCAGCGAAAACCCGAATATAACATCATGGGAAAGGTTCAAAGAAATACTTACGCAACATTTTGGCGACCCGCGTTCTGAAAAGTGTCTAGCGATCGAGCTCGAAACTATGAAACTCAAACAAAGCGAGTCATATATTCAATTTTGCCAAAGAATCCAGGCTACAAAAAGTGCATTAGTCGCGAAGGTGAATCGACTTACTGATGAGGGGTTCATTCAAGATGCTATTCTAAGAAATCGTTTTTCCGCACCATGTTCTATGGCAAATTACACGGCGTGCAAAGAAAAGTGCAATTCCTGTGGATCCCAAAACTGTGGAAGACATAAATATTCCGGAAGAAATGAAAGTAAGCATACCGATTCGATGTTAAGTTTTAAATTTATAATTATTTGCTAAGTGGGCCGACATTTTATTTACTTAGATATTGCTTCTTGAGCAAGTCTTTTTATATTATAAGATGTATTTCATTTTATTATATATGATATTTCCTACTTTCCAGCATTAACAAAATGAAAAAAAAAAACCGCTTTCACTAAAATAACTCGAAATAAGCATAGAAAATTTTGCGGATCTTTCAGATTTGTCCGAATGTGATGACGAAGACGACCCTTCTTACGAAAATAGTATCCAATCTCCTTCTGTTGTATCATCAGGTTGAACTAGGCCCAACCAGATACTTGACTAGTAGGACAACGTTTTGAAGAAATGTTTGGCTTTGAAGAAACTTCTGATGATTTTATCTTACTAAATGAACCCATAACATAGCCTGATAAATATCAATTCTACGTGAAGATTTATCGCCGGTAAAAGACTTTTTGGAGGATGATGAACCAGAATCTAACATTGTACGCAGAGATCGCTCACTACCACGACAATGGCATGTAGAAAATATAACTCATGATATTAAATTTTTTTAAAGCGTTTCAAGCCCGTGGTTACTAACACACATAAAACTCTGCCTATAACTATATTTCACACATAGTCGAACAAACCTATAAATACACCAGCCAGAGAAATAGCGCTCAATGGAAACCAGTTACTGAGCAAGATATAACACAGCCTATTTAGGAGTCTATACACGACTGCCCAAAAAAGGAGAGTTATGTTTTAAGGTAAGTATGTATGTTTGTGAGTCTCTTTATTCCACCATAACTTCTTAACGGATCAACCGATTTTAAAGTATAATATATCATTAGATTCGTCTTGATCGCCCAGGTGACACTAGGTACATAAAAAAGTAAAAAAAAAAGTAATTGACGGACTTTAGATTGACGGACTTTATTTTTTTCTAAAATCCATCAAGTGAGGTATTAAAATGAAGGGCTTTTAGAAACGATGCCATAAATATATAAAACTTACAGTTTTCATTAGAATGGAACGATAACACGCTTAACGAAAATAAATAATTTGCAGTCGGGTTTTTTAATTTTTAATTAATGGATAGGTACTTGTAATTCTGATGGGATTGAACCCTCTTCCAGATATGGAACTCTATTGGTCGACCGATACATTTTACCACAACAAAGAAAGCAAGTATTTCCACTCACTACATTTAAAAAAAAACGAAAATATACATTTGAATGATAACCAAACCCAACCATCAAGACTCTCCAGTGTATGATAAACAACATAAAGCGATACCTCTAATTGTAGAACTAAATCATCTAAACAAAATATATCAGAAGGCAATTCCCAAATCCAATAAGTTGACGAATGAACGGTCAAATTTAAAGGACGCAGCTTCTTAAAACAATATGTTCGAAATGCAGCCCGCGGACTTCTACTTTGTCATTGACGCTCGTGTCTTGGAGCGTTCTTGTCTGTGGCTACTGTGTAAAATTAGCCCTTATAAAAATTTGATTTGTCACTTTGTCTTGTTGCGTATAAAATTTGGCGGCTCGGTAGTTTTTTGATATAATAATCTGGTTTGTGATTTTGGTTACCGCGAATTTGTTTACCTTAACATTTCATGTAAAAGTGCTGCTAAATTGAAAATTGTGATTTGAACTTTTGTGCAGAATTTGTGCATCGTGATATCACGTAACCCCTGCGAGTGGTAAGTCACAATTAATATTGATCGGCCACTGTAGTATTTTTTGTGTACCTACCTTTCAGGGGTCGTCATTGAACTAGAAAGATCATCATTGATGTAAGTAGAAGAACATCTTGTTATTATTAGCTCCGTGTATCACAGTAGTTGTCATTGTCTGGGTAGAAGACTGCTAATAATCCTTGCCTAGGCAATCTGGAATCCCCAACACAATATATGCACAAAAAAACTATTAAAAGGGGTTTAAAAGTCTGGGCGAGATGCGACGCAAAAACAGGCTATTTATACTAATTTTAGATTTATACTGGTAAAGGCTCAGAAACTGGTCAGGAATTCCCGACATAATAAAAAAAGCAGCCAAAATCATTAAGACTAGCAAAACACGAAATTGCAGCTGTTACAGCGGAGCCGATAGTTATACTTAGCCATTAAGTGTCTTGATACTAAAGAAGTGACAGTCCTCACTACGGCCCAACAACCACGTGATATACAGTTTGTAAAAGGACACAAAAGGATGTTTCTAGAAAAGAGAACCTTTGCCCAAAAGCTATTGCAGATAATACTCTTTCCATGGGTGGAGTGGATCTATTCGATTACTTCAGATCTTCATACCCAATAAACCGAAAGTCAAGAGGTTATGGATGAGACTTATGTTCTTTTTTTTGATGCCTCCATAATAAATGCGTTAATCACCTACAGTTATACACATATACCAACACTGCATGGATATAGCGAATTCAGGTTGCGTTTGGCACGTTCACTGATCAATAATTACACCACCAGAAAAACAAACAGCCAATGTCGTTCATGAAAACAAAAAAAGGTGGAGTTTTTGAAGTACCGAATTAAATCCGTCTGATGAATGTGGGTATTCACATGCTGGACGTTACACAAACTTATAATAGATCCAGGTTTTATAACGCAATAAAACTATAAAAGAGGACCAATATACAGTGTTCAACTTGTGAAGTAACCGTTTGTATCAAAATAAGCTTCTATAAATATTTTCAAGTTGCTCCTTTTCAGTAAATTATCTAACCTATTTGAGATTTTACTTACCGATTATTGTCTCACTGCTGGGAAAACGATTGAGATGTTGTGTTTGCGCATACGAATAAGGGGAAATAATTTCCCAGCGAAAAACACACACTTCCCCCCACTTTATCGAAATTCCACTAAGATTTTTGAAATTTACGTACCTATCTTACTTAAAAAAGACTTTTGTTTGATTAAGGGTTAATTGAGTTCCGTGAGGCTATACACAATGGTTTCCATTTCATTTAGGGACATTTGAAAAATACAGGCGAATGGATGGCGATTTAAATATGGAATTGAAAGTGATTTTGCACTGAAGTTAGGGCAAATTATTGCTTTGGCATATCTGCCCGCTGATGACATTCAGGAAACTTTGCTAAAAAATACCATTTTCCCAGTTCCTCCAACTTTATGGTCAGTCCACAGAAGTAACACTCTTCACCTTCCGAGAACAATACAGACGATGCAAAAAGAGCAATGTGCAATGAATCATGCCGTTGAATTGGCAAGGGCTGGCATTGTAAGGACTCCTGACGAGAGAACTAAGACCAAGCAAGAGAGTAAAGCGCAAAATCCACGCGATTTAAACAAATTGTGAAAATCGATCGAAAATGAATAGGGGAGATAAGCCTAAATCGGGTACCCCGCCTAAATCGGGTATGCTTGTTTGTGTCGTGTTACGTCTATTAGTGAGAATGTACGAGTGCAGCGAGGTGGCGTGACAGTCGGCCAATCACAGGCAGTCGGCTCTCCGCTGTGACGCAAGCGCTTGCAAGGTAAGATTGAAAACAATATTTTTGATGGTTTTACTAAAAAAAAAATACTTTTGGTAACAGTGAATACTCAAATATTGTATGGATTATGTTTACTTAAGTTTTGTGTTGTGATTTTGTAAGGAATTATGCATCTAAATTAAAAAAACTTGTGGCATTCCTGCATTTGGTTTTGAGGTTATGGCGGTTAAAAATAAAAACATGCGTTTGGGCATAACGGGTAGGGGTAAAACGGGTATTTTATTTTATTTTATTTTTATTTATTCGGAAAACAAACAGTGATATGTTACAGAGTTACTTATAAATGTATATAGCTTAGCACCATTTAAAAGTTTTCACATATAGAAACTCAATGGTTACTTATCTGTTACATTACAAAATTTAGGTACCATAAATCTTTTTACATGTTTATATATAGCATAGTTTATAATAATAGAATTAGTCAAAACATTCAATAGTGTCAAAACAGTAAACAATCAACACTAATTTGTTATAATTAGAAGTAAACAAAAAATAAACATAATAAACAATAAACCAGTCAGTTAGGGAACCGCATCAAACCAATTCTTCGAAATAGTTTTGTTAAAGGAATGTGTAGAAGTGTTGAATAAGTCTAGATTGGGAAAATCATGCAGTTTATTAAAACTATTAAGTGATCTAATGAGAAAAGAGTTTGATCTTTATTTAGTATAGGTGTGAGGAACTTGAAGTGGGATTGGTTGTCTCTGTGTTCTTGTAGGAACTCTTAGACCTATCTTAGAGAGAAGGTATGGAGAGTCCACTTTTGATTGGGCTATTTTTGATAATAGTGTTATGTCTGCAATATTTCGTCTAACATGGAGAGGCAGTATATGGTGTCTCCTGCATCTCGCTTCATAATTATCATCGTAACTTTTGCATTTAAATTGTAGGTATCTCATAAATTTACGTTGAACAGTTTCTATCCTATCGATGTAAACTTCATATTGAGGGTCCCAAATTTGTGAACAATACTCGAGGTTGCTTCGCACGTAAGAGCAAAAAAGAATTTTTAATAATTTTACACTATTAAACTGTGAGCATGACCTTTTAATGAACCCCATAGACATGTTGGCTTTAGTAACGATTTTATCGATATGTTTCTCATAAGTTAACTTTGAGTCTTGAGTTATGCCTAAGTCACGTGTTTCGGCCAATATTTCTAGCTCTTGTCCTTTTACCTTATATTTAAATTCTGTTATTACTGTTTTACGTGTAAAGATTACAGAGTGACATTTTGAAACATTCAGATCCAACTTGTTTAGGTGACAATATTCTTCGAACCTATTTAAGTCCTCCTGTAAGAGATGGCAATCATTCATGTAATGGATTTGTTTAAAAATCTTCATGTCATCTGCATATAGAAGAAATTTACTATGTACAAAACACGAACTTATGTCATTAATGCATATGTTGAATAATAGTGGGCCTAATAGAGAGCCTTGAGGTACCCCGGAGGGTACGTCATTCCACGTAGAGGAGTATCCATTAAGAACAACTGCTTGAGATCTGTTTACAATGTAAGAGGAAAACCACCTATATAAATTGCCATGGATACCAGCATAATAAAGTTTTTGTAATAGTATAGTATGGTCTATGCGATCAAAACATTTGCTGTAATCAGTAAAAATACAATCGACTTGCCCACCCGAATCCATACATTCGGTTGTATAATCGTTGAACAATAACAAGTTAGAAGTTGTAGAACGATTTCTCAGAAATCCATGTTGCTCAGAAATAAAGGTAGCGGAAAAAGCATTATATACTTGAGTATAGACTATTCGCTCGAATACTTTAGCAAAGATGCATATCTTCGAGATTGGTCTATAATTATGTATGTCATTTCTATTACCACTTTTATATATAGGAGTTATAAAGGCAGACTTCCAAATTTTGGGAAATATACCGTCTTGTAAAGATCGTTTAAATCAAATCAAATCAAATCAAATCAAATCATTTATTTGCAGAGTACAGGTAATGCAAATGTGGTCATAGTAATATTATTGTTCGCCATACTCAACCCTGATAGGGTATGCAAATTAAAAGTACACAAATTTATCCAACATGTCAATATTTGTTTATACAATCACAATTAACAAAAAATATACATTATAGTGCCCAAATGTTATTTAAACCATACTTCATACAAGAAATGAAACTATTAGAAATACATTTTTGTCATGTCCCATTACAAAAAAATAATGTCATAATATTAAATTTTTATTAATTTACATTTATGTGAAGACTACTTTATCATTCAAATATTCCTGAATAGTGTAGTATGACTTCTCTATCAAAAATCTTTTCAACTTACTTTTGAACATAAAAATTGAGCTCGATTCTTTAATTATTTGTGGTAATTTGTTATAAATTTGAATTCCCATTCCAAAAATACTGTTTCTAAAGCGTGTGGTCCTGGATTTTTCTGAACAAAGTTTAGTCTTATATCTAACGCTCCTAAACGTCTTATAGTTATTTAAGTCAGTCCGAACCATGAGTGATGCCTCGTATATATACAAGGAAGGTAATGTTAAAATTTTAAGAGTCTTAAAATAAGGTACACAAGAATCAGTCTTGTGTAGCCCACATATAGATCTAATGCACTTTTTTTGTGCCTTGAAGACCATTTCCTTGTCTGCAGAATTGGCCCAGAATAAAACACCATATCTTAAGGTGGATCCGACGTAAGCGTGGTACGCCGTCAATAAAGTATTTTTATTTACTGTTTTTCTGAGCATGTATAGTGCATATGAGTATTTATTTAATTTAATACAAACATCTTCGATATGTGTTCTCCAAGTCAAGTTCGAGTCAATATTAATGCCTAGAAATTTTGTGCTAGTCGTCTCTGTGATAATTTTACCATCATATTGTACTTTTATTGGTTTTGGTTTTGAATTTTTGTATGTAAAAGTCATGTACACCGTCTTTTCTAGATTAATTTTAAGGTTATTTTTATTTAACCAATGTACTAAGCCGGTGAGAGATTTGTTGATTTCAAGTTCATGACTATCATCGTTGTTTGTAAAAAGTGCCGTGCTATCGTCCGCAAATAATACCATAGGGTGTGCTATGGCATTAGGAAAGTCATTAATGTAAACCAAGAATAAAAATGGACCCAATATACTTCCTTGGGGCACTCCATATGTAACCGTTCTAGGGTCTGAATGATATTTAGTTTCTGTTTTAGTTTTAGGACAGATTTTTGTGATCTCTGTTAATTGCTGTCTATTACTAAGATAAGATTTCAAAATATCTAAAGCTTTGCCTCGAACTCCATAGGTTTCTAGTTTTTGTAGGAGCATATTGGGACTTACATGATCGAATGCTTTTGTCATATCCATATATAATGCTGTTACTTGCTTCTTTTTTTCAAGTCCCATGAAGACAGTTTGTAGAAACTGGATGATGGCCATGTTAATGGACTTCCCTTTCCGAAATCCAAGCTGGTTTTCAACAAAAATTTCATTTTTTTCAAAGTATTTATTTAGGTTGTTGTACAGAACCTTCTCAAATACTTTACCTAAAATGGGTATAAGAGCTATAGGTCTGTATGATTGAACATTTTGTTTGTCAAGTTTCTTAAAGATTGGTGTGACAACAGATATTTTTAATTTACTAGGACTACTTAACTACTTAAACAATATTGTAAGAGGTTTCGTCAGTGAATTAGAACATCTTAGGATAAAAAGTGGTGTTATCTTATCTGGTCCGGCCCCTTTTGTTAAATCTAAAGATTTGAGTAATTTGTATAAATTTTCTGGAATTATATCAATATCACTTAAGGTATTAATATAATTTGAGCATGATTCACGTGGTACCTGCTGAACGTCTTGATTAATGGTTGAGCTAAGATAAGTTGACTGAAAATAGGTTGAGAAGAGAAGACAGATATCTTCGCCTGAATCTGCAGATTTTCCTTCGTATTTGAAAGAAGATGGTATAACGTTGGCATTCTTATTATTAGATTTTATATATGACCAAAATAGTCTAGGGTTTTGTATAATTAAATCTTCGCATTTGATAAAGTAATTTTTATAACATTTAGCTTCTAATATTATACTTCTTTTACGAAGTAAAGAAAAAGTATCATAATCTGCTTTATTGCCATATATAATATATTTTTTATGAAACTTATACTTAATCGGGGGCAAATCGGGTACATACAGCCTTTGGATAAGTGTGTTTACGGACCACTTAAAAATTATTTCGAACAAGCTGTTTCGGTATTTCAGCGTACCCACGTCGGGCGCATTATTTCACAGTATGACGTGGCCAGATTGTTTGGTGAAGCCTACATGAAAGCGGCCAGTGCCCATAACGCAATAAAAGGGTTTTCATCTACTGGCATTTGGCCAACCAATCGGAACGTATTTGACGAAAGTGATTATATGCCATCTACTTTGACTGACAGGCCGGAGCTAGTTACTGGAAATGAGGAGTCGGCAAATATTCAACCCGCTGTGTTGAATATCGAGATACCTACTAACGATAACACCGATATTACAGAAACACCGACTATTTTAAGCGAAACAGCAGAAGTGACAGCAGGACAAACTGAAGAAACAGCATCTGAGATGCAGTCCAACAATTCTCCGCCACTAGTAGCTGACACAGACTTGGAGTTACAGGTTACTGAAGTCAAAGGCCCACAACTCCGGAAATGCAGCCGTCACCACCAATAAAACAGCATAAAACTCCAATACACATCAGACCACTCCCGCAAATCACACCGAATATTCCCTCAAATCACACCGAATATAACTACACGAAAACGTAAGGCACAAAAGGCTGAAATACTAACAAGCACACCAGTAAAAGAGGAACTAAGGGAAAAAGAAAACAAAAAGAAGAAACCTACTAACACTAAACTTAAGGCAGTGAAGAAAAAATTAAAGGAACCCAGCACTAATAAGAAGGAAGTAATAGCTTGTTGTAGTAATACCAACAAGAGACAGGTAAGATCCAAACGTGGTCCAAAAAACAGTCAGAATGACAAAACTGAATACGCTTGCTTAGTCTGTGCTGAACTATATACTGAACCACCTCTAGAAGATTGGATCAGGTGTGACGATTGTGACATGTCGGCTCACCAAGCGTGCATTCTGAAAGAGGAAATTATTACTGTGATGCCTGCCAAGAGTAATTTAGTTTTTATTTAATTCTTATTTACTAGTTTTTATTTAGTTGTTTTGTTCCACCGATGATTTATAATTTAAACAAGATTAAAGATTGAATACGGGTCTAATTAAACATTTAGGAAGTTTTAATGAGCAAATATAAGTGATCTCATGTTAAAGTATTTTGTAAAACTATAAAAATAACACTAGGTACTCTAGTTTATTTTTAAATTCTTCTTAGTAGCTGTTTTGCCAAAGATGATTTATAGTTTAAACAAGATAAGATTGAATATGAGTCTGATTAATAATTTAAGACGCTTAAATGAAAATATAAGTGATTTTATGTTAATAAACATTGTAAAACTATAAAAATAAGTTGATTGTTCTCATTATATAGCCTTTACCCGTTATGCCCTGATGAGGTACCTGATTTAGGCCCCCTATAAGGGCAAAACGGGTATTTGGAAGGGTCTCCTAATTTCTGTTTTTCTAAGATTGTTGAAGAGAATGGTTATGTTTGTTATTTTTTTTATATACTATATTAAATAAACATTTCCTTTAGTAAAACTATTTGGTACATTTTACGTTTCTAAGTATTTTTTATTTCACATGTCCCTTAGCGTACCCGTTTTAGGCTTACCTCCCCTACCTTGGAATATCTGCGAGCGATTCCAAACCATGTAAAACTTTGAATGGTTATTTACTAACACGTGTTTTTCCTTTTAATGTTAGCAGTTCAGACTGAAAGGTTCAAATGCAGATTATCTTCTCAAATTTTACTGTATATTGATGGACAAAAAACACCCAAATTGAACGGCTCGCTGCTCATGGAATAGCTTGATGACGGTTAGCAGGTGGTAGGAACGTCACGTCCAAATCGCGAAGTCTCTCTCAGAAGAATCAAGAATCTGCTATTGTACCCGGTAAATAGCAATGGGCTCAACACTCAAATATAAAAATTTAAATAAAAACGTCATATGAAACGTGGGTATGTATACCTACATGTGTCTACTTTTTCGAGGATATGAAATGATATATATATATATATATATTATTTTATGGGAAACAAGCCTTGGTGGCCAAGGTTAAAGCGTCCGGTGCGCAGAACCGGAAAGCGAAGGTTCGATCCCTGCACGAGGTGTAAATTATACGTTTCATAAATTATAAAAAGTATGTATGGTTCAAAATATTCAAGTCACAACTTTTTTCATAAAACCTACCTATTGCTCTACAGTACATACCACGATCAAAAACCTACTCTCAGCATAATTATAGCTCATATAGCTCATTCTAGCATGGGATGGATCGAATGTTTTAAAGTGAAATCAACCATCGATGTAATGTGTATAGTTCAATGAAAGCCTAGTTTAAAGAAATCGGTGAGCCGTCACAGTTAAATAGTGATACGGCGGTAACCTTCGAAGCACCGTAGTGAACCTTGGTAAAACAATTACAATATATAAATTGAGCTAGTTTATTAAGTAAAGTATTTATCTCCGTCTAACTAAAAATATTACACAAGGTTTTAAAAATACCTGGATTTATTCTCTAAATACCAACACGTTCAGTGATGATCAGGTTTTATCGTCATTTGTCATAGATAGGTCTGATCCATCTGAAGTCAAACAAGTTAAAACAGGAAATGTAAAACATCATACATAGCGTAAATAATAATGATTTGAGGGCGATCTCATCGTCCGCTGGTACTTTCACCAGTACCTAGTATTTTGCGAATTGAATATCACGATTTGTTCTTTCCAACATCTGTATAATACTATCTATACCTAGTGCTTGCTAACAACAAACAAAGACACCATATCAGACAGAGAACAGATCAGACCATTTTCAAAAGCATTTCCACTGGAACAAAATCGGGAGAGTCGTAACTTAATGTGAACCATAATCACAGATACGCCAGAGAAAACAAAAATAAAAGAGAAAGAGTCAAAGTAGAAGAAAAAGTTGTGCGTACATAATGACCACTAAAATGTCTATTGAAGTCCTTCGAGAGAAGCCTAAAACAAGTAAAGATAATTTATGTAAAGATGGTACTAGTGATAGCAGTTTAAACGTATCAATACGAGCTAATAACGATTCTACGGACATCGAATCAGGCAATGAAACATTGTCGAAAATTTTTAATAGAAAAGGTATAATAACTTAAAATTCTTAAATAAACTTAAACAAAGTGAAGAAAAATATGTGTTTCAACGGACGTTACAACCATAGCATAGATGAGTGGTACTAATGTAAACTATGCTATGGTGGGGTCTTGTGGCATTAAAGGAGCATTGAATTATTTTTGTCATAACTGTTATTAAGTCAACAGAATATAGAATAAAAGTTACTACTTTAGATTTCCATACGTAGGCAGTAATTTAATATTGGATCAATTTGAATATTTTATATGTTTATTCCTAAAATAGTTGTCCTCGACGCAGATGTCGGGCAGTCGCGAGAGCGACACAGTTATTATCGTCATTTGTCATAGATAGGTCTGACGTATTGTATGCCACGGTACTTAAGACGATGATGATGCGATCACAGACGACGAAGTAGGCCAAACATCTTCAGCAGGGCACGCTAGGACCTCATCACCCAGCACCAACAGCTCTGGGCTTGCTCCGCTGCTTAAAAATATTGTTGTTGTTCGCTGGATACTATACACCATGGTAACAGTGGCTTCCACTGACTACAAGATAAACCCTACAGAATTTGTTAATAGCTACTCAAAAATAAGGTATAAACCTCTCGCCCTCCCTTTATTGGTGTTTATAACAAGCACATGGGCCGAACCAATATTATGGATGCAAATATAAACAATTACCGCATTGAGATTTTGAGATAAGGGGTAAAAAGTGTTGCCGTTTTAGCGCTTTTGTCGCTAGATCTAGATGATTTTCAATGGGTTTAGCACTTAACTAAATTAATCAAGCGCCAACAAAATATGAAGCGACTTGTAGCGGATTTTTTCATACTATAGTGTCAAACCAAAAATTCTTCGTGTAATGGAACGTAAAACACTAACTGAATTCCAACATCACAAACGGAACATATTTACCACGTTCCTATCTTTCTCTAACATCATAGTTTGAAATAAATTGAAAATGATGTATCTCTTTTTAACTCATGATGCTGCATAGTTTCTGTCCCTCGCACCCTTTATAGTGATTGTAAAGGACAACTCTATGGGGATTCCCCAACTTAGTTTTTGCAGTAGGCAGATAGTTTAGTTATAACAGAGAGTATAGAATCCGTTAAATCGCATTGTTTTAGTTATCAACGTTTCAATGTATCATATATCAACATCATAGTTTCAATGTATCTCTTTTTAACACATGATGCTGCATACTTTCTGTCCCTCTCACCTGTAACGTGATAAGCGGTGTAGTATAAATAAAAAAACACGTTAAGTAATTTGCAAAGCAATAAAAATAATTCCACCTTGACCACCTCACAAAGTAGATCTTACGGGAAAGTGGGTCAACTGGGAAAACGTTCCCATCAGCCGGAGCCCGCCAAGAGGATTCTAAAAGTTGCTTTGCAAATGGTCATAGGACCTTTGGATCAAAAGTTATATACTATATTACCTGGATAACAATCAGTCAACAAAACAACAAACCTTTGTTTCAAGGACCGTTCATATTATTATTTCTGAAATTGTTTTATGAGGACAAAATGAAAGAATTAAATTTGAATCTAGAAGTATGTTTTTAATAAAAAAGAAAGGTAACAATATTTCCATGCAGTAATACTAATTTGCCAGTGCGTATCTTACACCGGAGTAAATAATCCTAACCGAAGTGGAATGTGAAGTGTGTATGTGTGTTATATAACTATAATGTCTAAGATGCTATAAACTAGTTATTCTAAACACAGTTATAACAATTTATAAATGCATATTTTAATATATAAGAGTAGCTATCCTCAATGAAGTGACACCAATTTATAAGAGTCTACTTCTTGAAAAGTATTTCCAATTTAATACCCTTTTTACTAGTAAATTGAACATTCTCAAAGACAAGGTGAAATAACAGTTGGTTGAATAAACAAACTAATTAACTGGATTAAATTCCTTTGAGCAAATTATATTAAATAACAAATTTCCTAAGGTTTATGAAGGTACATTGTTGGCCAGACAATGTCCTTGTGCATCAAAATACTAAACAATTTCCCTAAATAGATATTATAATAAACTTGACGACGAGCATCTCATTCCATGAACTGGATCTCGCGATATTTGCACACTGACGCTGGTTATGCAGTATAGCGTCCCAATGTGGAGCTGTTCACTTTTGCCGTGATGAAATGTTGAGGGTCGTGAAGAGGAGGGACACCTTCCAAATGTTGAGTGCGAAATAAAATTACATGTTAAACATACTTGCACAATGTGGCGGGATGAACCGCGCCGTCGTAAAACTATTTTTCCTTATATTCCCGCGAGGCAAGCTCAGGTACCGTGTAAGTGGGGTTCTGGGTCGTTCGTAAAGCTGGGGCTGGCAGTCCCAAGAATGCGGGGTAGCAAAATCCCGCTGTGGAAAAATATCACAGCGTTAGTATATCAAACGTGGTCGAGTCGCATGACGCCACTCGAAGAAAAAGAATCTTTCGCAACTAAAAGAATCTGAACACCGTTGAAATTTAGATCAGTTTTATCTCACCTTTTCTTGCGGGTTTTATAATTCGTCAGCGGGACTCGCCGGTGCCGATGATTAAAATCACCTTCGTGATCAGCAAGAAGACCAAGCTCCTTCATCATCTCGGCCATCTTTAATTCTCACTATTTTCGCCTAGTCAGACTCAAGCGCATGAACCAATCCGGGAAGACCTCTCAGCCGACCGTTCCATCTCACGCAGACCCCCTTGCAGCGTCATGACACAACCGTAGTTTTTTGTAAAAATATATTTTCCTGAATTGTAGATTAGGCTTACATAAAGTTGCTTTTGTGCCATCTAACAATCTTTATTTGTCTAACTATGTAGAAATCTTAATTTCACATATATTAAAATGAAACCTTGTTTGCGTAAAGAACGCGCTACGTTCCGTTCTACATATTGGAACTTTTCATAAACATTTTTGAACGTGCTCCGCAACGATTCAACCAATCACAGCGCAATTGGCTGACATTGATAACTCTTACTTCATGTCGTTTTACTAAAACGTCATTGTCATTATAATGTTTGCAAAATGCCGAATATTTGTTTTTAGGAAACAAAGTATGAATTACAAAAAAAAGATAGTTATAACCTCATATTGAGTGTTGTTTATATCGTAAATATGAGTGAAAACAAGCTCCCACAGTGCTAGCTAAGTATATGTAGCTAGGTAGTGCACACATCCTCAGAATGACGGAAATTTGTTTGTTTACTAATGTAAATTCCTTCGTTCATTTGTCTCAGTGGTAAGTTTTATTACAGTTGTTTTGCAATACAAACAATAAAAACTGTAGCAACGCTACACACCCTTTATAGTGATTGTAAAGGACAACTCCATGGGGATTCCCCAACTTAGTTTTTGCAGTAGGCAGATAGTTTAGTTATAACAGAAAGTATTGAATCCGTTAAATCGCATTGTTTTAGTTATCAACGTTCACGTCAAACATATCGACACGAGTGGGAGAATAATGACGAGTTTAGACGTTGCACAGAATGGTAAAGACCAAAAACCTGGCCATAAATCAAATATCTCAAAATCTCTACTAGATTTCATACTTACTCCCATAAAAGGTAGATAATCAACGCGTCACTAGGCAAAATTTCTACCTGCTTGCGAGTCGCCGTCTTCGCAAAACGGCCAGTCAGAACCTAGCGCTTGTTGACAACACCCGTCTCTGTTTGCAGGAACTCTAAAAATTATTATTTCTGTGCCTTCATTTATGTGCAAAGTGATTCAACATACAAAAAGTAGGATGGAATCTACCAATCAAGGTATGTACTACATTCTATTACCTATTTTATTTATTAATTGATGTCCTTCTGCGCAGTATATCAACATGCCTAAAAATATTATTTTATTTCTTTGGTTTTTGTTAAAATTTGTATTATTAAACATGTGCAACTCATCGCAACTGCAACATAGTATTTTTTAATAAACTAGAGGATATGTGCGATGATGTGACTCTATGACCGCAGTTTTTTTGTAGTTTTTTTTCTAACGAATAATTTTATTGTTTCAGACTCTCTACATTTTATCATATCTATGACGAGGAAAGAGCTTCATGAATTAGTTAGACCAAGTCCGCAGCGATTGCTTGACGGAAAGCTCCAAGATTTGGACAAGAGCAATCCGTACCCTAGCAACAAAATTCGCAAGGCAGCTGCTATTGGTAGTAAAACTACTAATACTAAGAAGCATACGACAGAAGATGTACCTATAATTTTCATGAAAGTCAATACGAAGTGAAAGACCAGACGAATAAAGACGTATACCTTTGTTATACGTATGTCCAGAGGGTATAACAAGATTGTTATCCACCGAAAAACGTGAATGAGACGGTTGCAGAAGTGATACTACAAGATCTACTTGATCACTCAGCTTCGCGGCTATGCAAATAGTCCTTGAACCACTAGTGCCAAATGCTGAGTTTGTACTAATTTATAAATGGGGATGCGATAGGTCTACCCAAAATCAATACAAGCAAAAATTCGAGGAAGATGGCAATAGTGACGCAAACATATTTATGAGTTGTATGGTACCACTTCGGCTCACATACGGTACTTATGTCATATGGCAGAATCCCCAACCGTCCTCACCAAGATTCTGCCGGCCCATTATGTTTCGGTATTTAAAAGACGACAAGGACGTCACTAACGAAGAAATCGATCATATTGAGAACCAAATAAAATCTTTTCTGTCTACAGTTATTGATACAAATATTAAAATTAAACACATGTTATTCCCGACAATGATCGACGGAAAGCTGTGTAACGTGGCCACTAACACGAGTTCAACATTGGGCTGCTATATATGTGGCAAAACTTCTAAAGGTTTCAACGATTTGGAAACATCTCAACAACCTGAATACCCAGAGACTTTTAAATTAGGATTACCCATTTTACACGCGCGAATCCGTTTTTTCGAATTTTTGTTACATGTGTCTTATAAAATAAGAGCGGGTGTGAATAAGGTATAGATATCTGGAAAAGAAGATAAAGATAAAATCCAAACAGCAAAGTTAACAATACAAAAAGAATTCCGGGAAAAATGTGATTACACGTGGGCATTCCCAAGGCTGGGTACGGAAATGACGAGATTACCCCTCGCAAAGATTTAAAATAGATTTAGAAAAATGTTCTGCTTACACTATGGAGCGCATTACTACGTGAACTTGTATAGCTGGCAACCAATGAGCCTTATTGTACATAAAATATTGGTACACTCTTCAAGTGTAATATCTCACGCGCTTCTGCCTATTGGTCATTTGTCAGAAGAGGCTGCGGAGGCCCGTAACAAGCTTTTTTGACAATGTAGGGAAAGCTTCGCTAGGAAGTTTTCTAGAAAAGCTTGCAATGAAGATGTGCTGTACCATCTTCTTCTGACATCAGACCCTTTCATAAGTAGCCAACTAAGTGAGAAAAAGAGGGCCAAAAATAAACAGGCTTTCTCTAAAGATACTGCAGCTTTCTTATACCTGAAGATGTGACAATAGGTTTTTGTTAGTGCGCGAGTCTAACTCACTCTTGGCTGGTGTTTTTTTTAAAATTTATTATGTAAAAGATATAATTTTACTGTATTTCAACGTGTATTTTTGTTAACATAATACACTTTTTTCCTCATATATTTTTATTTTTTTCCTTTTCCAAAAATATCTTAGTTTTTTTTTTATTATGAAAAGTATAATTTCTCGTCATAGACCACTTACTCGATAAAAAAAAACAACAATATATTTCTGGCCAGGTTTTTGGACCTTTTACCAGTCTGTGCGTTGGTTAAAACCGGTAGCATAATAGGTAAATAAATATGTAGAATAATATCTCAATACAAAACAATAAAATCCACCGATGATGAGCATGAGTCTAGCAAAAATTGTAAGCTCGCGTTGTACAAAGCTGACCACTCATCAGCACCTCATATTGATCATCTGACAGACCTTTGTAATGGGTAATATTTGATGATTCAAAGTGTGTGGAGATAAAAATGCACCGCACAAAGTGTACTCAAGTTATTAACCAATTGTAGGCACCGCACTTTAAAGAGACTTTCCTACAAGATATTGGATCTCAAAAATACGGCACAATATTGGATGAATCAACGGACGCAAGTGTTTTCAAATTCATTGAAATTATCATTAGGTATTTTAGCTTTAGTTTAAAATCTATAGGTCGTATATTCTGGCACTGAAACCTATAGATCGGGCTGATGCAAGAGGTATCGTATCATCCCTAGTTAAGTGTCTGGAATCAAATAATTTACCTACACAAAATATTATTGGACTGGGTACAGACAACGCTTCCGTAATGACAGGACGATACAACAGCGTACAGTTCATTCACAATTGTTTTACCTCTTACAGATATTTTCTGAGTGTTGGTATAACTTTCGAGTCGTCTTGAAGAGCTTCTAGCGTTTTTCTTTAACAGTTGTGATTTTTCATGTGATATAATGCCAAAAAGCATTCAAAGTAGCGGAAAAAAGATTGTATTAGCAGTGGGTGATTTTTGTGAAAGGGAAAAAGATAACGATGCTCCTTTAATTCTATTTGGCAATGTTCGTCAACAAGTATGCGCCATTACAGGTATGTAGAAAAGGGTTACCCGTCCTTAACATTTTACCCACTTAAACTGGGAACTAGAATGTTACGGTATGAAATTCTATTTAGAACAAATATTATCATTGTCAAGGTATTTGTGTGAAATTTCACGAGAGCAATGATTATTCTGTGAAGTTTTATTAGTGTTATTATTTAAGATCATATGTTTTTTTTTGTAGTCTGTTGCTACTTATTTAGGTATAGTTAATTTTGATAGATATATATTTAGGCTATCAATTAAAGTTGTCTGTTATTTCAGGCATATCTGAAAAACGTCAGCACCATTACCAAAGAAAGTGAAGTAGCTGCTGCCATCTCAAAAAATTTCCACGCCAAGAAAGAAACGAATGCAGGAAAAAAATGGATTATTTTGATTTGTGTGCAATTCGAAATAAAATACATCAAATGTATACCGTCAGAAAGAAAGTACCGACTTAGGGAAAACACTTAGCAGATTGACATAAATTTTCGTGGAGGGCGTACTACATTGTGGAAAACTATCCGACAAATAGGATTCCGTTGTAAAAAATGTGGGTCAAAAAGGAAGCTACTGATGGAAAGGCCTGATATAGTGGCCTGGACATACAGGTAACTAACTGTTTTGAATAACAATCGCGATGAAGGTTGTGTTCCTAGACGAGACTTATATTACCGCGTCCTACACAGTTAATAAATGCTGGCAAATAGAAAATGAAAAAGGTGTTGTCCTCAAAACCCATTCTGCTGGTGCACGATGGATAATTGTTCATACGGGTGGTGAAATGGGTTTTATACCTAATACTCTGTTAATATTTAAATCGCAGTCGAAATCAGGTGACTGCCATGATGACATGAATAATACAAATTTCATGAAATGGCTTCAGGAAAAACTTTTTTTTTAAAGAGAGTACATTGTGCCTAATTTCACCTTAATTCGTTGTGTTTGTCACTCCTTACAACTGGCGATTAGCCATGCCGCTGAAAATACCTTGCCGGGTATTATAGAATTTGTAATACGTGAACATACAATTGGTTTCTAAATTCACCCAAACGCCGTTACGAGTACAAAGCCATATTTCATACAATTAACTGCGGGGTTGTCCCTCTAAAAATATTGAAAGTGTGCGACACACGTTGGCTAAGTATTGAGGCAGCTGTAGTCCGAATCTTAAGACAGTGGGAAGAACTGAAACTTCACTTCTCGATAGAAAAAGAAAAGTGCTTCACAACAGATCTATTTTGGGAGATGTATTATGATGAGTCTAATCGTTTATACATCTACTTTTTAAAAAGCGTACTAAATGATTTTCAAATAGGGATCAGTATTTGAAGGAGGAAATGTAGATCCAGTAAAATTATTAGGTGGCAACAATGGCTTAGATAGTCTGAGATAATTGTCAAATCGGGCAAGAATGTAAGTCACAAAAAAGATTACAGAAGGTACAGTTGCAGAATTGACAGAAAATTTTAGAAAGGCAGTGGTTACATTGAAGTACCATATGTATAATATTTAAATGCAATACAGGAGTTTATGGGCTGCAATAGATAACTTATAAAGTGACGAAGCTGGTTACATTTTATAAGTGTTACATGAGTGTTACAGTTATCAACATTTATTCTGCTCATAATCAGCATTCAGCTGAATCAACATTTATTCTGCTCATAAACATTTGAGGATTATTGATTTGAACATCGAACTGCTTTAAAGCAGGTCATGGCAAAGGCGCGGCTGATGGTGTTGGTGGCTTCCTCAAACGTACAGTTGACAAAAAATTGGCTACGGGACATTCCCTACGCAAAAGCTTTATTTCAGATTCTTACACTCCAGCAATATTCAGCTTTATTTTGTGGCCTATATTCACAATATCGAACCGACTGTAAGATTTTATGCCTCTGCGTTGTACTATACAGGTCTATCAAGATTATCTGAAACTCCTGGTTAATTGAAGTGCCGTGAGCTTAGTTGCTTCTGTGAACGAGGATTTTGCTCTTGCTTGTAACCGAAAAACTATCAGCTTATTCCTATTTCTGCCGCCAATTGCCAGAAAGGATTAATTTGGGTAACATATTCCACCGTACTCCTGAAAGGAATAATATGGAAGTCATGAACGAGGAGGAAATATAAACTAATATATTCAACATAGTGGGTAACACCAAAAAGACTTACTTCAAAATGGTTTATTCTGCTTCGAGCACATATGATAATGAGCCTCTTTTAGAAAGTATGCCTAATAAAGAGCAAGAAGCCTCGGCTTCTAGCAGATATGAAAAAGACCTGATTGACAACGAAAATGTACATGCATCGAAAATATCCTTTGACGTTTACGCCATCAAGGTGCCGTCGATGAAAGGGAGAAATTAAGATAATGTTTTTTTTAATCAATCGATGAGTCTAGGGGAAGGTCTATCTAAAAGCTATCTAAATGTCTAGCTAAAGGCTATCGAAAAGATTTTTCTTACGAACCATGTGAAAGTATTTTGGAGATAGTTCCGAAACCTTAACTAATTAAGAAGGGTAAACGAATGTTCTGCGAATTCAATGTGCCATTAACCATCATTGAAAATTTTTTTTTTTAAAATAGACTGCATTATTTTGAGATAATTTTAGTTAGATTTCAAAATGTTAATTTTTATAGTTTTTGTTAGATTTCAATCGCTTTATGTTTGTTTTATTAGGTTAACTTGAAGAAAGCACTCAAATGCTGTGACAATGTGAATTAACACTTTGACAGCCAAGCATTTTATTTATTTCCAATCTCTGACAGCCGATCACGTCCCCTGTCCGTGGCAGTTTTTTTTGTTAGAGACGCTGATCACGGACTGCTTACGTGTGTGAATTTCAATACTGTTTACTTTAAAACAACAGCCTATACAGCGTGATCCGCGTCATGTCAATGCTTAGATGAAACTTTAGGCTACACACACAAACGCAATTCAAATACTTGCAGTGTGTGGGGTGCGGGAAACAAAGGATCGCACGAGCCGGGTCGACTCTCGCGCGCCAGTTGCCCCGGCGTAGCTAAGTGATCGAGACGTGTAAAACAATGAAATGGTGGAAGATGTTTTTCAATCTGGTTGCGAGGGCTTTAGTCAAGTCTTTCGTAGATTACGAACTTAACAAAAGTAGGAACAACACGCGTCATAAATTGCGATTCTCGCAGTTTTTGATGACTTGTGGTGAAGAACTGGTGCAGCATGCATCCTTCGATGATGCAGCCATCTCGTGGTCCACATCATACTGGTATGACGTCCAAATTAACAGGGAGACACTTCATGGAAAGGATACCAGCGACAGGATCGAAAACGAAAGTGGCAAGACTTTGCAAAGTCTGCGCTGATACTACCAAGAAGGCAACGGGTAAGCAAGGCATCGATATTTTTTGCCCAGATTGCAATGTTGTTGCAAACCCTTGTTTTATGACCCGTGCTTCAAAAAAATACCACACCAGGAAACACTACACGGCATAAAATTTTAAAAATGTAGATGTAAGAGTTTTTTTTTTGTAAACCTAAGTCGATTTTATAATAAAAAAAACAATTATACATGTTTTTCTTATTTTATATAATGATATAAGATACCTTCAATACAATGAAAATAAAATCATGGCCGTAATTATTATAGTCTTTTTTCTATAAAAGTAACAAAATGGTCAAAAAGTGCCGGCGCGCCCAGAATGGTAAGCTAATTATGTATGCGGCTAATTAGGATAAAATAAGCGTCACCTGCGTAGTATTTGATCCACTGTCAGTGTTAAAATACCACTATGTTACTTCTTTTACCACTGTTACATTGTTTGGTGTCCCTCGTTTCCAGATAACATTAAGAGCCATAAAGAATATGAATATTGTAAAAGAAACTTTATTCAACAATATCATAATTTTTTTTATCTTATTTGAAGCTACTATACCTAAAATTATTAATAAATATCAATGATTTTCAAAAAGTTTTTTGTTTGGTAACACAGTGGTTACCTAAATAACAAAATGCATTGTTAGACTGAAGCTATTTGTGATTTAATATAATACGATTATCCTACAGCTTCGTTAGTTTATATGTGATATGTTTTCAAACGGAACTTAATATTTCTAACAATAAAATTTAATTTTATAAAAGAATAACGCAGTTGTTGTTTTTTCCTCACCATTCCTTGAATAAACATGAACAAATATAAGAAGTACCAAGAAAATATCGCTGAAGATGTCTTTAGTGTTCACTATAGATAACAATGCACAGACTCGTAGGTCGACATAAAAGCAAAAAATGACTTACTTAATTTTCGTAATAAAATCTGCTAATATTGTCCAAATTGATCGTTAAATAAAATAATGGCCCATATACCTGATGAGAGGACACTTCTAACCATGCAACAGAGCATTTGGAGTGTTACAAAGATCACTTCGCAGGAGAGAAGGACTGTACAAACCTCCTTGATCAGCCAGCTGATCAAACTCATAGTCCAATCAAGCGCAGTGTCAGACTTTTTCACTGTCTACATGATGACTGAAGAAATTTAGAATTTCAAGCAATGATGGACCGCTATTATGAGAAGACTGCGAATTCTTTAGAAACAAAAGACAGAACAGTCCCAAGATCTCAAAAAGTGGACTTATCCTTCACCAAATTCCATAATTTCTATTTTTCAATGGCTGATACCTATAAAATACAGTGAATGTATTAATGGATTAAAGAAACACACAGTTTTGCAGATCAATAAGGCTGGAGTGTTACCCTTCCCAGAATAATCTGTTTATTCAGGACAAATACCCATAAAAAAAAACTGATCTGAAAAAAAAAACGAATATGCCCCAGAAGAAAATTTCAGAATTAAGTGACTTTAGACTAGAAACTGATTTTATATTCGAATAAACTTTGTAAAAACCCACCAAAATTATTATTTTTAAAAGACAATATGATATCAATAAGACCTGTTATAATTTTTTATTTTGTATATACCAGTTTGTATTTATATTGCCCATGATTTCCATTTAGGATAGGTGTGTATCTTTATACTGTTATTCGTGAATTCTCCTGTTTTATATCCATGGCGTGCCCAGTTAGCACCTTGTTACATAACAGACAACAATCCATTTATTTCCTACAACAACCTAACGTGGAACAACCATTTTTTTAAAGTTATTTATCAAGACGTCGTACGTCAGTATTCTTTGTTTTGCATTATTTAATTTAGGCTCCAGATTTCTTGCAATTCCTATTCTTCAATTTCTTAATTTTTGATCTTCAAAGATATTGAAATTTTTACTTTTTCTCCATTGGTTATCTTTGTTTTTGACACATTGAACAAAAATTCCAGACAACAACGAGTTATTTTAATCCTCTGCGCAACATATACCCAAAGAGCTCAGGGTAGATAAGGCCGTAAGGAGACGGCCAAGAGTTTCCTATCAGAAAAAGAGTCCGGTAATGGGTCACCCCATTGTCTCCGAATATCTTCTGCTCAGTCATAGAAATAACCTTCCAAAACCTCAAGTGTCTACGAGAAAGTATAATAAATAATACATCTAAGCCCTCTTAGTTTTGCTGATGATATCTTAATTTTAATCTTTGCAAACTCCTTACAATAACTAGAAATTAAACTACGAGTTTTATTTTTAAGGTATTGTGACGGAACACGCACGTTCAACACTATGCCAATAACAAATGCATTTCTTTACATGTGACGAACTACCTTTTAGAAAATTTAACAATAAGCTGAGTCGCTTTCAAAAAGAAGTGCAATAATTTCCTTCCAATGAGGTAATTTTGTTTTAATGAGTAGGTATACAATCACGCAATAAAGAAACACATGTAAAACGTAACCGGTAGTTAATATTTCAGCTTTCGATGGATTTGAGTGGAATATAAAAAACTGGAATGTAATCCATACAAGATATGGTATTAAGTAGAATATAACAAACAGTGTATTATGTGTCTTTCTAAAACACACAGCGTTTAGTTGAAGAAAGCTGCTGCGAATTTACCTTAAAGTTAGATATCTATGCTAGAACTCACCAAATTATCCATGGTTATATACCTTTTTACACCAGCGTGCTTCCTCTTTCAAGAATGAAGCCTGTCATCCAGCTGACAGATGTCATTAGCGTTTGTGAATTTTGCCGAGTTAGATTGCAAAATTTTTACTAACCTATTAATATTTAATTATTCGTTTAACAATAATATATTTTTGTTGTATAGTACCACACAGTGTCGATTTCGCATACGTATTAGTTTTAGTGTGCTGAAATAGTGTTTATAATGAGTTCGGACCAAGACGAGGTGAGTGTCGGAGGATCGAAGGTTGATGCTTTGGATAGAGATCAGCCCTCTAAAAAGATGTTAACTGAATGTAGTTCATCGTCCTCTTCATCCTCGGAGGATGAAGAGGGCATAACATCGCCTCCGCCCAATAAAAGACGTAAGTACAAACAAGTTCAAACATGTTTGGATCCACGCGTGGATACAATAATTCAGCAAATGGGATATATATCTCAGTATTTGACAAACTTACCTCAATTAGCTACTCAGTCGAACTACGAACAAATAGCTAGCGTCTCGGCCCCGCCTACTTCTCAATTTTTGACTAAACCTACAAGTTTTTGTCAACTATCTCTGGGTAATTTAGTTACTGAGTTTGATAAAAAATCACTGATTCCGGCAGCTGATAATGAACGATTAAAAGACTTAAACCACCTCCAAAAGTTTGAGTCTCCCGCTTGGAAAGGCATTCGTTATAAAAAAGCTTTACAATCTTGTGTAGCTAGTCCTGGCTTTGTAGGTCTTAAACTTAATGAAGAATTGTGCCATTTTAATAAGAGCAAAGATTTTTTAGCTTCCACTGAGCAATTATTAGCTGGTTTATCCAACAATATTTTGGAACAAAGACAATTATTAAAATCTGGTCTACAAAATTTAGTTGATTGGGCATCCGGTAATTCAGACAAATTAGATGCTAATACATTATTTGAAAAAATTACTAATATATTTGGTCCAAGTTCACCATCCTACAAGAACTCTGAAACTGCTATGCAGATTATTTGCGGTAAGAGGGCAGAGTGTATTGAAGTTCGAAGGGATCGTATACTGAAGGAAATAGGAAATCCAAATGTTAGGACAACATTACAAAACATCCCGCCCAGTAATGAATACTTGTTTAGCCGCAATGCTTTGCAACCAGTCATAGCATCTCTGGGTGGTTCACAGGTTTGGCTTAACACTCCTGCCTATTTAAGGGATAAGAAGCCATTTGGCAAATCACAACCTCAAAACAAAAGACAACAGGGAACTTACAAGGTACATAATAAAGAAACCAAATTTAACAAGAAGCAAAATCCTAAATTAAAAAAAAAACAGCCCTTTCGTAAAAATAACACAGTCAACCAATCAAACTCCAATAGTAGACAAAGTTGACTATCAAACCAAACCTTTCAGAGGGGGTTGTCTGAGGGATTGTGTTCATTTGTGGCACCAACAGGGTGCCAACAATCACATATTAAAGCTAGTAATGGGGGGGCGCATTCCATTCATAAAGAAACCACCTCTGCAGTACCCAGACAAATATGTTCTGAGAAGATTTGCAACAAAAGTTACAAAAGACATGACAGACATGATCCACGACTTAAAACAAAAGAACGTTTTAGAAACACCAAATGTTCTCAATCCAGGCTTTCTTTCTCGAATGTTTCTTGTAAAAAAATCAGATGGAAGCCTACGCCCCATCTTCGACCTCAGAGGCCTAAATTCATATGTATCAGTGAAGCATTTCCATTTGATCTCACAAACAGATGTAGCAGAATTCTTGCAGATAAACGATTGGCTGGTGAAAATAGATATTCGCCAAGCTTACTTTCATTTGCCAATTGCAGAAGCACACAGGAGGTTTCTCAGAGTTGTTTACAACAACGAACTGCTACAACTGACAGCCTTACCATTTGGCCTATCGTCGGCTCCAAAGATGTTCGCCACAGTAACGAATTGGATTGCGGAAATCCTACGAGCACAAGGGTTCCGCCTGCTAGTATATTTGGACGATTATCTCCTTGTCAATCAAGACCAGACACTACTTATTTCTCAGGTTGCGGAAACACTGAGAATATTGGAGACTTTGGGTTGGCATATAAATTATCAAAAATCAACACTAAAGCCTTCTCAGGAGGTAGAGTATCTTGGCCTATTATGGAACACTCACCAAAACAGAGTGAAATTGCCTTCCAAAAAGATTTCAAAAATAAAAATGTATCTTTTCAAGGTTTTGAACAATGGAAACTGTTCTCTGAAAGAAGCTCAGAGTTTATTAGGTTTGCTGAACTTTGCAAACTACGCAGTTCCCAAAGGTCGACTACACTGTCGCAGAATGCAACTTTTTCTCAAAAAGTTCTCCCAAAACAGAATAAGAGAGAGAATCATTCTGTTTCTACCTGTACAACAGGATCTAGAGTGGTGGTGGGAAACAGTAGAACACTGCTCAATTCCCATAGTGAAAAAGAGTGTCACACACTTCCTGTCCTCAGATGCAGCGGATGTAGGCTGGGGAGCTCAATTAAACAACACTTACCTGTCGGGGAAGTGGGCTCCATTCCAAAAGATGTGGCATTCAAACATGAAGGAAATGTATGCTGTGTTTGCAGCAATAAACAGCCAACGGATGATCCTTCAAGATGCCCACATATTAATACAGTCAGACAACAGAACGCTTGTAGCATACCTCAGAAACGAGGGGGGGACGCGTTCTGTTGCCTTACTGAAACTGACAACCAGGCTACTAGAACTTGCAGCGCACCTGCAGATAACTCTGTCAGCCACATACCTCCCAGGGAGGTTGAATGGAATAGCAGACTGCCTGTCAAGGGGTCGCAGTGTGCCAGAGTGGCACCTTCTGCCTCAGGCCACGGAGGCCATATTCGAAATGTGGGGCGTCCCAGATGTCGACTTGTTCGCATCAAAAAACACGGCAGTCGTACCAAATTACGTTACACTGGATTCCAGAGACGGATCCGCACATTACTGCGACGCTTTCAGTCGCCAATGGGACTATCGCCTGGGCTGGATATTTCCCCCTCCAAGCCTTATACCAAAAGTGCTAGCCCACTTAAACAAGGCAAAAGGAATGTATATATTGGTCGCACCAATGTGGACCAAATGTTTCTGGCTACCAGACTTGAGAGCGAGAGCCAGAGCAGAGCCAGTTCCAATAAAGAACCTGCGGAAGGTTCTGATCGATTGGACCACAGGCAGCTCCCCTCCACAAGTGGACAAGTTGTCCCTACTGGCCTGGAAAATTGGGGGTGGGCCGACCAAATCGCTCATTGGTCTATAGATGAACAAAACTTGTTAAAGAGTAGTTGGCGGACATCTACCTTAACAACTTACAGTGCCCCAATTAAGCGATGGTTGTCTTGGTGTGTTTCCAATAACATTAATCATAAAGTACCTGAAGGCCAGCAGGTTGCTAGATTTTTAGCAAAATTATTTTTGGATGATAAATTAGCATATAAAACCATACTTTTACATAAATCAGCTATATCAACATATTGTGCAACATCAGTAGATCTTTCCAAAAATTTTTTCATCCATCAAGTTCTAAAAGCTATTTCACTTGCTAAACCTGAAGCACAAAAATTACCAATATGGGACACAAGCATTTTATTTGACTGGCTAAAGAATTCAACAAGTTCAGGTTCATTATTTGAAATTGCTAGAAGAACAGCTTTAATACTTTTACTAGCCTCAGGTCGTAGAATTCACGATCTGACACTACTAGAAAATAGCCTAGAAAACCTCATTTACAGAGAAGATGATATCGTTCTATGGCCTAAGTTTGGCTCAAAAACTGATTCAGATTCATACAGACAGTCTGGTTGGTTGTTGCGGAAACACCCTGACCAACATATCTGTCCAGTCAAACATATTAAAGATTTTATAAAAATATCAGGAAATAGAAGAAGTACAGATACAAGTGTGACAGCTTTATTTATTTCTCTATCAGGGAAATTAAAACCTGCTTCAAAAACAATGATAGCAGGTTGGATACGCAGTATTTTTAAAGATGCTAATATTGACGCCCCACCAGGCAGTATTAGGTCAGCTGTCGCCTCCAGAAGTTGGTTAGAGAATAGACCTGTACAAGAAATACTAAACAGAGGAAACTGGAGGAGTTTTGAAACATTTAGGAAATTTTACTGCCGTCCAGTAAAGTATGTTCATAATCCAAACTCTAGTGTTGATTTATTGCACAGAAATTTTTCTAATGTTCATCCTTAAGAAGTTGACTTATTTTTGTTATATTTTTTTCTTATCAGTTTGATTTTTTAATTCAAATAATTAAAAGGAAGATTACATTATTTGTTAAATAACAATTTTAAAATATGCTATTTTATGTTTCCTATATTACGCACATTCACTATAATTAAACTAATTTTAATTAATTGCAGTGTTTATTATTCATTCATCATTAGCATTTGTATTTATCACCAGCAGATACCAAACAGATCTTCAACTAAACGCTGTGTGTTTTAGAAAGACACATAATATTACTGTTTTGCACTCCAACAAAACAGGTATTATGTGTTGTATAAAACACACAGCGTTGCAGCAATGTTCTTGCTGGTGAGTTGAAGACTCAATGACATCTGTCAGCTGGATGACAGGCTTCATTCTTGAAAGAGGAAGCACGCTGGTGTAAAAAGGTATATAACCATGGATAATTTGGTGAGTTCTAGCATAGATATCTAACTTTAAGGTAAATTCGCAGCAGCTTTCTTCAACTAAACGCTGTGTGTTTTATACAACACATAATACCTGTTTTGTTGGAGTGCAAAACAGTAATATTATGTATGTGGAATAAAATGTGGTGTAATCTGATCCAGTCCAGTAATGGTTTACAGTAAAATAAAATAGGAATACAATCGTCCAATCGATTTATTCTAAACTGGAAAGCTGATATGATCAAGATAGCAGCGAAATTAGTTTCCAAGTTGAAAACTATCAATAATCACCTCCTGAAAAAAAGACAATATGACTTTATATGGCTTCATACTTAACGTTATTGCCAGCGTTGATAAAACTGAACTTGTTGCACAATATTTTGCAGCCTAACACATACTTTCGGTTATATCCACCACGATAAGCTTTTTAAAAAATTGGAAGCTTACGGCATCTGAGGAAATACTTAAGAATTAATACGATCATATTTGGTGAATACGAGACATTATACAGATATAACAAAAATAACCCCAACTAAAAAACCAGACGAAATTAATAGATCTCTAGAGCGATCCTTTTGCTAAGGTGTCCCGTACAAGGCCTCCTTCTATATAAACTCTAAATAACCTATCCAAAGTAGTGCACCATCCAGCAGATGATTGTATAGTAACAATAAATTGTAATAATAAAATGACATAAATCTGACTATAATAATAGTTTAAAATCAATAATACATTGGTTAGGTGACAACAATCCAAAGGTGACAAAATAAATTTAGATACAACTAATAGCATTCACTTTCGGCAACGTGCTGTTCAGGAACCTATTATGGTACAATTTAATGACCAGAGTTGTACAAGAAGTAGAATCCACTAGATTTCTTGGATTGATGATAGTAAACTTTATTGGAAAGCACACATAGAGACTGGCTAAACGAATTAACTCTTCGGCATATGCATTGTACAAATTATCATTCATAATTAACAAAGATGCTCCACTAACAGCATACCATGGAATTATTGCACCAGTTTTGCGATATGGCATTATTTTTGGGTTAAGTCTACTAACAAAGAAATTGTTTTTAAAGACCAATAGAGATACATCAGAGCAACGAATCACCTGAAAAAGACCGACAGTTGTAAACCATACTTTTTGAAAGATATAATTCTCATAATATTATAAAAATTATCGACAATGTTTCGGCTTCCGGTAGAAGCCGAAACATTGTCGATAGCGATATCGACTCATTGTAAGTTCACGCTCAAACACCCGTGTTTTTCATATATTAGATATAATTCTCATGTTACCATCTCTGTACATTCTGGAAATCGCAACATTTATGAAATTTAATCCAGACTTATTTGTTCACTCATCACTGGTCTAATGTTAACAGTTGTAACAGACGAGATACAACCACATATTGCTCGTGTTAAAAATGCTTTAATGCTAAAATAGTGCGTTTTGTATGGCTCCCATTATCTTTAAAGTACCAAGAGCCATTAGAGAATTCAAAAATTACATGTATATATATAAATTTAAGATGGAATAAATGTTATTACAAAAATACAGACTTTCTGAATAGTAAATTTGAATTGCCTCGAAGTATGACATAATTGCATATGTATTTTTTTTGTTATGTCTTTATTGTTCCATTCTGACAAAGATTCGTATGCCATTGTGGCGCCATTGATGTGCTAACCATACATATAGTAAGCAAAGTACACGTACTGATCTTATATCTACTGTGTAGTAAGTATTTATATCAATATGTTTGGCTGTGAACAAATGTTGTTTCAATGAGATCACGATATTTAATTAGTAGAGTACCAATATTGCATAAGTGACGTCAAGATACTCACCATTATAATCTGGTGAGCATTTGGTTAAGCAAATTTTTTATACCTATCTTCTTACTCACTGACACACATACCTTCTACAACAATAAAACAAAATTCTTGTTATGAACAAGATTTTAGGTAAACTACAAGTTTACCTAAAATCTTAATTCGGACTTAAAAATAAAAGGAAATTTGAATTTAAAAAGCAATGAAAATATAGCCAAAAATTGAATTCAATGTATTAAATAACTGAGGGATTTTTTTGTAATTTTACGGTAATACAAAATACGAGTATATTTCGTAAGAAACTAGCTTATTAAATGAAATACAAAAAATGCGTTTATAATGGAAGTCTGATCTATTATTAAGCATATAACTAGCACGTTAATCAATTGACATTAATAACTAAGCCGGAATAATAAAAAAAAAACGCCATTGTGGGTAAATTTTGTACAATTTTTTTCAGTGAAAAGACTAATAGGTATAAAATATTTTAATATATTGATACATGCTTAACGAGTACATAGGAATTTGAATAGGAAATAAACAGGCTACCAGCTGGACTTGAAACAGCGACTAGTGTCGTATCGCTGGTGCCGGACATCAAAAGAAAGTTACTTACATGACACATTAATAATTATTATACGCTAAATATCCTATGTAAGACATACAGCATCGGATACACGAGGTTACGTTATAGTGCATGAGCAAGAACGAGGTAGGTATTTAATAGTGAGATATGACATGACACCTTTTCGCAAAGTGCTTTTAGGTCTCAAGGACTTAATTATTTGTTTTAGTATTTTAAACATTTTTGCCAGTTGAAAGGTGCAAGTTTATTCTTATATATAAGCGTTCAAAAAATTACAGAATGGTGGTCTTTTTGACAGGTTTTATTTGAGACATATTTAAAATGTAATCGGAATGTTAGACTTATGTACTAAGTAGTAGCGAAGAGATAAAGCAGTGCTTTCGCAAACTGAATTATTTCTGACCCGCCTAGTTTGGACTCGCCGTACACTCTGTCCACGAAGGTGATGGGCACCTCGCCAATCGTATAATCTAATTGTCTGGCTCTGAAACAAAAAACAGGTTTGTTAAACATGCAGCTGAGTGAGCTGATGCTGTGGAGAGACACTATTGTGGGTGCATAAATCTCAGCTTTAGAATTTATGGGCTGTACGTACCATGTATCTGTTGCATGCAACAGGCAACTGTTCCCTTTCCATGGCAAAATGGCTTCTGATCAATTTTAAGGAGGAAATAGCTTATACGCCAGAATAACATATAGACTAGGTTTAATTGTTTAATATCAATTAGGGCTTGCATTATCCGTCATAATTTGTGTCCGGGTAATTTGGAAAGAAGTGTACTTTAGTATCCGGATATCCGAATTTTTGAATAATTATTCAAAAATAAACTAAAACAATTTAAAGTTACTCGCTATTGTTTAAAAACTATTTAATTAAATAAAAAATAAGTTTATTTTCTCATAGGATAACTTCAAAACGTAAATCAACATAATATATCTACCATTAAAACATTAACTACGTAATCGTTAAGAAACTCTTTTTCTAAAACATAAGCGACTTTCTATCCTACGAAGCACTGCAAACAGATCATAAAACTTGAAACAAAACCATTATAACGAACAAGGCACCGACTTCTGACACTGAAAAATGTGAAATAACTAATTGAATACGATACCATGTTGATTCCCGCAAGTAGAAGTTAAGCGATAGTTGTGGCATTGCTCGTGAGCAGATAATGACAGTATGCGTGCATATTTTACATCTATCGCCTGAGGTCATTGCTGGTTTCGTGAGAGAAATGCTCACCAATATGCGACATACCGCGCTTGGACCAAGGCCCAAGCCCTCCGTGATCCTAATTTAGACTCCCTAATACAAGCTTACAACAAAATCAACAATAAAACATCAGAGACAACAAGATGGCATACATAAGAACAGATACTCAACGAGATCGAGTTAGACACTACCTTCTATCGCACCGCGCAAGTAGTCGTAGCTACTGGCGACTGGATAAAACCGATACCTACCAGCAAACTTCTGCCATCCCCCTCTACTTCCGTTGCGATATTTTGATGGATACTAGCTCATCAGCCGCAATAAAATGCCGACTTGTTCGCTAATCAAGCGACAAACTCCTTACTTGACGACAATGTCCGCAAATACCAACAATGCCTGGACGCAGTAGCATTGTCAGATTTTTCTAATACCCTTCTTTAGGGCAACATTGTATAATATTTCTTTTATATTTAGTTTTGTTGTATTTTCTTAACGGGGACTTCTGGATTCAGGTCTATGTCTCCAAATCAGTTATATACCATCGTGCAAAACTTAAACGAAGCAATATTTGAAGGAAAACTTAGATATATGGAGCAAGATGTATTAAGTAATTATACTGAAAATTAACCACTACTCCCTGATGTGAAGTAAATTCTCTTCATTGTGAATATAATTCAAAGAAAACTGGTTACAAAACAAAAGCAAGATTTGAAGAAAACAATGCTGATTGGATAACGACACTATCTGCTTACCTACTATCTTATTATAGGTACGTTAAACACAATAGAGGTTAACCCCTGTTATTCTTTTGCATATTTTGTGCTTTTATATATATAGTCCTGGGTGTCCTCAGAAGTCTTTTATAGTCTCAGGTGAAAGAAATAAAAGACGGAAAACCCAAGATCTTCGATCAAAAGACGTGAAAGAGTTGACCTATGGTACGCAAATGATATTGCGAGAGTCAGGCAAGGTCGATGCTTCAAAAGTGGAAAGGGGTCTTGCAAAAAGTCCTAGAAGAGCGACGAAATATGTCGAAGCGATGAAATAATTTTTCAAGAACAAGAGCAACCCCAGCCGTTCTCGACTTTACGTGCTTTGTATTTGGAAGCAGGACTTACTAAAGCGTAATATAAAATAATAACTGAAACGAACAAAAGCTTTTTACCATAATATTCTGTCCTCCAGAAAGACAAAAATATTTAACGCTGAACTAGAGTTACTGAGACATGTGCGGAAATATAAGTGCAAAAGATGATGGATCACTTCAACACGATTCATTCACATCATGGATGGATCACATGACTGAACAAATATCTAAGAGAAGCTTAGAAGTTTAAAGTGGAGACGAAAACTATCTTTAATTTTATCAATAAATGGTGTTGTGATGGCTCGCACGCAAATGCAATATACGATAAAAATTGATATGAAGCTGATTCTCATACAAATGTGTTTCAAAGCTCTGTAGTTCCGCTTCAATTAATTTAAAGATCGGAAAGGAAAACACTGTGGCAAAATCCAACTCCATCATCACTTCGCTACTATCGACCTACAATAATCAGGTAATATCAGTTGTCAGAGAGACAACTGATATTACCTGTCAGTTGTCTGAAAAAGACAGACAACTGATATAACCAATGAAGAAATAAATTACATAAAATCACAGATCACAGCACTTTCCAGCACCGAAACTAACAATATTTCCAAAACGATAAAATGTGTTTTACAATGGTGGACGGAAAGGTATGCAACGCCGCTACGAATACGAAATCCACGATGAAGTGCTATTTATGTGATGCCACTTCATCAGAGTTTAATGACTTAACAAAACCGAGACCGTGTAACAAAGAAAATTTTAGTTTTGGTCAGTAAAAGTTTTAAATTTGTAGTCTGAAAGAATTTCACAAATATCAATGTTTTGGAAGATAGTAGCAGTGAAACATAAAATAAGTTTTCATTATTATATTGTTGTTTAATTAATTTACATCCGAATTTGTTAGTAGTAAAAAATGATTTTGGCCAAGTGTTGAGGTCAAATACCACTATATAATGAATATAGTGTCAATGTATATATCTAGCTAGGGTATAAAGTCACACAGAAAACCACTGTGCATTGGCCCACCACTTGCATAACGCTGTCTCTTTTCTTTTCGTGTTCGCCAGTACGCCACTGCATTGTTTTCTCGTTTACTACTCTTTAGGCAGTACTAGTTTCGACTTGAGTACGTACGGATTACAATTATATTGTTGCTGGGTATAAAAGATAAAGTAGGGACCATGTTGCCTTCGTGACTTTTATTTATATCAGAATGAGTGGGCCTTCTAGTTAAGAGTTTGAAAAAAGTAATACTTGTAGACCTTTATCACAGACACAGTGAGTGGAAAGAGGATATTTCGTTGTGGTCAAGGACAAATGTGTGTGCCTAATTTCAAGTGTAGCATTACCGACGAGAGTAAAGTTGAAAGGATTTTTAAAACTATACACACATATACGCCACCAATGTTCCATATGGCAGTGATAACCGAAAAATAAACATACGCGAATAGCATAAAACGCGAAGCAACGTAAGTGCACAACAATCTTATTTTACGAAACTAGACTCGAAACCAATCGCTGCAACAATAGCGTAATTTGCTGTTCCAGAAATATTGATAAAAGGAAAGAAACCCTTTCGAATATGGATAAATTATGAAGGAGCAAAGAGGCCTTTTTAATGACTTTAAAAATAATAAATAAAAATTTCAGCAATAAATGACATTTTACTGTCACGAAACACTGTGATCCGACGCAGTGAGCTTTAGGTGAGAATTTGGAACAGTTACTTATTGCAGACTTGCAGAAATGTAGTTTCTAGCGAGTACAGTTTGATGAATCCACAGACGTGACCGACATTGCTGAATTGTGCCTTTTGTGCGTCTGGATTTTGGAGATATGACGGCAAAAGAAGAGTTATTGACAATTATTCCATTGAAAGGGCAAACCAGAGGAGAGAAACAGAGCATTTAAGTGTTTTGCAGAAAAAACTAAATTTCCGATTCACAAACTATTACGACAGATGGAACACCGTCAATGTTGGGACAAAGAGTTGGTTTTATTTTATTAAGCAAAAATGACGACAACATTCCAAGTCCACTGAAACTTAACTTTTGTAGTAGTGATTAAACCAGAATCATTGTTTATATCTATTATTTTTTTTAAACTGCACCTTAATTATATAAATAAAATAAACTTGAATATGTGCGACTTCAATATTAAAGAAAATTTCAGAAATGCCCTGGTTGAGAAAAGATTATAAGCCTATTAAAAGAAGCGTGCAAGAGAGTCACATACAATCACTAGGCGAAGGTCGTCCAAAAATGAAAAATACACTCGAGAGCAATGAATCCGGGTCACTTAAAGAATGTTAAAAATCTCGGAAACTAAAAATGATAGGTTAATGCAATAAATTGTATTTAATAGACAATGTAATACTCCTTAAATGAAAGTAAAAAAAATATGAGTCACCATACATTTTATTAACACAAAATTACATAAAGAAAAAAACTGCTGATCTCTCCTTAAAACAAAAATAGGAAACATGAAATTTTTGAACTTTATTACGATTTTCTTGAATTTTAATACTTCGTATTGCCTCCTCGTGCTTCCATTACTGCGTTTACGCGGTTTGGCATGCTGTACACCAAGTTCCTTATACGATTTTGGGGAATATTCTCCCATTCCTCTGTGAGAGCAATTTTGAGCTCACGAAGCGTGATTGGGGGAGGGTTTCGTTGTTTTACGCATCTGCCTAGCTCGTCCCAAGCATGCTCGATCGGGTTGATATCCGGGCTGCGCGCTGGCCACTCCATACGAGTAATGTTCATCTCTTGAAGGTAGTCATTCACAATCCTACCTGTATGAGGTCGGGCATTGTCATGCATAAATATAGCATCCTCACCTAAATTGACCATAAATGGACCAACGTGATCATTGAGGATTTCTTCCACATATCTTACGCTAGTTAAAGAGCCGTTTTCTATGATCACCAGCTCTGTGCGACTTTCAGAAGAAATTCCGGCCCACACAAGTACAGACCCACCACCGTAGGCTACTTTTTCTTCGATGCATGCTTGCTTGAATCTTTCCCCTGGTCTTCGATACACTCTGTGTCTTCCATCGTGCTTGTAGAGCATAAATTTTGATTCGTCGGAGAACATAACTTTTGACCAATCTTCAATACTCCAATTTACGTGGCTCTGGGCATATCTTAGTCTCGAAATACGATGCCCACGCTCCAGTTTAGGGCCGTTTGCAGGTCTAAGGGGTTTTAAGTTAAATTCAGCAAGCCGACGTCTTACTGTCCATGCACTTGGGTTACTTCCTCCGAGGCGTCGAAACTGATTGGTGAGTTCAGTTCCTGTGAGAAAGCGATTTCGAAGCATGGTGTTCACCAAGTATCGGTCTTCTCGTGCTGTGGTACACCTGGTTCTGCCCGTTCCTGGTCTGCGTAGGTTAGAACCAGTTTCTTCGTAACGTCGGAGAACTCTTTGTACTGTTGACAGCGACACACCGACAGTCCTGGCTGTATCGCGCTGACTCCGGCCGGTTTCCAGCATTGTAAGTATTCTGGTGCATTCTTCAGGCGTAAGCGACATAATTTCAGCTTGAATAATGAATATAGAGCACTATCAACATGGTTTATGTACCCACATAAATGACAGATTACAAACAAAAGCAAAACCAAATGCTGTAATTTCGTAGTTCCATCTTCGAAAGTGGCCCTTTTTCAAATTTGATTTTTTTATGATATAACTTTACAATAACTAAGAAGTTTTAATACCTTCATTTAAGGAGTATTACATTGTCTATTAAATACAATTTATTGCATTAACCTAGCATTTTTAGTTTCCGAGATTTTTAGGATTCTTTAAGTGACCCGGATTCATTGCTCTCGAGTGTATTATATTCGAAAACTTGACTGATAATTCTGGTGATGTAGAAGTTACAGGTCGGCAGCTGGCGTCTCATCCATCAACTTCGCAAATTTTACCATTTTAAGGATTGCAAGCTCAATTTCTTCGTCGAGATTGTAGTAAAATAAGAAAAGGATATTGACGAACACATAATGAATCTATTTATATGGGATTTTCAATCCTTTACTATCGTTGAAGACAAGGGGTTTCGTAAAAGTTTGCATTTCTAAAATATGTCCTGCCAACACGAAAATATTTTACAAATAACATGCTTCTAGGGCAGTATGAAACTGGCAAATTATTAGTTGCAGCTGCAGTCAATGAAGACGTTATAACAATACGTTTAACTACAGACATGTGGAAGACGAATAGTAGTATAAAAAAGGACATTTACGAACACATAATGAATCTATTTATATGGGATTTTCAACCCTTTACAATCGTTGAAGACAAGGGGTTTCGTGAACTCAAGTTTACATTTCCAAAACGTGTCCCGCCAACACGAAAATATTTTGCAAATAACTTGCTTCCAGGGAAGCTGCCAAATTTTCAGTTAAAGCTGCAGTCAGTGAAGACGCTAAAACAATACGAGGGGTGATCCAAAAGTAATGATAATCAAAATAATACACGGTGGTTAATGTTACAAAAATAATTTATTTTTCTACATAGTCTCCTAATAAGGCAATACATTTAGTTAAACGTTTTTCTAAACCTAGGATTCCCTTAGAAAAAAAATCTTTATTTTGACTCTCCCAAAATGCCTCAACAGCTGCCATCACTTCGCTATCATCTTCAAATTTCTGGCCTCGGAGATGTTCTTTGAGCCGAGGAAAGAGATAGAAGTCACTGGGAGCTAGATCTGGCGAATAGGGAGGGTGTTCGAGCAGTTAGAACCCTGTTTCTTGAATGGCAGCCATCGCAACTGCGGCTTTGTGAGCCGGTGCGTTGTCTTGGTGAAACAGCACCCCAGCTCGCAGTTTGCCGCGCCTTTTTTCTTTAATGGCCTCCCGTAATCTTCTTATTTGGTCTGCGTAGTAAGAGCCCGTAATAGTAGCTTCCTTATCCAAGTATTCGACCATAATAATTCCTTCAGCGTCCCAAAAAACGGACGCCATAACCTTTCCCGCCGAACTTGAGACTTTGAATTTTTTCGGCGTCGGTGAGGAGGCTCGTTTCCAAGACATCGACTGCTTTTTGGTTTCCGGGTCGAAATGGTGGACCCAGGTCTCATCCATGGTCACGAAACGTGACAAAAAAATTTCTTTATCGGCTTGGAACTTCTCGAGATTAACCTTTGAAATGTCAACTCGTTTTTTCTTTTGCTCGTCTGTTAACATTCTCGGTACCCAACGCGCAGGCATTTTCTTCAGTGGTGGACGTGGATGGGCGTCCTTCACGATGTTCATCTTCCGTGGATGTTCTACCCAGCTTAAACTCCTTGGCCCAGCGTGCAACCGTGGAATATGGAGGGGCAGAGTGCCCCAATGTTTCCACCAAGTCGTTGTGTATGTCTTTGGTAGACATTTTTTTCAGAGAGAGATATTTAATGACAGCTCTGATTTCGTTTTTCTCCATTTTGATGTTATCACTCCGGTTGTCAGTATTCAAATGAATGTATCTCCCTGGAATCATGGTGTATTTATACGATTTTTTCTCGCGCACCTTGTGGATGTATGAGCAAGCAAAAAAAATTTTTTTTAGATTTTAATACGGTCTAGAAATACCTGATTATCATTACTTTTGGATCACCCCTCGTATGTTTAACTACAGATATGTTGAAGTCAAGATTTATCACTCGCACCTGGCGGATCCCCAAGACGCCTGCCAAGCGTGTGGATTATGGCATACCCCCTTAATAGGGGAGGCTGTGTTCAGCAGTGGACGGTCTGGCTGTTAAAAAATAACTGGCGGTTACGGGTAATAAAGTATATTAATCAGGATAAAGGAAGAAATAAGAAGCTCATTAAGCAATTTAGAGGCGAATGTAATAACATCAAGCAACGAATGGGACATCACGATCGTGAGTCATTGATATTAGTTCTCAGTCGTGCGAAGAAGTAACCCGGAAAATGAGCGGCCAAAGTATGTCGGCGGAAGTTAAGAACTACCTATTACTGTTGGTCTTACACTCAATGAAATTTTTGACCCCCTGAATCAACAAAATTACCAAATTGCAGTTTTTTCTTTAGATGAAGTCGAAATGTGGAGACAAAAGCTATTGTCAGAAATTGCCACCAGATTCGGTAATGTGGAAAACAGCATATTCGCTACTTGCATGTTTCTGGACCCACGCTACATTATACTAAATTATATTTTATATTATATACTCCAAAACGTGCAACATCTACAAAATGGTTACGAGAGAGGCTCGTGCGGAGTGGGGACTGAACACCGTAATAATTATAAGGACAATCTACCTTGCTGTAATCGAACCTACAGTTCTTTACGCTGCTGCGCCCTGGGGTTTAGTGGCTGAGAGTCTACGTTAAAACTAAGCTAGACAGAATGACCCGACAAATTGGTATCCGAATTCCCAAAGCTCACCGAAGAATCTCTCTCACATCCTCGAACACCGTAGCCAGGATAATCCCCCTTGACCTCAGAATGCAAGAACAGTTGGAGCTTTATAACATAAAAAAGGGGAACTATGACACAGCTTGCTACGTATAGACTACTGCAGAAAAAGATTAGCCCGTATGATCTTCCTCATCCAGTACACAGAAAGATGCTCCATTAAACAGTCATCGAAACTGAAGAGGACATCGCCAGATTAAACAACCCCTATTCCATCTTCACAAACGGAAGCAAGATAGAACGGAGGGTCAGTCTATGGAATGATGGCGTAGAATGCCGAGCATTTCAGACTCGACAACCTCTGCAGCGTTTATCAGGCGGATCTATTCGCAATAGTAAGGTCTCCGGAAACAGTTACTAAATCGAAAATATATAAATGTGCTAACATTACAAGCGACGCATGATCAGCACTGGACACCGTCGCAAACACTAACGCCCTACATCCACTGGCCGTTAGCGCGAAACAACAAGTTTTCTTATATCATTGCCATGTTACCGAGGAGAGGGCCTATCTCCTCTAGTCTTTGCCAACTACTCAGGATATAAAATTATTTGTTGCCTACGCCCCAAAGGGTCCCAAGTCTGTAGCACTAGTTAGGGTAGAGAAGCACGCATGCCACAGTTATCTGAGGCGTGTACATCTACGTCTACTGCCGACTCTATTGTGATCAAAAACAATGTATCAATATAAATAAATGCTTCATTTGTTTCAATGGTATCCCATAATAAATAGGGAAAGGTTAGCTTGCAGGCTGGGCCTCTACGCCCGAACAAAAAAAAACGTAGCCCAGTACAGTTGTTTCTTTGTAATGTTATTTTTAAGGTATGCAAATAAAGAATTTTCTATCTATCTATCTATCTATCTATCTACATCTGCCGTGTGGGATTGTTCCCACACGGCTTGCAGATGTTTAGACTGGACGTCAACGGTGTTGGTAGTGATCTTAACACTCATGAGTAAAAATAACAAAATGATACTTCCATAAAACAGGAATCAAATCGATCAATACTAAATGAAACGTTATCAGAGGGGAGGCAGCTCCACGTAATTCACAATTAAATAAGGATATTTCTGACTTTGTAGACAAAAATCTGTCTGATTTACATATAAAATATTTTTAAGGCGGGCTTGGATACCAGCTACAGATTTCAGATTCCCACCTAAAACTGAAGACATAAGACAACACACATTTCAAAAAGCGTGGGTTGATCAATTTAAAACGCTGATATTAAGTAAAAAAAAAAAAGTTGTCCTCTTTGTGCCTCGTAAGGCGAAGGAAAGGTAATCATCAAAATCTTGGCCTCCTAATCTTGACTATAATAAAATTCTTCCTTGGAAGGATTTCGCAATTTACATTCACAAACCACGCCAGCTTGTATATATAATTTAAAGGCGACAGAAATGTCTACAAACTTCCTCTGAATTTACGATGGTAAAAACGGAACATTGGCCAAGAGATTACAAGAAAATCGAGCAAAATTAGTTTCCATTGCAAAAACTATTATTTTGTGTGGTCGTCAAGAAGTACCGCTGCGAGGCACCTCCGATTACGGAAGTTCATCTCATCTCCGATTACATTTGGTGCCCTTTTGAGATTTAAAAAGCGGCTGCAGAAATTCTCATTACACCAGTGTTTCCGTGCAAAACGAAATTGTAAACACTTCTGCGAGGATATCATCAAGGAAACGATTGTGGAAAAAGTAAATCGCACCTCAGTTTTTTCAGTTTTGATCGACAAAACAAAATACATTTCTAGAACCGAACAAATGTAGTATTGCCTCAGATACATAGATCCTGATAGTAAGGTTTTGAGAGAGGACTTTTTAGAATTTGACCCTATTTCGGACCTTACTGGAAATGGTATCGCAACATGCATAATTAACCATTTGAAAATAAATGGTATTATATCTTAAGGTTTTGTTGGTCAGGTCTATGACAGTACATAAGCGATGAGTGGAAGTTTCAACGGTGCTCAAGCAGTAAGAAGAAAATTTCCATTAGCGCTATACTATATATATATAGGTCTTATCAAATACCATAGCAAATACCCCACACCCACAAACTATGTTACCCCAGCGGAACATCTACCTCCTGGTAACAAACTGAAGTGGCCAATATGGAAGTCGCTCAACATACTCCGTACCCAAGTTGGTCATTGCAAAAGTAACCTGGCCAAATGGGGATTAAGGGACAGGTTAGATGTGAAATGTGAGTGTGGTGCCCCTGAGCAAAATATGGCACAATTACTGTCCTGTCCCCAGTGCCCGACCACCTGCACTCAAGATGACCTCACATATGCATCTCACAGGGCCGTAGAGGTGGCCTCCCATTGGGCAAACATCATCTTAAGAGCCATTGATACGAAATGAATGAATATAATACGTCCACTGTATTGCCCACTTAATCTGGCATTTGCAGAATACGGAGTCTGTCAAACTGTTTCGGAACTATAAATTCTGTCGGTAATATTTTTCATGCACATGCAACGTAGTGCACGTGCACTACGTTCGACCTTACTGACAGCATCAATCACAAGTATAATGCCAGACAAAAGACATTAAAAGCAATGTGCGAAACTTGATTTGCCCAAAGACACGACAGTGTGATACGCTTTGATGAAGTTCTTTTACCTGTAGCACTAGCTTTAAAAAAAAGTTAAAGGATAGGGGAAACATGGATACTTCGCAGGCGGCTAACCAATTGCTAATTTCAGGAACGATCAATCTTTGTAAGTATTTACAAGGCGTCGGCTGTGATCTCTTAGATGACGTAATTACTGCTCTGATGGAGATGAGACAAAAAGCAGAGATTAATTTCCATTATAAGCGAGCTGAGGATTAAGCAAGGCAACTGAATGGCGATGATTTCACTATAGCTATGCCACGACGAGTTGGGCGCCAGCAACACCAAAGCAATGTAGCAGCTGATACTCCCGAGGAATATTACAGATGCGCTGCATTTATACCGGTTATTGGACATACTAATAATCATTTATAAGTAAGCTTCTACAATCACAAGTCGATGATAGAGTCCCTATCATTGCTGATGCCGCAGAAGTTTACGGTCAACACCAGCGATCTGCATGGCGCAGTACAATTTTATAGTGTGTTGCACCAGACTTTGAAGAGGAGTTTATGATGTGGCGCATTAACTGGTCCATATATCCATAATAGCCTCTGTGCAATGGTCCACTACACCACTAGAAGATAAAGATAGCTGTAACGCTGTAATATTCCCCACGATTCACAGGCTTCTCTCAATACTTGCGACACTACATGTGTCGACGGCGACACCAGAGCATATTTTTCTTCGTTTAAGAGGCTGAAAACGTTCTTAAGAAACAATATGGTACAGTCACGACTGACTGGATTGGCATTGATGAGCGTTCACCGTGATGTTGAATGAAATCAACCCAGAGATAGTCGTCACGCGCTTTATGTCTGATGAACATTCACGTCGTCGGTTGCCTTGTAATTAAATTGCATATTTTGAAATAAAGTTGATACTCGTTGTCTCTGGGCTAAAGCTCGAGCAGTGGCTTACACAGTTAAAATTGTACTTCCGAGAAACAGGGTCTACCATCAAAAGAATTAGGGGAATCGAGTGATAGATCCAAGCGAAGAAAATGAAAGGATTTGAAGAAGAGTATTCTTGCAGAGCAGTTAACTTATGCTGCCCTAATGAGTCAACGTGCTGAAGGAAATAAAGACCTATCTAAAATATTAATAGATATTACTTTGGCACCAACAAGAGCTACAAGGTATGGAAAGCTAGTTTATTCGGCAAATCCAAACCAAGGAATAAAGCACACACACATCTGAGGCCTTGATTATTTTCGTTGATTTTAGTAGAAGTCAATGGGTTATCCTACATGCCGCAAACTGAATATTTTATTCTGTAATAAACACAGCTAAAAAATTACTATCTAGACGAGGAATCGATGACAGTGACTGAAACTTTTGCGGGAGTTAAGTTGCAAGATTTACTCAACCAAAAACACATCTTTAAGTTTGTGCAAGTATTAGCAGCTACACATCTAAACAAAAACAAATAAATTATTAAAGAATATACGTTTGAAACTGCTACCAATTAGAGCAGGCATGGGCAACCTTTGCTGTGTTGCGTGCCAAACTTTACAATAATTATGCAGTCGCGGGCCAGAGCAATATAAATAAAAATTATTACACGACTTCCCAAAAAAGGACTTTCAGGGTTCATGTATGTATCTTTATTCCACTATACCTTCTAAATGGCTTAACCAATTTTAATGTATGAGATAAGATATCGTTGATTCGTTTTGATAGCGCAAGTGAAACTATGTACATAAAAAAAAAACAAACTGATCGGTTTTAGACGCCACATTGTCAGTGTTTTTTCTTCCAAACCCATAGTGGTATTTCTATACTATAATAAAGGGGTTTAAAAAACGATTCCATAAATACTTATATATATTACTTGCAGTTAACATTTCAAGGGAACGATAAAACATTTAACGAAACTAAATCCTTTGCAGTCGTGTTTTTTACTTTTTTAATTAACTTATTGTTAATTTAGTCTTGTAATTATACATTTATTAGGCATCGTTAATTCACGTGTAACGGTTAATGTGAAACTTAATTATGAACTTCGGAAACAAGTCTACCTATCCATTTTCCAAAAGTTGGAAAATCCATTAGTAAATTATTCCAACAGTAAGTTAATTTCGCGAAATTTCAAAATTTCTGGCAGGCCGGCTCAAGAAAACTGCCGGCATCAAAGAAATCTTACCTAATTATCATTTCCATCTGGAATACATATCCTTTAGAAACACAGCTGTCAGTCAACTTCTGCAAAATGTCTTTTTTATACAACCTGCAAACAAAAAACAAAGTCTTAAACCATAAACGTATTATTCTATCATTGTATAATAATTGGTATTATAATACATATACTACAACATTGAAGCTGCGAGCAGTTAGTTATAAAATATAATATTAAAAACTAAATAAGCCTTTCATTTCCTTGTAGGATATAAAATATTATATTTGAGAAAAAGCTTACATTTTTTCAAAAAATATTTTAAATAACTAATGTATAAAAAAGTGTTTTTAAATATCTATTATAATTATTGTAATGTTTACAGTACTTATTTAATTGGTAATAATACAAGTTTTTCTTTAAAAAATTATATCATGCTTGGTAAGTATAACAAATTATGGATTAATAACTGTATGACTAATATTATTTAATTTAATAAATCCCGGATGTTGTTACACCCCCCGTTTTAATAGTATTCAAATTCATTGTAGCCTTAAAGTATGAGAGACTTTTTGTAGATGTAAGTATATACTTAGATTCACCAGGTACCTATTTCAATTTAAAGCATTGGCCTATTGAACGAGATTTTTAAAACTAAACTTGACACACTACTCCGATTTTAAAAAATTAAAATCTCTCATTTATTGCACAAAAATTAGTTAGGCCATATAAGATCATAAGATAAATAAGTTTTGACATGTTAAATTCCGCCAATATTGTTATTCATTATGAAATTTATTTTTTAATCGCATACAATCCATTTCATAGATTTTTATTGTTTTATTTCAAGAAGTCTATTAATGTCACCAAATTCACATGCCAAGTTACCGCAACATAGGAGAGCTAAATTTAAAATACCTAAGACCACTGTAATACCCTACTTTTAGTAAAATCCACCCTGAAGTAAAAAATCTGTCGCCAAACACCTAACGGTGTGTTCCGGCAGCTTTCATTGTCAGCCAGTAATTCTAGGTGAACCAACATATTCGACCTCATCATCACTTACCATCTGGTATAGTGATCAAAGGCAAGCCAATCAGCTATAAATAAAATTATATTCATTTTATGTAAAAGCCAGTATTAAAATTCAAATACCTAAATGAACCAGTCAAATCTGAGACTCCTGGTCTCAATAGCAGCTGAGTCACAAAATTAGCTCCTCGAGATATAAGCTTCCTCTTGAAATCCCAGCCATAGACTCCACCACCTCCCTGGTATCGAGTACCTGTTACTACATCCAGGTCATGTTTCCGTTGGAGCTCAATAAATTGTGGAATGAACTTTGGCTAAAAATTATAATCATTTAAATTAAAAAATCAAGAAATATATAAACACAAAATAAGAACACTATTTTTTATTTATCTTTTGTAAATAGGGAAGGACTTTAGAATCGGTATATGTCCAAATGGGTGGCCTAATACAAGAAATTACTAAGTCAACTTTTTACGGTCTTGAGATAGCACTGGTTTTCTTTTTTTTCAACTTTTTTTTTTATTAGCTTTCGAATAATCTATTCAAGATTCGTGAGAAAAGTCTTTAAGTGCTGGGATCTTCCATTCATAAAAACCCTATGTCCAAGAAATTACTAAGTCGTTCAGTTTCTTTGGAAGAACTTGCTAAGCTCGGTGGATTTTTGTTTAAGTCCCAGTGGCATTACACCCGTCTAACGTCAAATTATATGACAGTATTTTTTCATAACGGATCTTATAACTTATCATGGAAAAGGTTGTATAGCGATTTTGTTTTAAATATTATGTGTACGTGCGTAGCATAGTTAAAATGGATCCAGATGACAAACTGAAGATGTGAATGTTCTGTTGAACTAACTAGTATGTTTTTCAAATGGGTAATCTGGCTTGTACAGTTACCGATTGCGACATTGCTTTTGTTTATGTTTATTACATTATTACAGAGTAATGCAACAATTCGGTCTCTTTGATTCTGGGGAAAGTACCACAAGTGATATAGGCAATTATTCTTCTTAATCGTCCATTACTATTTTGAATGATGTACACCTACCCGCTTGATATAACAGGTATTTGACTACCTTACATTTTCTTCTACTATGTGTAGGTACTTGTAGTGCATGAGACAAATTATATCTTTTCAAAATATGACAAACAACAGTAATTTTACGATAATCTACAGATTGTTTTGCCGTAATGTAGTTGACTTTTATTGTTTTTTTTTACAGTTTTCAGTTACCGCAAAATAATCCTGTTTTCGAAAATAATTTAGGTACCCGCAAATTTGAACGACGAACAACCGTCATCACCAGTTCATACTTTATCATCAATGATTATACACAACACAACTACCCCCATTTCCTGACATTACACCATAACGCAAAAACTAAATGATATAAATGGTTTATTTGAGTCTCAATCAAATTCAGAACAAGATGATATAAATTTAATAAAAACCCTGAGTCTGGTTTTGCCATATTTTACATAATAGTAACAAGTATGCGTTAAATTCATTGGAGTTTGATGTAGAACAGTGAATTTTTAGTCGACATCATCTGATTGTTAGTCTTTTTAAATTCTGCAAAAAAAGCTCGTATAAACGTTTCATCTACGAGAAATGTATTAGTGAAGGTGGGATATCTTACATGGTTGTACATAAAGGAGATTTACCAAAGAGTCTGCAGATCAAGAAAACAGTTGATTGTGATAGTGGAAGTCTCTCAAAGTCGGTAATAACACCCCAAGTGTTGAAAACAATACTAATTCCGAGAAATCAAGAAAACGTAAAATTTTATAAGAAAATAGAAGATGTAAAAAAAGAACAAAACAAAGAAGCCTTCACGTTGTTTAACACTTTGACAGCCAAGCATTTTATTTATTTCCAATCTCTGACAGCCGATCAGGTCCCCTGTCCGTGACAGTTTTTTTGTTAGAGACGCTGATCACGTACTGCGTACGTGTGTGCATTTCAATACTGTTTACTTAAAAACAACGGCCTGTAGGCGTGATCCGCGTCACGTCAATGCTTAGATGAATATTTAGGCTACACACACAAACGCACTTCAAATACTTGCGGTGTGTGGGGTGCGGGATACAAAGGATCGCCCGAGCCGGGTCGACTCTCGCGCTCCAGTTGCCCCGGCGTAGCTATGCGATCGAGACGTGTGACAATTTTTTGACGCGAAATGACTTCGCGACGACGATTTCGTCTGCATTCGGAAAGAGAAATTAGAGATATTTTTGACATTTTGCAAAATGATGAGGATTCGGATATTGAGGAGGACACCACGACAGTAGAAACTGAAGGTAAGCTATCGATTTACTTGTGTTTTTGTAAGCTTATAATAGCTTTTGGTTTTGAGTAAGTACCCACATGTTTTGTTTTACAGGCGGAATTGACGAGTTTATAGCCGGTCAAGAACAATTAGACCTTAGTGATGAGGTCATCGAGGGTCCAGAGCGGGGTCAAGCACCGATAAGGACAAGGGGACGGTCAAGGTTTAGAAAAACAGGTCAAAGTCGTTTTCGTTCGTCAGTGCGTTCGCGTTCCACTCGCAGCCGCGGCAGATGTACAGTACAAAATGTCCAACAAATTGATGAAGCCAATGGATGGTCATATAAACCAGTAGAAAATCTACCTGAAAATCTTTCAAAATATATGTATGGTTATGCCTCCAGTTGATGAACAGTCATCGGAATTCGACTGCTTTTCAATCTTTTTCCCAGATTATTTTTGGAAACTTCTCAAAGAAGAAACCAATCGCTATACAAGTGATATGAATCGACTAGAAAGAAAAAGAAAACAGAGATAAACATTCAACAAAAAGGTGGAGTAGACGTTGCAGGTGGGTTGTCTGCAACATACGATGTTAGCCACAATTCGAAAAAATTGCCTCAGATAGTGTTCTATGCTATACTAAAAATGGCTGGCATAAACGCTCGTATAATGCTCCAGGAAAATATCAATAAAACCCAAAAACATCGCAATTTTATTAAAAACACCTGGCTGTACGCTAATCAACACTTGAGTGTCCGAAAAGATATACCTCAATTATCGAGCATTTTGCGTAAGAGAACCAGAGAATTCCGTGGATAATCTTCACAGGAACCACCTGCCAGAGACCCAGGTATACGAAACAAGTGCCAAGAGTGCCCCTATTCCAGACATCGCAGATGCCTCGCAGATATCGCAATGTGCTATGTCGAGAGATGATTCGTAGCTTATAAGACTGATTAATTACTGATTTTGTGATAAACCATGATAGATCATATTAATTCAAATTCAAAAAATTACCAATTGCTTGAAATTATATTTGTTTGTGTTGTTTATTTTTTAAAATGTATGGCAGAGTCCTGCTAAAGTTGATTAAAATAAGACTTTTTGTATAATTGAAATAATGAAACATTTTATACGCATCATAGTGATTTTTTTTCGTGAAAATCCTTTAATATATAACTAATTCGTAAGTTAACGTCCTATCCTTTGTATAAAAATTCAGTAAAATATAAATTAAATACAGGGTCATCAAGATCCTTCACATCCTCGATGTACCCTTTTTGTACCACATCCTCGCCGGGTTAAAACTAACCACAAATAAAATGAAATTTCAATATTGCAATAATTGCTGTTCAATACTTGACCAGGTAGCTAAATTTATGGCTTGGAAACTATTTTACTGCGAAGACTGCATCGGTCGCGGTCCCGGTTTTTTCTTTATTATATTTGTGAGAAATACTCGGCAGACAGTGAAAGTGCACTTGACTTTTCTTCTACTTTTCAATATCTTTAACTTTCTTTTATAACTCTTATATATTTAGATATCTCAATTGAGAATTCAATCTTCAAGGTAGCAACCAACCAGCATGCTACACCACCCACAGCACAGCAATTACAATTACTGGTGTAGTTAGGTGTATAAGTCACGAATCATGTAATCGTTTCTATACCTTCTTCCTCTTTTTCTATAAGTACTTAGTATTGTTTAGCTTGCCAATTGTAAACTTTCCCAGTGCGAGTTAAGTACTAAACATGTATTATATCTTTAATATTTAACATTTTCTACAGATTCAGAATCTTTTTTAAACAATGTCGACGTAAAGTATTCAATCTCAGTAGATTGTTGTGGATATTGATTACTATAGTTTAAAGGGGCCATGAGCTACGACGCATTTCATCCTTTCCACTCAGTGTGGTATATGTAAATTCTTTATTTATTTATTTTTTATTTATTGTTTATATATTTTATTATGTAGGTAAATATTTCATTATATTTGTATACTAAGTAGGTACTATTTTATTCTTACAGCGTCGTATTGGTTTATACTGTAATGATGTTGTAATTGATTTTCTAGATAAATAAATAAATAAAAATGTCCGGCCGTGTCAATAGCACGTGGCACTTTGATGTCCAAGTTTATTTACAACATGAAGACTTGTGGAAATATATCGTTATAAATTTCATCGTCTTTATTTACAAATAAAGACGTTGACGCGTTAGATCCAAAGTTAGATTTCAAAACAAAAACCTAAATCATACATTTATTGGATTCAATTACATACATGTACAACAATGTCCATCAGCTAAAGAGAATTGGGACAATTTGGAAAAGACGTTTGATGAAAAGGGTCTCATAGGACGAGTTGGTCTACTAAGAAATTTGGTAAGTACCAATTTGGAGGACTGCCAAGATATAGAACAGCAGAGTAGGGTGGTCGACAATAATCTAAAATGCGACGTTGCCTCGTAGTGCAAATCTCAATCAACAAACTTTTAGTAGACGCCCCTCTCCCTCCTTAGGCGCCGCGCCGGCCACAGTGGAACGAAATCGCCAAGTAGGGACTTAAGGATTTCTATACATATTTTCGAATTCTACATATTAAAACAATACTTTCATGTTCCGTGACTATTTTCAGTAACTCAATAGTTTCAGAAATACATCGATTTTAATATTGTATGAAAAATGTATATATTTCGTTTCTTGAGGCTTATTATCAGAACTATTTTCAAAAAAATGCATTCAAATCACACTTCTTACAAATCTGTGCAAGTGCATTCCACACCACTTCAATGGTTTTTGCCCAAGATACGGTCAAACCGGTTTTCTTATTAGTAAACGAGTCTCTTTTAGTAGCTTGCGACAATCGGAGGGCTGTTATTTGCAGGTAATTTAAATCTAAGGGTTAGCAAACACAGAACGATGACTTAAGTTCGTTGTTACCACCCATTACTTAGGGACTACCCCCTACTTGGTTTCTGTTAATTTGAACGATGATAATGATAAAACGCTAAAGAAATTCTGTGCGAAATACTGTAATAATACTAATAAAAATGGCAAAATGCAAATTTTTTATTATTATTGGCCTCACTTTATTAAAGATTTTATGAACGAAAATGACGATCCACGAGAAAGTTTGAAATTATATCTCCAGATAAAGTATCAGTTGGGCACTTCAGCCAAAGTAAGCCCTAGAAAACCTCTCACCGAATCAGGTCCTAAACAAAAAAAAGAGGCGTACAAAACATACTTTACAGACTATTCCATCAGAGGCATTCTCACATGCACATGTTTTGAAATTGAAAGAAGATGGAAATGAAGACATTGCTGACATTTTGCAGCACTTACTCAAGAATCCACAATCTTTTACTTTCTGCACATCTTGTGCAGAAAGTAAAAGATTGTATTTTTGGTAATGAAAAGAAATTGGAATTCTCACCAGATAAAGCTTAAGGCTCATTTTAATCGCTTAAATTGACAAAATTGCAATATAATACGCTACGGAAAAGTAATCAAGAAGTGACTAATTATAACATATTTCCCTCCTACTACGCACTGCAAAATGTAAAATTGAAATATTACCCACCTAAAACTGCTATTTCAGTAACAGAAAAAACAGTTAAGATAGAATTGCAGGCGCTATTGGATATAACTTTGGAAAGAATTATTATGACTAACGCAATTGATGAGAGATGTAAAAATTTGAAGCTGATTAGCAAATGGGGATTTGCCGGAGCCTCGAATCAAGATAATTAATTATAAACAAAAAACTCTTATGGAAAGTGCAGAGGACGATAACTTCGAAGATTCTAGTGTTTTTATGGGTAGTTTGATACCTATCAAATTAGTGTCTGATGATAGACTTTTTTGGGAAAACGATTCCCCAAATTGCTGCCACTTGATGTTGGCTAGAACGAACCTTTTAAATCGCTTTACAAATCTGCTGTGGACACGTGGTTGTTACGTAATCCAGGGAGATCATTCTCTATTTACGATGTAGCACAATGTGTTGTGCAAGCATACCAGAAAGCTAGAACACCAATCAACATAACACATGCATTTCAAAGTGTGGAATCTTCCCGTTCAATAATGTAATTTTTACGACTTTGACTTTTTGCGCAGCTGTATTACAGATAGACCAAAACCATAATATATGAATCGAGCACAAAAAAAATAAGGACAACGATGAGGAAGATGCTACAAGTATATCGAATGCGTCAGAACTATTTACTGACGAAGAAACATCTTCTGAAGCAAACCATGACTGGATTGACTTTCGATCTCCTTCACCTTCCCTTCTCTCTAATAACAGTGTCTCAAAAAGAAATGAACATAAAAACCTAGTTGATCTTTGCCTTGAAGAAGTTTTTTATTCTAAGGAAGATCGAGACATTACAAAGACATTTATAAAACCATCCTTAAGTAAACCACTAAGTAAACTACATTCAAATTTTATTCTCACAGTTGCATAATTTCATCAAAAGAGCTTCGAATAAAATTAAATTCAAATAATTCATCAGCATCAACTGATTCAGATTTAGACCAGAAAAAAATAAAAAAAACGTTAAGGCGATCAGTTCATTCAGTTAAAGATGTAAAAAAGGTCACAAGGGATTTGTTTGATAATAGAAATGGATGTAAGTGACGAAAGAAAAGCGTTTCCATCGTTGAATCTTCAGACGAAGATCAAGAAGTTCTGGACGACAACTCTTTACGTGTGGCGGTGGCTCTACGCCTGGGCTGCAGGGTGTGTGAACCTCATATATGCACCTGCGGTTCCATGGTGGAGGCCGGTGGCCATCACGCACTCAGCTGTCGACGTTGCACGGGATGACCATGCTCTCAATGAAATAGTCCGGAGAACCTTTGTATCGGCTGATGTCCCATGCATGCTTGAGCCACCCGGCCTCGGCAGGTCCGATGGCAAGAGACCGGATGGTAAGACTTTGGTGCCGTGGAAGAATGGCAAGTGCCTCTTGTGGGACGCCACGTGCGTCAACACTGTCGCTGATCACCTTGGTCGTACTGTCCTCACTCCAGCTGCTGCAGCCGAGGACGCGGCTATTAAAAAGCGTCACAAGTATGCGGCCTTAGAGGCGCAATACTTGTTTGTACCATTCGCAGTGGAGACGATGGGCAGCTGGGGCGCAGACGCAAAGTTTGGTGAACCAACTAGGGCGTAGACTAAGGGAAAAATCCAGTGACTCCCGCTCCGGCTTGTACCTGGTGCAAAGGTTGGCCATCGCAATTCAACGAGACGATGCAGCCAGCTTTATGGGCACCTTTGCGCCAGGTACAGTAAGGGCGGGTTATTTGAATAATTAATTATATTTGACCATACTGAAAATTTTATTTTGTGTGTAAGTTTTTATTATTTTTGTATTTATATTTAATTGACTGAATTTTGTAGATGAATAATAAATAGTTTAAACATTTAAAAAAAAACAAAGTACATGTACGAAAAACTATTGAAATTATCTATTATTCAAAGTATTAAGTTCATAATTTACATAATAAAATCCAAAGCTACACCTATTTGATTTAGGTGGTTCAAAGTCGACTACCATACCCTACGGAAATCGACATTGATCTTGTCGGGGTTACTTAACGAATACAAACCAATGATAATGGCTCTGGAGATGGTGTGGCAATAACCGGCGATTCCGTCTAAACCAAGTTGTTACAGGAAGAAGAAATGGGACTTTTTATGGATGGAACAAGAAGCAAAACGACAACTTTGATACCAAGACAGTTTGATACAAAAGACTCCGGATATGTGAAGCTACAGCCGTGTTTTCTGCAACCAAATGTGATCCATAAACTATGCAGTGGTACATAAACTCAAGAGCAACCATGCATTCATATGCATGGATGCACTTGATGCGATACACAGGGACTGGCTTGTGAGTGAAGTTCCACCTCCAATAAATACCATAGAAGTGGCAATCAAAAACATTTACGACATTTACATTTATCCAAGAGAGCATGCCAGCATACATGTCCAATACCAACACAAAGGATAATGAAAAATAATTTATGGCATCAAATAATGGCTCATTTTAAATTTTTAGATCTTAACAAAATTTCAGCACAATCTCAAAAACAAGGATAACCTTGTCTGTGTCATCTGCTTGGAGGGCAGGCTGACAAAAAAACCATTTTCTACGGAAGGTTTCCGGGCGCAAGCAGCGCTAGATCTCATACACAGACATTTGTGGCTCGATGGAGGTTTAGACTCTCGGTGGTGCAGGGTACTTTGTCACCTTCTTTACTGAAAAAGTTTGGCTTCAAATGTAGCCTTGCAGACAGATGTGTTTATATTGGGCATGTCAATGATGGGATTATGGCAAACCCCCCATATCGGGGAAGGCTGTGTTCAGCTGTGAACTTACCCGCTAATATACAGTACAGTAAATCGTATGTTTTCAAGGGAGAAGTGTGTCATGGTGGTAAAGCAAATAAGGAGAAACTGAACGTCCTGGCCTGTGCGAATTACGATGGTTCAGAAAAGTTTTGTTTGCTAGTGATTGGTAAGGCGAAATAAAAAAAAATAACCACGTGGTTCCATAAATGTAAGATCCCTTGCTGTAATATATGATGCATAATCTCGAGCTTTAATGACTGGCATTTGTTTCATCGACTAATTAAAAACTGTTGATTAAAAGTACACGCATAATTCTACTCATCGAAAACTGTCCCACTCGCCCTAAAGGTGTTTAACTAATTAATATCAAGCTTGTTTACTTACCTCCAAATGCGACAAGCAAATTGCAACCGATTGATCAGAGAATCATAAAGGTCCTTAAACAAAGTTGCAGGACAAGACCAATACATTGCTATCTTCAAGATATAGAAGACCCTGATAGCAAACAACCCTTTACTGTGCATTATACGATTCTAAACATTGTTGCGGCATGGGAAGCAATTAAGCCTGAAACCATTCAAGTGTTTCAAGAAAGTAGGTTCAGATATAACGTGGTTGTATTCTTACATTGATGACAATGGGGCACCTTACGAAATTCAATCAATTGAAGATCTAATTTAGAATGTAAATGGGTGAATATACGCCACTTGAATTCCAATTGTACCTGTATGCTTAAAAATTAAAGAATATGGTCTTTTATTTGGCCCATAATATTTTTTTAATTTAAGGCATTAATAGTTTAAAATAGTCATGAATGTATACTCCTCTAGCCTCCCCCAATACTTGGCTATGATTTTATGGTCCGATACTATACAATGTATGTTATATTTTTTTAAACATTATTATATGCTTTTATAAACATCGAAACATATATTTCAAGATACACTGTAAAAATATTTATTAATAACAATAACTTATTTTCATGTTAAAATAAAAACCGCAAAGGTATGTTTATCTTTTAAGAACGAGCGTACAACAGTTATAAGTTAGAAGCAAAATAACGACGTTGAGCAAAACTCCAACATAGGTACATAATGTTGGGTCAGTTTGCGATTTACTGTTGGAAATTACTGTGTGCCAGTCCTTTGGTAAGTACTTATATGTTTTTGTATTTGATAGTTACGAAATTTTATATTTGCACAATTCAACGTCAATTGTGTGAAGATGTCATTTATAACGTTAAACTGTGGTCAGAAAAGCGCGTGATGTTATTTTTGTAGGTTATGTGCGATTTTGTCACTTCACTGGCTTTTCCGGAGGAAATACATACGCTCCAAGAAAGAGACGAATTTTTTTTCATTAACATTTACCGTCTTACCACAAAAATATCATAAGACATGGTTTCAACGCCTGTTTAGGTAGACAGTGTCTAAAAGTTAAACAGCGCCTAAACGCGTTTTAATTTTTTTACCACAAAACCATGTTTAACACGTGTTTGCCTAAACACTGCCTAAGCCGGTGCGCGTTTCATCTGCCTGTTTTGTAACTTTAGGGAACGTTTTGTTACATGTAGAAATTATTTGAAATACCAGTATCCTTTTGCACCAAAATTATATATTTTAGTCATTATTTACATTCATTATAGATGAATATTCAGTACATCAGAAGGCTTGAGTGTAGCTATTAGATTAAAAACACAAGCAAAGAGTACAAAAATAATGTTCTCCTATGAGTTATCAATCGATTCGGTGTTTCGGAAAAATAATAATATTTTAATTTGTAAAATAATAATGTTAAGTTTATTGCGGCTATATAGAATCTCTAAAAAAATCATTATAATTTAAAGATAGATGTCAAGTAAAAGCTATGAATTAGGCTTCAAAAACTATAATTTTAAATAAATATTATACTATTAGATTTATAATAATATGTAATTATTACATATACAACCATAACATTCCGTGCTTACCTAATGACGAGCCCAGCACCGTGAGGCGCACGCAACATGTAATTGGGGACTTACGAGGATCCACCCCGAGGATCACATTGTAGGTGATCCTTTAATAGATCCACAATTTTATTTTAAAAAAAATCGGTTAATCTTTATCGTTTCCACTATAATACTCAAATGGGTTCACGCGTGCACGATGTATTATATCTATATAAGTTGTCCATATCCACTGCAATTATCAATATTAAAAATGATAGAACTGAGTTAAACACTTGTTAAACCAAGGCTTGCGTCTGTTTAAATATAAACACGTGACTAAGGGATGTTTAAGCCTAAACGCGTGTTAGGCGCCGTTTTGTGGTACAACATTTTTGAAACATCTGTTCAACACATGTCTAAGGCGTGCTTAAGTCTTTTGTGGTAAGACGGTTAATGTTTTAATGCTTCATTTAATGTGTTTGTTCTAGATCCTCGAATATTAACAGACATTATGGTGAATGTTAAAAAGAAACAAAAATGGGATGAGAGCTTAGAAAATAAACATCAACCTGGGAAATTACGCTTCTAAAGGATTAAAAACAATCCGATTAAAAATTCTGAGTTAAAAAAAAGAGAAAAGCAGCAATATAAAAAGAGAAAAAAATGGAAAAATTTAGTGCTTTAATGATATGGGATGTTAAAAAAATATGGTGAGAAAAGTATAGAGTTCGCGTAAAGCTACAATGTACCAGAAACTATCCAATAACACCACCTGCGTCTGATAATGAAGACCAGCCTCCACTTCCACAAAATAATATTGCTCTAGCTGCTAAAAGGCGATCAGAAACTCAACGGAAAAGACGAAATCAACATTAAAAAAAAAATAACAGTTACGTCAAACCTTTTGACTGTCAAAAGAAACAACGGCGTCAAAAAAATATCAAGATTAGTATCTGTTATATCTATATATGTTATATTTTATTTAATTTATATGTTTTATTTCATTTTAGGCATCTATCTTACCTAATAATCAATGGCCTGTCACTCCCCTGCTTTAATTTGTCACTACTCTGCCAATTGTGTCACTCCCCTGGTACTACTAATTCCACACAGGGTATAGCGTTCTATTGATGGTCAATTTCGACTTTTAGCTACAAAATACGAAAACTAAATGTTGCAGGGAAAATGGCAACACTTAATAATAAACGTTGCCCAAAAATGATGTTTCTCATTTTGACACTTCACATCTGCAACATATTGAGCCCTTGAACGGAATGCAGTGGTGAACATATAAAATATGTTCAATTAATAAAGAAATCTGCTACTTGAGAAAAACCCATTTACAAATGACAGACCAGGCAGGAAATGGTTCAATTTATTTTTAAAGAAACATCCAGAAATTTTTGATAGTGTTTCACAAAACTTAACGACATCTATAGAATCTGTAAAAGAAGAATATATAGTCAAAAAAAATGGTTTACAGATGTAAAGAAGTATTTAGAAGAAAACAATCACTCAGAAGTTTTAAAGTATCCAATGTGGTTATTCAATACCGAAGAAAGCACATTTTTCATAAATCATAAACCTGACTGTGTTTTAGTTAAGGGAGGAGACAAAATCATATTATATTCTACATCACAGAAGAAAGATTCTAAGTTCAGAATTATATATAAAAAAACAAATCTTTTGTTTAATTTATCACAGATGACAATGTATTGACAACCTAAAAATGAATTGGCCATTATTGGTGCTGGCCATAATAGGAGCAGACCAAGAATGGTGGGTCAACATTGAGTTTTAGACTGACCATTAATGGCTCTAGCTACACTTACTTTTAAATATTTTTATTACTTTTCGATTAAACATATGACCTATTTATAAAGTTTACTGTGTGAAGCATTCCTACTTTTATCAATATCAATAATTTTGCCAATTTGGTTTAATTAGATAGCTGTATAACAGCAAATAATATAAAAAAATCTTAAAGTGACCTTAGTCGGTGCATTTACCTTGAATATTAAAAAATATTTAAAATGCTTCTGGCTTTAATTATTACAAATTTAAAAACAGTTTCAAATAGCGAAACGTTTTGACATTAATATTGAATGGAACAGATTACATAGATCTTCAGGGTCACAAAAAAATCAAATACCCATATATTCACTCATGTAACAGGTTCTAATAATATTGGGTTTAGAATTATATAATATTGTTCTAAATACCTAAATTTTTGTTTTACTTTGTGCTTTTTAAATCTACTTATTGAAATTCAACTAATATAACTTGTTTATGTTGTATTTGGTTTTTGTAAGTTACAAATAGGACAATGAGCTTCCTTGTCATGATGGAACTTCATAAAAACTGGAAACAATGAATGAAAAAGCTGGCTTATTAATTAAATTTCTATGAACATACATATTCTAATAGAGAAAAAATATTTATATGAAGACAGATCAATATAGGTATGTATAATTTTTTTCTGATACATTATATATTATATTTAACATGATAAAAAATAATTTGCTTTCTGGTCATGGAAAAATAAGGAACTTTATTTTTCCTCTAAAAACTATTCTACACTTAAAAAAAATATTCTTAGAATTGCAAACAATACAAATTTCATTTTCTTCAACATCAAATATAAACCTAAGATTTTTCAGTCTGCAGTGTTTTTGGAAATGTATAAATAGATCCTATTTAGTATTAGACTAAAATGTGACTATAGACTGGTTGATTGATTTACCTCCAGTACGCCTTCAAAAGACGAAAAAGATATATCTTCCTCATCAGTTCTAAATGGAGAGATATCATTATTTGTTGTTTTGAGGATCATAAGCTTGACTTCGTCCTATTTATCCATGGAAAAATAAGGAACTTTATTCAATCAATCCCAGTCTATAGTCCCATTTTAGTCTAATACTAAATAGGATCTATTTATACATTTCCAAAAACACTGCAGACTGAAAAATCTTAGGTTTATATTTGATGTTGAAGAAAATGAAATTTGTATTGTTTGCAATTCTAAGAATATTTTTTTTAAGTGTAGAATAGTTTTTAGAGTTCCATAAACAGGTGTATCTTTGGAACCCTAATAAGTAGCAGATATATGAATATATAGAAGTAATAAACAGAATATGTGTTAGTCCTTGTCTCTGGGAAGATGGAAGGGAAAACCCCAAGAGGTGGCAGTCCCATGCGATGGTCATACCAAATCCGCTCTACCCTAGACAAAAGAGTTCATGACGCCCTTCACATCGCCAACGATAGGAACAGGTGGTGACAAATTGTCAAATGAAAGGTAATTTCCAAGGGGTATCACGACCCCCAGCTTTGAGAATAACAACACAAGGAGAGAGGATGTGTTAGTATGGCTGATTTACCAACAAAGTATAAAATTATCAAAAAGTAAAAATAAAAGGGGCTCACCATTCAAGAAACCTATATTTTATATATGAATTTTTTTTAACGACTGGGTAGCAGCTGTGAATATATTCACAAGACAACAATGAATTTGAATTGTTATTAATTAGATACAGATATGTAAGCTCTATCATAAAATCAATAATTTATGTTATACAAGTATCAAACTTCATATTGATTGTTGAAATATAATTATTATTACACATAATCTATACCTATTGGTATGGAACTCTCCATGTGGCAAGTTCAATTCGAAGGTAGACAGTTTTTTTATTTTGGTTTATTTTCTGGGTGTTGTGTTACAACTAAATTAAATACCATTTTTTTTAATATAACTTATAGGCTAATCATTGACCACTATCTCACCTAATGGTAAGTAATGATGTAGTCAAGTTTATAATGAGTAAGTCTATTTTTTTCATCTTGACAATTAATAAAATATCAGGTAGTTATTCAAGATAACCATATCTGTAAAAAAATTGCAGGTACATTTTGGCATAACTATCAATTTTAAAGACGAGCCATTAATCAAAGTTAATAAGGTCTCACAAGAATGAATAGTGTTATTACCTTTCAAAACAAATCCCATACAGTTTCGGAAATACAATACAATTCAAATAAAGGTTTTGCAACTTACATGATGGCTTAAGTCTGCATCCATTATAACTATGAAATTCCCTGTAGCGTGCTTTATCCCATGCATGTAAGCTGTACCAAGACCCAACTTTTTTTCCCGCGGGCGCAATACAATTTTATTTGCGCCATAGATCTTTTGCAATTGCTTAGCGACCTCAAGGGTACCATCTGGACTACCATCGTCGATAATAATAACTTCATAGTCGTGTCCACTGCGTTAGAGCATGAAAAAACACCATAATACAATGAGTACCTACAAGCTTATTGAACGCAAATTATTTCAGAAAATAGCAAGTAATCGCTAACCTTTCGTCTAAATATTTGATGATTAACCATATAATAATTGGAAGATTTTCCCTTTCATTATATGTTGGTAACAAAATGGAATATTTATCACTTTTTGTGATCTCTGAATCAAATGCAGTGGCGACCACCATCCTGAAAATCTGACAGAAGGATAACGCATAAAACTGATCTGTGCATTCAAATATTCAATGCATTCATGCTTCCAGTTGACAGTTGAGGTGCATTCCGATACACGCCAAACGGGATATTATCGATTACAGCAACCATCATCGTGTAACGAGCGTAAAATTTATACTCATGTGCGGGATTCGAACCGGCGTCAATTTTGTAATGTTATCTGCAGAGCATGCGTCGATAATACATAAAATATCGATATATTTACAAGTTTAAAACCAAGTGCAAAATTGGTCTTGTTTGTAGTACAACGCAAGTTGAACTATAGGTGTCGCTCCATCCCGATACGATAGTTGAAGAACAAGTGCAAAAATTAAAGTTATGAGTCTATGTGTCCCCCATATGGTACTTAATCCAGAAACACATATTCAAGCAGGGTGTTCCATTCCCTAACGGTTTGTATGATGAACGAAGAAGCAAATAGCTTCGTTCGGGTAAATGAAATATCCACCAAATAGCGTTGGTGCTTCTGAGTATCCCTGTATGTCCAAATATAGAATTATGTAAATTTACAACTAAAGTCGACGTGATTAAGTTGTTGCTTCTCATTTATTCTATGACTACATCCTCATCAGATATCAATCGCTTACCATCAGATGAGATTATGGTCAAAGCGTAGCCTATCAGCAACAAAAAATCTTTTTTTTTATCGACGATCAAAAAGCAACATGTTAGGGGAGACCGCTTTTTATGCTGAGGGAAATATGCAAGCAACTGCAGTTCCTTTTTACGATCTTATAAAACTAAAACACAGACATTAAACGCTGCGCCATCTTTGAATAAACTATCACTGACATAAGAACTACAGAGTATTTATAATCATCATGATGGTATTGACGATAAAGGGAATATATTGTATTGTAATATAGTGTTGTGTACAATAAAGAGTTACCTTTCTATGATTTTCCAAAAACGACATGACTATGGTTTAAGTCATATTAATCATTATACGCTTTTATATGATATAAAAAAAACCTTCATTATTTATAATTTCAAGTTAACGTAGGTACCACCTGTATTGAGTTGCAGGTACCTATATATGCCTTATACGGCATCACGCGTTCTTTTATCGCAAGCCGCTAAAGACCTTACCGAATAGGTACACACTACACATATCATAGAAACAGCCGTTGGCCTGTGATAGCCGTCCATTGACTTCGCGCGCAGCAGCATTCGTATGATAGGCTACAGGTGGTTGGAATAAATGGCAATACTTCTTCCGGGTCTTTGGTAAAAATAGGTGTACCGCAGGGATCAATTTTGGGACCTTTTCTGTTCCTAGCGTATATTAATGATCTGCCTTCCATGTTCAAAGATTTCTGCGATATTGTTTTATGTGCAGATGATACCTCTCTGATTTTTAAAGTAGATAGGAAAGATTGTGAACTCATTCATGTAAATAATGTGTTATTTATGATCTCTGAATGGTTCGCTGCTAATAATCTTCTCTTAAATTCAAAAAAGACCAAATGTTTAAAGTTTTCTTTACCAAATGTTCCTTATATTGAACCAAACATTAAGCTGGGCTTAGATAAACTCTCTATTGACAAAGCGACAGTCTTTCTGGGGATCAAAATGGATTCAACTTTACAGTGGGATCCACATATACATAATCTAGCCGGAAGACTTAGTTCTGCTGCATATGCAGTTTGTAAGATAAGATATTTAACAGACGTAGCTACTGCACGGCTAATTTAATTCGCGTACTTCCACAGTATTATGTCGTATGGTGTATTGCTGTGGGGAGCTGCTGCTGAGATGGAAACAATCTTTATCTTTCAAAAGCGTGCAATTCGAGCCATATATGAAATGGATCCTATGGAATCTCTAAGGGATCTTTTTTAAGAAATTTGGTGGTGCGGGAGTGGACTGTATATTTTGAGCGGGTGATTGCGATGTGATAGGAATAGACTGAGACCTAAGCTATTGGCACTTCCTGAAAGGAATTCAGGCTGCAGCGGAGAAGAACGAGAGAATACAGCCTGATTAAGGATAGAAATGCACTGACCTGTTCTGTTCTACTTAGTAGCACGCCACGTGCTTGCCATAAACCAGTGGTTCAGGCGCCGATGACGATTCTGCTCGGAGAAAACACTCAGTATCCAAATCCTCAAGTCTCTTCAGGGCTAAGGTCCATTAATCACTGTTTTTTAAAGCTGACACTACAACGTCATGTTATTTTATAGGAGCGCACGCGCGATTATTGTTTTTCGTGTTCATAGCGGAACTGCAGTACTGCAACAACTTGACGAGCACGCGCCGATTTGTGAGTGCATCGTCGTTCGGTAAACGTTGTCTGCCTCGCTTGTTCTCGCGAGCCAGGTAGTGCGTGGGAACTTACTTACTTGGTACTTGGTGTGCGGGCTCTTTTCCGCAATTTTGCCGCTATTGTGCGGCCTATTTTGCGTGGAGTTTGGTGGCCGTAGTTATTCCAGCCATCCAATGCCGGCCAGGAACGCAAGCAGCTCGCTGACGCCGGCGCAGGCCTCCCGGACGGTCCCTGGCGTACCAAGGTGTTCTGCTCTATGGGACGCCACACTGCTGCACTCAATGAGCACATGTGCGGCCGTCTCCTCTGCTTCCATACAGCCTCTGCACAAGGGGCTGTCTGTGACACCTATAGTAAACAGGTGCTTGTTTAAGTTACAGTGTCCAGTGACAATTCCAACTACCCGTCGTAATTTGTCTCTTTTAAGTTTGAGGAGCCTTCTTGAGTACCTGTAGTTTAACTCTGGGAAAGCTTCTCTCGATTGCCTACAGTCTATTGTGCCTGCCCAGTGTTTTTGGTGTAAGTTTTTAGTTCTTTGGCGGATCCACGCTCGGATTTGGCTGAACGGTAATGGAATCTGGGGTTCTGGTCCTGCAGGGTGAAGATCAGAACCTCTCCGCGCCAACTCGTCTGCCGCATCGTTGCCTCTGGATCCACTGTGCCCTTTTATCCATTGGAGAGTAACTTTGTTATTATAACTACTTACTTCTTCCAGTAGCTGGTGACACTGTATAATCAGCCCCGATGATAGATCATGTCGTTTCAGGGCTCGTAGAACTGCAGTACTGTCGGAGAGGATTCTGATATTGTGACCATTTACCTTTCTACTGAGTAGCGCAGTCAAAGCCTGGATGATACCTACACATTCAGCTTGGAATATGGAGTTGTGTACACCAAGGCCTGTTGCTATATGTATGTTAAAATCTTCGGAGAAGCTCCCTGCTCCTGTGCCAGTAGTCATTTTGGAGCCATCTGTGTAAATTCTATATTCGTGAGTACCTGAACTATCACTAGGCTCTTCGTGTATTTGTATAGTGTAGCTCTTAGAGAAGTGGTACTGCTTGTTAACTTTGTCATAGAGGGATAAGATCAGGCTATTATTGTTAGCAGTGTATTCCTCTATAATACTTGTGTGTGGTGTTTGTTGACTGAGAGACCAGAGATTTAGTGATTTAAGTCTATATGCGGAAGCCGCTGCTTCTTGCTGTATAAACAGCTGAAGCGGTGTCATGCCGAGCAGGGCTTCCATCGCAACAGTAGGCGTAGTTTTCATACACCCAGTGATGGCGACGCAGGCTAGTCTCTGGAATTTTTGCAGTTTGGCAATAGCAGTTTTTAGTGTGGTTCTGGGCCACCATACCACTGCTCCGTATGTTAAGGATGGTCGGATGACCGTTTCATACAGCCATAGGGTGATCTTGGGGCTGAGCCCCCATGTTTTACCGATCATTCTTTTGCATTGCCAGAAAGTGACACTGGCCTTGTTCAACTTATTCTCTAGGTGACTTGCCCAGTTCAGTTTGCTGTCTAGTATGATGCCCAGATATTTAACCTCTTTTGACAGTTTAAGTTCTTTATTGAAAAGACTTGGTAGTGTAAACCTCCCTAAATCTTTTTTGTTTGTGAAGAACAACAGTTCTGTTTTTCCTGGATTTACGGTGAGCTCTTGTTCTGTGCACCATGCTTCAATGATCCTCATGGCTTTTCTCATCAGTTCACATGCGACACTGGCACGTAGTCCCGATATTAGAATGGCCAGGTCATCAGCATAGCCCACCGTGAAGAATCGACTGGAGTTGAGCCTGGTGATCAGATCATTGACTACCATATTCCAGAGGAGTGGAGACAGGACTCCCCCTTGTGGGCAGCCCCGCGATACCACCCCTCTAGTTTCACCATTTAAGACTATGCGTACCGCCCTTAGCCTAAGCATGTTAATGACCCAATCAGTTAGAGTGGGATCAACTCCATGTCGACGCATTGCAGTTCTGATGCTGGTGAAGTTCGTTTTGTCAAAGGCGCCCTCTATGTCAATGAAGGCTCCTAGGCATAGATTTTTATTTTGTAAATCTCTTTCTATTCTGTGAACCACATTGTGCAAGGCAGATTCAGTAGATTTACCTGCACTGTAGGCATGTTGTTCAGGATGAAGAGGTGTTATAGTGAGTATGCTATCTCTGATATACCTATCACACAGCCTTTCAAGGGTTTTTAAGAGGAAAGACGTGAGGCTTATCGGTCTGTACGCTTTCGCTTCTGTGTAATCACTCTTGCCTGGTTTGGGTATGAAGATAACCTTGACCTCCCTCCATTCCAAAGGTACATATTTATGTGCTAGACATGCCCTAAAAATGGGGTTGAGTACTCCGGCTATTAGAGGCAGGCCCCACTGTAGGAGCCCAGGGAAAATCCCGTCCAGGCCTGGTGTTTTGAATGGTAGGAATGTGTTAATTGCCCAACTGATTTTTTCCTCCGTCACCACAGTCTGTGCGACCAACCAGTCTGTCGGTGTGGGTGTAGTAACTACATCTGGATTCCAGCGAATGGCGTCCACGATGCTGCAGCCTGGGAAGTGTGTTTCAAGTAATAGTGTGTTTGTCTCTGTGTCTGTTTTTGTGTAAGTGTTGTCCTTTTTCTTAAGAGTACCGATATCTTTACTCGAGTTGGTCGCCATTATTTTTCGTACTCTGTTTGCTTGTGCGTTGGATGCTATGTTTGTGCTGTAGTTTCGCCATGACCTACGAGATTTAGACCGGATAAGTTTCGTGTAGGCTGCTCTAGCTTCAGTGTACCTGTCCCAGTCCTCGTCCCTATAGGTGTTCATGGCTCTGTTAAACAGCTTGCGTACTTTCCCTCTCTTTCTTTCTAGAGCTTTTGTCCAAACTATTTTCCTGCCCTTGTCGTCATTCGGCAGTGACAGAGGACAGGCGTTCTCGAAACTTTTAGTGAGGTCAGTTGCAAGCTGTTTAACATTCTGCTCAATGTCTGTAGTGCTGTCTAGTTGTGTAGTGTTTGCCTTTTTGAGGTACTGGGTCAGAGATTTCTTAAAGATTTCTCTGTCAGTCCTTCGGGGGTTTCTTGTGGGCACTGGTGTAGTTTTCGTTACCTGTAATTCAAACCTTATCCACCTATGGTCCGAGGCTGAGAGTTCATCCGAAACTCTCCAGTTAGAGATTAGACTCGAGTTACCTGATACTAAGGTGAGGTCTATGATGGTGCGGCTCTGATTTCTTACAAAGGTTGGTTTCGCACCCGTGTTTGCTATTGAAAGATTGGTAGAGAATAAGAAATTTACCAGATCATTTCCCCTGCTGTTTGGTGTTGGCATGCCCCAGATCGGATGATGGGCATTCGTATCTGCTGATATTATGAGATTAAGGTTATTTTGTTCACAGTATCTTACCAGGTCATCAACGTCTTTCGGAGGAACCTCCTCATCGCCGGGCATGTAAGCTGACGCGACGATAACGTCCCCAGTCACCTCCCCAATCACGCTCGGGAGCCTGGCGGTTGCCAAGTCTCTGGAACAGAACTGGGTTAGTGGTACTGCTATTATATTCTTTGGTACATAAATGCAAGCTCGATGCTGATTACAAGTGTTGTCAAGGATTAACTTACCTCGTAGGTTTGTGAGACCACACACACGCCCGGCCCTGATCCACGGCTCCTGGATCAGGGCGATGGTCTCCTCGTTGTTCGCCTCCAGCACTCTGCGCAGGTTAGCCGTTGCAGTGAGGCTGTGCTGGAGGTTGATTTGGATGACGCTACAGGTCAAACGGGTTTGGGTCGCTGTCATTCGAGCTTCCCTCCCCATCTGACTCCGTCTGGCTCCTCCTGGGCCTCCGCCATGCCTCCTTTTTTGGGTGGTCGGAATCCACACTCATGCCTTCCGTCGCGTAAGAGGTTGATGGTATAGGCGATGAGTGAGACGGTGCAACCGGAGTGACCTCCATCGTCCCGTCTGTTGGAGCTGGTCGTTCTGCTATCTGCTCCGGAGGTAGAGACTCACTCACACTAGGTGCCTCTAGTGCGGTCTTCGTCGTCATTACCTCCGGTGGTTCGTCCTGGAGCGATCCGTTGGCCGCGTAGAAGCGCACGTATATGTTCCCCAGGTTATACCATAGCCGTCTCCCATTTTCCAGGAGAGTCGGTATGACGGTTTCTGGTATTCCCAAAGTAAGGAACAATGTGTCTTTCTCGGGTCCGTGCAGAGAGTGGGAGAACAACTTCCACGTGTGGACGAGTGCCCACTTGTTCTGGTCTGCGAGAACTAGGCTAGTGTCCTCCACTGTGCCCTCACATTCCGGAACGAAGAGGGCTGCTCGAACCAGTCTCGTCAGGTCCGCCTGCTTCTTCACAATCAGGTTAGCGTCTGCTTCAGTAGGGATGCTGTCAATTGCTCTTTTGAGCCACTCCAGTGAGGCCTCGTTCTCACACCACAACTTCAGTGCTCCATCTGCCACGATGGGTTTGCCTCTGAAGAGGGGGGAGAAGGAGATGTTAGGGTCCTTAACGTCCGCCAAGATCCGCGCTGTCAAGAACTTCTTCACCTTCGTGGCTTGCTCTGCTGTCAGTTCGTAGTTTGCTCCTGTCACAGCTACGCAGAGGTCGCTCTGGACGATCTCAGCATAGCTGGTCTGGGCCCTGCGTGAGCTGTCCAGCTTTGACTTTTTGTGTTCCCCTCTGGGTGACACTGTGTCGTCTAACCGCGTCCTTTTGAAAGGTTCGGTGCGAGCTGGGGCCTGTGCCGATTTGGCAATGGCCATCGCTGCTCGTTTCTGCCGGTTATGGCGGTTGCCGTGCTTGGTATGCATCAACTTGCCCTTGGATCCTGAGGGTACAGGTACTACCACTGGTAGGCCTGCAGCGGTCTTAGGCTGTGGTGCTCTGTTTAACTGAGAGGTTCTGGGGGCATTCACGGTTTGGTCTCCAGTCGTCGGCTTTTGTCCCGTCGGACGGTCTCCCGCTTTAGGGTCTCCGGCTTGATGCCTTTGTCCCATCGAGCACGAAACCGAACTAGGGTCTCTGGCTTCCGGCTTTTGTCCTACCCGTGTTGCCTCTAGTAGCAGTCTCTTCCTCTCTTTCTGCCTCAGTTTCTGCTTTTGCTTTTTCGTCAAGCGCTCCGGGACTTGCGCCACCTCGAGTCTTGACGAACCTGCTGGAGGGTCTCCGGCTTTTGGCCGTTGTCCCTTCTTCTTTTTTGACGGTTTGACCACCGTCCACGTCGAGGTACAAGGCTCCGGGACCGTTAAGGCCGCCACGAGTTCCTGCACCACCTCCCCCATACCCGAGGGAGTAGGGTTTGTTCCTTTTTCATTCGTATGCTGGTATTGGTTTTTGGTGTCCATACTTGTATATTTAATTATTCACCTTCCTGATTCCCCACCCTCCACGGAGCCCGCACCTGGGGATGTTAATTATTAACACCAGGGCTATCAGTAAGGTATAGAGGGGTAGATCACGTTGCCCACGAGTCCGCACGACACAAAGGAGTCAAATCAACCAGCTTGATTGACGCCCGTGCACCGCCGACTGTGGACCCCATTGTTCTCCCCCTCTCGCCATGACGGAAGCATAAGGCTGCCCATCTGTGCTGAGTGACCAAGAGTGGCTAGCTCCTGGCCTCCCGTTTAGGGTGAAATCCACACCAAAGAGGAGTGTTGCGTTTCTGCGCTCAGCCTCCAGGTTTGTTTCATCCACCCGTACGGGCCCCCCACGTGCAGCACCAAGACACGTGGGTGGTCCTTTCCCTCTTGCCATCACTCGTTTGTGGGATAGCAAGACCACAGTGGTCGGACCACATACCTAACCACTGTAGCGGTATTAGGAAAGATTAGAGTCGGGATAGGATTAAAAGCTACTGGATGGGATGGGATTGTTATGGATCGTTACTAGTGGGTTGGGATGGGAAAGGTGGGATGGGAGTTATAACAGAATTGCGTCTAGTGTTTTGGTTTCGTCTGTTCCTGATGGGACCAGACCAATAACAGGCGGCACCACGAGAAGGTAACATATTAGACTTGTTATGGATGTCTACACGACCTGCGCTCCTTTCCATAACCCTACGCCGAACCTGCTCACCGGACAGGTGGCCAGGTTAGGTTTGTCCCATAGTAAGCGTATCAATACAGCGCTACCTGAGAAAACCCCCCTAGTGCGTGGGAAAGGGAAGGGGAATAGGAACGATGCCGAAGTGCCAATAGAATTGATAACAATCTTCCATTGACTGTCAAAACAAATGGAATGAAACTGCGCGCTAAATTCAAAAGATAGTATAAACGTTTTGGACTATTGATTGGCGCAACCAAAATTTATATATTAACTTTACCGAGTCTGTATATATTTGAAAATATTATGTATGTTCGGATAAAATTGAGAAAATTTAAATTAAATAGTGACAACCACGATTACAACACTAGGAATAAATATAAAATAGCAGTACCAGGTTTTAGACTAGCAAAGACAAATAAAAGGTCCTTTTTAGGTAATTGTGTGCGGTTTTATAATAAAATTCCCAAACATATTACAATGCTCACAGAAGGAAAATTCAAGTTGCATGTGAAAAATATTTTGATTAAGAAATCATACTACAAAGTTTGTGATTACATAAACCACAAAGATGCTTGGAAAGTTTCGCCTCTGCCAAGCTATCACCTGTCACCTACGTAATTTGAACAAATATTGTAATAGTCGTATATTGTATATAACACATTGATAAAAGATGTTTAAAAGAATGGCCCCGAGTTTCTTGCCCGTTCTGCAGTGGCTCTATATTTTATTTTGCTGAAAGTGGCAGTACAATGTAGAATATTTCAATATTAAAATTTGTAATTGACCTTCATAAGAGCTTCGTAGACGCCTAAATTGAATAAATGATTTTGAATTTGAATCCCAGCCAAATTTGACATATTTAGCTTATATTAATTTACGACAGCATTGAATAATTTATACAAATCACTACCTTTTGTGCTGCCTTTAATTGGCACTAAAGCAGCCATCTCTTCAGTAACAACAAAATTCCTGTCAATGTCACGAATAAACAAAGCCATCTTAGCGGTATCAGTTAAGTCAGTATTTAGTCGCAATGCAGTAATAAACGAATACCGACAAAATTATTTCTATATCCCCTGCCAGGTCTTCTATCCTCCGAGCTACAGTAACACCAGACAATCGTATTTCGTAGTAAAGTGGTTTTTGTAAGGAAGATAACACTTCTGCTGCATCCTCCAAACACCATTTTATGAATTCACCGTCAGTAAATGGTTTTGACTTATGTGCAATTTTTTCTGAAATAATATAGCTTACTTTTACTACTGCCTCACTGTCTTCATTATGTTTGCGGAATGAATGCTGCTGTCGTTCAAGTTGTTTCTTCAGGGTCTCCACATTATCAATACGAAGTTGTCCTTGAAGGTGAGCAAACTTACTTGAATGTTTGGAATCGTAATGTCGTTTGATATTTTATTCCTTGGTTACAGCGACCGATTCATTCCATACGAGGCAATTCGGATTTTCTCCAACACAAACAAATATAAGTTCACCCATTTTTCGTGAAGTAAGCGGTGCTCATCCGTAATTTTGCGTTTTCGACTAGTACTGGCTGCCATCGCACAACACATGCCATTCAACGCTCGGCCCTGACTGACTAGCTTTGTGACTATCTAGCAAACTACGCAACGCGTTCCAGCCGCGCGCGCCGCCACCTCCGCCCCCGTAGCCCGCTATAACCGCTTACACCTCTGCGTTACTATCACACTAATGGCGCTGACAGTAGCAACTTTATTTGAACAATAGTCATGGTCAACAACAGTCTACACGTGCAAGCAATCCCAATTTGTAAATAAAAGAACGAATTTCTTAGAAAGTTTAGTATGCATGATGCCGACAGTTTAGTTAATTAGAGGCTAGCGGCTAGGATAATAAAGCGATTTATACATACATATATATATATATATATATATATTGGTTTTCGTCTTGTATAGTAACTTCTCCTACCAGAAATCCCATTCATGCATCCTTCACTTTGTAATTTATCTGTGGACAATTTATCTCAACAGATGATAGGGTGCGGTAAAATCGGTAAAAAATAATTTACCTAAATATAAAAGTTGTCATTCCATTGAAGACTGAAGTCTGTTTGTGTACGTAATTTTGTAAACATTAAACTGTACATTTTCTTGCAATGGATTGGCATTGCATTAAATTGAAGATTCAACAGATCGGCTAAAAAATCTGTAAAATCTAGCGTCTGTCTATTGTACCTACTCAATCATGTCGCAAAAGTGAAAGTCGCCTTTAACATTACTTAGCTATTAAAATGGGGAAAACAAGCAAAGTGGTAATATGCGGGATGAAAGGCGTAGGAAAAACGGCTATTTTAGAACAGCTGATATATGGAACTGTGAATCTAAAGACCTCTTTGTACCCTACTATTGAAGACATATATGTAGCCAACATAGAGACAGACAGAGGTTCTAAAGAACGTGTATGTTTTTACGACACTGCGGGCTTGGAGCCCCCGCTCACAGGCGAGTTCAAAGGTTTAAGATATTTTGTTATTTTAGCTTAAAAACCACCCACGCAAAAGGCTTTGCTGCACATATAAAGGTACAAAAGTTAATACCAGAAATAAAAAAGGCTTTAGGTGCCAGAAGATTAATAATTACTTAAAATATATAAGTTTAAATTGAAACCTTGTGTTTGAATTAAATTTTTCTTATCATTCCCATTGTCGCCTTATCATGGACTTCATCATGGAAAGATAATGTATAATTGAAGTCATTTATTCCCTATTTTTAAGCATTTTCAACAGGCTGATGATGGGTCATACTCTACATATACATACATAAAGACATATAAACAGTACATAATATTGTATATTCAAGTGCTCAAACACATCAAGTATTTCATTATTTGTGATAGTGATGCATGTATGATAATATGTTATCAATTGTAATTAATTGTTAAATAAAACCTACATTCTGACTGGGTGGTTGCAAAACTGGTTTATTCATGTCATTCCTGTTTGCCTTGATTGTGGAAACTTTAAATTCAGCAATATAGATTCCATTATATTTGTGAACAGTTAATATGCATAATACACACAAACCAAATCAATCACCAAGGAATCAACAGTAACTCTTCAAAACTTATGTTTGAAAACAAAACACCTGCTGTTTTTTCCACTAAAGTTTACATGGGTCTACACACCAAATTTTTAAATGGCGATTGAAGGCTGAGGTTGCAAATTTTGAGGTTTGTGAAATAATTGTGAAGTGGCCAAAAAAGAGTGGTGGCGGATACCGGTTTACTGGCCACCACTATTTTTTTATCCTAAACATTTCTTTAATAGCCAAGTTAATGACATTTACAGCCATTTTTATTTCCAGTATATAAATTATGATGAGTCTAATCTGAATTTAGATGTAATTAGTTAAGCTTTGACATTGCACAAATATGTATTCTATAGTAAATAATGCTTAGCCAGAAATGATTTGTGTGTACCTGTAATTTTTCTTGGGTGATTTGAGTCTTTGTATGCTTCACCACTAACAGAATTTAAACCTACAAAATTTCACAATTGGTAAAATATATTAATTAATTTACTATATGAAGTCAACATTAAACAAATAATTGTGTACAAAATGTTAAGGGAAGTGTATTCATAGAAATTTCCATACAAACATAGTTTCTTCGTCATATTTTAAATACCAAGTGTTCTAACTTGCTGAAATTATTCATACATGTAAGCCCACAATAAGAAGTATACACTTCGTAATTTTCAAAATAATGCGATGTCACTAAGTTTAATAATTATTGTAGTTAATATAAACATGTGTAAATATATTCAACTTATTGTGATATTGAACCCGCAACCGCCAGAATACGGTCCTGGTGCATTACCAATTATGCTATGGAAGAGGGTGCTGGGCAGTCGAAATTTCTCCAGCCGTTTGAATGCACTTTTCTTGACATTAGCAACATCTACCCAAATAGCAGAAGACTATTTACTTAGGCTGGCAGGTTGATATACGATCAACACTTAGCACCAAATTGATGAAACCATTTTTATTTTGATTAGTAATATTTTTTAAAAGCATTGATGCATGCTAAGCGAAAACATAGAAATTATTTCGGATGGAAAAAGATAACTTCCAGTAGGACTTGAACACGCAACCCCCAGAATACCATCCTGGTGCAATACCTATTATGCTATGGAAGCGGGAAACCTAAAATTAATGTTTTAAACAGTTTATACTTGTTACTGAAAACATATTGTGTTAGAATTACAAGTACAAGTCCAACATCCATTTGGATAGTTTTATTTGCAATCATAAATGTGTTCTTCTGTTCTATTCATGATTCAGTATAATTATGTTGTTTTTAAAGAGTTGCAATGAAAAACTTTCAGGTCCACCACAGTCCCCGACAATGCAGCTGACAGCCAACCAGGTGCTCCAGCGGCACTACCTTGGGTTTGCAGAAGGTTACATCATGGTGTATGACACAACTAGACCTGAGTCACTTGATGTGCTCATGTATTTGAAGAAGGATATAGATAGAAATAAAGATAAGAAAGAGGTAATAGTTTTTAATATCAGATAGAGAATGTCTCTATCAATTCAATATTTATACAAAGTGACCCAACAATAGCATAAACTTTTTTTGATACCTGATAGGCCATCTGATGGTATGTGATGTTGTTGTCGAAGATGTCAGGCTAACCTAGAATTACTGGCTCTCAAAGACAGCCCCTGGAACAACCATTAAGTGCTTGGTGACATTTTCTACTTGAGCGTGGTAGCTAGCCAGGTGGGCTTTCGAAAAATGCCCTACCACCATGCTAAAACGACTGTCATTCTAAGACAATAACCGTGACCGACGGTTTAACGTGCCCTCCGAAGCACGGAAGCGCTCAGTAGTATGCTGAGTAGAGTGTAGTGCTGTCACCCATCCAAGTCATGATCGTGGCGGATGTTGCTTAACTTAGCTGATCGGTTAAGAATGGCTATGCAAACTATGCTATGAGCGTTTCACATATACAAACTAAATGTTTTTGATAAAAGTTGCTTTTCCCAAGAGTGTTAGTAACAAATTCAAAGCCAAAGCTATGAGTCTGGAAAATACATTTGGAATGTGAATTGTTTGCTTAAATAAATGTTCAGACTAGATGTGATTCCCAAACTATAATATCAAAATATTCTTGAAAATTGATAACCCAATGATTTGATACAGGTGTATAGTAGGCATATTATTTCAAGTATGACAAGTTACATTTATTGTGATACCGACACACAATTTCTAAAGGACGCCACAATAAAACCAAGACAGTCTTCCAAATTAAAAAGTTACATGTTTCTAGAGTCCAATCCCCGAATTCAGTAACTACTTGTTTTAATTGTAAGTGATCTGTTCCAAAAACATTCACTATGCCTCGAATACATACAGATGGTTCTATGATAATTATTTAAATTGGATAGTACTTATTATGAGCGTAACAGCATAGATAAGTAATTCTTAAAATTTCTTAAAATATTTTTTAAATGTTCAGTTTGTCCCTGATCATCATACAACTATCCTAAAGTGAAAGTCAAAATCATTTATTAAATTTTGGTGTCTACGACGCTCTTATCAAGGTCAATTACAAAATTTTACAATAAAAATATTCTATTGCCTAATCAAACATCAAGTATTGTTGGCGTCATAATAATCACCAATTATACAATTTGCTTTTTTAATAATAATCTTTTTAAAGACATAGTAATTTATTAATAAACATCAGTTGTTGTTGTTGCTTTGGTTATGGCTTCTGCAACTGGGCGATATCGCAATTTTGCCAATGAATAATCTGTCATAAATGTAGGTATGGTATGGTTCTATGGGAGCATCCACATGCTGGCTTCCAAATTCAAGAGATTGTATAATCTAAAACACTAATAAAAACATCACATAAACACAGCTCTATATCACATAAAATAAATAAAATATATATTTATATGGTGACTTTAAGGTGACTCTACCCGCCACACTCTCCATACAAACGCTCTTTCGTAATTATGGTTTCGTTAAAAAGTTTTTCCCAGATATTTTGAACTAATATGTATCTTGTACATTATATTTACGCTTCTATTCAAGTAAATTTTCAAAAATGTTTGTCTTGATTTCAGTATAATCTTCTAAAAATCAAATTTTTTGCACAAATTCTACCTGGACTTTGGCTCATTATTATGTACTCATTAAATGTAATATTATAAAATCCATCTACGAGTAAATAGAATCCTCGAAAATTTATTGGAGATTCTAAATATTGTCATTTTTTTTTACTAACTTGCAAGGCGTATTCAAAACGACGTATATCCTGAAGTAAGTTTTCTGAAATTTCCGTGTGCTTATTTTCGTTCAATGGTATCGTGTTCTCACCTTACTTGAGTCAACGAGCGGTATGAGGTACGCGGGTGACGAGTCGTGCAGGGTAGTTGTGGGACGCGGGGTGTGACGGAGTTGATTGAATTGAATGATTTTCGCCGCAAAGGCACACTCGCTTCAGTCTATTCTATGTTTGCGGTGTGGACTGTAGAATTTGACTTGCGAGCGCTCACCCAAAGGACATATATTGCAAATCCTATTTTTGAACAGAAATTGTCCAAATTTGATTGGGCGGATGGTCAGTCCTGCAGCAGGATCTGGTTCGGCGCGGGAAACATGCACGATAAAGGGACCTTGAACCATGTTTGAGTAAGCCTGAGAACCTACTACGACGCTCGGGTGGACGTACATAGTTTGTATAGAAGCTGCGGCCATATCCACACTGGTCACCGTTTTTTTGTCACTAGTTAGTTCAACGGAATCTGGTTCCAAACGGAGTTTGGAAGCAAATTGCGTTTCTTTGATTGTTGCATCATTAGGTGTATACAATTAAATATTAGGTACCTATTATTTAGTAAAATATTATTATTAGTTATTAGGTACCTAATATTTTACCCTATCAGTACAACATTGTTTGTTACACTGATAAGGTAAAATAGTGCAGAATGAATTTACTGGAGTTCTCAGATGATGACGAAGAGATTATTGAGTACATAAGCCGGCCCATTACACCAAGACAACTTTTTCCACGATCGGAACTACACTCTTTTCCAAAAAAAACGGGCACCTAAGGAAATTTACGTTCTAAGGTCGATTTTAGTTAATTAAATGAAATTTATTTCTTTGACGTAGTCTGTATACTTATAATCGTGTAAATTAATGCGCGTGAAGTGAATTCGAGCAATTAAAAGAAAAAAAAACGATGGATTCTTTAAAATCGATGTACACGCCCAAACAATAAGAAGTGGTCGGCAATAAAGACAAGTTTTTTTTACTTGTTTTAATTAAATAAAGTTACAAATGTAAAAACCTAATAACGAGTGTGACCTCCTCTTGCCAAAATCACAGCTTGAATCCTTCTGGGCATGCTTTCCACGATGTTTTTAATAACGTTTTGAGGAATACGTTCCCACTCTTCTGCAATGACTCTTTTAGCTCCCTGATGTTTTGTGGAGCAGATTGCACTGATCTTACCCGTCTCTTTAGAACATCCCACACATGCTCAATTGGATTGAGGTCAGGACTTCGAGCTGGCCAATCTAAACGACGGATCCCAACTTCTTTCATGTACGCTTCCAGAAAGGTGCGGGCGAGCATTATCGTCCATAAAAATGGAATCTTCCCCAAGTGCAGTCAATGTGGGTTGTGCATATGGAATTAGGACTTCCATTATGTGCCGGTGTGCATTTAATGTTCCATTTTCTATGAAAACTTACTCCGTACGCTCCGTCGAATTAATTGCTGCCCAAAACATAACGGAGCCTCCGCCATACCATAAGGAGTGATTTCTTCGAAACACACTTCCGCATAGCGTTCCCGTGGGCTTCGCAGCACTCGCCGGCGTCGGTCCTCTCCACACAAAGAGATTCTAGCTTCATCAGAAAACAATATTTTATTCCAGTCCTCCAGAGCCCATGAAGCACAGTTCCGAGCAAACTGAAGTCAGGCAACACGGTGCTCACGGAGTAATTTAGGGCCCCGAGCTGGGCGGTAACTCTTGATATTGGCAGCCAAAAGCCTCCTCCTGACCGTCCACAAGCTAACTTCTACTCCTCTTACTTCTTCAAGGCTCTTCTTCAGGTCCACACTTGACGCCTTACGATTACGCAACGCCTGACTCACCAAAAAGCGGTCATCTCTTGGTTCTGTGCATCGTTTTCTTACCGAACCGGGTCTTCTTTTGACCGAACCAGTCTCTTGATACCGTTGCCAAGTCCTCTGGACAGTTGAACGACTCACATTTAGCCGCTGAGACACGTAAGTTTGCGAACAACCTTCTTCAAGTAGGGCTATAATTTTACCGGCCCTTATCGCTTTATCACTAATATCAAAAAGTGATATTTAATGTAAAAAGAAAGATTAAATTGTTTAATTTGCAGAAAATATCCAAAAAGTTTTAAAATATCGTAATCAGTTAAAAATCGTTTCAGCAATTCGCGCCATTAGTAAAGCAATTTTAGAATAATCCACCATAATCATTATTTTTCTTTTAATAATTTCAAATTTTATTTTTGCAACGTAAATAATCATGCCAGGATGCTTCAAAAAACATGCCAATACATCGTCAAATTAACAAAGCCTATTTCTTGTTCTTCTTCATTGAAGTAGAGAAAAAAATCTAAAGTGCCCGTTTTTTTTTGCAAAAGAGTTTATTTGAAACTCTATTAGAGAAGAAATTTGTGAGGAGATTTCGATTAACAAAAGCTACGACTGTGGTATTGCTACAGCAAATAGAATCACATCTAAAATACAGGATTGACAGGTATTTACCTATGTAGTAATTGTAACTATCTGAATACCTAGTGCCCTTAGTTTTAGTTAAGCTCCATGCTTGGCAATCTGTTTTATCTTGGTCTTGAGAGCAGTTTTGGTCCTACTTACTTTTTGTATTATCCACAAATTGTAATTCTATTGGTCTTATTCGTTCATCTTCGCCAATAGTGACCTGGTATTGTGACATTAATATAGCGTCACTATCATACATCGTATAAAGCCCATCTATCTGTGGTTCATTCAACTTTTTTAATTGCGTTAATTGGTTTTCTGTTTTGTCCAGTTGAGATTGCCCTCCACCTAAATAAAATAATAAAATATAGAACTGTGAAAGGAGTTATGTAATTATCTGAAACATAATATAGTTTTATATAGAACTACAAATATTCAATATTGTCATTAGATGAATTAGACCTACTTGTGACAAATCTTATGAGACCATACATGTAGGTAAGAATGAGCCAAAATGCAAAGGGTTTACTGGCAGCTATTCAATTGATACCTTTGAGCTCCATCATAAAACCATCCTAACGGTACCATATGACCATGATAAAATGCAAATGTATGACACACGAAGTCCGTGAAAATCACATCCCAAAATCAGTTTTTTTCATTATACTTTCTGTGAAACTACGCTACTATGTAAATATAGTATGTATAATACCTACTAATAAAACCACTTTAAACAGTTTAAATTGCATATAGTTCACATGCTGTCACCCAGTGCCTATGATCACTGCAGTGTTTAAAAGGTCAGGATAAAAATAATGTTCAATATATGTGATTTAAGCAGCTTATAATACTATGTGTTACACTCAAAAGAAAATATTGTTTAATACCTGTTCCCATAATTGATTTTTTAGTTTTGTTATCTTCTCTTTTTAGTTCTTTTTTGAGTTCCTCAAAACCTTCTTGGCATAATTGTGGATCTTGCCAATTTGAAGATGTAGCAACTTTCAATCCTTTCTATTGTCCTCTAATGCTTCTAACAGTGCTTGTTTTTGTCTAGGATCTACAAAAATATATAAAAACCGTTTATTACAAAAGTTAGTGTTACTGAGGAGTCACGGATGTATATAGTATATTAAATACAGACAGTTTGTCTGTCCTGTCGAGTGTCAATCAAACGTTTGATTGACACTTGACAGGGAGGGAAAAATAGAGTCTGTCTGTTTTCCGTTTCACGCAAATTTAACAATATTGATGCAAGCTTGTCGTTAGTTTGAGGAAAAATAACCAAGTACGTCGAACGGAACGGAGAAGCCTGTTTCTCTGTCGCGCTAAATACGTTTAGCTAAATAACAACAAAAACCGCCTCGTGCAAGACAATCTTAAATAAGTTTAGTTTAAATATGTTTAAGAAGTTAAATAGGTTTAACTAATCAGAATTAAGTTCCGATTTAAACATAACGTTATGCAAGCCGCTCTAAGTCATTCTGTAGCGCCCACCAGGGTCCACATTGTTACCACGCAATATTTTATATTTTTTAAGATCTGCATTTTATATCTACATAGTGGAAACATAATTAAATGAATATGAATCATCATTGCTTCTACTCCTTAGTCAAGCAAAGAGATGACTCTCTTAAACCGCACCAATGTGCGTATATTGACTTAGTTTACAGAAAGGACTGCTTGTGGGTGTGTATTGATTGTGTATAGTAGTATTAAAAATATAGCCATTTATTGCCATAAAACAATCAAAAATACTTCATACATAAGGCAAAAGAAGTATGCCCAGCATTTTGCAGCGCATACGTTAAGTACTAACGTGCGCTGCGCTGGTTTTCAGCATATACCTGCTTGTTCCATCACGATGGCAAAAAATGAGAATCTATACATGTAATAAACTTTAGTAACAAAATTAAGAAATGAAATACCGAGAAATTTGACCTTGACATTTCTTCAACGAGAGTGCCATATTCATCACAAGATCATATTGCAATAGTATTGCTATTTTTTAAATAATAAGGATATGTATGTAAATTATCCACACAGACAATTTTTTTATTCTTTTTGAATAGCAGTGCAATATTTAACAATCTGATAACGTTATTTAGTACGCTAAACCTATAATATTGTGAAATTTTGATATTTTTTAATTTCTGGCGGTGTGCCGTTATTATTAACAGAATACTACGAACTATATACAACACTACAGCTACTAAAATAAAAGCATTTAGACAACCTACAAGTCATCGCAGACTCACAGGCAGTCTAAATGCTCTAGCCCACTACCAGTTGGCAGCGTGCCCAGCATGCTATGCTGGGCACACAGCTATGCGTGCCAAACAAATTGCAATGCTTATTTGTTCATCCAAATAGGTTTCAGAAAGATGTGACGGCGCTAAAGTGTTTACGCATGTAGCGTCTCGTCATAATTTTGGTTGACTGTTTTGTTGGTTGAGTGGTGATAACAATTTGGAATTTTGCACAAGGTTTGATGTTTTGATCCTAGTCGGAGAGTTATTGTTATTTCTATTTCTAACAAAGAAACTTTTAATCCATAGTCTGGATCTATGCCCAGTAGAAGTCAAGAGGCTCACCCCCTAATAAATTGTATTGTCATTGATGAGTTTAAATTATTTTTTTTCAGGTAGTAATGCTTGTCATCGGCAACCGAACTGGCCCAGACGACATTAACAGCCTCGAGAACACGTGTTCTAAAGCTGCCAACTGGTGCTCCCGTGAGAAGGTGCGTCATTTCGAAGTGTCAGCAATGGACCGTCCCTCTTTATACGAGCCCTTCATCTTTATGACTTCCAAGTTGAACCCAGTGCAGAACAAAACTGCTTTCCCCCAACTCAGCACCCTGAGTAAGCTTACGCAGAAGAATAATAGAGGAGAGGCCATGTAACGGTATGTTTTAAATCTATGCCCGTTCTGCTATCAGCCGTAAGGTTGTCTGTGGTGTTTCCTTCAGTTTAAAGAGAAAAAATCGTAAACATATACGTACTTATTTAGAGTTGTTGAGTGTAAGTGCAATACACCAAAGTATAATTATAGATTATTCACCCTAAACCATGGCACACTGATTCAAATGAGATTGTAAACATGGGCAAGTGTATAATGCTTTGTTACTAAAGTTTAGTATGTATATACATTCCCTTCCCCTATCGAAACTTGGTAAAAGGAGAAATAGGTTTTATATATATCTACTTTGATGTTAGTTGTTTTGGAAACCACTGTATAAACGAGCCTCGTCCCGAAATCCCCTATCAATTTCCCCTCGCACCTCGTAGCACAAAAATACATTTTAGTATAGCTCTGCGTTTCGTCGCATACTGATCTATTCGACAAATTATGCTTCGATTGAGTATCGCATCTTGGTGTTTTATTTTCATAATGTATCGTGTCGCGTTGCCTCCCTTTGTCTTTATTTTGTTCGGATGAGCAGAAACATGTCTTAAGTAACCTACTTCCACTATTTTCATTATGTAATGTTATTTCTTTTATAAATTACTTTTACCAATAACTACATATTGTATCTAATTACTTTTTAAATTCTGCAGTTTATGTTAGTAGCCACAGTATGTATTATATTTTGCTCTCTATGTTCTTGATATATCATGCTATGTGTTACATACATTATGCACTTTGTTACTGTACTTAAATTGTGATATAAATACAAGCAATTAAGGAAACATGACTGAACTGACAGATAACTGAAGGAAAACACTGAGACCTTATTTAAAGAATGTCTCCGTGCAGTTTTTAAAATCTGCACATTGGATGGTTGTTGTCATTTCATCTAAGTAATTTATTTATTATAATAATGTTTTGATGTGACAAAATTGTAATTTATTTCAGTATAATAGTTCAGTATTATGAATTGATCTTATACTTATATATAAGTATTCATTTGGTGTTTATTTGATTAACAATGAACTTAACGTTTTAAAATGTCCATTGATGAAATTATGCAAATTATATGCGCCTATTTACTTATAATTGGTGCATAACTTTAATAATTTTATTTAGTACTGTGCTAAGAAATCTCTTCTGCAAGTGCTAAATGACATTTACTAAGTTAAAGTAACATACTTACTTATGAACGTTATGTAAATGAATATGATTTTATAATATATTTGTAAATATAAATATCCAGTGTATAATGTTTTATAGTTTATTTAAATATTTTTAAAAGTATTAATAAGAATTCCGTAGATGAATTTAAAATTACTGTACTTATGATGTACCTTACGTAAATTTGTAATCTCATTAATTTTAATGATGTTTATTTAGTTTTTCTCGTTTCGTAGTGAATGGCTAAACCGTTTTAATTAAGTGTTGTAAGATAATATAAGGGTGCTTCATTACGTTATGTATAGCTTCATATCTAAATCAATTGACATGAATAATTTTCATTATTTTCATTTTTAAAACCAACCATTTTGAACTTTTAACTTCAGAAGTTGAGAGGAGAATAAGGAAAATCCGCTATGAGGATTGCTTCTTATGCCCAACACAACATCTTTCTAAGACGAAGTTTTCAAAATAAACATGAAAATGTTTTAAAACTGTGCAAGCAAGCAACGCTTTGCTTGCTTGCACAGTTTTAAGGGAAAGGTACCCTTATCAGGTTAAATTGTGCATATTCTATTTTATAATATATTTTGGCTGATGTCAGCACCAAAATATTCACACTAAGATCTGCTTATTCAATCATCAGGTGGTACAATTAATAAATATAATATAAAGTTATTTGTGTAGACTTTTAATATAAGAATATAATATAAGTGTACACAATTAATGTTCTAAAAACTAATGTTGGTTTGTTGTTATTAAAGAAAAGTGGATTTCAATTTGATCAGTGACATGTTCATGATCATGACCAGTCGTTCTGATAGTCATCATCATCCATTATTTATCTGATGATTGAAGAACCGGGCTTAATTTTACAAGTTTATCGAATTAATTTTGCTATTTGTATTAAAACGGTTTTCTTAATAGCCAGCCCCCATATGATTATGTGGTAAATGATTTTTTTGAATCATTCGAATCATCTCATTGTGTGAAACACTGGGGCATAGATTTAACGAAACATTGATGTATTATACTGTACTTAACTGCCTAGCCTTGAAGGTTTTGGCATTATAATTGTAGATATAGTAGAATATAAGTATATAAAAGGTACCTATTAACTTTAATACGTCTAAAAAACTAGCTTCGCTTTTACTTGTCCGCTTTATAACCAGTATAGACAAATTATACTTAAGAAATTAGCAGTTAGAGCTGCGGTGTGATTATGTACCTTCATAATCTTGTTTTAATTCACTTAATTATTTGAAACTCTGTAGAGGAACAAGAGTATTAATTTCATATATATATATATAACGTGGATTTTAACATATCAACAATACTGCGATGGTTTCGAATCCATAGCTGAATGTGGTGAACATATATATATGTAAAAATTAAACATGAGTAAACCATACTATATACTGTATCAGCCGGATCGTCCACTGCTGAACACAGCATCCCCTATTAAGGTGGTATTTGCCATAATCCCCACGCTTGGCAGGCGTCTTGGGGATCGCAGTGTAACTTGGCAGTTCTTTAGAAGGTGCTGCTGCCCAACTTCCAGTATTTTTCCCTTAGTCGCCTCTTACGACACCCACGGGATGACATGGAGAGGTGCAATTCTAACCCGGCACCCCACGGATACACACATATACATAATCAGTATTAAATATTATCTTAGCTGTGACACGTTGGCTTTGAGAATTATAGCGATAACAACCGCAATGTAATTAGTTACTTACTCATTCAGTTTTCGATTCCAAACCACCCCCCGCATTATTGTTGATAAGTTTATTAATACCCACCTTATATATTCAGGTGTCTGTTAGAATTGGAAAACTTGGTTCAAAGCTAAGAACTTATTGTTTGAGTACTTATTTATTCTTATGTGTCAGTTCCCATTTCTGATACCATCAGTTATTTCCTTTAATAATAGAGATTTTTTTATTCCACTATTTAACGGGCAATCTGAATACAAATTAAATTCATTATATGTACCAATTTAAACCTCATTATTAATTATAAACATGACAATTTGTTATTGCTACTAAAGCATTAATAATGTATTTATCCTAGAGCGAAAAATGATATATTCGCTTGTCGATGCGCTAGTCCTTTGGGATTCAAAATTAAAATTAATAGGTTTGTAATTTTAAATCCTACGACTGCATCACCACTACCATCAGATGAGATTGTAGAGCCTATTTGCAATAAAAAAAAGTACGCGTAAAATATTTTTCAAATCTATTGTAGTTGTGAAACCTAGGTACGATAACTTAAGATTAGGTACATTTAGAACGCTTATGAAGTATTTAATGATTAGTAATTTAGCTTTAAAAGCATAAGTTTATACATATAAAATATCTTTACTTCCAATATCAGTAAAAAAAGTATACATATTGTAACATAACTTCATCTGCCTCTGCATTCATACCCATTCAAAGATTTATGCGATGTGTTTATTTTTTCAAATTTTCGTGTCCTTGGTAAAAAAAAAAGATAAAAGATAAACAGAAAGGTGAAGTTTACTTTTGTAATATGAATAAGTGCAATATAGGTTTAAGTTCTCTCTCTCTATGTACTTAGTGGAAATAAATAAAATAACTCGTTATAATCTATGTGTTTACCTGTACAATAATACCCGTGGTGGTGATAGCAACTTAATAGAGATACATGGTTTGAACTAGTGGGACTATTTAACTACACATACCGGCTAGAACTCACTAGTTCAAACCATGTATCTCTATTCAGTTGAGTTCTTGCCGGTATATGTAAGTAGTGTATTATTGGGCGTCCTACTCCACCTTCCGTTTCTGAGGCTCACTCCGTTCGCCTCATCCACTCTCGGTGGAGTAGGCCGTCCAATAATACTTCGAGATCGTGCAACATATGAGCTTACCTTGATTAAGATATCATCGAGTGTTTGGTCTGGGCGCTGTTCCACTGCACTACTTCACTACATCACCAAAGATTTACAATTCAACCCTATTCCACTTTTCCAGTTTTTAAACCTAACCGGATTTATATTATTTTATATATGTCGATGTAATAAATGAATCTACTCATTATTAATCAAACCATTTCAACCGGTGGCCATGAAATTTGTAAAACAATCACAATCGTTAGATTTAAACATAATCTGCGTTGAGGCTGGAAAGTCTGATTTACGTCATGGAGAATTATTGCCTAATTCGGTTCGGTGCATTATTTGTGGACCATCAAATTGTGGAAAAACTAATTTACTGATTGGTCTTCTAATACATGAGAATGGTTTAAGATTTCAAAATGTGTATGTTTATTCAAAAACCCTGCATCAACCGAAGTATATTTTTTTAGAACGAGTTTTGCAACGTGTACCAAGCCTTTCATTTCAGAAATATTGTGAAAATGAAGAGGTATTAAGTGTTCAAGACGCAAAACCGTATTCTGTTATCATATTTGATGATGTTGCATGTGAAAATCAAAATAACATGCGTGATTATTTTGCGATGGGGAGACATAAGAACATTGATTGTATTTATGTGAATCAAACATACACTAAAATCCCGAAACAGTTAGTAAGAGACAACGCAAATGTAATCGTACTTTTTAAACAAGATGAAATAAATATGAGGCACGTATATGATGAACATGTTAATACAGACATGACATGGATTGAATTTCGTGAAATGTGTTCTAAAATATGGAGGGAACCCTTTAATTATGTTGTAATTAATAAAGACTGTCCCAAGAATAAAGGTTGTTACAGAAATAAATTTGACACTTTCGTAGTCTTTGATTAGGAACATGAGTTATATATAAGACCGTTACCTGTGCGGTAATATTATTCGTCAGACAACCTCTAATCAATTGTGACCTATTTTAAAAATATGGATAAATCATTGAAAAGGCAAATTGTTGATGCAGCAGAAGCTGTGAAGAAAAAAGTACGAAAAATGAGAGATGATGAGATTAACAATAAACAAGCACTGGAATCGGTTTTCAAGCCTGTAACAGAACCTCTCAATTTAATTGCTAGCGCCAGTCAGCAAACTCCTCTCGTGCATGCTATGGAAGATGAAGAGACCGAAGTTCCATTTATTGATAAAACTTTGCACAAGGAACCTGACTATCAAAGCAGCAAGGAAGATGAAAACGAATACGAATCTGATAGCGACAGTGACATTTCATATAAATCAGTAGGTGATACGTCATCCTGGTCAGTATCTTCAGATGCGTTAACAGACATACCGTTTGGTGTTAGAGTAGAACGTGGGAACCTAATGTTAGGTTCTGCTCGCATAACTATCAATGATCAATACATCATCGTGGCAGGACGTAAATACCGGAATACGCCTGGTTTGAAGCAGTTGCTGTTAAAGAAAGACGTGGACCTGAACTTGGTTACAGATAGTGATATGCAACATTATAAATCGATGCTAATCGAAACAAATGCACATCGACGAGGCTTTGATCCAAGTAAGCCAATAAAAAGTTATAAGGGACAAAAATATTTGCAAGTAATTAAACCTCTTTTCAAACTGCGAAATACATTACAAAATTACAAATTTACGAGAGAAAAAATTATAGTCATGTGCGGGATTCGAACCCGCGTCCATCCACCCCTTTAGCCGGGGTATGCTCTAACCAATTGAGCTAACATGACACAATGACTCATAACTGTAATTCTTGCTCTCGTTCTTCATACAACCATCGTATTGGGATGGAGCGACACCTATAGTTTAACTTGCGTTGTACTACAAACAAGACCAATTTTGCAATTGGTTTTAAACTTGTAAATGATGACGCAACCTTATAATTTTAATATTGTTAAGTTTGCAATGACGCCTGCTAGGCGAATTACATTACAAAATTACAAATTTACGAGAGAAAAAATTATAGTCATGTGCGGGATTCGAACCCGCGTCCATCCACCCCTTTAGCCGGGGTATGCTCTAACCAATTGAGCTAACATGACACAATGACTCATAACTGTAATTCTTGCTCTCGTTCTTCATACAACCATCGTATTGGGATGGAGCGACACCTATAGTTTAACTTGCGTTGTACTACAAACAAGACCAATTTTGCAATTGGTTTTAAACTTGTAAATGATGACGCAACCTTATAATTTTAATATTGTTAAGTTTGCAATGACGCCTGCTAGGCGAATTACATTACAAAATTACAAATTTACGAGAGAAAAAATTATAGTCATGTGCGGGATTCGAACCCGCGTCCATCCACCCCTTTAGCCGGGGTATGCTCTAACCAATTGAGCTAACATGACACAATGACTCATAACTGTAATTCTTGCTCTCGTTCTTCATACAACCATCGTATTGGGATGGAGCGACACCTATAGTTTAACTTGCGAAATACAGTTCAGGGTATCCAATCGAAAGGGAAAGGACTACCGCTGACAAAAAAAATGGGAGAAAAACGTAGATTTTGTGTATTGGGATGATCCGAACGAATTAGTGGAAAGGCTAAAATTATTAATTGCATCTCGAGATGCTGGTAACACAGGTTTAGACAACGAAATAATATCTATTATTGAAGAATTACGTGAAAGTAAAGTAATAAATAAGTAAGTATTTTTTTTATGTTTCATTTTATCATTGACCATTCATTACAATACACCCTAATCATGAATGTCGATAAGTTCGGTCATTTTATTCATAAAAGAATGCGTTTATCAGAAATATTTGACTTTAACGAAAACGCATTACTAAAATCAGAAAATGGAAATTTCAATCTGAAAAATTCTAGATTGGGAGGAATTAAACCTCCCGTAGAATTAGACGATGCTGTTAATAAGGATTATGTGGATCGATTGAATACTAAAACGATAAGAGAATTTGATAAACTGATTGGTTCATTACGATCTCGAATCATATTAGACATACACAAGATAGCTCAGGATACTTTAAAAGCAAAGATACCTGAGGTTTTAATTCAATTGGAAGATAAGTTTTACACTAAAGCAGATGTAAATAAATTAATAAAAAAGACTCCGTAATGTCAAAACAGCAAATTGTAAATGAAATACACAAAGCAGCACGAAGAAATTTTCTTCGACGTTATGTTATTCTTAAGGGAATTGACGACTTGTGGCAAGCAGATCTTATGGACATGCAAAACTTGAGAACGTATAATAAAGGACATAATTACGTTTTAGTAGTGATTGACTGTTTTTCAAAATACGCCTGGACAGAGCCATTAAAATCGAAAAATAAATTTGAGGTTAGTAGGGCATTTGAACGTATACTGCTTAGCACTCATCGGCATCCTGTTAATTTACAAACTGATATGGGGACAGAGTTTTATAATAGCACGTTTCAAACGCTCATGAAGACGTACAACATTAATCATTACTCATCGTTTTCCACAAAAAAAGCTTCGATCGTAGAACGACTGATTAAAACGGTTAAAAATAAATTATATAAATCTTTTAGTTTGAACGGAAACTATAAATGGTTAGGTTCAACATTAGAAGATATACTGAAGACATATAACAACACAATCCATCGAACTATTAGATGTAAACCGGTTGATGTGAATAAATCTAATGAATCAGTAATAAAAGAAAATATTAAAAAAACATACAAACATATATCCATCAAACGACTGCCTAAGTTCAAAGTTGGTGACTGTGTTCGTATCAGTAAATACAAACACAATTTCGAAAAAGGTTACACCCCCAATTGGTCAACTGAACTATTTACTATTAAGAAGATAAATAAAACCATACCAGTAACATACCACATAGAAGATCAACGAAAGAAAGATATAGTAGGAGCATTTTATGAGCAAGAACTTCAAAAATCTAATCATCCTAATGTTTATTTGATAGAAAAAGTTTTAAAAAGAAAAGGACGTAAACTGTTCGTCAAATGGTTAGGTCTAAACGATGAAGAAAACAGTTGGATTGATAAAGCTGCCATAATGAGTTAAGATATATAACTAATGCTGATGTAACATTCCTATCATTACACTTCGAGTAATGCAGGGTGGTGGACTAGTAAATAACATAATCAATAATCTACCGTTTGAAGTTCATTTGCCTGGATACAATTATTGCGGACCAGGAACTAAACTTCAAAAACGTTTATTACGAGGTGATCGAGGTGTAAATAAGCTAGATGAAGCTTGCATGCACCACGACATTGCTTACGCAAATCATACAGATCTATCCCATCGTCACAAAGCTGACTTACAATTACTCAACATGGCCAAACAAAGACTTAAATCAAAAGATGCGGGAAAAGGTGAAAAGTTAAGCTCATGGCTAGTGAGCAAGGTTATGAAAGCAAAACTGAAGTCTGGTTCCGGAGTTAAAACATTCAGAAGCTTGGTTTCAAAAATAAGAGCAAAAATAAAAAAATTTAAGCCTAAGAATAGTAAAACTTTGATTAAAGTTGCTTATTTAGCAGCTAAAAAAATGTTTCCAGAAATTAATCGAATTCGAGTACCGCGAGTAATACCTTTGCCAAAAACTGGCGGGGTCCTGCCTTTAATCCCTATTTTCGCTGGTTTATCAGCTTTAGGCGCTTTAGCTGGTGGTGCTGCTGGTATTGCAAAAACTGTAAACGATTACAAAGCAGCTCAGCAAAATTTGCGAGAAACAGAACGACACAATAAGGCTATGGAAGGTTCGGTGCTGGGCAAGGGTTTATACATTAAACCGTACAAAAATGGTAAAGGATTGTTTATAAAATCATCAAAAAACTAGAAAGTTTGCTACCTGATCGTCCTCTGACTAATGTAGATATTCAAAAGTATGCAAGAGACATCCCATATTTCCGAGGGATCTACATGAAGGATCAGTTACCAAGAAAACCGAAGAGAATTGAATGCGCTATCGTAAACTTAGACGATTCTAAGAACGAAGGAACTCATTGGGTAGCTTATGTTAAATTATACAAGTATTGTGAATATTTTGATAGCTATGGAGATTTAAAACCTCCAGTAGAATTAATGCGATATTTTAAGAATTGTAATGTTTATTATAACTACACAAGATATCAAAGATTCAATACAGTAAATTGTGGTCACTTATGTTTAGAGTACCTGCTAACTTTTTGGAATAAAAAATTATAAAATGTATGTTTTTCTTTGAATTCAAGCATTATCACAATGTCACTCACATTGTCAATAACTGGAAATTCGTCAACGTTATCTACATACTATCCAAATACATTGCAACTAGATGGTGCTTATGAGTGTGCCTTATTGCAATTTTCAACATTTAATTCAATTCCAAATGTTGACAAAAGTAATAATAAGTTTTATTATGGCTCTAACGAAGTTATTGAAATACCGGAAGGCACTTATGAATTGCAAGATATCAGTGATTATTTAAAAACTGAAATAAATGATGCGACTATAAAACTACTGTGCAATAACAATACGTTAAAAACTACTATTTTCTGTACAAAAGACATTGATTTTAACAAAGAAGGCTCTTTCAGAAGACTGTTAGGATTTAATAAGCAGATTTTAAAAGGTAATAAATGGCATGTATCACAGTTCCCAGTCAACATTTTACCTACGACCGTGATCAGGGTTGAATGTGATATCGTTAGTGGGTCGTTTATAAACAACGAACCAAGTCACATCATTCACGAATTTGCACTCAACGTGCCACCTGGATACAGGATCATAGAAATACCGAAGAACGCAATATACTTTCCGATAAATCAAAACAATATAAGCTGTATTCATATTAAGCTATTAGATATAAGGAATCGCTTAATAAATTTACGTGGTGAAGAAGTGCAGCTGTATTTGCATCTCAGACGAAAAAATGATTGACTACAATAAATATGTACCTCAACAAGTAAAAAATATCAGTTCTACTCGAGCTATCCGCCATACAAGACCCCGCTCTAAGAAGAAAATAAAATTAACCAAAGACAATAAAGCATTCCTGAAAGCAATCGGATTACTAGAATGAATATCTTAGACGTGTTATCCACTCCGACTTACGACACCACGATAGAAGGCATAGAATTTCATTCTTACAAACCCTACGTAACAAGTTTTAATAGAAATGATGTAAAAGTGAAAATACGTATACCTATCAACCAACAGGACCTGTACATATTACCGTCAGCTAGCACTTTATATTTGGAAGGAACCGTTATAGTCAGCAAAAAGGATCCGAAAGACAAAGCTACTAGTGTCCAATTCACCAACAATGCTCTACTTTACCTATTTCAAGATATTAGGTATGAGCTAAATGGAGTAGAGATAGATAAAATAAAAAATGCTGGTATAACTACAACCATGAAATCGTTAATATCAATGAATGAGAGTGAATCAAAGATGTCTAACGCCTGGGGTTGGAATATCGACGGTGTAAAAAATATTAACGAAGGAAGTTTTTCTGCTTCTATCCCACTTCGCAATATCCTCGGTTTTGCGGAAGATTTTAAAAAAGTCGTTATAAATAGTAGACACGAACTGGTACTGTTACGAAGTAACACTAATTTAAACGCTGTAAAACTTAACCCTGGGGAAGTAGTGGATGACATTCACATCAACAAAATCATATGGCGTGTACCACATGTTAAAGTATCAGACAAGGAAAAAATTTCTTTGCTTAAAGTGTTAGAAAAAGATCGACCGCTTCAGATGATTTACCGAAATTGGGATCTGTACGAATATCCAGCTTTACCTAAAACTACAAAGCATACATGGTCTATCAAAACTGCATCTCAAATCGAAAAACCAAGATACGTCATTATAGGTTTACAGACAAATAGGAAAAATAGTGCAAGTTCTGACATGTCTCAATTCGATCACTGCAATGTTCGTGACGTAAAAGTGTACCTTAATTCAACTTATTTTCCATATGAAAGTCTTAACGCGAATTTCGCTAATAACAGGATTGCTTTATTATATGAGCAATATATCAGATTTCAACAGTCGTATTACGGACGTTGTCCACAACCGTTGTTAAGTGAGAAACAGTTTAAAGATTTAGCACCGCTGTTTGTGGTTGATTGCTCTAGACAAGCAGAGAATCTAAAGACGGGTCCTGTTGTAGATGTAAGAGTAGAAATTGAGAGTGATTCGGAACTACCAGATCAGACAGCCGCTTATTGTCTCATTCTGAACGACTGCATTGTTGAATACAAACCATTAAGTAGCATTGTAAAGAAGATATCATGAACGTAGATACCATCATAGTTGACCTCCAAGGATTTAAAGATATTCAAAATAATTTTATCGTGAAGGAAGTGGCCATTGTAAGTCAGGAGCTTACACAAACATTCTTAGTAAAACCACCATATTCGTTTCATTATTTGTCTGATGAAGAAAAGAAGCAAGTAAGATGGTTAGAAAGAAATCGAGGAATTTACTGGAGTGAGGGTTACATAGATTATAGAGAATTTCTACGTGTTGTAGTATTATATCTCGAGAATAAAAAAATAATGACAAAGGGTTTGGAAAAAATACAGTGGATTAAAGAATTGTGTACAAAGTGTGAAGTGATTGATATTGGTGAAAAGGGATGTCCTAATCTTCCAACATTAAAAAAAAAAAATTTAAAAAATAAAACTGACTTTAACTGTGTGCATCATAAAATTAACTGTGCATTAAATAATGCTATATGTATTAAAAAATGGTAATCACACGTATATGTTTGATTTGTTTAGAAAAAATAAAACATAATTGATTTATAACTAATAGCAGTTTTATTTATTATATCATCATACCTATACACTAAACATACAGTGTACATATTTCATTATCATAAAACTTAATAACAAGAAATTAAATACTTATATACTTTAACTACTTACTGCATAAATTTAAACATTTTGATTACATCTAAATTCTTAATTATTTACAGTAAATGAAATTAAAATAGTAACATTTCTTATACCAACACACCTTTAATATTTACACATAACTAGAGTCTTCACATAGTTTTTTCGATATTTTGTTCACTAATCTTTCTGCCTCATCCATAATGTTGTCCACTGATTCACTCACTACGTATTGCGCACTGATCAGTATATTATTATCATCTTCACTGAGGTCTACCACTTGTATTTGAAGGAGTCTTAAGCCTTTTTTCTTTTGATTATTGATCACGTAAGACAGATTACTATTAAGTTGCTTCCGTTTTTGAGGCTCTCGCCTCGTCCTTGATTTTTTATTGACCGGTTCGTCTTGTGGTTCAGGAATATGCCAGCTTGGATTTGGGCTCGGAAATCTTTGACCATACTGAGAGAAAATTATATCAGGTGAATCATTCATTATTGTTGATAATCTGAAACAATAATAGAAATTATTTATTTGTACATATAAAAGGTAATCCTATAATCATAAGATTCGTGAAATATGTATAGGTACTTACGATTTATTAAATCGATGTGATCACCACAACAAGCACCAGCTTAATGATTAATAAACTAATATTATTGTACGGCGAATGCATAGTGTAACATAAAACTTATGACACAATTTGATGTTTCCTTCCAACAAGTTTGAACTTGTTTCTCGAGCACAATGAGTGTTGGAAACACCTGACTAATATTATATTTCAAAACTTTATATGTTTTGTATGGCAGTTACTTACTGAGAAAAATTATATCATGTTTTGACAGGTTTGTAAATTATACAACAGGTTTCAACTTGTCTTTGTAAGTGATATATTTCAAAAACTGTATAACCTTATTTTATACCAGTTAATTACTGATTAACAATATCATCGTATGTCAACAGGTTAAAGCTTGTAAATCCTTCGACAAGTTTGAACTTCTTTCTATATATTTTGTATAGGTACCAGTTAAACACTGAGAGACAATAATATCAACAGGTTTGAACATGAATGCCAGTTAATTACTGAAAACAATAACATTATGTTTTAACAGGTTACCTTTTTATTGAATGTACGACTGGCTTCTATTTGGTATAGTACATTCATAGACGTGGTAGGTAGGTATTACTTAAATGGATAAAAATAAAAGAGTCTATATATTCACACAAATGTATTTATTTTCACATAAAACTTACAATTTATTTTACTACACAGCTATTTTTAATATCTTTAAATAATATTTACGTTACATTAGCACATAGTATTCTATAACTATTTATTACTCTGTATACAGTAGAAACATTTAATTTATAACTAATAATTTAGAAATATATAGATACATTACTTTAATATAGATGCATTACCCCAAGCTAAAGTAGATACTTTATCAGGTAATAGCAAACGTTTATCGTCATTGCTAGAAAGTGCTATTTTATTAACACTCTGTGTAAATATTTCATGTTTGATTGACCTAAAGAGTAAATTTTTCTTGCGGATGACATTACAATTATACAAAACATTTTTATAATCTATCATATGTAAATTTTTCGTTACACTTTTTTTTGTTCCCTTTGCTTTCTTTATTGTTTTGTCTAAAGTTTTTATACAGTATAGCTTTGAACGCAGTCCTACAAATTCTTTAATTATTTTACCTCCCATTTCGTCCTTAAAGAGCCCAGGTACTTTTTTATTAATAATTGGCAGGCCAAACTTGTTATCAGAATTGTAATTGCTAGTATCAAAATATTTAAGGAAATAATTTTTAATATCTTTGTAAAAGTCATTCGTATTTACATTATAAACAAGACTATCAGTGTCAGTATAGCATAATTCAACATTATTGCCATAAAATGGTTTTATAGTAGAATAGTGAAAATCGTACATATGACTCTTTGATAATTCTAACACAGCGAAACCTATGTATATCGGTTTATTAAGAATAACACGCGAAGGTTTCATTTGTATTGCTACCAAATCATCTGAAAATACTGAAGCACTATGAAAATATGGGCTGGCGATTAGTTTTTCAGCACATGTTGATTTCTTGGTCTTATTTTTTAAATCATGCCATTTGTTTACTAACTTAAAATCAATTTTATGCTCATTTTTTTCTAGAGTTTTACCAAAAATACTGTTGTTTAGTAATTTAAAAAAATCTTGTTCAAACTGTGACTCGGCTTTTTGACGTAAATGAGTATTAAGATCAATATATTTTTTTAAAAAATTACTTTGCTTAAAAACGATAGCGCGATGGATCTTTTTCAATATTAAACCGTGACGTATGCATGTTTTTAAATGAGTATAATGAATAACATAGTGGTATTTATCATACAAGTTTGGTATTAGTTTTTTATTCTTACCACCAGGGGGCAAGCACTTTTCTGGACAAAATGGAAAGTCATTGTGTTCAGTGTGTAAATTCTCAGGGTATGTTAAATCAACTTCGAGAATATATCCATATTCCGCGTTATCACTAATATCAGTCAAGTTCAAATGTAAATTATCTATTTCATTGCTCGACATAAATCTAAAATCTGAATACGGCAAATATTGACACATGCTATGTCCATATAAATTGTTACAGTTTAAATAAACGATGAATGAATTTTGACGAGTCTGATCGTAAGTATCTAAATATTTGTGATTGGCTTTTACGTGTCGTTTGAAACACATACAAATACCTCCGCGAATACCTTTTTGTATCATTCTAAAAATTTCTACATCGCTAATAAGGTCTAATTTAACGCTTGTTTTCAAAAGCATTGCATCGAGCGATAGACTTGGTGCTGTCAGGTAAAATGCCGGATCAAGATTATAATACCGTTTGCAAGTTTTTCTAAAACTTTCAAACACGTCTGCGAGCAATAACACATCGGTTTTAAGATATAAATCTGTGTACATACCCATATTTTTTATATCAAACTCTAACCAAATGGAATGCGCGTGTGCATAGTCGTCCTCAGTGATAAGCTCATTTGTCAAGGAGTTATAAAAATTAGTTTTGGTGGGCAAACACGTATCTTTATAACGGTTCAATTGTGACATATAATCATACGGATATATTTCTTTTCGAGTAAGGAGCTCAAATTGTCTTGTATCAGGAAAATACGATTTGAGTAATTTAAACTCTTGTTTTTTCATTGTATTAACTAATTTTTCTAAACTAGTCCCTAAAAACTTGAAAGAATCTACAAAGCGAACCTTTATACTTTCTTCTTTCGAAATAGGAATGAACTTTGTGAGCGAAATATAGTTTTCTTTTGTTTTAGGTATTACTTTTAAAGACCCAGGAGCTTTGCCTAATTCTTTAATGAAAAGGTGACAGTCATAACCTGATAAATTATGAAAAAACACTGGTAAAAATGTAGGAAATTTATATTGCAAGTTACAATAACTATGAGCCGTGCCGCGATATTTACCGGTCAAATGACAGTGGTCTCGGACCTTATCACCAAACAATAAATTCTCACAAATATGACAAGTAACCGAGTTATCAAAGTCATGAGCATTAGTATCGGTGTAAATCATAGGAACTTGTTTTTTAAAAATATTGTAAATTTTTTTTGCATCTTTATAAATAGAATTTACAAATTTTGATATGCAATCCAAACCACGGTAAGAGACGTACCTATTGTATTGTTTGTCTAGCGCACACGTAATATGATAAGCAAAAGCGATAGGCACATGTCGTTGACGTGTTACCGTATGCGATTTACTCGGATCAGGGTCACAGGAGTGAAATCGTTCTAGCATTGTTTCAAAGTCTGCGTATATAACAAATGGTACAGTTTGCTTTCTGCTAAAATTTTTAAATTGTATAAATGAGCCCTTCGGGGGTAGTTCCGTAGCGACACCTCCACAACTATGTGAATCAAGGGCATCGTATGTATTAAAAAATATTAAACACACATCACAAAAATGCAATTTACCGTGATGTTTTGTGATTTGATTTTTAACAAGTCGCGGTAAATCTTTAATTAGACAGTAATGTGACAAATCATTGCTTTCTAGATAAAGTAAATGAATAACATTTTTCTTTAAATTATTTGATTTATAAAGCGGTCCTACTACAGTATATTTTTTTAACCCATAGATATAAACACAAATTTCAGGATTATTTACTTCAAACTTAGCAATATCTGAGAAAGTTAATGGAAATTGTATGCCTTCTATATTTAACACATCCCGAAAATCAGGGTAAGACGATACTCTTTCAGGATGACTTTTGGCTGGGTATAACGCTGCAACGACTGACCATAAAAAGCAATAATCATCCTTATTTCGAATATTTACACAAGCTTTTTTAGATTTTATAGTAGCCGGTAACTCGATAAAGCCTGAACTATGCAAAGGTTGATATTTGTTAATATTTACTTCTAAGTGTGAGCTACTTAAGAATGTCCAACCATTATCGCGATCCTGAAATTCTTCAATCTTTTTTGTTAAAATGTTTTTAACTTGAGATATTAAGGGTTCGTATTCATAGTTTTGATGAAGTGTATAATTTTTTGTAAAGAAGGATTTCATCTCTTGAGAGTCATTTTTAAACATTAAAAACAAAGCAAAATATTCAAAGTTAATTTTCACGCATATATGTTGTTTAAGAGACAAGGTTATTAATGACCTAATCTTTTCATGAATGTTATTTAAAAATGAAATCAAAGAACAGTTTTCATATTGATTTACAATTCTATAGGACGCAATGCGGTTTCGAAATGCAGAATTTATTAATTCAACACCATCACAGAAATAAGAAATACTTTTATTCTTGTGATTAGTACTACGTAAGTGACCTACCCAGTGCTTGCGCTCAACAGATGTATTACAGATAGTACAGAAAGGCATTTTAGATGGACGAAAATGGGATTAGAATAACTTATTAAGTATCTCAATAAAAGTACAGTGCTACACAATAAAAAAGAATGATCTAATTGATTTAATAATATCGCAAAAAGAACAAATTACCTAATCTATTTAAAATCAATATTATCGCTAAAGTACGTAGGCTCTGTGTTATTAAATAAAAAAAAAAAAAAAAAAGGATGATGTAATTGATCTAATAATATCGCAAAAAGAACAAATTACCTAATCTATTTAAAATTAATATTATCGCTAAAGTACGCAGGCTCTGTGTTATTAAATAAATCATGTGCTCTTTGCATGAATTTTTGCAGCGCATTCCACTGCACAGAGCCTCGGTCTAATTGAACTTTTAACGCTACTAACGCCTTTCTCCACCGATCTTCGCGAGGGATGGAGATCACGTCGCTCTTAGCGTAAACTTTGATGTCTACGTAAAATTCTCCTGACAAAACCGCTTGTCTTCTCACCTTCCCGTTATCGACGCGGGCCACGAGAGACGAGCCGAGATCACTGCGTGTAGTAGGGGGTCGCTCCACATCCACTTCTAGGCCGAAGAGATCAGTGGGCTTATTTCCATTGTCAGAGTTTTTTCTGTAAATAAAAATAATAAATTACTACCTATTGCGAAAGAGCCTTAGGTTGAGATCTATAGATGTTTAATAATAGATTGAAATGGACTAAGTTAATTGACAGTTATTACCTAGGTATATTTTATTTAAAGTTTTAATGTTTATTTGTTACACTATTTAATTAAGGTACTAGGTAATGTGTCCATGGATCAGGGTGAACAGTACTATTGTTCAATATTAAAACCATAAATTACAAATTAATTACGTTCTAAATTTAGATCGGGTTGAAGCGCGGTCACGTGCTAGCTCTACGTACAATTTACTACATCAACAATTTAGCCCACTCGCCTGTGTGTCCCGACATAAACCCCTAACCTTTTTTTTTTTTTTTTTTTTTTTTTCAAATAAGTTTTTTACAACAAACTTTATATAGTATCGTCTTAATTAAGTCTTATAAACTACCATAAAAATCGTTGTCACCCTACAACCTTGCTGGTTGAAGTCTACTGGAAGATCTACTACGCTATAAGTACTAACTAACACAGTTAAATTGTAGTTTCTATTATCTTGTACTTCGTACCTGGTAAAAGTACCATACACTACGAAACAGTAACTCAATTAAGACAATTCTTGAAAATGTGTATTTTCACTAATCTATGTTACTCATAACCATCTTATATATATATTATATATATATATATATATATAAGATGGTTATGAGTAACATAGATTAGTGAAAATACACATTATACACATATATATATTATATATATATATATATATATATACTCGTTTTAGCATAAAATTATAATCGCTTTAGTTTATTGACTTTAACATTTTTCCAATATGAAATTTATTAGTATACTACATCACTGGACACAAATAATATTAATTTACGTATAAAGTAGGTAATACAAAGCAAAACATTTTCAAAGTTAACACAAGTAATAGAATATACTCGATGAAATAAACTTACGTATAACTGAGATATTTGGTTCCCACTTTAACATATTGCATATGAATTCAAATTACAGCGTAAATACAACCTGTTGTGGATTTCGCGTGACATTGGCTACTTCCACACATGGTTTATCGTTCATTTGTCCTCAGAGACGTTTTAAGCAATTACTATCTCCTTACTGAATGTTTTACCCATGATTAACCTTAGTGGTTTAACGTTGAAATAACTATATTACCTACTAAAAGTTTTGTACAAAAAGAGAATCTTTAATATTTGTTATGTGTTTTAAATCGGAGTAGAAGACTTATATGTATAATTGTAACGGACTATATCTAATACTGGAAATGTAAGTAATGTAAGTAAATTAAATGTAAGTAAATTACCTTAATTTTGACTCGTGAGGCTTGGAAACGGTGACACTGTTGGATGTACTCGTAGCTTGTGAATCGGTCACTTTGCGTTTCGTCGCCCTTTTCTTCAGCTGCTTTGCTTGCGGCGGTGCTTCAACCACTACGGAACGGCTGTTGTGAGAATATTCGCTTTCGGAGGTAGACCTGCAAATAAGACACAAAGATTAATAATTTATAAAACACCAACTTTGTCTGCGACCTAATCCTGGTATCACGAGAAAAGATAACCTATATGTTTCATTAAAATCTGTACAAATATATTTTTAAACATCCAAACATTGCACTTATAATGTTAATAAAGATTGATACAATCACTAAGTATTGTTAATAACTTAGTTAATGATTAGGATTGTTATTCATTAAACCACAAACATGATTATTTAGATAGATAGCACTTACTTACATTTTCGTTGTAGGTTTCAACAGTTTTAAAGCGCGTAGCAGCAAGTATATCCAGCCGGTGGCAGCGGGCAGAAACCAGGATCCGTAGTTGTCACGTTAAGACAAAGGAGTAAAGTAATTTTTCAAACCAAATTGATCGAGTTTTTATATAGAGAAATCGTCCATTCAGCAAAACTATGTTACTTTGAAAATATACTTAAAGTTCTTTGTTTTAAATAAGCGTGAGTAATTATTGTCGGTTACGACCATTTAAATTAAATCTTTCCCATCGATTCCGTCAAATTGACTTTTTTTGAGTAATGAAATATAACACTTTCGTATATTCAAAGCCGCCAATAATCGCCGCAACTTCTTTGAAATAGATACCCGTGTACTTGTTCATAAAACATAATTACCTAAGCGTAATATATGAACTAGTGTTTGTCCACGACTTCGTACGCGTTAAAGTTACAATTAAATTGTATCATTTTTACTATAGTTATTTTTGTCTTTAGTACCTATTTGATGAGGACAGGAATCATACAAATAAATAAAGGACCTATCCAACCGTTCTCCAGTTGTAAATTGTGTTAATAATACAATTTTGTTTTATCTACATGTACCTATAATACTTTATTTATATAGATTAAATCATATTTCGGACATTGAAAGATTTCATTTAAAGGCTACGTAGTAATGTTTTAATATAGACCGCAAAATGCTCGAATCATCATAAATGTATTCCCACAACCTTGACACACACATGCACAGTACACAAGCAACATACAATACGACCCGTGCAATACTTAGAAATGTACATTATGCAGCTCAGCAGTTTTATTACTTTGTAGCTTTTAATAACGTAATTCCAATGTCACTTCACGAAGAAACGTGAAAGAGTCAAGTTTATACATTCTAGTGATGATATTTCAGCTAAATCTAAAAGTGTAATAATTTCGGTCTGCGATAGGTAGTAAAGTAGTGCAGTGAAACAGTTATTTATACTAATTTCGGTCGATGATAGGTAGTGAAGTAGTGCAGTGGAACAGCGCCCAGACCAAACACTCGATGATATCTTAATCAAGGTAAGCTCATATGTTGCACGATCTCGAAGTATTATTGGACGGCCTACTCCACCGAGAGTGGATGAGGCGAACGGAGTGAGCCTCAGAAACGGAAGGTGGAGTAGGACGCCCAATAATACACTACTTATGTAGTTAATAAGTATGTCAACTCACGTTAGTTTTTATGAAAATATTGTGGGACTTTGTTTCCAAGTATATTACAATTAGCTCGTTGGGAGCCGGGCTAGAATGTCACCCTCTCATCTCTTCTCGTAGGTGTCATATGAGGCCGCTAAGGGTAAAATACCAGAAGGTGTGCGGCAGCGCCTTCTTAAGAACTGCTTTCTTGGAGTTAATGGCAAACCCTCTTTACAGAGGGAGGCTCGGTTCTGCAGTAGACTATCAGTATACAGTACAATAGGTACATATTTTACCTGTGGAAAATGCATTTTCGCATTCCCGTCCACCCAGGGGGATGTGGCATGTCGAACTCGGCACCATTTCGTCCCACAGCAGCAAGCGACTAAAAATTACATGCTGTCACATCTCTTGCGCATTTGGTAACCAGGGAGCTCTTTCGCACACGATCAAGAACCCACCGTGGCTTCTAACAATTCAATATATATACACCAAGGTTACAAAAGGCACCACGGTTAATACAAATGAGTATTTGTCATTTACTGTAACTCTAATGGTACCATGCCAAATGAACGGTCCCTTCCGTAGGGGAGACACTATATTGGCGAACCGCCAGGCCACATATATCGTGATTCAACCTCCCCGGGTACCAAACCCGGGAACGGGTTACGGCCTCGGGCTCCACCTGGGTGGAAAACCTAGATGGAACACGCGTCCATGGGATTGTAAGAAGACCAGATACTAAACGTGATAATGATAAGTACTTTACTCTTTTTCGAAGTATGTGTCGTCCCAATTTATATTTTTTTGCATTAGCTGAAACCATTGTAAAAAGCATGTTCAAATTAAAATAAATTATTCGTATACAAAAATAAAAATTATAAAAAACTTAAAACTAGGATGCCGCCGCAGCAGGGTAGCTACCAGCGGTTAGGGCTGCAGAGAGAGGAACATTCGGACAATGCGTGTCGTGTCGAGTATCACTGCCTTCTGCATCTGACCCTTGATCCAACCGTCTAGTGAGAGCCTCTTGAGGTGTTGGTCGAGGCTCTTCGCTATTAGGCCGTTCGCCGAAACTACTATCGGGACAATGATCGTCGAGTCAACATCCTACATGGCGGTTACCTCGTGAGCCAAGTCAAGGTACTTGCTGACTTTGTCCTTCTCGGCCTTCACGAGGTTCTCGTCATGGAGGGGTGATGTCGACAAGCACTACACTTATTTATTTAATTATTAAGGTTTTCCAACAGACTTAACACTAAACAAGCATTTCATACAGAGTTCAATAGACAATTTATAGCGAAAGTCCAATTACAGGAAAACACATCATGCCTGACGCAAAAATGGCTTATATGTGGAGTGAGTTTAAACAAAAATTGCGCTAAACCATCATCAGTCAAGATGACGACGATGCATATGCTTCTTATGCACTTAAAATGTGTATTTTGGAAAAAAAATCAGTATCATATATACCTATATTTTAGAGATACCTTCATACAGTCTTTATCAATTAGATGAATAATACTAGGAAACAAAGGAATGGAAATGGGTTAAAAAAAGGGTTGAAAAACAAATTACAAAGAAAGTGCGCCATGCTTAAACCTATTAGTATGCGAAATTATATATAAAATTTTACCGCACTACACGAAATGCAGTTGTTTCTGGTCTTTCGTTCGTTCGTCATGCGGTATCCATCGAGTGCACAGCCCCGGATCTACGATTTTTCCGAACCGGGGCAGAAACTTGTTTTGGCGCCCCCCACCAATAGTTTTTTTTGTTTCCCCCAGTAACGGCATATAGCCAGTGTCAAGTAATATTAGTTAACAATTTTATGCATAATATAATATGTATTACTTAGTCAAGGTCGAGTAACAGGTTTAAAGTTTAGTCACAGTCAAGTTATATCTCAGTAAAGAGGTGTGAACTTTACTAGTTCGTACGGGGTTTTGCTGCAAAAATAAAAAGTTAATTTAGAAAAAAATAGTTTTTCAACTTTATGTAATTTACCTACACCAGAGCACGCACGTAAAATTTACCATTATTTCCCATCTGCACTTTATGAAAAATAAATTTCGGCAACATATTACCAAATTGACAAAACCATTGTTCCCTCTGGCGGGAAAAGGTTTAATTATTTGAAAAAATATAATAATATTGGGACGGGGGGAATATCAACCCTTCGAAAAATACTACAACTTACTATCTTAATATGAGCATTAATAACATGACAAAATTATAGCCATATAATTACTTACTTATTTTTTTGCGTGACATAAAATTATACAAGTACTTATATTAAACACTAGCTTTCCGGGCGCGGCTCCGCCCGCGCGTATGTCGGTTATCGCGCGAAAACATTAACCTCTTTTTGCGCAGTCGGATAAAAACTATCCTATGTTTTTTCCCGGGTCTCAAACTATCTCCATACCAAATTTCATTCAAATCGGTCTAGTAGTTTTGGCGTGAAAGCGTAACAGACAGACAGAGTTACTTTCGCATTTATAATATTAGTACTGATACAACAATATACATACATCCAAGAGGCAAGCAAGACAGTATGCACATCTTCAATCGTTAAGCCCCAGTTTTAATAATGCTACAGCTTTACAAGGCGTGCTTTACTTTCGGCGAAAGAATCTATAAGCTCTTCAAAGTTTATCTGATAGGCAGTTTTATTTTCGATGGCAAGTATCGCTAGGGCAGATAGACGTTCCTGACTCATTGTTGAACGCAGATAAGTTTTTATTATTTTCAGTTTCTGAAACTTCGCTCACAGCTTGCAGATGTCGTCGGTAAAGTACAATATATCCTTAAAGCTATCGTTACATTTAGTAATGCCTCTCTCAAGTCGTGCTTGCACAGGTGTTCTAAGAGATCATATGCACTCGATTTTTTGCTAATTTCTGTTACTATATTTTTGAAAACATTTGGTTGATGGTTCTTGGCAAAAATCAATTGCATTTAAATCTTTTGCATATTTTATTGCTAGATCGCCTCCATTTTTTAGCAGATCCTTGGTAGACATGTTAAAAATGCATGGCCACTAAGGAACGCGAAATTTCCATTTGGACTCTTTGAACCATTGACCTATATATACTAGACGCGAAATCTCAACTCAAACAAGGATAGTCGACCGGTGCAAATGTACTGGCCGGCATACTCTCCCCCAAACGTAGCTGGGCGCACTCGTAAAAATTACACGCGCAATAAAACGCATGTAATCTCTACGAGTGCCCAACTGCGTGTGGGAGGGAGGATGCTGGCCAGCATACTTGCACTGGTCGACTATCCTCGTTTGAGATGTCGCGTCTAGTATATATAGTTCAATGCTTTGAACTCGCTACCCTTGTCTCAATTCCTGTTAATATGTTGTCAAATACTATTTTAATATCTTTGGAAAATAGCTGAGTCGAGTCTAGTCGTTCTTGATTCATCCTCACAAATTTCGTCGTGCTGTCTTTTGTTTGGAATTCGTTTGTTTTTAAGAATGGGCTCGATTTCTAACTTTTCTGATAAAAGTTCAGCTTCTTCAATCTATTTTTCTACAGGTTTACATTTCATAGTACTCCTAGGCAACGATTTTGTCGCATTTTGGTGAAATCATCTATGACGCGATCATGCCAGTCCGCCGTGCGTGGCCCGTGTATTACCACGATGCGGCGCACGGCTCGGTAAGTTAATTGCCAATCAACGTAGGTATTTTTTTTGTACCAGGTTGTGATTTAAGTTTTTCTCGTGTAAAATATTATTGTCGTTTTAACTACAAAACAAGTAGTAAGTACAAGTATTTTTACCCAATTTTAACCCGATTTAGTTTAGATAGGTATCTAGAAATAAAAGCTCCGAATATAAACAGTAAATACTTACTTACACAGTGAGAAGCGCCCATTTCTCGCGCCATGGTCGAACGTTTTTTGTAGGTAAGTATTTACCTATTTACAACGCGGCCGCGCTTTCCCGCCAAAAAATAATAAGCTGGCTAAAGCCGCGTTTTCACAGTAGGAGCGCGCTCTGACCGAGTGAACTCGTACAAGTCAGGTAGTATAGGAGTACACTCGTATTGTGGTTATCTACGAATGTGCAATTAGGTGCAAGGGCGCTTTCTGATACCAATTTTCATTTATGTGTGTTCAATAGTGGACGTATTCTACTTATGACGATGTTGCTGAAAAATTTATGAATTTTGCGCCCCCAGGAGCTAGCGTTAATAATAAAAATACCCTAACCTATCGAGGAGGGTATCAAAATAAAGGAAAATAAAAGGGGTTATAAACGTATATATAAGTTGTAGGTATGTTTAAATTAAATCAAATCTTTTGAAGCACTAAAATATATAAAATTAAACAAATAACTACAATAAATAAAAACCCGACTGCAAATTTTATTAGTAGCAGGCGGGACCCATTTGCCAATTATATAAGCCGAAAGAAAATTTATGAGTTCCATTTGCAACTAAACTGAATGCGGGTTTATCAATCTTGTTTCGGTCTTGTTAGTGCAGTCGAGTTTTAATATTTTCAATTATGAAATTTAATTTTTCATTTTTGAAGTGTAATAATAAAGAGTTGTCTATCTATGTTGCCCTTTGTGTTGTTAGGAAAGACATATTGTAGATATCGACCCAACATGACTATATCTCTGCCAGTTTAGATCGTGGAAGGCAAGTTGATGTCTTGTACTTTGACTTCCGGAGGGCGTTCGACAGAGTCAACAACGACTTACTGTTGGGTAAGCTCAGTACAATAGGTCTCTCTCCAAGTTTTTTACTTTTTATTGCAGACTATCTCCGTGATCGCCAGCAGTATGTTCGACTTGGCCTGTATGAGTCCCGCCCTTATCACACGCGCTCCGGAGTCAGCCAAGGGTCGGTACTTGGGCCCCTTCTTTTTATCCTCATGGTAAATGACCTTCCCAGAGTTATCCAGCATTCGCAATGTCTTCTATATGCTGATGACTTAAAGCTCTTCCTAGAAATTAAAACAGTGGAAGACTGCCTTCGGATGCAGCAGGATGTGGACGCTGTTTATCGGTGGAGCGTAGATAACGGGATGGACTTTAATGTTTCAAAGTGTTCCGAGATGACGTTCGATCGACTGCGCTGCCCAATCGAATTTCACTACAAATTAGACAACACAGTGATAACACGCACTTATGCCGTTAAAGATTTGGGCATCACATTCGATCGAACGCTCACTTTTAATGACCACATTACGACGGTGGCTAAGGAATCTTTTCGGAGACTGGGTTTTGTGCTTCGGAACTCTCGAGACTTCAGTAACATTAGCGTGATTAAGTTAATATTTGGAGCACTTGTTCGGAGTAAGCTGGAGGCAAGTACTTGTGTGTGGCATCCGCACGAGGACAACTACACCTTAATGCTGGAGAGGGTTCAAAAGGCCTTCCTCAGATACCTATACAAGCGCGCATATGGGTATTATCCTTACCTTTACCCCACAAACTTTCTGCACGGTTGCCTAGGGTATAACTCTTTGGAAGTCAGGAGATCCTACGACCAATTAGTTATGATGTGCAAGATACTACGAGGCTAGGTGGATGCTCCGGATCTCAGTGAGCGGTTGTGTCGTATATATGTTCCTGATCACCTGATGAGGCCACAAACTGTTCGCAGTCCCGCATTGCAGAACGGTTGCTTATAGAGTCTCACCAATACCGCGCTCCCTTGCCGCACTCAATGCACTTCTTGACGCGAATCCAGAGACTGACATATTTGACGGTTGTTGGAGAAACCTTCTAACAGAATGTTTACGATATTGTGAGATAACATTTACAAGGGCTTCGACAATACAATAATGTTGTAAATTTTTTAACATTTAAATTTTGACCAGATTCATTTTATTAATTTAGAGACATAGTAATTTTTATTTTTGATTTTGACATCTAATATTTTGACCTGCTTTATTTTATTATAGTAATTTGTGGACATATTAATTTTATTTTAATTGACTGTTTGTGATATTTATGCGATTATTTTATTGTTAAAAAGTTATTTTGCTTGTTTCTATGTGTTTGCTATCATTAGTGTAACTCGCTATGTAGCGGTACTAATTATGAATTAAATAAATAAATAAATAAAAATAAATAAACATGAGAGGAATATGGGTATGAAGGTGGCGAAGAATTCATTGTAACGGAAACTACCTAATTAATATAGGTAGATGACTTGCATAGAATGCCCGCTTCGGATCGGAATGCACTAATATACCTTTGATTGGACGGATATTGCAGGTAGCTATCCAAATATTTTGATAGGAGAATTCCTCGCATAAAAATATCAAAACACAAACAAACGATACATAAACAAAATTACATTTTACGCCGCAAGTGTAAAATTATTTACTATTTTTCTTTAGACCAGAGTTCTCGACCGGTTGGTCGGAGTATTTACTGCTGTTATTTTGTTTCAAGACTCGGTATACGTAAATATTCTCACTCATAAATTCCCCGAAGGGTTACGCAGAAGTGTGTAAATATCCACGTTTTGCTATCAAGTCAAGTTAGAAGGTAAGTCGGGCACTTACTCGTAGCTGTAGTATTCACCAATACTCATAAACTATGTAATTGTGGAACGCTTTCTAAGTAAACATAGTTTCGTCGTATTTTCGAACCCCTCATAGTGTAGCTTGCTTAGTTGCTCTTAAACGATCAACTTTTTTTATGTAGTAATTAAACAACTTTTAACTGGTTTAAATCGCGTATATTTGTCATTATTTTTTTTGTCCCGACGTTTCAAACACTTTGCAGTGATCGTGGTCACTTTTTTATGTGTTTGTGAAGGATCAAACCGTGGCCCACCTGATGTTAAGCTATAACAGATGCATTTCGTCACGTGACGAATTGTACTGCGCCCGTCACACTGAGATGGCGTCGACATTTCCAAAGATGTCCAGTTCCACTGTCACATCGCGAGTAAGGCTGGATTGGCATACAAGTCATGGGGTGTATGGTGAATTAGTAAGTTTAATCAAAATATGAATAGCGGCGCCAGGTAATTGTGAGCGATTTTATGACAAAATTCCTAAATATTTAACTGTTCTCACAGTAAGAAAATTCAACTATATAGTCAAAAAGTTTTTAATCATACAATTTTTGATTATTTAAAAGACATAAATGGTTTTGACTTTCCAAAATCCACCTTTGTAAGCCACCGTCTGTCACCTAAAATAATACTATGTGGCTCTCCGGGCTGTACACCTCGCGAGGGATTGAATTGAACACAATTCTTCAATTGACCTTCATAAGAGCTTCGTAAACGTCAAAATTAATATAATGATTTTGACTAATAGAAGACAAGATCTCCTAAAAGATAACCTACATATTGAAAAAACCGAAATGGCCTCCGTCCATTCCCGATAGCCATTCCTATTATTGACTTGGAGAACTCTCTCTTCACATTCTCACTCTGTTCATAACTTATCAACACTGTGGCGTGTGATAAGTGTGTGTTTCTGACATACTTTAAAACGACTGCTTTGGGAACTACTGTCATCTTGCATCGCTGAGTAGTTCACAGTCATCATATGTAGTGTTAATCGTCACAAGTTTCACTTCATATTTAAGAGGTGTTGCTTGTTCGGCGGCTGGTACAAGACTGAGGAGTCACCTGCGGTCTCGAATGACGTTTACTAACAACTGTCAGACGGCGATAGTGTCGCATTGACATCACACTACGCTTATAGTTCCGATTACGCGTTGAGTTCCTAGGTGGCGCTATCTACGCTTACACAATATAGTTTTACAAATGCTTATTTTTTGTTTCAGATTGTGCATTAATATTATGATGCTATACGTACTTTTGACTTTCACCATAACGTTGGTCTCTCAGGTTCCACCAACAGTATCACCTCGCACCGCGTCTTGTGGCGGATCCTATTTCTGGGTTGACAGGCGCTGCCACGAAAGAAGACACAAAAGTGCAAAGATAGACACGTTCTTTGATAGAACTGTAGCTATTGTATCAAGGATTGGACAAACAAGAAAAGTCTTAGGGTCTGGAGTGCTAATCACACGCCATCTTGTATTAACTTCACATAATGCTTTCAAAACATTAGCACTTGACAAAGACACGATGAAGCTTGTGCACTTTATTGTTCCCTTTTCTAGGAGGTTTTCCACTGCAGGTCAATTGCTGCACTACAAAGTTACCGTTCCCATGTACAAAATGGTTTGCGGGAGACAGGTTATCATGAGGGAAAAAAATGAAACGGTACCATCTCACATGCGGCACGGAAGTCACTCACCAATACACGATCTGATGGTTATGCGAATAGATCGACCTATAAACTTCTTAAATTTTACAAGAAAGTTTTCATTTCCGGACTACGCCGAAGGAGAGTGGATTGAAGAAGATAATAATTACGAGGTTCTGATGGGACCCATACAAACCGACCTAGCTAGGCCGCATGACATACTCGAAGTGTACGATATAAAGTTCGTCTCCTTAGGCCATCTCGATGACGAGCATATCAAAGTATATCGCTTTTTAGAGCTCGACAGAATTAGCGAAGGGGACACGGTTATGGCGAACTGCGATGAATGGATTCCTCGAGAGTGGGGCCACTTTATCTGTCTTCGTAATGACAAGGATTACGCTGGGATAGCCTCTGGAGGGATGTTGTTCTCGGGTGAAAAACTCTTTGGCGTCGGCTCTTTTGCCCTTTGGAAAAGAGCGCAAGGTATTCTGGTATTTACCGACGTGAGACCTTATTGGCATCTTATGTACCGAACGTGTACTGTGTCAGATCAGAAACTTGTAATTCCCAAATCGTAAGATATTTAAGTCTTTTTCTGTAAGCAGTAAATTAAAATGAAGATTTCTTTAATTCAGAAGATTTTTTTGATTCAGTAGATGGAAGAGGTAATAAAATAAATACCTACAAAGCAAATTTTATATATGACTGTCTTAATAATTAAAGATTGGGCACATTGTAAGGTACCCTAACCAAACGAAAAATAGACAAAAAAGGCTAAAAGCCTAAAGGTATTCTAGTCTCGACTAGCTTTTGAGGGTGCTTTTGTCAAAAATGTCTTTAATTCTGTAGATATAGAGGCTCCATTTTGGCTGAAGAGAAAAATAAAATTTCGGATTCATATCCTTTTTCTTTGGCGATGCTACGGCAAAAGGTCAAAATAAACCAATCAATATAAAATAACATAATGTTCAGAAAGATGTCGATGTGGTAACATCTGGTTCCAGCTATCTTTGCCTCAAAATCCACTCAATAATTCATGTCATGCACAGGTGTGCCAATCGGAAAGGTCTGTATATATTATGGGTCCTTCGATATACAACCGGCTGCCGGACTCGATAAAAAAGGACGCAACTTCCACCATGGTTTTTAAATCGAGACTGAGAAAATGGCTCCTTGACTTCTCATTCTACTCTGTAGATGAGTTTTCTAATTTTCCAATTATATGAATTGTTGTATAATTTTATTCTTATTTTTCTTCATTTATTTAAATAAATACTTTATTATGATTTAATTGCAATTAATAATTAATTTTGATTAATGATTTTTATTGAAATTGTGTTTGAAAAGTTATTATGTGATATTTATTTTATAATTTGATTAATACAAATCAAAATAATGTATGTACGCGATTGACTTGTAACTTGGTGTTATAAATAAAATATTGTATTGTATTTGGTATTTGGATAAAAGATAGGAGGCGATGCGAACACTGTATTAGATAAGTTCCGAGAACTTATCGATGATTTTAGTCATGTTATAGCCTAGAACATGTTTTTTCCAAATGTAAACTTGTTGTTTGCGATATCTACTTGTTCGTATAAAGCTTCGATAATTAAAAAATTCAACTCTCTTGCGCATGATATAAAATTGGTAGTTGTGTTCACCGATTACGACGAATCATTGTCGCCGTCACATCTTTCTGAGTGGTTCGGTAGTGGTTACGTATTTCAGCCGTTTGGTGTTGAGACAGCGGGTCCGTGGAGACCAGGAGCTCATCTTACTTTTCTAAACGTATCAGAGGGCTTCATCAATATAATGCTTGATTCAAATGCTGGCACTTTCTTGGCTCAGCGAATAAGCATTGCAATCCAACGGGATATGCTGCCAGCATGCTGTGCACGCTGCAAAGTTGTAATGGACTGGAGGTTTTAGGCTACCTATGGACTTGCAAAGGCCTTTAGGTTGCCTAAATGCTTTTATCGTAGTACTGTGGTGTTGTATATAGTTTGTAGTGTTCAGTTAATAATGGGAAACTGCCGGTAAAAAAAGATTAAGACAGTCATATATGAAATTTGTGTTTTACTTATTTATTCTATGGAGCGGATTAACGAAATGGTGCACCATTGCAGATACATCTGATCCAGGCTTTAGCTCTCTTTGAAGATGGACGCCGATGCACTTCCTCTCAATTTGAAGAAAATGTAATTCCTCTATTAAAAACGCTTCCTGAACTTTGAAAAGCCGAGTATACATGTCACATTATACAAAAAATCATGCGATAAAAAATATTTGTTTAGTAAATAAATTGTTATCATCCAATGTAACATATTGTAGTTGACCGCAATGAGAGTGTTAGATGATTTTGGAATTGACTTAAAACTCATTGCCATACTTTCCCTGATCCTGTGTAGTTTTAAGTCGTCAGCTTCAGCAGTTAGATTAAATTGATTTAGTGGATTTATTGAGTACTTAACAGCTGCTAAATTAACAGTTTGCTGTCAGCAAAATCAAACTATAAAATATTGCTGAAATAAAGATCATTTCAGCACGCACCCTGCGAAATGCGAGAGAATAACACAAAACATTACTAGTATGATACACAATAACAAAGGGACTAAAAAAATATTACAAAGGCAATTTTTATATTTTTAAATTACTTATCGTTAGGTTTAAGAATCGATTATAAAGCAATTATTGCTATCACGGTATTGCAGGCTATATACACAAAATACATCTATGTAGGTAATTTTGTTAAATTCAGTATAACAGCAATTAATCAGGAAAAAAATAGGGTACAATATGTTAAAATTCAATACCATAACCATCGAACACACAGAACTGAGGACTTCTTGTCTCAGCCACTCATATTAAACTCCTCTATTCCCCAAGGTAGCGTATTAGGATGCATACTTTTTATAATTTACATAAACCAATTACCTAAAATCATAGACACTCAGTGTGTTCTTTTTGCGGATGATATATCACTTCTCTTTAAATATAAAAATACATGTGAATTCAACCAAACCGTAAAAGATACTTTGTGTAATGTGATAAAATGGTTAGCAGACCATAACCTTAAGGTAAATTTTTCAAAAACCAAATTAATTGAATTCTTACCACATCAAAAATCTTCATTGAACGTAGAATTACAAATTGACAACAAGACTATAGACAAAGTCAGTACATGCACACTATTAGGAATAGAAATTGATTCAAATGTGAACTGGAAGACACACATTGAAAAACTAAAATCGAAATTGTCTAGATTTGCATACGCCCTATATGAGCTTAAAGTAAGTACAGATAAAAAAACTGCAGTTATAGCTTACTATGCATATGCTCACTCTTGGTTAAATTACGGACTTATCCTGTGGGGAAATGGCACTAACATCGAAGATTTACTAATCAAGCAAAAAAAACTAATACGTATCATAGTGAATATTAACAATACTGACTCATGCAAACCACATTTTGTACAATTAAAAATTTTAACAATAATAAGTATGTATATTTTAGAATTATGTAAATTTGTCAGAAAAAATCCAAACATATTTAAAGATGCGAAACCAAATCGAGTATACGGCCCCCGAATGAACCAAAAAAATCAATTAGCCCAACCTAAAAGCCGCATCAATATGTATAAAAATAGCCCTTATGTTAACGCGATAAAAGTTTACAACCATCTACCAAACGAGATAAGAGGTGAACCAAACACGAACAAATTTATAAATAAAATTAAAACATTACTTACAGAGAAATGCTACTACAATCTAAAAGAATATTATAATGATAAATTCCCATAATTTTTATATTTTTTCATGACATTCGATATAATTTTATTAATAATCAATATAATTTAACATATAACACGCAAGGATAAAAAAAAAAATGTATTAAAATTGTTTATAATAAATTGACAATGTTTCAACTTCAAATATAGGTAGGTAGGTCTGTTTCACGTTGGTAATATGTACTTCATCTGTAATATTTCATGTATTTGATTGTATAATGATGCTATGCCCAAATGGGTTTCATGTGTGTTCTGTTAAATATTGTATCCATCAAATGTACTCATGAAAGCAATAAACAACTTTGAACTTTGAACTTTGAACTTTGAATCACGATTAATTATTCTTATACATATTATTTTTGTTCTTTTGATAGAATATGTATTTTTTTCAGTACATTGAGTTGAGAATACTGCATTAGCAATTCTAGCCCCTTTAACAATTATCTCTTTAGTAACCACTGCTTGACCCAGCGCCTTTTATAATCGTTTTTCTTCATTACGGCCACAACAAACGATACGTACAGCTTTACCTTTATATTAACCCAAGATAACAGGTGTTAAGGCAAACAATAATAGGCAGCTAACAATAAAGATAACACGGATTCAAAAAATCTAAATTGAACGTGTATTGTTGTGGTGCGATCCTGTTACCTTTGATCGCGATAGAGAGCTGACCATCGTGATCCTGATTGTGTGCGGGCCGCCTATGGCACCGGAGGCAAGTTACTCTTCAATCACCATCCCCTATAACTGAAACAACGAAACTTTAACGGCTACTGGACCCAGCTTTGCCCACTGTTTTTTTACCGGCGGTATCTCATCATCACTTTTATCCACACAAACACTACAACTCTAGAGCTACCTACTAAATGGAAACCATTTAGACAATCTACATTCCTGTTGCAGGCTCACTGGTAGTCCAAAAGATCCAGTCCACTACCAGCTGGCAGCGTGCCCATCATTCTGGGAGCATTGAAATAATATCATTGAATTTAAAATGCACAATGCCAAATATCCGAATTTATTATATCAGATTCGTCCGTAAGTCGTTTTTGCTACATGCGTTGTCATTAGAAGGGACTTGATTAGTGGGTTATAGAAAGTGTATAAAGAGTGTAAGAGTTTTATTATAATATATTTTAATAAAATATTAGTTAACATTAGTTTTTAGAACAATTTTATTTTTGCCTAAGTATCTATTTGAATTCTGTACAGATAAGTAGTTTTCTTTAAAAAACTTAGTGCATCTAATTATTTTCTCTTGGAAATGATCTTCTTCAGGGCATTTTTGCTTCAAGTTTTAATTTCCTTTCGGAGTGGCGTTCTCGGGACTTCTGCCAGGATTCTTTCAATTTTAATCTTTGTATCTCGTTGCTCTAACTAGTTCTGCATGTGAAAGTTCAGTGAAGTGTCAAATTTTTTTATTAACAACAGTTTAATAGCTGCATCCTTCGCTTGCTATTTTTGAGAGTACTAAGTGAGATCGACAAATGGATGTGCGACACTGTACTGCGACTCACTATAGATCGATCGTTCGCTAGGGGGACACACTGAAGCTATAGACATCATTCTAGTGCGGTAAACAATATTTGCGACAGTACACTACGGTAGTGCGACAAGCGATTTTGCGCCGACCTGACCTTCACAGCATAGTGGGAGGGTGGTAAAGTTCTTGAGAGCTGGTGTATTCTAGATCCACTTTCTTCTGTTTTGGACCACATCGTCACAAACTAACTATACGTTTAGTGAGATGGTGGTTAAAGGGAAGTATATCAGCTATGTAAAAAACATCAGCTCAACTTCTATAAAAACAAAATCCCATAAAAAGTTCCCTATAAGCGAAGCTATCAACTTGAAAAATAAAATTTAGAGAGTCACACTGAGAGTGTGAAATAACTTTAGCTAAAAAACGAAACAACTTGTTTAAGTCAGTACCATGTTGATTCAAATCACTCTGCGCTCCCATTTTCATGGACTGACTTCCACAAATAATTTCATACTTTCAGTGCAAGAAGTATGCAGAAACCTTTTGTTTTGTGGAGACGCGCTTTAATATTATAAACGCGAAAGTTTGTGAGTGTGCAGGTTTGTTAATACTTCACGATGAAACTAGGAATATAAATATTTTTGGTCCTAGAATAACACATAATATGATACTTTTCAACTTCAAATCAATATCAATACTTTCATCCGTGTCTACACGAATGAAATAGAGATCAGATCAGACTATTATAGATATTACAGATATAACCTGTTGAGGTCATTTTTCTGACTATTGAAAGGGTGTTCCTCCGTGTATGCTAAGCTTCTATATTTGTGATCAAAAATTATCGTGTATCAACTAGAAGCTTGGCTCAAACATTGGCTTGGTTTTGTTCTCACTGTGACTTCATTTATAGTTTTTGTTGTGATTTTCCGTGAACATAATATATATCAAACCATTGCACTAAATCCTTAGCTTCCTCGGGAATTGTTTTCTCCGTTTTTATTTGGTCAAATGTTTTTCCTACCACGTTGGATGGCAAAAAGCCAGTGCAAACAATATTTTTATTTTTGTTGCAAATTTACAATCACTTCTATATTGATAGACCTTTATTTCGTTTTTTTAAATACATTCTGCCTAAAATGGAAGAAACAACATTTTTGAATACAACTAGGTAAAATTATCTTGCAACCATTTACTGTCGCTTTTTCAGTCTGTCAATATGTATACAGGGCGTAAATCGAGGCCATAGCGATGTCAAATAGATTTTACTTGTTGAAAAAATAAATTATAACACGCTTCAGTCTTCGAAGGTAGCAAGCCATACACAAAAAGCTTTCCAGATAAATCGTCGTTCCCCACAACCGCATGCACAGTACCTGGTTGGGAAATATAGAACAATAGGAAGGTTCAAAACTCGCCTGCTGGATGTATTGCACGCGTCTGCAATGTTCTTTCTTCCTTCTCCAATTCATGGTTTTCTGATGCTGATGATTTTCTATGATTTTCATGCGCGAGGATCGCGTCTGATTTGTTGAAACGTCGGGTTCAACTATATTTTACGAGGAGCTTGACTCGTCACTCGACTTCTTATATGCACGCCAGACGTCAACGGGCGGTTTGGCCAAGGTAGCCATGAAATATAAAGTGTGTTGAGGGTAGGTTTTGCGTTAGAAAGGTTGCGTTGATAAAAAAAATATAATAATGCGAATATTACTGAATAATTGTACAAAAGCACTTGGAGTAAACTTAAACGTTCTATCCATAATCCAAAACATTGCGCAGTCGACGTACTTCAGGTTTTGTTCAGTTGTGAATTATATTGGTGATTGAAGGTGGTTTGGCAGAGGTAAAACGTTTTCAATTATTTAGTATTTGCAATTCAACGGGGCAATGCTGCCGGCATGCTGGGCACGCTGCCAACTGGGAGTGGGCTGGAGCATTTGGACTGCCTGTGAGTCTGCTATGACTTGTAGGTAGTTTAAATGCTTTTATTGTAGTGTTGTATTTCGTAGTATTTTGTTTAATAAAGTCATACCGCCGGTTAAAAACTTTTGAATTCTAAATAATCACCAATCTTATACCTAATTTAATATGCAGCTTGAGTTTTCTTTCTGTGCGAATTGTAAAATATTTAAGTATTTTATTATATTTAAGAAAGACTTTTTACTTGTCTGTGCTAATCTAAAATATAGCACCGCTAGTTTATTTTAATTCCTAGCGTTATAATTGTGGTGCTCGTCTTTGAATTAAAATTTACTTAAATAAAATTTTATTCGTTCAAAATTTAGCGCGCATGCACATCTCACAGGTTGCTTCCACTACTCACGCCGTCTCTGTACCCAATGCCCTACTAACAAACCGATCTTGACATTTTTAATTTAAGGTTATAGATGTTTCTTGACGTAATTGTGATTTTGAAGAATTGAATTATACCATACCTAAATTAGGACGACTAGGAGACTTTTAAAACTTAAGCCATTATTAATTTGATATATTCACTTGCTAAAACGACTGTACGAATATGTTATATTATAAGAATTCGCAACACTGTTGACCTGTTTAAGTTTGTATTTTAAATAAAATGAATCATCAATATCTAAAATATTTCTTTATTTACTTTTCTTACATATTCTTAAAACAATACTTAATCCATTTCGTCGAACCAATATCAACCTGGCTATGCTGCCAGCATACTAGGCACGCTACCAACTATATGTATATACATACATACATAAAATCACGCCTCTTTCCCGTAGGGGTAGGCAGAGACCACAGATTTCCACTTGCTACGATCCTTACATATCTCTTTCGCTTCATCTATACTCATCAATCCTTTCATACATAAGCGTCGGTTTAGGGTACTCCTGACCTGGCCTTTTTTCAGAACATCTTCAATCTGATTTCGGAACGTTCGCCTAGGTCTTCCCCTTCCAACACTTCCGTTCACTCGTCCTACGTATACCTGTTTAGTCAATCTCATTTCATTCATTCTCTCTACATGTCCAAACCATCTTAACATACGTTTCTCGATTTTTGTCACTACATCCTCATTCACACCACATCGTTCCCTTATCACACTATTCCTTATCCTGTCACTCCGTTTGACTCCAATCATGCTTCTTAATGCTCTCATCTCCACTGCATTTATTCTACTTTCATGCTTTTTCTGCTATACCCAACTTTCACTCCCATACATTAGTGTCGGAACCAACACTCACCCATGAACAGCCAGACGAGCCTTCTTAGACAACTTCTGACTGTTCATAAACGCGTGCTCCGTTAACCATGTTTCCAGCATTCACTCTCCTTTCTATATCACTTTCACACTCTCCATCTTTTGTAAACATAGATCCCAAGTATACAAACTCTTTCACTTGTTCCACTTTTTCACCTCCAATCACAATATTGCAATCGGTCACTCCATCATCTCGTTCAAACACCATAACTTTCGTCTTATTTACGTTTATTTTCATTCCCTTTCTTTCTAAAGCCTCATGCATAACATTTACCATCTCCTACAGCTCTTTTACTGACGACGCAAGTATCACTTGGTCGTCAGCATAGAGAAGACATTTGATGAGTAACTCGTTCATTCTTAATCCACATTCACTGTCTTTCAGGTTTGTCAAGCAATTATCCATAAATAAGTTGAACAGCCACGGTGACGCTACACAACTTATAATATATTTACCACCATCTTCTTGAGAAATACTCTGGAGTTACTATATTCCTATTTTCAATAAACATGTTATTTAATTTAGTAAAAGCATAAAAATATAGATAAATTTCTAAACAAACTGACTGATATGTAACAAACACTTAGCGCTTTATGAGTGGAACTAATTTGAGAATGGGGCTTACTAAATTTCAGTAATTGCTTGATGTCTGTGGGCGTTGAGATTTTGAAATATTATATTTGTCAGAAACATGGGTATTAGACATAAATCTTGTTAACTTGTATCAGTATTTATAAGTTTACAGCATGTTCTGCCTTACGGTCGCGTACAAAATTTAAATATACATATTGAATTTTACAGAATATCTTAAAACTAATAAGAAGCGATACATTACCGAAGAGTATAAACATTATTGAAATATTAATATTTAATTATAAAGCAGTACGTCATTAAGTTATGTCAGAAAGTAAATCAATTAAATTACAAATTACATTAAAAAAAAACGTCAATGGCATAAAGTGAATTACAGCCAAGTATGCAATTTAGATTTAAATGTACTTAAGGGTAAGTCTCTGATGTCTATTGGGAATATATTGTATATTTTTATTGCCATACAATACGTGAAACATTTTAATGCACGTCAAAACCGCATTACCTTTTTAAATTTCAGCTCCAAATGAGAACAAATATTATACTAAAGGCCTTTTTCTTCTATCAAACCTCTAGACAATATTTACACAGCAAACATTTACTTGCGTACTCGTAGTATAGTTAGATAATTATTTGGGAATTACCAGACGTTGATCATCAAAACTGCACGTTCGATAAAATAAATGCCAATATGGTCTGACGTCCGTGAATACTAAGATACTATGTTGTCTTTTGAATAGCGCAAACGAGCCGATGCCAAAGAGCACGTCGTCAGAAAATAATACTCCTCCAGATGCCAAGCCCGGGTAGTTGTGCTTGTTGAAGATGCATATGAAATGGCCCCACTCACGCGGTATCCATGCATCGCAGTTTGTGATTACTTTCTCACCTAGGGATATTTTTCCGATCTCTAAAAATCGATACAGCCTAATGTGTTCATCATCTATGTGTCCCATAGAGGCCCACCGAATATCGTCTCCAAGCATGTCACCTGGCCTTGCCAGTTTGGTGCGTATAGGTCCCGTACTCCACTCGTGGGTTTTTGTAGGTTCGTGCCATACTGTGTGACGCTGATAGTCGTTGAAGTCATACCTTCTCGGTGGGATGGGATCGGCAAATTTTGCTGGGTACGCTACTCGAAAAACCATTAAGTCGTGTAACGGATTGTGTATCCCGTGACGCATATGGTCCGGTACAGGCTCTTTTTTATTTTGCACGAGAACTTGCCTCGCACAATCTATCATCGTTGTGTTATATAACTGAATACTGTAGTAAAAATTGCTGTCCCCACGGAACCGACGAGAATTTATTATAAAAGCGCGCAATCGCTTCAGCGAATCATTGCGGTGCGATAATGTGAGAAAGGCGTTAAAGGAGCTTAATATAAGTCGGTTGGTGATGAGCACACCAGTGCCTATGGCTTCATTTCGGCCTAGTGGCACCCTTTTACTTGTGTTGTTCACCGTAACGGTAATCCTTGGACTCATGAGGACGATTGCGACGATGCGATCGAAATGAGTATCTATTGCTGCTTCAGCATGTCTCAGTTCGGGACAGCGTCTATCGACAAGGTAGGCACCAGCACTACACGCAGCTAGTGGTTTATTTGCCTGCGTGACAACTTCTGTGCCAATTGTAGTCAAACAGTATATGAAGTATATCTGAAGCTTCATAATGTCTAATCTGAAACAAATTAAAAAGTTTTTATCCGATACTTTCCTTTACCATTATTTATAACTCATGTTTATCCCCTAAGTTTTATTGTACTAAAAAGTAACAAGGAAAACCTTAAATGGGGAAAGCAAATATAAGGCAATATTATATAGCTATAATATGAAAGGCTCTCTTAATTTCGTGAAATATGCCAGCAAATATTAATCGAAACAGTGATTTTGGTAATAGTCGATGGCCATCTTAGGCACCTAGTAGCCCAAGAAAGCCCGTGCCCGTAACTAAGAAAACTTGCCTCATGTTAGAGTGAGAGTGAAGCAGATTTAGTTAATTTGCTTATTGACTTTGCGTATGACTAAACCTGGTACAAAATTATGAAACATTTACTCTAGATTATATTCTTAATTACTCATGTTGTTAGATACAATAACTTTAGTTATAGATAATCGGTACTAATATTATAAATGTGAAAGTAACTCAGTCTGTCTGTCTGTCTGTTTCACGCCTAAACTACTGGACCGATTTGAATGAAATTTGGTATGGAAATAGTTTGAGACCAGGGAAAAATCATAGGATAGTTTTTATCCAACTGCGCAAAAAGAGATTAATGTTTTTGCGCGATAACCGACATACGCGCGGGCGGAGCCGCGCCCGGAAAGCTAGTGATTATATGAAAACAACTGAGCTGAAAAAAAAAACAACTTATTGTTAAACAAGTTGTTTTTTTTTTCCAAATATCAAATATCACGATAAGACAATTTGAGTCAAATATCACGATAAGACAATTTCCTTCTTCAAAGCTTGGCTCTCTCTATTGACGAAGATTAGTATTCCATCGTTTTAATTCAGATTGGTTTTGGTGCCTTTCTATTGTACAGACAAAAGTGCTGCACCCGCACAGTCAAAATTGCGTCATCGTGCCCGCTGCAGAGTATTTCACTGTAGACCACAGCAGGGTTGCTTAATATCAGACAAACTATGTTTGAATGTGCATATATAGTCTGCTGGGATGGCAATCGCGAACGAAGGCGCGAGTACAGCTAGTTACGAAATAAAATATTGAAACTTACTATGAGCAATAACACTGTACAAGTATATGTATCAAGGTAAAAAGTAATATTTGCATTTGATAAGAATGAGATTTCATGCATGGTTTTAAAAAGTGTACTACTTTATAGGCCCAGATCCAGTAAAGGTTAATTTATTTTCTTATTTTTGTTAATTAAATAAATTATAATGTGTAAATAAAATGTACGCAAAATACCTTAAAAATTAATGCTTTAAAGAAAACATATTTTATTGTTTAATAGATGAGAAAATATATTATACTGACCCCACACAAGTGGGATAAGTGTAGGCAGGTGATAGGCTGCTGGTCTGGAATCGGTCCGGATCCAGCATATTCCGGAGCTATTCTTGAGTTTCGGTTGCGAGTCTTATTTAAGCTTGTTTTACTTATCTCTACTCATATATCATGACCATAAATAATCATTATCACTACATAGTATAAAACAAAGTCACTTCCCGCTCTCTGTCTGTCCCTATGTATGCTTAGATCGTCAAAACTACGCAACGGATTTTGATGCAGATTTTTTAAATAAAAAGAGTGATTCAAGAGAAATGGTTATACGAGTATGTATAATACATGTGTAATGTAGTAGAAAAACACTGATAGGTTGAGAGGTTTCTAATGTGATATCTTAAATAAACACATTTTTTGCGCTTACGTTGTAAATGCTGGCTGAACCCTACGAGAAAGATCAAAATAATGTACTACAGTATTGTACACCTTTAAAAGATCTACAAAAAGTTCGTGATGGTATATGTCTAGCTCTTAGGGTTTTGCACCCGTGCGAAGCCGAAGCGGGTCGCTAGTAATTTATTACCGAGAAAGAAAAAAAAACGATTTTCATAAAACACTTACCAATAGTAATGGAGGTTGCTAGATATAATATAAATATTACTAGAATAGTAAAATAAGGCACTGGTTATTTGCTTCTACTATAATATGGCACTTTATTTACTTTTTCATCAACAACCCTGAAGAATAAGGTATTGGATACGATATATTTTTACGATCAGTGTTTCATATACACTGAAATTTCGACTAGTGCATGGAATATTTATATTTCTTCTGTCGTATTTAGTGGAATCATGTTTGTAAACAATTCAGTTTTATAAGTGCAAAGAATGTATAGTTACAACATGTTTAGATATAAATTTCCGACGGTGACTTATAGGAGCTAATGCTGTTTGTTTAAATTCGGAGAATGTTAGAGTCACATTTGGCGCAGCATAATGAGGGTTTTAGTATAGTTATTAGTATCGGCCTCACCCACCAAATTTTCGAAAAAGGATTGACGATCAGAAAATATTGACATGATCGATTTCCATTGATTTGAAAGCCTTTGATAATTTTCTTTTTTAGGGTTCCGTACCCAAAGGGTAAAAACGGGACCCTAATACTGAGACTTCGCTGTCCGTCCGTCTGAAACCAGGCTGTATGTCAAGATCGGTGATAGCAAGACAGTTGAAATTTTCACAGATGATGTATTTCAGTTGCCGCTATAACAACAAATACAAAAAGTTGGCCAAGTGCGAGTCGGACTCGCGCACGTTAAAACAAAAAAAAATGAAGTATAATGTTGTATAGCTAATGGTACGGAACCCTTCGTGCGTGAGTCCGACTCGCACTTGGCCGATTTTTTAGTCTGCGTTTGTGATTATATAACCGAAACCTTTCTTTTTCGAGAGCGTTTAGTTTCTTTATCCTGTATATTATTACTAAGATTATTTCTCGCAAGTACAGTTTCCACATTTAAGTAATTGGAATGTATATTTATAGAATCATGAGTTCGATACTTCTGTAAATTTGTTTTATAGAGCAAATGTTTGAAAGTTTTGAAGTAGCTCTCAATTCCAGATGATGATGGAGTAAAATTACTAGCTTTAAATAACGGACACAGGAGATTTGACCACAGTGGAAGTTTCTAAAGATTTGAAGATATATAGATATAAATGGTGGATAGAAATATATTTTTTTATCAGTTCCTTTACTTACAAGTAGTTGTAAAAGTTGTGTTTTTAAAATTAGGATAAGTACTTTATCATCCAACCAAACCAAATTTCTTCAGTTTGGTAAGATAATTTATCGACATTAAAATCATTACTTTTCAAATAACAAGTTGGTTCAAGGCGGCTTGATAAATGGAAGTTGCAGTACTCAACTCATCGTCGTATTCATCAAATATAAATTATCTTGCAGATTTGAAATTTGTGCACTCTTTTGAGTACATAATGCAGTGAATGTAAAAATATTTTATGTGTGGATGTGAAATGATTAGAATTAAGTCTAATAAAAGAAGAGATTTCTAAAGTCCTTCCGTCTTAGACTGAAAACATTTCTTTTATATATTCTTTTGTACTACTGAATGCTGTAAAAGCTTTATTTTTTATGAGCGGCGACTAGAGCAGAAAAATCATCTAAAATATTCTCCTGAGGTGATCTATCAACTGGACTTTTCTTATGATTTAGCCAATCTAGTATAGATTTCTTGCCGAGTGCATCAGTGACCATTTGTAGTACATGTACAGATATTAATTTAGTATTAGCTCTTATAAGGCCGGCATATACAAATAATCTTTTGGTGATCTTTGTTTCTTTAAAGGCGCATAGTTTAAAAAAATGAGCCCGTAGCATTTATTGTAATTGTTATTCTTTAAAATTTCCTTAGACATTAATTATACTAATTAATTTGTTCTTCACACCATCACCATAAACAAAGAAAATGGGATGATAACTAAGAGAATGTTTGTGTGTACTTTTGAGATAAAATCGGATTAGGATCAAGCCACTGTCCTCTCCTGGCCTCAGATTTTATTGTCGTAAAGTACAAAGAGAAGGCAGCGCTATTGTAGTTATGATCTCGCAACCTTCCGCTCCTATGAGGTTGACCAGTAAATTTTCTTGGAAATCCGATGCTTCCTTGTAAATTCCTGATGCTTTAAGGAATTTTTCGAACTGCTTCTACCATTTCCGGCACGCATCAGCGCGCGCAGCGAGACTGCCTTCTATCTGCAGTTCAGGAGCCGGAAAGCGTGATCCATACTCGTCACTGCTAATTTAACATCCAATAATGAGTTTCAACAACTCCACTGCCGAGTAACTCTCGTTTTTTTATTTATTTCAATGAAACACCGCTGCCACCATGTAGTAAAACAATCAAGATAGTCGAACACTTGTTTATTTCTTAATCTGAGGGTAACCGAAATTTCGATATTATTTCAGACTGCCGTCTTAATAATAATACTGTGTATTGACAATCTGTAAATTCAAACATTCTCTGTACTAGGTTAGTACAGAGTTTTCAAATTTGTAGCATAAAAATGTGGCTCGTCAATGCTGACGTTCTGCATATAAAAAATTCATTGGTGCTACCTAATATCACGACAAAATTAAAAGTCAGTGACACTAACATTTAGTATTCATGACCACTAAATTATCTTGTAGAATTCATTGCTGCATATATTCTGCAGCTGAAATAAAAAAAAATATCGATATTCTTTTTTTATTCGCTAATTAGAGTGATCATATTATTAGTAGGTATGTAGCCAAGATGAGTATCGCATTTTCAAATTTAATTTTATAACATCGACCGTAGGTTCACAGTTTTCTCATAAGAAGGTTTTAATGCTCAATATAACTGTAGGTTAAAGAATGAATTATTGGTTTATCGGTGCTTGTGCGAATTTTGCAATTAGAATCATAGTCGTCTTAACAAAAGATATCATCCTTCAATGGATAATGTCATTTATAGAGACCAATGCAGGAATAAATTAATATAATAATGTTTATTGACATACTATATAACTTATAAGACTAATTTTACAATTCCAGTAAGAAACTAATATCTAAGAAATATTGATTTAGGTAGGTGTTATTAGGACTAGCAGAAGACAACCCTAAGAGGTTGTTAGCATTTTACCAATAATCTTGTGTAGTATAAAACCCACTTATCTCCTGCGTGTCTTGATTTCGGCTGTAAAGTTAAAAACTATAAGTGTAAAAAAAGCACATTTCAGCACAAGTAACGCCTAGCAGAAACTTAGTATAACTAGTGTGTTAAATGCTTATTTTTATATATGTTCACGATATCAAGACGTTAATCTTAGAATAATTGGTCGATTTTGGGCAATTAGGATTAGCCAGTTTGACAACCCGTTAACATACCGAAAAGCTTTTCAGAAACCCAAAATTGCAGTAATTGGCGATTAATTGGAGATTTGACATTCGTGTTGACAAACAGTCACTTGAAGTTTTCAGCAACCCAATCTGCGTTTGACAATGGATTAACAAGCATTTAACATAATTTGTCGCTGATTTGCGTTTCAGAAACCGGGGGTGAGTAATACAAATCGTTCCTTTATCTATGCTAATGTGATGCCAGTTGACAACTGTACATTTTTTGATGGTGAATGTGATCCACGACACGAGTTTCAGACGAAAATCGGCCTGTCCCCTTACCTATCATTTAAATAAGTTTTTATAACTTATTTAGACGACAATGGTGGAACATTTCACCTCTGACAAGACAGCGCTTTTCGCTTATGTAATGTAAATAAATGTTGAAAAAACAAATTTGTTGAACGCGGCAGTAGCACCCGTTAGTAGTAAAATTGTGTAAATGACATTCATAACAGCGTTGTAGAATCCAAACTGGCAGGGCTTTCCATTGCCGTCCGTCGGTTTATGGGTTGATATTTTTTACAAAAAGTGTACTCACACACATATAGGTCAATATTATAAGCACACACGCAAAGTTTCAACATGCGAAGACGCGTAGTCTTTGAGAAACACAAAATTAAAAATTTATTATTTTTGCAATATTTATGTCTATCCGTAGGGATTGACTAATTTGTGGTAGCACAGATTATAACTAGGTACGGTTAGGTTCAAACTGCGACAAAACACCGCGCGAGCCGAGCGAGCGTAGCGCGCGAGCCGTGGCAGCGGCCAGCCAAGCGCTTCACACATCCACCAAAACAATAAATTGGATCAGTGAAGTGTTACACAAACGGAGGTTATTATTTGACAAAAAATGCTTAACTCAAAAACTGTGCATTACCTTGTAATGATAGTGGTAGGGAAGGGGTAAACCCCTCCTTTTTTCGAGCCAAACGATTCTAAATTATAATATATAAAATTGAGAAAAATATCCGCAAAACTTACACTTCCCAACATCAGGGGGAGGGCCCTCCCTTAATTCGACGGACGACAATGGAAAGTCGTACCTAATATATTTTTAACAGAATCTGTTATCTATGTCGTCGGCAATATTATTTTTTTGTCTATATGTCGGTGACGTCTTCTCGCTTCTTTGGCTTATTCGGCTTAAAAAGTACTTGGGTGCGTTGTTGATGTCGTCGAGTTACCTGGGACTATAAGATTTTGGTCATTGTCAGTGCATGTTTGATACAGGAGATGCCAATATGGTCTAACGTCCGTAAATACCAAAATACTATGCTTTCCTTTAAAAAGCGCAAATGAGCCGATACCGAATACCACACCGTCAGAAAATAATATTCCCCCAGAAGCCAATCCTGGGTAATTGTGCTTGTTAAACAAGCATATGAAATGGCCCCATTCGCGCGGTATCCATGCATCACAGTCTGTGACCACCTTCTCACCCACGGTCATTTTGCCGAGCTCTAAAAACCGATACAGCCTAATGTGTAATTCGTTTATGTGACCCATAGATGCCCACCTAATATCCTCTCCAAGCACGTCTCCCGGTCTAGCTAATTTGGCTTGAACAGGACCCATTGGCCAATTGTAGTTTTTTAAATCGTTGTCATATACTGCTTGTTGTTTCCAATCATTGAAGTGAAATCGCCTCGGTGGAACCGGGTCTGCAAAGGTCTCCTGCCGATTTATCCTCAGCACCATTAAGTCGTGCAGCGGAGAATGAATTCCATGGCGCATGTGATCTGGCAGTGGCTCCAATTTAATATAAGGCATAACCTGCCTAGCACATAACAAATCCGTCGTTCTAGTAAAACGAATATTGTAATACAATATCTTGCCTTGGTCATTGAAACGTCGTGACAGAATAATATATACGCCTAATCGCTTCAACGTATCTCTGCGTTGCGCGAGTGTCATGAAAGCGTTGTACGATGACAAAATAAGTCGGTTAGTTATGTAGAGCCCGGCGGCTACAGCCACATCTCGCCCCCTCACCCTTTGTCCTGTTCCGAGACGAGTAACGTTGGCCTGTCGCATGACTATACCGACGGCGCTATCGAAAAGGGTGTCTATGGCTGCGTCTTTTACTCTAAGTTCTTCACAGCGTCGATCGACCCAGTATATAGCAATGGTACACGACGACGGTAGCTCTGATAACTGAATTGTTTGTGTGCTTACTTCTGTGGGTATTATAATGATTATGATAATTACAGAAAGTATTTGAATCTTCATATTGCACGATCTGAAACAAATAAACAGTATCTAATCAACATAATTTTCAAATTTAAGATTGGAGCTTCAAGATACATAAACTAGCGGCCCGTCCCAGCTTCGTATGGGTAATAGCGACTATAAATTGAGATGTAAGCTACCCTATCTTTCAATTTGGATAAAAATCAAAAATTTAAAATCGATTCAGAAGTTTAGGACTCCATCGCGGACAAACAACGTGACACGTAATTTTATATATATACGTGTCCCAAAATTCAACGATAAGCCGGCATCGGTGCATGGACCTACTCATGACTTGAAAAAAAAAATTATAACTCTTTTTTTTTTTAATTACAGAGACCTTTATAAATTTCATAAATATTCGATACTCATTATGCTATTTTTAACTACCAGGACCACAATTTTTGACATATTTTTAATATTTTTTGTGCATTAGCAACCTAAGAAGGACGGCTATCTACCACAATCCTTTAAAATTACAGAAAGTCTGTAGTTATTTTACAAAAATCAGTAAAAAAGTGTTTTTTCTTATAATTTTCATAGATTTTAACATTCTATGCACTTTCTCTAGTCTGGGTTAAAAAAAAAAGTATGGACACTACCATGGCAAGTATTATTAAAAGTTGGCGCAACTAACCGAGATTTCAAAATGGTATTATAATGTAGGATAACTACTCACAAAATAAATTGAAACATAAAAAATGTTAGGCATATTCAAATGACTTTTACTGTGCCTTCCTTTGTGCCACATATTCTTGGAATTCGAATGAGACACGTGCAACATTAACAAAAAGTGTAAGTTAGAGAGAGATAGCTAGATGTTCGTAGTTAAATAACAATAGCCTAATGTCTCGGCTCAGCCCTCAGGACGGCAGTACGCTCTGCTCCTTTGTTTACTGTGCACCGTTTCGTGTTCAATTGATGTGGCTCTCGTACTAACGACTTTTGGCTTGACTTTTTGGACTGGATTAAGTGAATTAAATTGACCTGGCATTATTTTGGACCGTGATTGTGTATTTTGTGATTTGGACATTTGGATTTATCATGCCACTACAATACACACCGTTAGAATACGCTAATATGCATCTGATTTATGGGGAATGCAGATGCAATGCTAACGCTGCTAGCAGATTGTATAGAGAAAGGTACCCAAACGCTATAAGGTACCCGGATTATCGGGTTTTTATTAATTTATATTAATGTGCATCAAGCATTTTCTGAGGGTCGATTACCATCGGATCGGAGAAACGCTGGAAGACCGAGATCGGATCGAGATGAAGAAGTTTTAAACCAAATAGAACATGACTCAACCACCTCGGTGCGTGCCATCGAAGCAGCTATAGGAATTCCAAAAAGTTCTGAACATAGAATTTTAAGACGTCACAGGCTTCACCCATATCACTACAGGCGTGTGCAGACATTATTACCACGAGACTATCCACTTCGGCTTACATTTTGTCAGATCATGCTGCAAAAGCATAGAGAAGATGACAATTTCTTAGACAAAATTTTATGGTCAGATGAAACAACTTGTAAGAAAGATGGCTATTTAAATCTCCACAACCTACATAGCTGGTCCAATGAAAATCCGCACCTGATGAGACAAGATAAATCCCAGTATCAATTCAAAGTTAATCTTTGGACGGGCATATTAAATGGACAAGTGATTGGACCCTATGAGTTACAAGGAAACTTAGATGGCAATAGTTATTTGCATTTTTTACAAAATCACTTGCCTGAATTACTAGAAGACGTGCCTATAAGTAACTTACAAAGTATGTGGTTCCAAAATGATGGATGTCCAGCTCACTATGCCAGTCCTGTGAGAGAATACTTAAGCCAAGAGTATCCAGAACGGTGGATTGGAAGACTTGGGCCTATCTTATGGCCACCCCGTTCACCGGATCTAAACCCCCTGGACTTCTTTTATTGGGGTTGTCTTAAGGACAAGGTGTACTCCAAGCCCATTGCAACGTTGGACGAACTTCGCCAAAGAATCTATGAGGCTGCGAATAGCATCAGTGGCAGACGATATTCACGTCAAATAAAAAGATCGTTTTTACGAAGATGTCATGCCTGTATTAATGCCGGTGGCAAACAATTTGAACATTTAATTTAGTAATAAATAATATTGAATGGCAATAAATGTAAAATTACACCATGTTTCTTGTTTTATTCAAAAATAAATTAACTCCAAACATCATTTGTGTACCTACATAGTAAAAGTAGTAGATAAATGTCATATTCATCAGTAATATGATTGTTATTTATAAATGATAACCATTTCTTTTTTTTTGATTGTTGTTCGGAGTATCCTATCATTTTGAAATCTCGGTTAGTTGCGCCAACTTTTAATAAAACTTGCCATGGTAGTGTCCATACTTTTTTTTTTAACCCAGACTATAGAAAGTGCATAGAATGTTAAAATCTATGAAAATAATAAGAAAATTTTTTTTTTTTACTGATTTTTGTAAAATAACTACAGACTTTCTGTAATTTTAAAGGATTGTGGTAGATAGCCGTCCTTCTTAGGTTGCTAATGCACAAAAAATATCAAAAATATGTCAAAAATTGTGGTCATGGTAGTTGAAAATAGCATAATGGGTATCGAATATCGATGAAATTTATAAAAGTCTCTGTAATTAATAAAAAAAAACAGTTATAATTTTTTTTTTTTTTCCGAGGAGTCATGAGTAGGTCCATGCTCCGATGCCGGCTTATCGTTGAATTTTGGGACACGTTGTATAAGGATATGAAATCACACCACGAGAGTACCGTACCAAAACAATATTTTCGTAGTTAGGCGTAACCGCTTAACATCAGGTGGGCAAAATTGCGTGATCAGTCACAATCCCTTGTAAATAAAAATAAAAAATTGGCCAGTTGCGAGTCAGACTTGCGCACGAAGGGTTCCGTACCATTATCTATACAACATTAGACACTATATTAAAACAGTTTTTAGGCTATCACTGTTCATGAGATACATACAGCCTGGTGACAGACAGACAGACGGACACAGGAGTCTTAGTAATTAGTAATAGGGTCCCGATTTTACCTTTAGGGTACGGAACTACTAACAGCAAACCAAAAGTTAAATACCTCAAGAAAACTGTTTAAATTACTCACATTCGAGTGTTCAATACTCCTTTTATAAATATATGTTCTTCATCAAATCAAAATCAATCAAATGTGCAACGAAATCTGAATAAATATCTGAAGTATATTCGAACGAATTTGGAACAGCACTGAGTTTTCCATTTCTTTTTGATTAATTTATAACTGTTCCATCTATTGTGCTGAGTGGAATTCTGTTTGTAAACCATTCTTTTTCCATCTCCAAAGAATTTTAGTGGCACATTGTATTATGTCCATTGTTAGCTCAGAAATTTCCAAGGAAAATTGCAAAATGTAATAAGCTGTTGTGTAGATCCACTTCATCTGATATGTTGATGTTTTCAAAATGGCAGAACAAAATCAACATTATTTATTTTTTAACCGACTTCATAAAAAGGACGAGCTTATCCATTCGACTGTTTTTGTGTGTACAACAAACTTTAGGTGTTACATAACATTTTACAGACTTGTCAAGTGATCCCATTTAAATTTGAGTGATATCTGACGGTAGTATTTATATATTGCCCCGTGGGGTGCCGGGTCAGAATTGCACCTCCCCATATCATCCAATGAGTGAAAAAAGACGACTAAGGGGAAAATACTGGAAGGTGGGCAGCAGCGCCTTCTAAAGAACTGACAACTTACACTGCGATTCCCAAGACGCCTGCCAAGCGTGAGGATTATGGCAAATACCCCCTTAACAGGGGAGGCAAAGTTCAGCAGTGGACAATCCAGCTGTTACATGTAGTATTTGAGTTATTCATAATAACTATATTATGTTTGAAGTCGGTATTTTTGATAAAATGGTATTTTGTTAATATTTTTTTTTCTTTTAATTTACTAATTTGTAATATTTACTTAGAAGTGGTATGTCCAGCTTTGTTGTATAAAAAATAACCTGGTAGAAATAGTATGTCCTTTTATATGAATGTCATTTAATGTAGTCATTGTTTTAGATATATAATTTTAGATTTGGTGCTAAAAACAAAACATGACCCGTTTGAAAAGTACCTACATAAAATAAACTAATTCTTATCATGATGTATAAATATGGCTTCTTTCCAGACTTCCAAATATTTATTACCACCGCTTCCACGGCTTTTATTAGGAATACAATTTTAATCTCGCGACTTCCAAAACAGATGCGCATCACGTATGCTAACATGCGCATCGTGGATAACAATGGAAATGGAGTATATCGTCCACTGCCGATGCTAAGAGGTCAACTTATTTTTCAATACATGCTTATTTCTCGAAAAGGTTCGATATAGGTCTAGGTACATATAAGTAAGGTATATTTTTTTGTTTTTTCACGATTTTCATTTATAACTTACAAAATATATAAATTTACTGTCATTCTGTCTGTGGGTTTGCCCGTTTGTATTTTTTTTATACGGACAGACATATAGACACACTTATTAACAATATAATATAATAGGATTATTCTATTCAATTGTAGGTAATTTTCCTCCAAGTTACATGACGACTAAATTTGCGTAAAATTTCTACTATTGAACACAAAAGTCAACTTTAAGGACTTTCTTATACGAATATAGAGTTTAGTTTGAACAGAGTAAGAACTACCATAATTCAGAAAATTGTAAAGAAGTTTAAGGCGATTAGAGTCGCCAATGGCCTTGAGCATCTGGGCCTAATCGAGCTTACTTTACTCGCGCATCGCCGCATACGTTCCGCGCTCGCTGCACAAATATAACGGTCAAAGAATATGCAGATGCGCGATGCGCTCCGGTAACATGGCACTTTATATGCCTACCGAACTATTCTAGTGAGTATCCGCAGTTGCAACTGCGACTGAGATCAGTATGAAAATTTATAGTGTACCTACCTAGGTTGTTCTGGACGTCTTTATTCCTTTTATTTATTTTTCAATGTCATGTACCGAGTGAAGAAAAATTATACGATTTGGCTGAAAATTGATATCTAGGTTGTTGTAGATGTTATTATTCCAAGTTACGAATTTGTTTTAGGTTGACGTCTGCCAAGTGAAAAGTTTACTTCGATTTGGCTGAAAATCGATATCTAGGTTGTTCTCAGTTCACACACAAACACTTTAAAAACCTGCTGATTTTAGTAATATGCTACATAAACGTGTTTTCCAATTAAAATTACCTGTTATTCGTACAACTAATGCAATAAGATTTAGCCCTTTTATTGAAACATATTTATATAATCAAGTCCTGAATCAGTGCGATATAAAACATAGTTCAGTGTTTGAAGCCAAAAGCATCATTGTTAATTGGTTGTTCACGTTTAACTATGATGAGACTGAAAAAGTTTTATCGATTACATCCTAAATTTATTTAATTGATAATTTTAAGAATTAACCTTTTAATATAATGTTATGTATTCATAATTTATATATTAATAATATACGTATTTATTTATGATTTCTATATAATGATCATATTAACATACATTTTACATACATCCAGTTTATATATATATATATATATATATATAAATGTCACAGGGTGCGACTGGGGGCGGCCTTTTTTAAGTTGTTGTTCTATTGACATTTAATATCTTTTAATTTATGTTAATTGACATTACGGAAAAAATAATAAAAAAAAATTATACATATATAGTAGAAAATATATTTATTATCATTTTAAAAAATTCGCTTTAGATATAGTAATATACATAAAGCATCATACATACAAACACGTATGTAACACAAATTTAGTTAAAATATAAATACCACCTGTGTGGATAATTATAAAAAAAGTGTTTTATGGATAATTTGTAAGTTAAATTTATGTTTATAAATATTTTGCGTGAAAAATTGTACTGAAGTCAACTGTGCACTAACCCTATTACTGTACAGCTCAAGCAGCAATACAAGATTTGAAAAAAGTGTTATTGGCTTTAAAAAAGGTTTTTTTTATTATTTTACTGTTTATATTACTATTATTATTATTCTGGACGTTTTTATTCCAAATTTCGAATTTATTTTTCGATGACGTCTGCCTAGTGAAAAAAGTTACTAAGATTTGGCTAAAAATCGATATCTAGGTTTTTCTGGGCATCCTTATTCTAAATTTGGAATTTACTTTACGATGACGTCTGCCAAGTGAAAAACGTTACTTCGATTTGGCTGAAAATCGATAACTAGGTGGTGCTGGGCGTCATTATTCCGAATTTTGATATATTTTTTTAATGTCGTCTGTCAAGTAAAGAAAGTTACTCCGATATCTAGGTTGTGCTGGGCGTCATTATTCTGAATTTGAATATATTTTTTATGTCGTCTGCCAAGTGAAGAAACATACTCCGATTTGGCTGAAAATTGATATTGAGGTGGTCGTAGACGTAGGAAATTTGTTTTATTATGACGTCTGCCAAGTGAAAAATGTTACAACGATTTGGCTGATATATGGGTTGTTCTAGACGTCTTTTTTCTGAATTTGGAATTAATATTTCTATGACGACTGCCAAGTAAAAAAGTTACTCCGATTTGGCTGAAAATCGATATCTAGGTTGTTCTAGACGTATTCATTCCAAATTTGGATTTTAATTTTCTAAAACGTCTGCCATTTGAAAGATGTTTCTCAGATTTGGCTGCAAGTTGATTTCTGGACGTCATTATTCTACATTTCGATTTCAATTTTCAATGACGTTTGCTAAGTAAAGATAGATGACGTATTTTTAAAACGCTAAGATGTACCGGATAAGAGTGCGAAAATTATCATAATCAATCGTTTATTCAAATCTCCTTATAAATAAGATTATAGCCGACGCAGGTTTACTCGATTAAAAACGACGATATAAGAGGAAGATTTGTATGTTTTATATTATTTTTGTATGTTTTATTGTACATTGAAAAATAAGAAAAGGGACGACTGTGTCGTACGCAAAAATACAAAATGGCGAATGTTCTGATGCTTATTCAATTGCATAGATAGTACAATCGTATCTGTTAAATATAAATAATGCAACTTCCATACATTACATACACAACAAATATACCATCAAGGCTACCTTAAAAATAGCTACTTCCTTTTAAAGACATTAAAAAACATATAATATAACACATACATTTATGTGTCGCCTACAGAGATGATCCTCAAAAATTGTAGATTGTTATACAAGGGTTGAAAGGAATCAATCCCCTTACGAGGTATTTAAACATGTCGGCCCTTGAGAAGGAAGCATTTACTATTAATTATATAAATATCTACAGCTATATTGTAAAAATTGGTTCCATCGTGAAAAGGTAACCGAGATACTTTCTCAATTATTAGGAGATTTCAATAATTGATTGATAAGTACGAGTAATCATAATTTTCCTACTCTTATCCTACTGCGGCGTTAGGGAGCTGCTAATCATCCACGGCCAGAAGGTAGGTAAACTCAGGAAATAAGTTTGATAAGTTTATTAGGCCTTATCAGGTTGCACAAAGTCAAAGTCAAAATCATTTATTCAATTTAGGCGTCTACGACGCTCTTATGAAGGTCAATTACAAATTTTAATATTTAAATATACATTGTAATGCCACGTTCAGCAAACAAAAATTATAGAGCCACTGCGAGAAGAACGGGCAAGAAACTCGGGGCCATTCTTTTAAACGTTTTTTAACAATGTATTAAGTACATACTACGTAGTGAAATTATTACAATACTTAATTTACATTACGTAGGTGACAGGCGCTAGCTTGGCAGAGGCGAACCAGTCCGTGCATTTTTGTCGTTTAAGTAATCACAAACTGTGTAGTGATTTCTTTATCAAAATATTCTTCACATGCACAGCCGCACAGTTCTACCTGAAGTTATACAGACCGGGGGGAGACACTGGCCTGATAGTACACGTGATCCAGGTCGGGCGATAGTTCTGGATCTAGGTAGCGAGTGCTCGAAACAACCGTCCTCAGGTTAAGTCAGTGAAGTGGAATCCTGGAAGGAAGACACCGGCTTAGTGGCTGATATTCCTTTTTTTTTATTTTTTTTTTATTTACGTGTGAAAAATGCATTTACGCATTCCCGTCCACCTCGGGGAAAGTGGCCGGGATATGTCGGGCTCGACACCAACTACTCCCACAGCAGCAAGTGCCCCTACCGACTAAATAACACACGGTGTTCCAACTCTACCGCTTCTCGGCGGGCCGCAGGGACGCTTTAGCTCTCGACCACGAACCCGCCACGGTTGTCCGTTGCCGGACCCCTCCTGGGGTGCTACCCCTCACGACGCACCAGAACACATGGCACGTCGCTACCACCCGGGGACCAAGCCCGCAAATGGGCGTCAGACAACCCCGCTTCTGACGCCCGAGGTCCCCCTGCGACGGGTCAGATAAGCAGCCCCGTCGCCTGCTACTTCGGCCGCAGAGGATAGGGAGAGCGGCGCCTCGCTATACCGACACTCCTCTTCCCCTGCGGCCCCTCCGCGTCCGCCATCGAACATTAATTCAGAATTTGGAAAAAAGGCGTCCAGGAAAACCAAGATAAGTATCGATTTGTAGCCAAATCGAAGTAACTTTTTTCACTTGGCCGACGTCATTGTTAAATAAATTCTAAATTTGGAATTAAGACGTCTAGAACAACCTAGATATCGATTTTCAGCTAAATCAAAGTAACTTTCTCCACTGGGCAGACGTCATCGTAAAACAAATTCTAAATTTGGAATAATAACGTCTAAAACAACCTAGATATCCATTTTTAGTAAATTCTGAGTATTTTTCTTCACTTGGCAGACGACATCGAAAAAAATATTCCAAATTCGGAATAATGACGCACAGCGCAACCTAGATATCCATTTTCAGCCAAATTGGAGGAACTTTTTTCACTTGGCAGACGTCATCGAAAAATAAATTCCAAATTCGGAATAAAAACGTCAAGAAATACCTAGATTTTAAATGTTAGCCCAATCGGAGTTACTTTCCTCACTTGGCAGATGTCGAAAAATGTATGCCAAATATTGAACAAAAACATCCAGAAAAACCTAGATATCGATTTTCAGCCAAATAGGAGCAACTTTTTTCACCTGGCAGACGTCATCGAAAAATAAATTCTAAATTCAGAATAAAGACTTCCAGAACGACCTAGATTTTGAATTTCAGCCAAGTCGGAGTTACTTTCTTCACTTGGCAGATGTCGTCGAAAAATTAATTTCAAATTTGTAATAAAGACGTCCAGAATAACCTTGACATCGATTATTGGCCAAATTGGAGCAACTTTTTTTACTTGGCAGACGTCATCGAAAAATACATTCCAAATTCGGAATAAAGACGTCCAGAACTACCTAGATTTTAAATTTCATCCAAATCGGAGTAACTTTCTATACTTGGCAGTTGTCATAGAAAAATACATTCAAAATTTGGAATAAAGACGTCCAGAACTACCTAGAGTTTGAATTTCAGCCAAATCGGAGTAATTTTCTTCACTTGGCAGACGTTATCGAAAAATAAATTCCAAATTCGGAACAAAGACGTCTAGAACTACCTAGATTTTGAATTTAAGCTAAATCGGAGTAGCTTTCTTCACTTGTCAGACGTCATCGATAAATAAATTCCAAATTCGGAATAAAGACGTCTAGAACTACCTAGATTTTGAATTTCAGCCAAATTGGAGTAACTTTTTTCACTTGGCAGACGTCACCGAAAAATACATTCCAAATTCGGAATAATGACGCACAGCACAACCTACATATCGGTTTTCAGCCATATCGGACGAACTTTTCTCACTTGGCAGACGTCATCGAAAAATAAATTCCAAATTCGGAATAAAAACGTCAAGAAATACCTAGATTTTAAATGTTAGCCCAATCGGAGTTACTTTCCTCACTTGGCAGATGTCGAAAAATGTATGCCAAATATTGAACAAAAACATCCAGAAAAACCTAGATATTGATTTTCAGCCAAATAGGAGCAACTTTTTTCACCTGGCAGACGTCATCGAAAAATAAATTCTAAATTCAGAATAAAGACTTCCAGAACGACCTAGATTTTGAATTTCAGCCAAGTCGGAGTTACTTTCTTCACTTGGCAGATGTCGTCGAAAAATTAATTTCAAATTTGTAATAAAGACGTCCAGAAAAACCTTGATATCGATTATTGGCCAAATCGGAGCAACTTTTTTTACTTGGCAGACGTCATCGAAAAATACATTCCAAATTCGGAATAAAGACGTCCAGAACTACCTAGATTTTAAATTTCATCCAAATCGGAGTAACTTTCTATACTTGGCAGTTGTCATAGAAAAATACATTCAAAATTTGGAATAAAGACGTCCAGAACTACCTAGAGTTTGAATTTCAGCCAAATCGGAGTAATTTTCTTCACTTGGCAGACGTTATCGAAAAATAAATTCCAAATTCGGAACAAAGACGTCTAGAACTACCTAGATTTTGAATTTAAGCTAAATCGGAGTAGCTTTCTTCACTTGTCAGACGTCATCGATAAATAAATTCCAAATTCGGAATAAAGACGTCTAGAACTACCTAGATTTTGAATTTCAGCCAAATTGGAGTAACTTTTTTCACTTGGCAGACGTCACCGAAAAATACATTCCAAATTCGGAATAATGACGCACAGCACAACCTACATATCGGTTTTCAGCCATACCGGACGAACTTTTCTCACTTGGCAGACGTCATCGAAAAATAAATTCCAAATTTGGAATAAGGACGTCCAGAAAAACCTAGATATCGATTTTCAGCCAAATCGGACTGGTTTTGATTTCGAGATACGTTACCCATCTTCACTTGGCAGATGTTATCTTTATGCAGTATTAATTAACCTATATCAAAACACATAATACAATTATCAAAAAAAGCTTAGAACTCCAAAAGATGTATGAAACCCCATACAAACTCTTAATGTAGTAGAGAACCATTTTGTACCCTACGAACTACTAAAGCCGGAAACTATTGACCATAATATAAAAAAAAAATATTATCTTTAGTTTACCAGTTATAACATGAGAGCGTTATAGACATTACTAATTAATTCTGTACATAATAATATATTATGCACCTAAACCTTTCATTGATCTTATTGGTAATGCCGCCCATTGTAAAGTACCTACAACATTGTCAATTTCAAGTTTTGATTCTTTTCATATGTGATACAATGCAAATAAAATTTGTCTACAAAGTACCGATAATAAAGCGACAACGCACATACTTCACGTCGCAATCAAGTTGGCCCTCTGCAGCGAGCGAATCATTACACGCACACAGCTGCGAATCTCGCGTGTCAATGCACTAATACATAGATAAGATTGTTGTCAGTCGAAAGCGCGAGCGGAGCTACGAGCGACACAACCTCCCCGTGCCAACGCTTGCGCAACACTGCCGCCTGCGTCCGCGCAGAGCACCTCGGAACCGCTATCGTTCTGAATCTGAATAATTCGACATTTTCTTAGGAAAATATCAATGGATTTACAAATGCTATGTTGTAATTGTTGTATATCTATCTAGAAATTTTATGGTACAATTTATTTTTCAAAAATCATAGCCGTTTAGAAGGAGTTCGCAATATAAGTCAAGAAATAGTATGTAGTTTGAATTTTTTTTACGGCAAAAGTAATAATAATACCGTAAAATCATATGTTGCAAATGTTGTACTTGAATTCATCTATAAAATATATTTTTTTCAAATCTTCAACTTCAGCGGTTACGGAGGAGTTCGCTTTAGAAAGTACGAATTTGACGTACCCAAGGGCCTTAAGATTTGATAATTTTTATAGAATCGACACCAGTACTAACTTGAACAATACTTACTTGAAATGATACTTACTTGAGACTGACTTAGTTGAGATGAGTTAATTTTCAGAAAGAAATATAGAGTCAAAACCGGGTATAACATTGAGGTAACCATATAACCATATTTGAACGTTATATCCGATAGTTGTTATAAGCAATATATACAAGTAGTCATATTAATAGTCATATGTATGTTTAGTTTTATTAATTGTTTATCCTGAAAAACTTGCAGTACCAACAGTTTACTTTTTAAAGAATCGTCCTCGTAAAGAACTTTTATTTTTTCTCTATTCTTCCAAATTGTTCAAGTTGTAGTGTGAGACTCGCCATTTTGTAATCTCTATACAATGTGTGATTTATTTTCAATATTAAATACTTTTCAATTTTTGAGACATGGTAAAGCGAAAACACAATCAAAGCCAAAACTTATCACTGCAAGCTTTCATTACTGTTAACTACTGTACTAAATAAGTCGTGAAACATGCAAGGTCAAATGGCAGTCGCAAGAGGTTCGGATGGGGTGGGATAAAGTGGGTAGGTCAAAAAATTTCCTCATAGATTAGAATAAGATTGAAAATTGTTCGTACTGTTTTATTTTGCTGGTACAAACACAACGGTTGGTCGTTACAGCCGTTGAATATCGATAAGTTTCGTCGTTCTAAGCGATATGTCGCTGTATCCGATGTCGTTATAAGCGGTATGTTTACTTAACTGTTTATTAGGTATTCGGCCGGGACCTCGCCATTCGGTCGTTATAACCGAAGTCATTATATTCGGTTTCGACTGTTTATCTATTTTACAGAATAAAACACTAAACTGCGCTTCTCAAATAATATAACTAACTGGGTGGAGAATATACACTTCTTGGAATATTCGCATACCAAAAATATTTTAACCTTAAGAGTTACACAGTCGCTGATTAATTTTATCGGATAAATAGTTGTTAAATAAACGGAAGACAATATTTATTCATCCAGAAGAAAATAAAGCTAAATAAAACCACTGTTTACCTTACTGTAGGTTTGTATGACACTAATGTTATAAATGCAAAAGTTTATGAGTCATCTATGCGGGGGAAACCTTAGGGTGCACTAAGCTTTAACAGTTGCAACACGTCGTAATTTCTTTTTTATTTCGTCTGGGCGGTATAACATTTTATTTTAATTTAAAATAATACCTTTCATATTAAACAGTTCTTTTATAGCCTCCCAAGCAAAATGTTGTACTTTGAAAAATATATATGTGAATTGTTTTAAAGGCTCTGGCATGTATTACAGTAAACATTCACATTTCAAGAAGTATAGTCCTTTATGAAAGTAAACAGGGTCTGCATGTCCAAATGAATGCTTCAGAGAGTATCACATATATAAAGCACTCCTATAGGCATACATTGACCACAATGCACCACGCACTGTTTTTCGAGCCAAATTGTCTAGAATTATCGCGCAGCCGCCGCGTTCGGGTTCCAACCTGACTCGTGACTAGAGAGCTCAAATATCCACGCACACACTTAAATTGTAAACAAAACAAACATGTATGATCTGGTTGTACACCCAGGACATATTTAATGTATATAGAATAAGGACTTCGCACGACTAGTATCCAAAACTAAAAATAGCCGATAGTTCAAAGATGTCCAATAAGGTACGCAAGTTACTATTTGTCGGCAGGGAATAGGATAATAGCATGATAGAACTGTGTAGTAGTGATACTACTACACTATAAAATTTTATTGGTCAAGGCATTGGGTTTTACAACTTAGGCAGATTGAAAAAAATGCAAAACTAATGTTAAACTCGTAATGATAGAAATTTTGAGTAACACAATTTTATCACGTGTCTCGTAGGAACGTTCAGTTAATACCGATAGATTTCAGATTGACAGTACAAGTAGTATAATATAGTTTCGATTAAATTAGAGAATCGTTTATAACACCTTTCTGAAACAACGTTGTAGGCAGCTACTAATATCGGTGGTTGAAGAGCATACATTAAGGAATCGTTTATTTCAAATTACTTCTAGGTTAGCCTTAACAACAACTTCGACCACATCATCACTTACCATCAGGTGAGATAGTGGTCAAAGGCTAGCCCTTATTATCACCCATAAAAATATACTAGTGAGTGTAAGATGGTTTAGATTACAAATATACATAAAATCTCGCCTATTTCCCGTAGGGGTAGGCCTCAGAGAAATGAATATGAAAGAGGGAGTCTAATGAAAATCAAAAATGAAGCATCAAATTCGGCCAATTTTATGTAAGACAACTCACGCACACAAACGTATCCAAATTTGGCCAATTTTGTCCTCATTCACGATAGACCGTCGCACATTACACACGTCACACAACGGAATGAATAAACTAAAAATGCCCACTTACGTATTAAAACATTGCAAAAACTGAACATATTCAGTGAAGAAAAAGTTATCTGGAATTATTTTTCACAGGAAGTATTGAATTTAATGTGCTTTCTTTAATATTATACAACGCAATTTAGGTTATAACTTCGAACCAAAATGTAAACAGTGCGATCGTAAAGTGTTGCCAGACATACATTTTAGGTTGTTTCCAAAAGTGTGCAGTGTTTAATAGTCGGTTCGTGTAATATTTTTTACTGTTTTTTTTCATTACATTTTTTTAAAATAAAATCAAACAATTGAAGAATATATTATATCTTGTCCATTTCATGATTTTAGGTTTCAGCAAACATGAGGAAGGATACTGTTACTGTACAGGGATACTGTTCGGAACATTTTAACAACAATAAATAGATTTTTATAATGAATTAACTTTAATAGTTTTTAGGGTTTCCGAGTAAACTATGAACCCTGTTTTAGGAAAAGGTCATTGACCTTTTCCTATGATATTGTAACAAAAGTAATTTATGAAAATTAAACCTTTTGTTACAACTTTAAAATATTCTAATTACCCAAAAAGGGAGTAATAACACGAAATTAATCAAAACTGTACGTCTACTTAGGTAGACGTCCAGTATATTCTTTAATTAGATAGTATCCGCCCTGTAGTTTGTACAGAGTCATTGAAACGCTCAAATTTCTAAATGAAAAATGTTTATATCTTGAATACTACTAAACAGATTTCGATAAAAATGACAGTAACTCCTAAGTTGTAAGTCTTTTATTAAATGAAATAAGAATTTTTGCAATACCATTTCTAGTTTCTGCGAAATACGTGGACATACATACATCACACTACGTGGCGAGTAGTTTTCTTTGCAACTACGGCACCTGCGACGAAACCACACCATATACGTAACCTAACACGCCTTTGGTCAATTATTTATTGTCCTGGAGAACGTAAATCCTAGAATATTTTAAAAAAAATTGCGTAACATTTTGAAAAATAATCGTGAAAATTGTGCAACCATATAATTATATTGCACAATATAATTAATATTATGTTATTGCAAAGTATTCTCACCAACAGATTTTGCTGTATATATACGTCTGCAACATTTTTTCTCCTATAAATCCTAAATTTAGTTATGTTTGCTTTCATATGGCAACACTTGTATCGCACACATGTATAGAAATGTGGCTTCAGTTTGATGTTTTACGAGCCTCCGTCTTTTCTTGTATTTTGTCAGAGGGGTATGCAGAGACCACAGATTTCCACTTGGTGGTTAAGATTAACTATTAATCATTGTTCTCATGTAAGTGTCTGGTCTTTTTGAGAATAAATGTATTTAAACCCAAACCCAATACAGAAATAAGATAAGTTAGATTATTATTAATAATATTACTAAGTAAAAGAAGAGGATTTTGGAAGGTCCTTTTTCGTAGAGCATCTAAGTATATTTTTATGCTTTCGGAATTGATCAAGTGCGACGTATACCTGGTATGGAGCGGTAACCTCTGCCAATAATGGATGCAGTCCGACACAAGTGGCGAACTGCACTGTGCCCATCAACCTGAGACATACAATTATTAAGTTTTCATGTGCTTGTAATTTCACCGGCACCCGTACCCTTCAAACGGAAGCGCAGCAATGTGAAAATTATTGCTGCCAAGCAGTAATTTTCAGATAGGTAGAAATAGGTACGATGGTACATACCCCGACGAACTCGCACACTGAGTTCTACTGCTACAGAACATAGGCACCTACGCTTTAACTTAACCGATGTTTCAAATTATCTTTTTCCTGTACCTCACATTTGGTATTTGGTGGAGGCTTACAATAGGAACTTAGACCTAAAATATAATAAAAAAAACAAACATTTAGTTGATGGCAACATTTAATTTCGCATCATAATTACAATTATCTTACAATTAAGGTAGTCTATTCTACAACTAGAACGCGGGATGGTATCCCCCAACTACGAAACAAAATACATTGGAGCTTAATATCTAAAAATATTGACATTCAGTTAAACAAGATACGCATTGCTGTCTACACTGAATGAAATGTGATAAATTATGGTTGGCGCAAACTCATCTACCCGCACCGAATCATCAGCGTCAGTATGATATCGTCCCCTCAGTAATGTTACTACCATACTACAACGAACACTAAACAAATCCTTAATAGTCGGCCGCGTGGTCTCGACTCGACAAGCTCTCACTGATCGCGAAGATTGGTCGTCGAGAGAGAGAGGGGCGAGGCGACGATGACGACGCGAAGTTCACGTTAGTACGGTGTGTCTGCGTTGTCCTAAGCTTTAAGGATGCGCCTTAAACTTCTTACACTAATGTACTTTTATAGTTATATATGTACAAAACATTTTATCGAAGGCCTTGAAAGATACATGACACAAAAATTAAATAATACATTATTTTAAAATTTACTTTTGGGTTCATACCCATAGTATAAACAAAATCCCGTTTTTAAATAAAGTGTCTGATTAAACATAAAAAAACTTTTAAAAAAATTAGGATAAATAATGTAGGTTTCAACTTCCTTCATTATTAATTTTCATTTTTGTAGAATCAAACTATATCTAATAATATCAAAAATTAATGTGCTTCTTACAACATAATATAATTTAAAGCGCTTCTTGACGTATTTTACTGAATGGCTTAGTTTTTTTATTCGTATTTTCGTCAAGGATATTAACGGAAATTTGTATTTTTTTTAATATTGTTAAGTTTGCAATAACGCCTGCTAGGCGAATTACATTACAAAATTACAAATTGTATCTTTAAACTTTAAAAGTGAAAGTAAAATGAAACGTAATAAAGCTGTTATACTGTTAGTAAGTAATACTTTATATGTGACTGTAAGTGCCTACTCCGAATAATAAAATCAATGATACCCTCATTAACAAGTCTATCATGTTTTCTTCTGAACACCAACATTTTTTAAAATTGAAAAGTAATCAAAAATACTTTTTAGAACCGATGTCCAACATCTGGCACTAATGTCATACATCGCAACGCAAATCACAGAAAAAAAATGTAATATACCTAGATAGAGTTTAATAAATATTTCCTATTTATGTAATAGCTTTCTTTGAGAAAGTAATCGCTTTATAATTTCTTGCTCAAACTAGGTATTTGTTTTTAACGATTTACAATGATAGGGCAGATCGGGAAATTTACCTAAGACCTGTATTTTTTTTACCACATCCCACATCCCCACACTTCGCTTGTAGAGTAAGGCGAGGAGAGATGGACAACATCTATTTATAGCCTGTATAAAAAAAATGTTTTTTTTTAATTTTGCCATAACGCTTGCTCCACAGATCACATTACATAATTACAACTGTAATATTTCCTCTCGTTGTAATTTTTAAAGATAATTAATGTGTCGAACCAATAATTCCCTATTAAATCAATATTATTACATACATATCTGTCGTAACTCTAAAAGTACGTTATCGTTACGACATCATTTAAGTAGATAATGAATTTAAAAGATTTTCCAATGTTATACCTTCAGATGAGAAGGTAAGTTTGACCGCCTACTGAAGAGAGAAGGACTTAATTAAAATAATTGATTCATTATTAATTAACATATCATATCATAAATTAAAATATTCAAAGATTTTAATTTGCGAATGTTATGAACGCATTTGTCATACATGTCGTGCAAACCTTCCTAAAACTAGCCTTTACTTTACGTAAACACTTGCAACTCAGTGTCGTCTCACGTGTGAAAGCTTTCGCCCGACTTCTGTTTATTGACATGTCTGGGAATGCTTAATTTAATTTCAACTGCCTAATATTAAATAAAACAGAATGGCTCAACATTTTAAACGCTGAATGGGGCAATAAATTACATATATGTGTTAGTAGAAATATTGATGTACCGTCTTATCTGTTGGTCCATTTCCCCTAGATTTACCCTACTCCAATTATGTTCGAAAATTTCAACTAGTCGTATGTACTTACCTGAAACGTTAGGCTATACAACAGTAATTATGATAAAATTGACTTTAGGCTGAGAAATAACACTTCGTTAGCTTACTGGGAGGCAGTAATTTTAGTTCAGTAGCTTCGCAAATTAGCCGTGTTAATTATTAGTCTAAGTAATTACTTTGACTATATTCACCCAGGCTTTGTATTTTAAAATATTAATGTATATTTGTTAGTGCAATCTCCATAAATGAAAATAAATCAAAATATTTATGTTCATATATTTATTCTTCTAATCTTTTCATTTAAATGATTTGTGCTAAGTAATGTTTAAGTTTAGCACACCAGTAGGTGTGCAAAAATGGTAGTGGGGCAGTAATAACCACAAAGACCAATAATTTTATTGTTTTATATTTAAATAGTTTAAAATACATTTAAACTATTTAAATATATTTTAATATAATTTTTCGTGTAACACCTAAATCTATTCACACTTCATCGTGTAAAGATAATTTGAATGAAAACTAATAGCGTCCCTGGTGGTAATTCTTTTTGTTTATTTGACTTTCTTAAATCATATATTCTGTTGTTACTGGAGTACCATAATTTTGGTTCTACCAGTTGACCTACGTAGTGAGCGTCAACCATAAACAGACCAGTTTTTAGTTGAATCCTTATGAATCGAGTTACGTCTTCTATAAGGCTTAACTTACATGTTACAAGTATTAATCATTTATCCTAACTCAATTTTGAGCCATTAGTTATAAGGCTTAACTTTTAGTCGACAGTCTTAGCATTTAGAACTTTGTCAACTCTAACAACTAACCCGAATCTGCCCTGATAGAGTGTGCCGCGTGCGTCCTACGCGTTTCTACTACTAAATTAATGACTAGCATCGCTGCAAAAAATTTCAAGTAAACTATCATGATAACATACTACATATGTAAACCTAATTTTATTAAAGTAATTAAAATATGACTTTGCTGCTATTTGTCTCTTATTTAATCTCAGAATTCGTCGAATCTAAAACTGAAAGCATACCTCGCAAATGCGGTTACATGCAAGGCAGGTGAAAAGGCACAATCCACGCAAAGTTGTTATCTTAATTAGTAATAATAACAAATACTTTTAAAAGTATCCTAAAAAATATTAAATAATATTTAAATAAAACACTTAAAAAAGCATAAAATTATATATCTAGTGACAATTCCGCCTAATTTTCCTGTTATCTACGTGACGTCACAAACATCACGCAGCCTAACCGGAAGAATACCCGACTAGTTTCGCTTCTAAACGAAGCATCTTCAGGAGGTCTTGACTTACCGAGCGCACGATCGAGACTAAACGGCCAGCGTTGTAATGTTTGTTGTAATGTTTAGGGAGGACATAGATGCTGGCTACCGCCTGTGCGGTCGTCCAGCTCCACCGGGTTTTGGGCGAGGGCCTGGCCCTACAATAGCCCGGGAGGGAGAAGTGCCGAAGGCACTTCTCCCGAGACGGGCGTAGAAGGCGAAAAGCGCTTTCTACCTCCGTCTCCTGCGGACGCCGAAAACGTGCCGCTACTATAGGAGGGGTTGACAGCGAGCTCAAGGGCACCACTGTGGTTCGGACCTCGGCTTGTCTCGCTGTCGAGAGACATGGGGGGGATCGGAGCAAAATGCCTCTGTGCAACTGCAGTGTTGCACAATTGGGCCCTACTGAATAATACTCTTTGACTATTTGGAGATTGACTTGTAGATCAAGCCATTGTGCCAGACTTTGTCAAAAGCTTTCGCTACGTCGAGGAAGACTGCTAGCGTAGTCTGGGGTTTGGGGTACTTATTGAAGCCCTCAATGATGTGCTCCGTGAGGCGGTGCACCTGTTGGACGCATGAGTGTCCGGGTCTGAAGCCAAACTGCTCATCTGGGATAAGGTGGTGTTCCTTAGCATGGGACTGGAGACGGTTTGCAAGTAACCGCTCGTAAAGTTTGCCTAAGGCACTGAGGAGGCTGATGGGGCGGTAGCTGGTGGGGTCAGATGAGCTTTTGCCTGGTTTGTGAATGCCAATGACATTTGCACATTTCCAGGTGTCTGGGAATAAGCAGTGGCTCATAGCAGCATTGAAGATGCTGACTAAGAGATGGATGAGAGGAGGAGAGAGGGTTTTAAGAACCCTGTTGGAGATACCATCGGCACCGGGGGATTTGCGCGGTCGGAGGGCCTTGATCAGTCTCTCCACCTCAGCGTAAGTCGCTAAAGTGATTGGTGGGAGTTCAGAGGTGACCACAGAGCTTTTACGTTCGACTTCAGCATCCACCGAATCGAGGTGAGCTTGGTCAACGTGATCTACGTTAGGGGAACACTGAGCCTCTAGGCTATCAGCTAGGCACTCAGCTTTGTCTTCGTCAAAGAACGCTGGGACTAGTGGGACTGGTCTGTATAAGGGAGGCATGTCGTTATGGTTACTTCCTTTCAAACCTCGCGCCAAGTCCCAGTAAGCATGGTGGCTTGGCACGAGGTTTGAAAGTTTATCGCCCCATTGTTGATCACGCAACTCAGACATGCGACTTTGAACCATGCGTTCAAAGTGGCGTTTCTCAGTTTTGTTCTCTTTACTGGGGTAAGAGTCGTAATGTCGGGTCACTGCTTTACTCTCCGTCACCAATCGTCTCACATCCGCTGGAATGACAAGGCGCCGGTCGTCCGGCACTATGACCTCCTTTGCGGATGCACCTACTACGGTGGAGAGGTGATTGGTGAACGAATCGATCGCAAGGGTTACGTCATCTTTTGTCAGGATGTCGTCAGGGATCTTGTCAAGGTCCGGTGAACTGATAGCCTTTAGGGCATCGCCTACTTGCTTCCAGTTCACTATCGTCTTAGTGGGGCGGGGGAGGTCAGTCGTTGGGTCGGGACCTAGTCGCAGTATAATGGGTCGGTGGTCAGAGTGAAGCTCGTGAACCACTTCTATGGAGCGTAACCGGAGTGTTACGCCTCTGAGTAGTGCCATGTCAAGCAAGTCAGATCGGTGGTCTTCCATATAAGGGTAGTGAGTGGGCTCAGTGGGCGCAATTATGTCAAAGTTAAGTTCTGCGATTAGGTTTTCAAGTGCAATACCTTTGGGATTGTTGACGTTACAATTCCATAGGATGTGCTTACTGTTGAAGTCGCCAAAAAACGGCCAGCGGCTAAACACACCTTTATATAGGCCCGATCGCGACTCACTGTTCTTTGTTGTAGCTTACAATTGGTAAAGATATACGTTTTTAAAGTGATAATTACATAAAAATGTTATTGAATTGTTAACAGAATATTTTAAGTTATATATGGTATGTTAAGTGTTAACAAATATGAGAAATGTTGAACTTTATTTCATTTGTTTGTTAACACTTAACATACCATATATAACTTAAAATATTCTGTTAACAATTCAATAACATTTTTATGTAATTATCACTTTAAAAACGTATATCTTTACCAATTGTAAGCTACAACAAAGAACAGTGAGTCACGATCGGGCCTATATAAAGGCGTGTTTAGCCGCTGGCCGTTTCGGTCTGAACCACAGTGGTGCCCTTGAGCTCGCTGTCAACCCCTCCTATAATAGCGGTACGTTTTCGGCGTCCGCAGGAGACGGAGGTAGAAAGCGCTTTTCGCCTTCTACGCCCGTCTCGGGAGAAGTGCCTTCGGCACTTCTCCCTCCCGGGCTATTGTAGGGCCAGGCCCTCGCCCAAAACCCGGTGGAGCTGGACGACCACACAGGCGGTAGCCAGCATCTGTGTCCTCCCTAAACAACAACAAGCTGGCCGTTTAGTCTCGATCGTGCGCTCGGTAAATCAAGACCGTCCTGAAGATGCTTCGTTTAGAAGCGAAACTAGTCTGGTATTCTTCCGGTTAGGCTGCGTGATGTTTGTGACGTCACGTAGATAACAGGAAAATTAGGCGGAATTGTCACTAGATATATAATTTTATGCTTTTTTAAGTGTTTTATTTAAATATTATTTAATATTTTTTAGGATACTTTTAAAAGTATTTGTTATTATTAAATATGGATCTCCGCAAAGTAACGCCTGAATCTATCCATTGTCTTAATTAGTATTTTAATCAGTTACTACGTATAAAACCCAAACCAAGCTATATATGTCCGAAAAGTAGGATCTGTTGGCCAACAGTGTGGTGACAGTGGCGACTTACAATGCCCATACCTGAATTAATAATAACAATGCCCATACATGAACTAATAATAACAATGCCCATACATGAACTAATAATAACAATGCCTATACATGAACTAATAATTATTAGTTCAGTAATGGACATTGTACGTCGCGTCGGAAGGGGAGCGCACGCTTTGTCTGATGCTCTATCGTGCCTTTGCATAATTATGATCCTACCTTTCGGACATATCTAGCTCGATTTGGGTTTAGGTAACCTCTCAGTGAGCGGAAGAGACCAAGTCTTGATATTATCACCGTACCAGTAAAGTGTAGTGATTTGTAGTTTCTCTCACACATTGAAATAATTACGTTCAGTAGAGGAGCTGTCAGTTTGGTTTGAGATTCGACGATCTCTATTTTCATTTGTCGTTCATAATGGTTTTCTGCAAAGCATAACGTCATCTATGGACACCTCTAGCTTGTTGCTACTAAAATGTTAAAAACACTAGAAATGTGTCAGTTTTCAAGAACTTACCTAGGCTGAAGTTACCTAAAGTTAACTTAACTTTAGTTATGGAAAGGTGTTTTATTTTTAACTAAGCTTAATTCAAATGACAACAAATGTTAAATTAAATACTAATTAATTGCAGCTGTGCCGCAACAGTACAACTTATCTCAGCTTTAAAAGTGCTCTGAGCGTTTAAACCTAAATTAAGCTAAGTATGTTCCAAAATAAGCCCTCCAATGGTTCGTAAGTACTAAGTCATACTTTAGCATGACATCGACGATAACCTATCAACTTAGAAGAAACCATAAACTTAACTAATACTTATTAACTCGAACCTCGCAGACAGAGTATTTTGATAACATTTTTTTATGATAGACAATCTTGGACGAGTATAAACTGTTTGAAGTAGACCTTAAAGTACGTTCATTCTTCATGCTAACCAGACTAGGATTAAGATTAAAAATAACAAATAATTAAAAAAAATTAAGGAATTATTTAAATAATATTTTAATAAAACATTGAAAAAATATAGAAAATGTACCTAGTGACAATTCCACCAAATTTTTCTGTTTAGCTGGCGTGACGAAAGACGTGACGTCACAAACGCCACGCAGCCAATCCTGAAGAATTTTCGACGCGTTTTGCTTCTACACGAAGCATTTTCAGGCGGTCTCGACTCTACGAGCACACGATAGAGAAATTCACGATCGTGCGCTCGGACACTAGATATATTTTTTTATATTTTTGAAGTGTTTTATAAAAATATGAATTTATATTTTCTTAAAATAATTTGTAATTATCAAACATGGATCCACCATTGATTTAAATACATTTATATATCTCAATGGGATCCACAAAGTAACGGATGAATCTATTCATTATCTGTACTCAATAGCTTTGGATGGCGAATCACTCTGCATGAGCCTCGCGTAGAAGGCGCGTGGTATATTTGGGACGCTGAAAACGAACCATCACAATGAAAGTTGTTGGAGACTGGCTTATGGGCACCAGCAGCACTATGGCATGCGTCAGCTTGGACTTGTCTTGTTATGAGGGCTAAAGTGAATGCCCAAAACAGTAGTGAACCCAGAAAATAGTGAGAATGTGTTCTACAGATATATTCTATATTCTGTAACTTGGAATATTTATGAATCGAGAATCATTCTTGAGATTACCCGCCAGGTTAGTTTTTACTGTATATTTGATAGTATGTATACTAATTTCGAGCTAATCATTTGCTAAGTTTACTTCCGCAACAAACGTTTCGAATTGATAATTATTTTTTAAATTTTCTTGTAATTATTTATAAAATTTTGAATAATTTCTAAATAATACCTTATCGTAAAACTAATATTTCCAACAACTTATTTAATCTTATATTTTCTATGATAAGTGCATGTACGTATATTAGATCGAGAGGTAGCTATGCCATAAGATACAGACGTAGTTTAAGGTTTAAAATAAAGTAATGTAAATTTAGAAAACCGACAAACGTAATAGCAAACAATCATAAATTTCTGAAATTTATGTCAAAAATCTCGACTTGCATCTCTGACTCTTTTTTTTATCCCATTTTATCAAATGTGAAATCGAATATAAGCTATTCAATATTGAAGCAACACCGAATTTCCATTTTATCACTGAGTCGATATGTTCCAACTTAGTTCAGGATCACATACCGAATTCAATGTTATAGGTAGTATAAAAATAGATAAACCAATTAAACCAACAAACTAAGTAAAAAAAACAATAATCTACACCGTCTCGATCTTAATATTATGTAGTGATAGTGAAGAGATCTTTCATTACAAAATCTTTTTAGGATGTAACTATAAGTAAGTCAGTACTAACGATAAAGGAAGCTATTTTAGAAACACACAAATTTGCACTTGTTCCTAAATTATAAAATATATTTATAAAGATTAAAAAAAACTTTTATTGTATTATACTGGTTTTTAACTCAAGTTTTCTACTTCACTTGAGCTCCTAGCGTAAAAAATCTCACCGATATCAACAATTGCATCTAGCACTAAAACTTCTAGGATTGGCAAAATTTGAATGTGATGATATCGTTCTTAATAGAGTAAAATGTAGAACTTAACGAACACACACAGACTAGCCGAGGCAAAATTGGAAAAATTTGTTTTTTTAGTTACTTATTCACTAATTCGATAAACAAAATCCAAAAAAACTTTTTAAAAGATATAAAGAAAATATTATAATAATATTATATACCTATGATGCTGAATTTTGAACAGTACAAATCTGTGTGTAAAATGATTTTAACGGCATTCTAAAATTTTCAACAACTTAATTCTAGGGATATAATCTATTCCGCGGCGATTTAATATTGTCTTTTATAATAAATAGGAATATTTTTAACCTTTATTCATATTAGGGAATATTACAATTCACTGAGATACCATTCATTGCATTCGTTCAAATCTCCGAATGTTGGGGATTTTTCCAGACCAACAGGTCATTTATCAATATGGACTCCAGTACTAGGAACCATATTACCTAAATATGGCAAGATTTATTATTTTTCCCTATATTTTAGCGTTTTACCTAAATAAGCTAAAATACAGGGGAAAAGAAGTGCTGTTAAGATATTTCGTACTTCTGAATGTTTTCAGCCTGTATGATCTTACATGGAAACACTCTCATAAGTTTTACTGCACCTAGGTAACTTGATTCATAACACTCATTATAACTGGTTTTCGTTGGTTACCTACTGAACCGTTCTCATTTTAATTGGTTTATCTCGATTACTCACTGAACCGTTCTCATTATAACTGGTTTTTCTTTTCTCAATTAGTTCAACATTTTAGTTGAAAATGGCACTTCTTCGTCTTAATTTAGATGGATAATCTTTTCTCTTTCCGACGGCATCAAAATTCCAGAAAACTGAAAACCACAAACTTTGAATGAATTGACAAAGTACCCCGATGATAAAGTGCTAAATAATGTTGTCTTACGAGTTATAACTTAATATTTTGATGAGTCTCGCTATTTTCGCGGAGAATCAGATTTGTACAAAATACGGTAAAACGAATTTCTGATACAATAAAGTTTTCTTGAGTTCTTGTGTCGAATGATTTTTGAGCAAAAGTGGTATGGTCGGAGTCATATTATTTATAAAAGGTTTATAAAAAAAAATTCAGCGTTCTGGAATTTAAAGTTTTTATGTCTAAGCTGAATAGAATAGTCTAGTCCATATTGTTAGTTGCATACGATATTAGATGTGTAAAATCATACCAATGAAAACGTGCTACTTTTAATATAATTATTATTTGACACCACGCTATTTTGAAACTGGCAATCCAAGTCGCTTCCTGTTCAAAGTTGCCCATTAAATCAGTTCATAATATACTAAATCTTTACATTTTATACATTCAACGCAATATAATATTAACCTAAATGAGTTAAATCGTCAATCGTCAACGACGTCCATTTTGAACGCCGTCGGTTTCCTTCCAATAGGCTTCATAGCTAATCGATGTGCGGCATTTGCAGCATTTGTGCTCTTCGTATTTAGTATCTCTTCATCACTACTACTTGAGTCTTCGAAGCGGCCGGTCGTGCGGACCTCACCCTCCGAGTCTGATGACTGAAATTATAAAAAAACTTGTTTTGGCATTTCACATACTTAAAGAAATGCTCACATACTTAAACGAATGCTATTGAATAAATAAAAATAATTGTACCAAGTCCCCAAGTATGAATATATAGATAATGATAATAAGTATACATTTTTGGTTTTGGTAGTTTTCAGTCAAATTGATTATTGTTGGAGTATAAGTACATAGATACAGCGTGAATTTATTTTATTAAATAATTGTAGTAGTGGTATGTGACAGAGAATCAAATTTTAAAACTCTTGGTAAATATTATACACTATATATACAGGAGGACTATATAACATATATATACAGGAGAGTTCATGATTATAACATATATATTTTTTTCTAAAGTTCAAGAATGTTGGGTCAAGATGTATTAGAAAAGAATAATAATATAATTTTGGGGCCAAAAGTATTAGAAATTAGTATAAGACATAAATATGAATTAATTAATTAATTATTAGTTAATTAATGAAGTAAATAAATAAATTAATATAAATATGCCGTAAATTAACATTATGGAATACAAATGCGAAAATTACAAATTTGTTGATAAGCTATTTTGGAAATGAAATTCTCGTGAGTTTCACAGCTATTTTTAGAAGTGAAAGAAGTGAATGTGATGATAACTTACAATAGAATAAATCAAATAAAGAAACCAAAACCAACCGAAAAGTCCGTGCCCAAAATAAATATAAATTGCAACGAAGCGAGAAAAAGACGCAGCTTAGAAGCGTCCCCAATAACGTATAGGAGTGAGCAAAACAAACATTTATTTCTTCGTTCGGCGAACGATGCTGGTAGGCAGCCGCTTGCTGGAACGCTCGTCACTGCTGTCCATGCCCTAAGAGGTGAAGATATTTACAATCACATCAAACATTTAAACATTATAAATTGGAAATGTACAGATTGGAAAGGAAAGAAACACTGAACCTTAACTATAGCCATATTATTTCCGGGCAGGAAGTACTACAGTTAAATCATTCATCATCTAATCATCATGGATACGCTGTTGAATTACCTGAATAAATAAAATAAAAATAAAAATAAAATCTATAAATTTGCAATCAACGATAGATTTTCAACTTCATAGTCTGGCAAAAATTGTTGAAAGCAAATAATAGTATTGCACGTTATTGGTTCAATTAGTCCTACTGAATTTCTGAAAAACCGTTCTCATTTGTTTTTAACTCTTTTTTTGCCAAAGTATAGAAATCAGAATAAGTTTTTTTCGTATGATAAAAAAATATCTCTCATTGAGTTAGTATGTTAGTAGACGAAACGTTTCTAATTTCGAAGCCCAAATACGACAAATAGTTCTTTCAGAGCGTCTCTAGTTCTTACATCAAAGTCTCCAATGGTAAACTTGGTGGCAGCTGCCTCTGCGACCAGCTGAGCAGGAGCTGGTGGTGCCGACTCCGGAGATAGCACCTGTAGGTTAGTTGGGTGATATGGTGTTAGCAGTTAGCATACAATACAATATGACTATAGTCCCATTGATTTATTTGCGATATATCGGAGTGTCGATACGAGTTAGGAAGTTAAAATACGTATTTAGGCATGTTTAAGATATATATATATATATATGACGATGAGATATATATATTATATGATATATATGTTTATTGTAGTAATAATATTAATGATAAATTTCTTAATATTTTGTACTTTTGTCTGTTATATTGTAGTACAAATTATGGTGGTATTGATTTGTGATAAATAGTTTTAAATTATATCATGACCACAGTAAAACCAGAGCAGTAGTTTAGCTTCATAAAATAGTACGTTCCGTACGAGCGATATGCTCGCTCTGTTTTTTTTATTTGTACTGTGGAAAACAAGTGTTCTATAACCACGCGGGTGAAACCGCAGGGCGTAATTAGTCTATTACTAACACCTAACTGTATCTAATGATTCCACGAAATCCCAGGTTTCCTCATTTTTTTATGCCTGATAGGTTAGCCTTTGACCACTATCTCACCGATGGTAAGTAGTAAAAGAGATGGTGTGGTCGGAGATGTTGTTCAGGATAACCGTTGTTCAGGCTCACTTAGAATAATTCATATCCCTGCTGAGTTTCTCTCCACATTTCTACTTAAGTGAGACTCTTTGCCTGAGTATCTCTGGCTAAGCGTAGAAATCATTATTAGTAGAAAACATTATATAGTATAATATATAGTGAACTTTATAAAATAGGTTCGAAGTATTTAACTTTACAAAGGATTTTTTTTGTAGTGTAGGTAAAGCCGCCTATTTTAAATCGTGTCTGTAGGTAGCTGACGCGTCGTATTGTATTGATTTGCTACAATTTATCTACAATTACATAAGTGCCTTTAGCACTTCGAGATATGGACAACCCTGTATATCCAGACTAGAATATCCATTTGAACCACATCCGGGCCTCCACTAAAACTACTTTTCTGGTTTTAATATGCCGTTAACAATTTGTATTGGTCGGTATTATGTTGTCATATTATTTACCTAATTTTATTTGACTATGAGCCCCACCATAAAAAATATATCAAGTCAAATCCGGTTATCAAAGCGAGGGACATATTGCAAACGATCAGGGACTATAGTCTATACCAATGACATTGCTAAATTGTTTTACAAGCTTCAAAGAAATTTAAATTTAATTTATTATGCAAGTTTATCTTTAAATCTAAATCCCAATTTCCAATCTCGGATCAAAATTGTCCTTTGGTTGTAATATTGTAAGTATACATATATATACTTTAATTAAATTTTCACGGATGTTTTATAAAATATCCATGCAATAAAAAATTTTGGTCTACGATACTTAGCAGTGTCGTGAGTATCAAACCCAAAAGTACTTATTTAGCGATGTCATTGAGAAATGAATTGATACATAAGTTAGTTAATAGCTTTTACATGTCATGAAAAAGATGAGGTTAGCATTTCGTAGTTTTTAGGTAGTTGTCGTGTGCACAGGAGTAGTTAGTACCTACCACCGCTGTCGTATTATCCACACTGTATAAAACCTCGTTTTTAACTTTAATGAATCTTACGAGAGATAATAGTCGGAGCGTAATTTCATATTTTTTTATGAAATTGTCGGAAAAGGGAGATGAACTCCAAAGCACAAAGCCAACTCACATCTTGGTCACTCATCATCTCTTTAGTAGAGACAGTGGTTTCGATCCTCCTGATGGATCCCTGGTGGATGTCCACGTCAAAAGCCAGGCACTGGAACCGGCGCAGCAGCAGCACCACCGGGATGGGCAGCACTCCGGCTAGGATCATGCACACAGCGATGCCAAGCACCCAATTGGGGTAGGGAGTCTTCACAACTCTACCCTGAAAAATATCATATTCATACTTTTTGAGAGCTCTAACAAACATTGATACTCAATTGCCTGTAGCTAAAGCAATGCCATACCTAAACATATGATGATACCAAGCCATTGCTTTTAGATCAATTGACATATTCTTATTTAATTTGGTGACGACAAATCCTGCTTTGACTTCCAGCTTATTGTGTTTAGTGCCTTTTCCTCGCCGCAGATTAGTAAATCTCTATCTCGTCTATATAAATCAATTGTGGTTCGTACTCGTATGTGTCTCTTAAACTCGAGAACGGCTGAGCCGATTTAGCTGATTTTGGTTTTGAAATGTTTGTCCTAGTCCAGGGAAGGTTTAAACGATGAGAAAATATGGAAAAATTGCAAAGTAGGTAGTAAAAACAACGATTTCATTTTCCCATATAAACTGTTCTATCTATACTTTCCTGTCAAATATTTGACGTTCGTCCGTTAGGATAGGTGATACGAAGTACACCGGGTCATCTAGTAGTTAATTAAAACTTCTCTGCGAGCATCTATAGGCAATCCCAATACCTCAATGTAGCGGAGTAGGACTTGGGATATTTTTAGTTTTAAAAATCCTTGTAGTACTACAAGGTGGCACCAGCTGCCCTGTATAGTCATCAATATTTCCGGACTGATATTAGCCAAAATGTGGAAGCTGTGTTCAGCTTCGACGATGCGGCTGATTATACCAAACGTCATACCGGTTCAGAATAAAAAGACATGACACAAAAGATATGAAGTACCTTTCTGGAAAATGCCCAGTGTGATTGTCTTTTGAAGCCGATTGAATCTTGTTTTGATTAAATAAGAACAGTCTTTCCTCATTTAAAACCTCGTTGTTAAAACACATGTATAGAATTACCATTGTTATGGATTCTTTGTTTTTTTTTTATTTAATTCAACAGACGTATGTGGTACCTAGTCAATTAGTTTAGGTGAGGCAATGATATGTCTAGCCTATCTATTGAAATGGTAATAGCCTAAACATAATGGTTATTTCTTGAAGAACTTTAGTTTTTCAATAAGACTCAAGTCAGACACAACATCTATGTTCTGAATGGTTCATTGTTAAATGTTAATCATAGGGTTATGGGTAAGAGAATTACTTTTATGGGCATCAATTAACAAGAAATATCTGTTATACGAAGCTATAAGAATAGTACCTTGGAAATAGAATATGTTCACCTAGGGAAGAAAGCAACTAATTCCCCTTTCCCATTAAGGGTGTAGTTTGAGCTATAATACTCATCTTTAACATATACATAAGGCTTAATACTACTAGGAAAATTATATCGTTTAGCAATCTAGTTATTATCATTAAAACATAAAAAGTATTCTGCGCTTGGGCGATGTTAATTTGTTTATTCATGTCTTTATTTTTTTTCTTAGACAAAGCTTGTGGCCAGTATTATTTTGCGGATTTAGTGATAGAATTAGACATTACACCTAACTGAAAATTTGGTCGATATTGTTAATTTAAATAGCTAATATAATGGATTTATTAGCTATTTATAATAGAATGGATTTACATAAACTTTTCATCCCGTTCAAAGCGGTAAAAATAAAGAAAGTTATTCAGTATTTTGCTCTGAAAAACTCTATAGGTATTATCTGTAGCTACTAAAAGGATACACACCTATAGTATATGGGAGAAACAACTTTTATTTAGATCTTTACCGAACGGGCCAGATTCTATAATAATATTTTAATATTTATACTAACTACATCAAATTTGACGGTTGTATATAAAACTATTTTTCCAATAATAAATTAAAAGAGCACGATGTCTCTAAAGATATCCCCATTAATATTTTTTATTATTGAATAGGTTGTCCGTACTAATAACAATAATTCTATTGATATTTTAACTGAATAGTTATAATTGTTTAAAATGTCATTCTATATGACACAGTAGTCGCGGGTTTATTACAAGGGTTCATCTGTTTGCTGTGGATCCCTAATTTTAGTCTCTTATTACTCTATCATAATATGAGTAATTGTATTATTATTTTAACTGGCTAGCTATTATGGTTTAAAATATCCATCTCTTTGTAAGTGATGGCTCAGTGGCATTGGCTATGGACTGCCGCTCAGCAGGTCCTTGGTTCGAATCACACCGCGGGCTTGAGCTTCACCGCATGGTGGAAGGGAATTTTGCGAATGCCCGCCTGGCTAGCGACCACCCTCAAGTAGAAAATATGTCGCCAAGCACCTAACGGTGTGTTTCGGCAGCAGACCTTGAGGGCTAGTGAAATTACAGGCACATGAGACTTAACAACTATATCTCAAGGTGACGGGCGCAGAGTAATTCGAGACTTGTGACGAAATGTATCTGTTATAGGCAGAGGCTAGTCCGCTTAACATTAGGTGGGTCTTGAGCTTGTTGCCTCAAAATAACATAAAAAAAGAAGGATGGGTACGGGGCTTAATAAAAGGGTTCCGTGTTTTGGCGCGGAATCCTAATAAAGTGTATATTGTTATGATTATTGTTAAAAGTTATACCAAATTTTATCAAAATTGGTTCGGTGGATTTCACATGATGCGTGTGCATACCGACAGGCAAACGGCTGCTAGTATGTATATATATTACTTGTACACATGTTTTGGATTCAATTCCTGTTTTTTTTTTGTTTTGGCACTATTTTATAAACTGTGTCAATTAACAAGCCACCTGAAGGTATTTTATTAATAATTATAGTACTGCTCAGAACACAATAGGTTTGCGCAGTACTATTGTCACTAATATTGAGTTACTTTGTAATTTTTTTTGTTCCATAAATTAAACAACAGTGCTATCATTGATGCTTGAAGTTAACTAATGCATTACGGTGATACCCATCCAGACGCGTAGATAATACTGTATATACCAGATCCAGGGATCCTCCTTGTCGGCTCACACCTACCAACCAATGTGACATTGAGCCCAGGCTCACTAGTCGCCTAGTTAGTCGCTAGCTACTGACACTAGAAAATCTTGCACTTGTAAATCGTAAGTAGATATATTGTTAATTTCACAAAAATATGCTTTCATAGAATCAGTCCAGTCATTCCACAAAAATATGGAAGTATTGTCTGTCATATACAAAGGCAGAATATAGAAAATATCGTATTCTACGTCAATTTCACTTTCGTCAATCGTCTAAAACCCGTGCAAAATGCTTGTTCCGAGCGTGCAAGTTTGGCAAGGTCTTACAATATTATAGATGACTAATATAGATGACTCTATGCGGTACTGATTTCCTTCTACCCAACGGTCCTCTGTATTTTTTGTTATTCTAAACGTATAAAACATTCCATATTCAAACAAGATATACCCTGTAATGCTATCAGTTTTCTGTTTATTTTCCTTATGTCAAGTAGGTATCAATTGTGTCGGGCACATGAGTCTATTTCAATAATGAACGAGCCAGTCGCAATCGAACTACAAGAGCGCTTACATCTTCGTGAATAATATAGAAAAATATTTGATTTTTAATAATATCTAGGAGTTGAGGTCAAAATGTGGTTCATATTTTTACCACTTCTGATGCACGAAGTGTTATCAGTGACTGTCGTGATTTCGAATGGTCCTATAGTCGGCCAGAAAGCAACCGATGGGAATTATACAACGTACTTTGGAGTCCCATATGCACAGGTTGATGAAAATAACCCATTTAAGGTAAAATAATCAATATCTTAAAGTGTTACCACAACATTTTTAATAACAGTCAGATACCCGTTCCGATATCTACTTCGTCGCTATTTTCCTGTTAGGAACTTCAAGGCCAAGGCAGGAACAGTATTTCTACAAACCACCTTTAAATATAATAATATCTAAAATTTATTGTTGTTATTTAAGTAAGTATGTAGCGGGCTGGAGTAGACTGGCAGATTGTAGTATATTATGTTCAAATATATAGCGCAGAATTTATAAAATTCAATTCTTTTAGTTGATAAAATTTTGTTATTAAATAATTGATTGTTGTGTTTTTAATATTTTTCATTAGTATTTAGCACAAATAAGTATATAAAATTTTTGATACAAAAATGTGTAAGTGTTGCATTCTAAACGAAAGAATTTTGTTATTCGGAATGTTTATCACTTAACGAGGCGTCACAAAACGGTAAATAAATAAAAACTTATGGAAAAAAAACTCTTAAATAAGTACTTTCGAAAATTTCCGAAAACCTCTGATTATTTTAATAAATCATTGGAAAGGAAACGATAATTTGAAACCTATATGAGAAGTATTGAGTCTCTGAATACAGATGCATAGTGCAATAGTTTTTTTAAGGTCTTATCTATCTATATTTATTAATAGTGGTTGGGTACCCTCTTGTACCGTGCGTGTTTAATGCGTACCCCGTGATGCGTTGAAAACAATCTCAGTCGAGAAGTCGATGTAATCTCAAAGTCCAAATTAGAGCACCGCCATATACAGGTAAATTTACCCATCTAAATTAGTTAGATTTTGAAATTGTTTCTTTCTTCAGGATACACTACCAGGGCCCAACTTCACTACTCCATTCAACGCATCGAATCCTTTCATAAAATGCCCTCAAGTCATTACAGGCGAGGGAGGCATATTACAGTGCCTGCGTCTTAACATATACGTGCCCGATGTACCAGATTTCAGCAGTCTACCGGTTTTTGTCTGGTTCCACGGCGGAGGACTCGCTTTTGGTTCTGCGGGAGAATACAATGCGAAACATCTGGTGCAGGCAGGCATCATAGTCGTAACAGCCAACTACAGGCTTGGGCCCTATGGATTCCTCTGCACCGATGATATAAAGAACCAAGGACTGAAGGACATGACAACAGCCCTCAAATGGATTAATATGAATATTAAATCGTTTGGAGGGAATCCTGAGAAAGTGACGATTGCTGGAGAGAGTTGGGGAGGCTCAGCAGTAGATTTCCTATTGTATGAAGGTGGACATTTCAACCAAGCAATTATTCAAAGTGGTACCAGGTTCTCCTACGCAGTTAGTACGAGAAAAGATAATGAGATACTTATAAAACTAGCAGCGCGTTTGGGATTCAATACGACAAAACACAAACAAGCTTTGAAGTTCCTGAACAAAGCTAAGCCTATTGATGTAATGCGAGCTTATAATGATTTTGATTACGTATTTGGAATTTGCGAAAAACGTGGAGATTTCATTTTGAATACGAAAGCAAAATATACGGAGAAAATTAAAAACACACCAATTATGATAGGCTATACAAGTAAAGAGACTTTTGATGATATAGCTTCACAGCCAGACTCATATTATCCGACTGTAGAAAGTGACTTCCACAATTCTCTCAGTAAAGTTTTCGATTTGAAGAATGATACTCTCAGGAATCTTGCATATATCATTTGGAACTTCTACTTGGGAGGGAAGCCAATATCTCGAGAGACAATGCTGGACATCATTGACCTATCCTCAGACTTCCAGGAAAACTACGGTACCGAAAGATCCGTGACAAATTTCTTAGAGTTGCAAAATCCAAAGGTATACAAATATGTATTTTCGTACATCGGAGAAAGTCAATACAAAAACTTAACTGGCGTTGGAGCATACCACACTCAAGAACTACCGTATCTGTTTGAATGGGGGACTCAGTTGACAACCGAAGAACAGTTTAAAATGAGACGATGGATAATCAAGCTATGGACGAATTTTGTTAAATATGGGTAAGTAGAAAGATATTTAGAACATAAAAGAGTCAAGCTAGGGAACAGGAAAACTAATCGTAAATTCAGGAGAGAAAGGTGAGATGAAGTAAAGCAGGTCTGATTTTGATGACTCATTATACAGCGTTTTAACAGGATGCTAGTAGCATACATACAATATACACATACGTAACGTCGAATTTGTTTCTCGGATGGCCACATCACAATGATATCTAAACTTAACAAAATAATTTCAAAATAATTAATTTTAATTTGACTTGACATTCAACGTGACAGGTCAGTAAATTTCAGATTTATTTTCAAAAAATAATTAATTTTATTTTCAGATAGTAGATAGGCATTTTCTGCCCATCACCCGCATTCTTCCTAGTGGAATTTTGCGAGGTATTGTTTGTGGGGCTCGTTTGGGCCTCTGTAGTTAGTTTCATTAGCTTATTTATTCAATAGCTTTTTGACATTTCTTGTCGAGCTAATTTCTAATCAGTTATTTTTGTTTCCATGGCAACGCTGCCTGCGACACCGGCGCGCGCACTACGACGACGGTGTTGACGCGAGCCTTCATCCGGGTTGAGACGTCACACTAGAGATTCTAAGATAAGCTTTGCTTTATTTTGTAAACAATGCTTTGTGCCCCAACTATGAATGCTGTAACGGGGATCTTTGTATCGCAAGATAGCCAGATGTTGTGTCCGCAGTGCCCCCAGGCTCGTTATTTCAAAGGTCATAAAGGCCTCAAAATTCACCAAACAAGGTGTCATAAACAAATAGAAATTCCCCTTTCGGCACCAATTAATAATCAAAACGTAAGTAGTAGCAGTGTTGCGAGCCCTGCTACGCCTTCCAAACCGTTTTGGGAGGTTTTAAGCTCGTACAAAAATAACATTCCTTTATTAAAACGCATACCTCGGGGTGCAAGAATTTCTGTTGCCCAATCTTTATCTTGTTCCATTAAAAACGTCTTGGCTACTAATACTACGCAAGCCTGGGAGCATCTTCTAGCATTCCCGTACCACGTGTTTCACGTGAATTTTGATCCGTCTAACAAAAAATCACTTACTACTAGAGTAAAGGAAAACTGCGTGAAATACAGGGCACGGGAAGAGCAATCTTTTGGCACAACCATAATCATTCCGCCTTTGCGGCGGAATACAAAAACAAATAATTTCGATTCAGCTACTATTAAAATAGTAGAAAACAAAATTACTGATGGTGATATTAAAAACGCGGCACGCATCTTGTTTTCGAGTGATACAATCGCTCCTTTTACATCTGATACGTTGAATTCCCTAATTGAAAAGCATCCGCCTGCAACTGCAGGTCTCCACCTTCCCGAATCTCCTATACAAGACATTGTTGAGGTGACCCCACAGGATGTTTCTGCAGCCGTGGCATCTTTTTTAAGTGGCTCAGCCGGTGGCCTTGATGGCCTTACGCCTCAGCACTTAAAAGATATTTTATCTTTTAGTTCTGGTGAGGTAGGCGAGACACTTTTAAGGGATGTGACGGCTTTGGTTAATTTGATGTTGTCGGGTCAGGTCAACAATGAAATTACCGAAATTCTGTACGGTGCGAATTTATGTGCCCTAAATAAAAAAGATGGTGGTATTAGGCCTATAGCAGTAGGCACCACTTATCGTCGCCTCACAGCCAAATGCGGTTGTAGGAAAAAGGTTGCTTTTTTAAGTAATCTTTTTCAACCACTGCAACTCGGTTTTGGTTCACAGGGTGGCTGTGAGGCTGCTGTACATTCACTTCGCACATTTCTTGATCAAAATTGTGGAGATGTGCTTTTGAAGGTGGATGTTAAAAATGCATTCAACTCTTTAGATAGAGGCACTCTTTTGACTGAAGTGAAAGATAAAATTCCGGAATTATACCCTTTTCTTTGGCAATGCTACGGCAAACCGTCAAAATTAACATACCAAAATAACGTTATTTTATCTTCCGTAGGATGTCAACAGGGTGATCCTCTGGGACCAGCCATTTTTAGCCTTGCGATCCACTCAATAATTCAACGTCTTCAATCAAAACTTAACGTTTGGTATTTGGATGACGGAACCTTAGGAGGCGATGCGAACACGGTTTTGGATGACTTGCGAGTACTTATAGACGATTTTCGTGTTATTGGCCTTGAACTAAATTTTTCTAAATGTGAACTTTTTGTTTGTGATACTTGTCCGGATAAAGTTTCGATTATTGAAAAATTCAACTTACTTGCGCCTAATATAAAATTAGTAGAAAAAAGTTCGCTTCGTCTTTTGGGTTCACCGATTCTTAACGAATCTTTATCACCATTTGTCGAAGAACAAATTCAAAAGTTTAGAAATGCTTCTAGCAGATTATCCAAAATTAACGCCCATATGGCTTTTACAATTATAAGATTTTGCCTTTTTGTTCCTAAATTTACATACTATTTAAGATGTTGTCAGCTGTGGCAACACAGTGAGCTTTTGTTAAGCTTAGACAACTTAGTAAAAGATACGTTAGTGTCGGTTTTGAATGTTGAGATGGATGATAGGGCTTGGGTGCAAGCTTCCCTCCCTGTGAGGTTGGGGGGCATAGGGATACGCAAAATTTCTAGTGTGGCATTACCAGCTTTTTTGTCTTCTGTACACAGTACACACAAATTAGTAGAAAAAATTCTTGCACGATCTTTAGGCTCTTTCGATGTAGCATATCTGGCTGAGGCCAAAAACACATGGAGACTGGCTTGTCCAAATACTGAATTCCCAAAAATGTTGTCATCTCAGAAACAGTGGGATCGGCCCCTATGCGAGCTAACACGGAAAGATCTTTTAAATACGTGTTCTAGCATCGCAGATCGTGCTCGTATTCTCGCTGTTTCTGTGTGGGAATCCGGTCTTTGGTTACAGGCCATTCCTTCTTACAAAACTGGTAGCCTTATAGATCCATCCGCTTTTCGTCTAGCTATTAGCTTACGCTTGGGTGCAAGGTGTTGTGTTGCACATCACTGCCAGTGTGGTACTGCAGTTGATCAACTCGGTCACCATGGCCTCTCCTGCTCTCGAAGTGCTGGTCGAATTTCCCGCCACGCCAGCCTTAACGATATCATTCGCCGGGCTTTTACCAGCGCCAATGTTCCAGCTATTCTCGAACCGAATGGTCTGATGCGTGACGATGGTAAAAGACCTGACGGCATGACTCTGGTTCCGTGGAAGTTAGGACGGCCCTTAGTGTGGGACGCTACGTGCGTGGACACTTTAGCGCCGTCACATCTTTCTGAAACCAACGTGAGGGCTGGCGCTGCGGCTACTTCGGCGGAGCAACTCAAGCGGCGCAAATATGCTAACCTCGGTATGGGTTACATATTTGAGCCGTTTGGTGTAGAGACGTTGGGTCCGTGGGGACCGGGAGCTCATCGTATTTTCCAAAACCTATCTGAGCGCTTGGTCGATGCGACGCGTGATCAAAATGCTGGCACATATTTGGCTCAACGAATAAGCATTGCAATTCAACGGGGCAATGCTGCCAGCATGCTGGGCACGCTGCCAACTGGGAGTGGGCTGGAGCATTTGGACTGCCTATGAGTCTGCTATGACTTATAGGTGTCTAAATGCTTTTATTGTAGTAGCTGTAGTGTTGTATATAGTTCATAGTATTTTGTTTAATAAAGGCATACCGCCGGTAAAAAAAAACAAAATTGAAAGTAGGTTTACCTCAGAAATAAAAGAGTATGTTTACTTTTTAAAACTCAAACTAAAATTTTTAGGGTCGATTTCGATGACATTTTGATAGAAATCGGTTATCTCAAAGTTAAAGTTTGGATAATTCGTTTTAAATCCGTATTTCACACATATTTTCTGAGAGACCACGATACAATAAAGTCCTCAATCACACATGCGTAGCAGACACATACAAGTATTTGATTAGTTACAGTTTTAAAATTATATTCTATTAATATTTTGAATGTGAAAGTTACAGGTGTGTGTGTGCTTACACTGTTGTGTTGAGTGAAGAAAATATTTTGAATTTTTAAAATTTGATTTCCTCTTAGCACTGGATACTTCTCATCCTGATCCACTTAGCAGTTCCTGAAAAGCACTATCAATAGTCCAACAATTCAAAAACGAATGATATATAATACGTAGTATATTAACAAGAATTTTTTTTCAGAGATCCGACACCAAACCACGGCAAAAACGGCTGGCTCCCCACAAACCTCAACACGAGGTCATACCTAAACATAGACGCAGATTCGAAAATGAGAAACCACGTCTACCACCAGAGAATGGCATTTTGGGAACTCATCTGGAAAGCTTATGGGAAATATAGAAGATGAATTATAAACAACAACTACATATTATTAAAATCCAGGAACAATTACTGGATTTAATAATTACAATTCATAAAACAAAAAAAATAACATGCTTAGCTTCTCCTCATCATATAAAAATTGGTGAAATTGAGCTCCTGAAGAAAGGTAGACCTAATATGAGCGTGTTAATAAAAACAAGAGATCTGCATAGATTTTAAGCGGTAGCAATGTTACCTGTAATGTAGAATACAAAGTAGTCTGTGACCAGGCTAAATTACTATTTAACATATGAATTACAGTATTAATGTATGTTATAGCATTTTCTACCTTTTCTTTCCGTAGTGGCTTCTTTAGCCTTGGAATACGAAATGAAGACTATGTTCTTTTTTATTTGGCTTTTATTTTTACCCTACTGTCTTCCTCATATTTTCTGATCAATGATGTCCTTAATAACACAATCATAGTATAAGACATCAGTCTAAGATGGCGGATCAATTTTCCTCTTTTTATTAAAATACTTACGTTTCTACACGAAGATCAAACTACTCGCCTGATCACCGTAAGTAAAATCGGTATAAAATTATTATTTAATTTTGTTTAAAATCAACTTACGAAAGTATTAATCAAATGATAAACTCAAGCAAATACTACGATAGACGTGTTTTATTGAAATATTTTAATTTAAATAGAAAATATTTTAACGAAGAGCACTGTTACGTAGATACATACTGAGATTTATTAATTTTTATATATGACCTCGTAATACTTTTTACTGTTTCGTCCAATCTTCTTAATTCTTTCTTTTTTTGGTAGAGTATACCTCCAAGTAGGCGCCTTTTAATCAACATCGACCGAGAAGTTTTTAGTTACGCTCAATTAACTGAAAATAGAATGAACCAATAAGCCATTATAAGTATCAGGATAATATGGTGATAGCAACTCATGTAGATTGTGACCAGTATTGTGAGTGAGTGGCCATTAATCTTGTTTGAATTTTCAGTAAGAATCACTGAAGTTTTGCGTAATATAAAAAACCTATTGACATTGGTCTAGGCCCATTGATGTATTTTTTATTTTTGGGCAATCTCACTTTGGCATGAATCGTTATAAAATGTTACTGTTAAACAAAAAAAAACCCGGCTAGACGGGAGGACAAGTAAGTTCTTCAGTAAACCTAGATTATTTTCTTCTTAAATACTTACCACCTACAATGGAGCAGTAGATGTTATTTTGATTATATATAAAACTACTGGGATAGTTTATTGTTCTTGAGTTTTACCATAGTAAACCCACCTGGGTAGGCCTGCGCCCGTAGGAGATCTAAATGTCTGCTCTAGTCTGGATATGATTTTTATGATTGATAATAATTTTATTCACTTTAAATAAATACACGCTTTCTGGACACATTAGATATTTGTCATAGTGTGCGTGATGTGTCAGCACACGTGGCTGCACACGTACAAGCCACGTTTGGCAGCGCTCTATGAAAACAAACTGCTTGTCTTCTTTTACTGCTACTTATAATTTTAAGGATCTGTGAGCAGTATGCGAGCAAACATGATTCAATGTACAATAGTAAAAAAACTGAAATGGTAGTCTTCAGGTCAGAAAAAGGTCCCCAATTTGTGCCTGAGTTGCGTTTGAATGGACAGTTAGTAAAGATTGTGGAGTGTTTTAAGTACCTTGGCCACATCGTAACTTCAAACTTAAGCGACAATAATGACATAGAGCGTCAGAGACGCGCTTTGTGTGTGGTGGGCAATATGATTGCAAGAAAATTCTATAACGCTGCGGCTGACGTAAAAATCACGCTATTTAAATCTTTCTGTCGAACCTTTTATACCTGTCAACTTTGACCGAATACACACTGAAGTTGCACAACTCCATCAGAGTAGCCTATAATAACATCTACAGGCAGCTGATGGGGCTGTCCCGGAGCTGTAACGCGTCTGGAATGTTTTTCGAGGCGCGCATCGATACTTTCAACGCAATCCAGCGTAAAAGGATAGCGTGTCCAGAGCGATATTCATGTCCAGAGTTGACAGGTGTAAAAACGCCGTTGTAAGGAGTCTGACAGACCGCCTGCATCAGACTGCAACGTACCGACGTTGGTTGGCCATTGCCATCTGATGTATTTGTATTTTTTTTCCATTTTATTTTATTATATTTTATTATTATGCATATTATTATTTTTTGTACAATGGATCTTGTATCTTAATTAAAGTCTTATTATTATTTGTTATTATTATTTACTGTTCAAAATGAAACTTAAACTTATTATTATATGTTCTATGCTGTACGGAGAGAAAGCTGGAAAGCCTTACTAATAAAGTTTTTAAAGGAAATACGAATGATACACTTCACGAACTAACGCTATGTAACTAGCACCTGGAAGTGAACTAGTCCTCATAAACTCAGGGTATCCTACAGTGAAAACTAGGGATTACCTCTAATCACTAAGTTGTGAATGTACAGATGTACATAGTACCCACCTAGAGTGAAAACGTACTAAAAAGACGCACTCAATGGTTTGTACATTTTCCTATTCACGCATAGTAGTAATAGATGTATTTTGTAGTGCATATAATTGAGCAAATAAATAGTATTATTATTAAATAAGAAACGTAAATTTTTATGAAGTAATATTAAACATAAAATATCATAATATTTTGGTAATTAACTAACATTATAATGATATTGCTTATGGACTAATAATATTAAATTCATAATTTTGTTCAATCTAGGACTTGATTCAAATCCGCATCTTGTTTAAACGAATCCGGCGCCTCCTCCTCAGAATTTCCGAAACCAAGTTATACGGTCTTTGATTAAATCCATTTTTGTTATTGCTGATAGGTAATCCATTGATCCATTGGTCGAAGGTATAAACAGGCTTAACCTAGAATTACTGGCTCTCAAGGACTGCTGCCGGAACACACCGTAAGGTGCTTTGCGACAGATTTTCTATTTGAGGGTGGTCGCTAGCCAGGCGGGCATTCGCAAAATACCCTTCCACCATGCGGTGAAACTCAAGCCCGCGGCGGGATTCGAACCATGGGCCTGCTGCGCGGTCCATAGCCAATGCCACTGAGCCATCACTGCTTTCAAATTAAAAATAAAAGCCACTGCCCGTACATACTTTATCTTATATGGCTTATATTTTATACAGGTGCGTATAAGACACAAACATTGCCAACAACAATAGCAGACTTATCTTTTGTCTCCGAATGAAACATAAAAAAATATTCTAAGAAATAATGACGACAAACGTGAAACATTATGTCCATACTAGTACATTGTAGTATAAGAGGAAAAATATTACTCATAATCGGTTTTTCCTTGAGGAAAGTTCTTCAGTAATGGCGTCTCTTAAGGTTGACAAGAGATACCCAAGCGCAGTCAGTCATAAGGGACAAGTATTTGCTCTTCTAGATAAAAGTCTCACTTAAATATTCCTCAATAAGTCATTTTGACGTTGTTTTTTAATAATAGAGATTTTTATTTACAAATAAAATGCGCGGTATGCCTTTATTAACAAAATACTACGAATTGTATACAACACCATAGAATATAATTTATTTTTTATTTTTTTATGCCTGATAGGTTAGCCTTTGACCACTAACTCACCTGATGGTAAGTGATGATGTGGTCGAAGATGTTGTTCTGGCTAACCTAGAATTACTGGCTCTCAAGGGCAGCTGCTGGAACGCACCGTTAGGTGCTTGGCGACAGATTTTCTACTTGAGGGTGGTAGCTAGCCAGGCGAGCATTCGCAAAATGCCCTACCACTATGCGAAATATAATAATACTACGTAACAACACGTCATTGTAGAAAGTCATTGCAGACTCACAGGCAGTCCAAATGCTACAGCCCACTACCAGTTCAACGCAGCGTGTTCAGCATGCTGGCAGCATTGCCCAGTTGAAATGCAATGCTTTTTCATTAATATGGGTTTAATTTAATAGGGTTTTCCAATAGCTGATTAATAATATAATATAAAAATGGATTTACTTGAGACGCATGACGCACTGCGGCTAAGTGTAAGTATGCAACCTTTTTGGGGTAAACGGACGCGTAAGAGGAAAATAAGTGAATTGCTTGCTAGAGTCATAATAAATCCTTTATGAAGGAAAAACAGGTTCCTTCTTTTTTATTATCAACTAGCTTTCCGGCCGCGGTTCCGCGGTCATCGCGCAAAAACATTAACCTCTTTTGAGCAGTTGGATAAAAACTATCCTATGTCCTTCCCCGCATCTCAAACTATTTCCATACCAAATTAAATCCCAATCGATCCAGTAGTTTTGGCGCGAAAGCAAGACAGACAGACAGAGTTACTTTCGCATTTATAATACTAGTATTGATAGTGATGAAGTGGACAAGTCTTCCGCCTGATGATAGCGTCATGCCTGTCCATTACAGTGTCACTGTTCCCGTTCTACTGGACACTGCACTTCGACGTTCTCCGTAGTTAGTTCTTATGTGTCGTTCGCCCAGTAATTTTATTTCCTTAATTGCCCTTCACACCTTAACGCAGTTGTGATTGCAAAATACTGCTTCAAGGCAGAGTATCTGACACTTGGATGGTACCCACCAAGGCGGACTCTTAGGCAGTTGTCTCACCGGAAACGATGAACGAGTAACGAGTAGAGCTAGAATTAGAAACGAGTTGGCGAGCCGCGGGAAGCGAGTGCGTAGTTCCGATAGTTGTGTAGCTCGGCTATGACAAACTAGTCAAGCAAGTGCTCGCCGGCAGTGTGGACAGTCAGCGATCAACTATTTGTATATGCATCTCACTTATTTACACGGAATGTATATCTATTGTACGTTTCTTGAGCGAGAAAAAAGTCGATAGTTACTCGTTTTCTCGCCGGCGGCGCGGCGGTGGGAAGAGCTTATGAACAAAACTACGAACAGTTTTTATAATAATAATAATAATCATTTAATCCAGAATTGCTTCCATATACTAAATATAAGTTAAACTAACGATATAAATATAAAGAAATTCACAATTATTAAATTTTTTACTACTAACTATTAATTATACTAACTAGTAGTCTCATACGACGTATTTGCATTCAATAAGTTATATAATGACTATTTTATATATTTTCACGGAAATATACCACTATATTTTGTCAATATATATGTATAATATATAATATGTGTATAATATTTCTGCCCGGGACAAACATTTTGTGCACCAGTAATCTGCAAAAGTGATTTTAGCTTAGCTCGCGATAGTGCTTGTAGTCATTTTAAGAAATATATTTTTTCGATATAAATATCGTACTGTTCAACAATTCTAAAATAAAGTATACAATGATAAACTTGTTCAACCCCTATTAGTGAAAACAGGCAGTCTAAAGGAATCGCAATTTGGTGGGACAATTTATTCTTTCTATGTGGTTTGTGGAACAAAAAGAACCGGGACTTTTGAATTGTATTGGCTTTCTAAGAATAAGGGCTTGTTTCAGAATGTTCGAGTAAGTTCCGGTTTTACTACCTAGAACATATTTTATAAACAAAACACTATCTTTGCGTTACACAGTCATCGATTTAGCCTATCCATCGGTTAAAGCTTGAAATGCGCTGCATATTAACTGTCATTTTTATCATTCAGTTATTTTATGTGTTGCATAGCAACCCAAAACTTTATTAGATTCTGAAACGGACCCTTAAAATAGCTAAAAATAAAATCTTAAATTAACGTACATGAATATTGTTATCCATAGAAAAATAGTCTCAGCATATTTTATGTTCACAGTCGGTGTAATTTTGCATACTTACGATTAAGTATTACCCATTTCTCTGCCCCCATTGGCCAATAGATAACAGCCTGTTATCTATTGTACTAAATATTATTTATTATGATGGAAAATGAGCATATTATCTTTAAGTGTTAAATGACAATTCACATTCCGACCTGTGCCGCCACGCCGAGCACACCTGTCTACAGCTCCGCCAGTATCTCCCAGTGAGACCGCAATAGTCCCCGCACTATTGCCGTCTCACTCGGGTCATCGTTCCGACGCTAGTTGCAGACCAGTGCCTTGGAATACGCAGTCCTGACGAAGTTTTTGTTTTGTGTGCAGAAGCTGAGCAGCCGCCGAACGCCGAGCAACGCGAGCTACGAGCTCGCCGTGCCGTCGCGCAGAGGCGCTCTAAGACGTCTGGCATTACCACCTACCCAGTCCCTTGTTTCGGACGAACAACATCATATCGGGCTGGTGGTCTTGCTTCGACCGCACTTTTCGGTGCGCATCTCACCACTTTACTATCCGACACAACATAGTAACAGTCGCGTAACAACACACTTTGTGCTGTTAAGCGACGTCGTTCAGGCGTGGGGTAGCGTCAGCCAAACCCGTCTGAACGATCAAATCCGCCATTTGCTGCGGTCGCAGTGTGACACCCTACGGTGACAACGGCCACTGTTGTTGTTTTGGTTTAACCTTGCACCGTGGCCTTTCCCGCTTCACGGGTCAGCCGAAGCAAGCTGGGCTCCGGGATTCTGGCCTTGGGGTCACCCCTAGTCAAACCCGGAGTAGCGCTTAGGAGCACCCCTCTCCGCCGAGAAAAAAGCTCGGAGAGGGTACACAACTAGGGCACACCATAGGTACTCACTCCCTCTCACACAAGTGAGCTCACGAGTTGCGAGAGGGAGACAGAACCCGTTAGGCCATCCTGAGTATTCCCCTCAGGATGCAACGTCCCTCTAACGGTGAGGTGGAGGTCCTTCAGACCTTCGCCCTCCGCTACCCCGAACTCTACGCTGATCATCAGCAATCGCTTAACGATGCAGAGAGTGCCCGCCTCACGGACACTCTCATCGCTCCCTCCGGAATTCCAATTCCGGAGGCCATCGTCCCTCCTCTGACCCGGTCCTTCTCAGAGGACAGCCCGACTTCGCCCGCTCCGGGCCCTGACAACAGACGCACGGTGGCAGCCCCTCCCCGTGAGAGGTCTCGCTCGCGCTCACCGATCGGGAGGCCAGCGAGCACCCGTCCCTCCATCGCCGTTGTCGAGCCCACTTCGGACTCCGAAGCGGAGATGGAGGTAGATCCGAGTCGCGCCTTACGCACTGACTCGGACTCAGATAACGACGGCTACACCGTCGTAGATAGAAAGCGCAAGCGTGCTCCTAAAGCCGCTAGTTGCGCAACTTCCGCCCCTCCCGCCAAGGCACCCGCTAAGGCCCCCGCCTCCGGCAAGAAGCCGACCCCCGCCCCGCGCCCCGCGTCTCCTCCCTCCGCTCCGGCCACCACTGCCGCGTCCCCTCAGGACGCGAGCGCGCGCCGCGAAAAACCGCCTCCGCCCCTGTTCATTCAGGACAAAACCAAATGGGACATGCTGTCCCGTTTAGTTTCGGATCGTGGGATCCACTATACTAATGCCCGCTCCACGCAGCAGGGCATTAAAGTCCAAGTTTCCACCATTAGCGACCACAGAGCGCTAACTAAACTCCTCCGCCACGAGAGCATAAGTTTTCACACTTATGCGCTCGAAGAGGAGAAAGTCCTCCGAGTGGTCATCCGCGGTGTGCCCAAGGAGGTACATACCGATTCGGTATGTGCCGACCTGAAGGCACAAGACTTCCCCGTACATGCAGTTCACCGCATGTACAGCGGGAAGGACCGCAGCCCCTACGATCTAGTACTCGTAGTACTAGATCGTACTCCCGAAGGCAAGGCCATTTTTAATTTAAAAAAGGTCTGTGGCCTCTCAGGACTCGATGTCCAAGCCCCATACAAGAATGGGAGTCCCTCGCAGTGCCATAACTGCCAACTATACGGGCACGCCTCCCGTTTCTGCTTCGCTCGCGCTAGGTGCGTTAAGTGCCTAGGCGATCACGCGACAGCAGCGTGCACTCGCACCCGTGATTCGCCGGACCCACCCAGCTGTGTTTTATGCGGTGCTCAAGGGCATACCGCGAATTACCGTGGCTGCCCTAAAGCACCACGAGTGAACCACAGGGTGGCAAGGCATAGGCCGACCCGTCCCTCTTACGACCGTTACCAACGGGTAAGCCCTAAATTAACGGTAGTACCTGCCTCACAGGTAATACCCGCGCCGCTCCCAGCCCGTAACGCATGGTCTAAACCACCCAGTATGGTTAAGACCGTCGCTACCGCCCGCGCCCCGGCCCGCGCGCCCGCACCCGCGCCCGCACCCGCACCCGCCCGCGCCGCGGCCCCTGCCCGCGCACCGGCCCCGGCTCGCCCCGCGCTCCCGGCACCCGTCGCCAACCCCATTCGCGCGCCTCCCCGCGCCGCTTCCCGGCCACAAGCTCCACCTATGCCATTGATGGCTGCCCCTCTTCAAGAGGCAATCAACCTAGTCAGCGATCTGGCTATGTCGGTTGACATCAATGAGGTACAAGAGCTATTCCACAAGATGCAATACGCTCAATCCCCAGCGGACGTGATCCAATACACATTGGAACACGCGAATTTACTTAGCGCCCTTAAGCGCTTCGTTCCCCAGGCCCCTCCCCAGTACAACCACTATGGGTAGTACAACCGAACGCACGAAACCGTACTCAGTTTCGTTAGCGTCATTTAACGCTGACGGCCTCTTCAGACAACGTGACCTCGTCCACGACTTTTGTTGTACCCATCTTATCGATATCATATGCGTGCAGGAAACCTTTCTAAAACCGGGGAAGGCGAACCCTAGGTTTGCCAATTACAGAACGGTACGTGATGATAGAGTGAACTCCCGTGGGGGAGGCACTCTTATCTATTACAAAAGGTCCCTGCACTGCATTCCCCTACCTACCCCAACTCTTGTTAATATGGAAGCATCTTGTTGCCTCCTAGCTATGACTGGTCATCAACCTATAGTCATAGCATCCTGTTATCAAGCTTGCAAAAAGCCGATCGTCCGAGCTGACTTAGAAGCCCTATTCTCATTAGGAAGCGCCGTCATTCTGATTGGCGACTTCAACAGTAAGCACATCCTATGGAATTGTAACGTCAACAATCCCAGAGGTATTGCACTTGAAAACCTAATCGCAGAACTTAACTTTGACATAATTGCGCCCACTGAGCCCACTCACTACCCTTATATGGAAGACCACCGATCTGACTTGCTTGACATGGCACTATTCAGAGGCGTAACACTCCGGTTACGCTCCATAGAAGTGGTTCACGAGCTTCACTCTGACCACCGACCCATTATACTGCGACTAGGTCCCGACCCAACGACTGACCTCCCCCGCCCCACTAAGACGATAGTGAACTGGAAGCAAGTAGGCGATGCCCTAAAGGCTATCAGTTCACCGGACCTAGACAAGATCCCTGACGACATCCTGACAAAAGATGACGTAACCCTTGCGATCGATTCGTTCACCAATCACCTCTCCACCGTAGTAGGTGCATCCGCAAAGGAGGTCATAGTGCCGGACGACCGGCGCCTTGTCATTCCAGCGGATGTGAGACGATTGGTGACGGAGAGTAAAGCAGTGACCCGACATTACGACTCTTACCCCAGTAAAGAGAACAAAACTAAGAAACGCCACTTTGAACGCATGGTTCAAAGTCGCATGTCTGAGTTGCGTGATCAACAATGGGGCGATAAACTTTCAAACCTCGTGCCAAGCCACCATGCTTATTGGAACTTGGCGCGAAGTATGAAAGGTAGTAACCATAACGACATGCCTCCCTTATACAGACCAGTCCCACTAGTCCCAGCGTTCTTTGACGAAGACAAAGCTGAGTGCCTAGCTGATAGCCTAGAGGCTCAGTGTTCCCCTAACGTAGATCACGTTGACCAAGCTCACCTCGATTCGGTGGATGCTGAAGTCGAACGTAAAAGCTCTGTGGTCACCTCTGAACTCCCACCTGCCACCTTAGCGACTTACGCTGAGGTGGCGAGACTGATCAAGGCCCTCCGACCGCGCAAATCCCCCGGTGCCGATGGCATCTCCAACAGGGTTCTTAAAACCCTCTCTCCTCCTCTCATCCATCTCCTAGTCAGCATCTTCAATGCTGCTATGAGCCACTGCTTATTCCCAGACACCTGGAAATGTGCAACTGTCATTGGCATTCACAAACCAGGCAAAAGCTCATCTGACCCCACCAGTTACCGCCCAATCAGCCTCCTCAGTGCCTTAGGCAAACTTTACGAGCGGTTACTTGCAAACCGCCTCCAGTCCCATGCTAAGGAACACCACCTTATCCCAGATGAGCAGTTTGGTTTCAGACCCGGACACTCATGCGTCCAACAGGTGCACCGCCTCACGGAGCACATCATTGAGGGCTTTAACAAGTACCCCAAACCCCAGACCACGCTAGCAGTCTTCCTCGACGTGGCGAAAGCTTTTGACAAAGTCTGGCACAATGGCTTGATTTACAAGCTATACCAACTTGGCGTGCCAGAACGTCTTGTGCTCATCCTACAAGACTTCCTTAAAGCCAGAAGCTTTCGCTATCGCGTGGAAGGCACCCTCTCCTCCCCCCACCCAGTCAGAGCCGGAGTCCCGCAGGGCTCCGTGCTATCACCCATTCTCTTCGCGCTGTATACCAGCGACATCCCACGCTCTCAGCCAGACGTCCTATTGGCCCAATACGCGGATGATACCGCTATTTATACCACTGGGTGGCGTATCAGCAGAAAGTCCATTTTCGCCCTCCAACGGGCCATCACCGAGATCGGTGACTGGTTCCGTAAATGGCGCATCGCGGTCAACCCAGTTAAAAGTGCAGCTATGTACTTTACTGAGAAGACTCGCCCCCGTTACCCGCAACCTTTAACTTTGTTTGACCAACCCATCCCCTGGGTTAGTAAAACAAAATATCTCGGAGTCACCCTTGATCGGAATCTCACCTTTAGCGATCATATAACAACCGTCCGAAACAGAGCGGCCTTTGTAATGGGTCGCCTTGGTCCCCTGATTCGCAAAGAGAGTAAAATGTCTCTTAGTAATAAGAAGACACTTTACACTGCCTGCATCCGCCCCATCATGACTTACGCATCAGTAGTGTTTAGTCATGCTAGTGAGGCCCATCTCCATAAGCTTCAAGTCATTCAAAATCGTTTTCTTCGTAGTGCAACCGGCGCTCCGTGGTATGTCCGGAACACCGAGTTGCACTGCGACCTAAACCTTCCCTCTTTAGCGCAGTTCAATAAGGACTGCGCTCGCCGATACTTTGATCGAGCGCCCCACCACTCGAACCCATTGGTTGTCCAGGCATCGAACTACTCGACCGCCTCTTCTATCCCATTTTTCAAACCCCCCCGTCGCCGACCACGGCAGGTATTAGACGACCCGGATGACCCCATCGCAGTCATTACATTGGCAGCTTTAGCGTTATCCGCAAGTCGTCGAGGTAAAATCCCCAGGTGTGAGGTAATTAGAGGTCACACAATCAAACACCGAGCTCGCCGGCGAGCTCGAGGCAAAAACAAGGTCACGATAAATTGCTCTCCAAATAGTCAAAGAGTTTTATTCAGTAGGGCCCAATTGTGCAACACTGCAGTTGCACAGAGGCATTTTGCTCCGATCCCCCCCATGTCTCTCGACAGTGAGACAAGCCGAGGTCCGAACCACAGTGGTGCCCTTGAGCTCGCTGTCAACCCCTCCTATAATAGCGGTACGTTTTCGGCGTCCGCAGGAGACGGAGGTAGAAGGCGCTTTTCGCCTTCTACGCCCGTCTCGGGAGAAGTGCCTTCGGCACTTCTCCCTCCCGGGCTATTGTAGGGCCAGGCCCTCGCCCAAAACCCGGTGGAGCTGGACGACCGCACAGGCGGTAGCCAGCATCTATGTCCTCCCTAAACAAACAAACAAGACCTGTGCCGCCACGCCGAGCACACCTGTCTACAGCTCCGCCAGTATCTCCCAGTGAGACCGCAATAGTCCCCGCACTATTGCCGTCTCACTCGGGTCATCGTTCCGACGCTAGTTGCAGACCAGTGCCTTGGAATACGCAGTCCTGACGAAGTTTTTGTTTTGTGTGCAGAAGCTGAGCAGCCGCCGAACGCCGAGCAACGCGAGCTACGAGCTCGCCGTGCCGTCGCGCAGAGGCGCTCTAAGACGTCTGGCATTACCACCTACCCAGTCCCTTGTTTCGGACGAACAACATCATATCGGGCTGGTGGTCTTGCTTCGACCGCACTTTTCGGTGCGCATCTCACCACTTTACTATCCGACACAACATAGTAACAGTCGCGTAACAACACACTTTGTGCTGTTAAGCGACGTCGTTCAGGCGTGGGGTAGCGTCAGCCAAACCCGTCTGAACGATCAAATCCGCCATTTGCTGCGGTCGCAGTGTGACACCCTACGGTGACAACGGCCACTGTTGTTGTTTTGGTTTAACCTTGCACCGTGGCCTTTCCCGCTTCACGGGTCAGCCGAAGCAAGCTGGGCTCCGGAATTCTGGCCTTGGGGTCGCCCCTAGTCAAACCCGGAGTAGCGCTTAGGAGCACCCCTCTCCGCCGAGAAAAAAGCTCGGAGAGGGTACACAACTAGGGCACACCGTAGGTACACACTCCCTCTCACACAGTGAGCTCACAAGGTGTGTGAGGGAATTCAAACCCTGGATAGGGCGTCCTGAGTATTCCCCTCAGGATGCAGTCCCGTCCCTCTAACGGTGAGGTGCAGGTCCTTCAGACCTTCGCCCTCCGCCACCCCGATCTATACGTTGCACATATGCAACTCCTAGAAGAGGAAGAGAATGCCCGCTTCACGGACACTCTCATTGCTCCCTCCGGGACTTCAAACCCGGAGGCCAACGTCCCTCCTCTGACCCGGTCCTTCTCAGAGGACAGTCCGCTTTCGCCCGCTCCGGGCCCAGACAACAGACGCACGGTGGCAGCCCCTCCCCGTGAGAGGTCTCGCTCGCGCTCACCGATCGGGAGGCCAGCGAGCACCCGTCCCTCCATCGCCGTTGTCGAGCCCACTTCGGACTCCGAAACGGAGATGGAAGTAGATCCGAGTCGCGCCTTACGCACTGACTCTGACTCCGATAACGACGGCTATACCGTCGTTGACCGCAAACGCAAGCGTGCTCCTAAAGCCGCTAGTTGCGCAACTTCCGCCCCTCCCGCCAAGGCACCCGCTAAGGCCCCCGCCTCCGGCAAGAAGCCGACCCCCGCCCCGCGCCCCGCGTCTCCTCCCTCCGCTCCGGCCACCACTGCCGCGTCCCCTCAGGACGCGAGCGCGCGCCGCGAAAAACCGCCTCCGCCCCTGTTCATTCAGGACAAAACCAAATGGGACATGCTGTCCCGTTTAGTTTCGGATCGTGGGATCCACTATACTAATGCCCGCTCCACGCAGCAGGGCATTAAAGTCCAAGTTTCCACCATTAGCGACCACAGAGCGCTAACTAAACTCCTCCGCCACGAGAGCATAAGTTTTCACACTTATGCGCTCGAAGAGGAGAAAGTCCTCCGAGTGGTCATCCGCGGAGTGCCCAAGGAGGTACATACCGATTCGGTATGTGCCGACCTGAAGGCACAAGACTTCCCCGTACATGCAGTTCACCGCATGTACAGCGGGAAGGACCGCAGCCCCTACGATCTAGTACTCGTAGTACTAGATCGTACTCCTGAAGGCAAGGCCATTTTTAATTTAAAAAAGGTCTGTGGCCTCTCAGGACTCGATGTCCAAGCCCCATACAAGAATGGGAGTCCCTCGCAGTGCCACAACTGCCAACTATACGGGCACGCCTCCCGTTTCTGCTTCGCTCGCGCTAGGTGCGTTAAGTGCCTAGGCGATCACGCGACAGCAGCGTGCACTCGCACCCGGGATTCGCCGGACCCACCCAGCTGTGTTTTATGCGGTGCTCAAGGGCATACCGCGAATTACCGTGGCTGCCCTAAAGCACCACGAGTGAACCACAGGGTGGCAAGGCATAGGCCGACCCGTCCCTCTTACGACCGTTACCAACGGGTAAGCCCTAAATTAACGGTAGTACCTGCCTCACAGGTAATACCCGCGCCGCTCCCAGCCCGTAACGCATGGTCTAAACCACCCAGTATGGTTAAGACCGTCGCTACCGCCCGCGCCCCGGCCCGCGCGCCCGCACCCGCGCCCGCACCCGCACCCGCCCGCGCCGCGGCCCCTGCCCGCGCACCGGCCCCGGCTCGCCCCGCGCTCCCGGCACCCGTCGCCAACACCATTCGCGCGCCTCCCCGCGCCGCTTCCCGGCCTCAAGCTCCACCTATGCCATTGATGGCTGCCCCTCTTCAAGAGGCAATCAACCTAGTCAGCGATCTGGCTATGTCGGTTGACATCAATGAGGTACAAGAGCTATTCCACAAGATGCAATACGCTCAATCCCCAGCGGACGTGATCCAATACACATTGGAACACGCGAACTTACTAAGCGCCCTTAAGCGCTTCGTTCCCCAGGCCCCTCCCCAGTACAACCACTATGGGTAGTACAACCGCACGCACGAAACCGCGCTCAGTTTCGTTAGCGTCATTCAACGCTAACGGTTTCTTTAGACAACGTGACCTTGTCCACGACTTTTGTTGCACCCACCTTATCGACATTATATGCGTCCAGGAAACCCTTCTAAAACCGGGGAAGGCGAACCCTAGGTTTGCCAATTACAGAACGGTACGTGATGATAGAGTGAACTCCCGTGGGGGAGGCACTCTTATCTATTACAAAAGGTCCCTGCACTGCATCCCCTTACCTACCCCGACTCTTGTTAATATGGAAGCATCTTGTTGCCTTCTAGCTATGACTGGTCATCAACCTATAGTCATAGCGTCCTGTTACCAAGCTTGTCAAAAGCCGATCGTCCGAGCTGACTTAGAAGCATTGTTCTCATTAGGAAGCGCCGTCCTTCTGATTGGCGACTTCAATAGTAAGCACATCCTATGGAATTGTAACGTCAACAATCCCAGAGGCATTGCACTTGAAAAACTAGTCGCAGAACTTAATTTTGACATAATTGCGCCCACTGAGCCCACTCACTACCCTCATACGGAAGACTTTCGACCTGACTTGCTTGACATGGCACTACTCAGAGGCGTAACACTCCAGTTACGCTCCATAGAAGTGGTTCACGAGCTTCACTCTGACCACCGACCCATTATACTGCGACTAGGTCCCGACCCAACAACAGACCTCCCCCGCCCCACTAAGACGATAGTGAACTGGAAGCAATTAGGCATTGCCCTAAAGGCTATCAGTTCACCGGACCTTGACAAAATCCCTGACGACATCCTGACTAAAGATGACGTAACCCTTGCGATCGATTCGTTCACTAATCACCTCTCCACCGTAGTAGGTGCATCCGCAAAGGAGGTCATGGTGCCGGATGACCGGCGCCTTGTCATTCCAGCGGATGTGAGACGATTAGTGACGGAAAGTAAAGCAGTGACCCGACATTACGACTCTTACCCCAGTAAAGAGAACAAAACTAAGAAACGCCACTTTGAACGCATGGTTCAAAGTCGCATGTCTGAGTTGCGTGATCAACAATGGGGTGACAAACTTTCAAACCTCGTGCCAAGCCACCAGGCTTATTGGGACTTGGCGCGAGGTATGAAAGGAAGTAACTACAACGACATGCCTCCCTTATACAGACCAGTCCCACTAGTCCCGGCGTTCTTTGACGAAGACAAAGCTGAGTGCCTAGCTGATAGCCTAGAGGCTCAGTGTTCCCCTAACGTAGATCACGTTGACCAAGCTCACCTCGATTCGGTGGATGCTGAAGTCGAACGTAAAAGCTCTGTGGTCACCTCTGAACTCCCACCAATCACCTTAGCGACTTACGCTGAGGTGGCGAGACTGATCAAGGCCCTCCGACCGCGCAAATCCCCCGGTGCCGATGGCATCTCCAACAGGGTTCTTAAAACCCTCTCTCCTCCTCTCATCCATCTCCTAGTCAGCATCTTCAATGCTGCTATGAGCCACTGCTTATTCCCAGACACCTGGAAATGTGCAAATGTCATTGGCATTCACAAACCAGGCAAAAGCTCATCTGACCCCACCAGTTACCGCCCCATCAGCCTCCTCAGTGCCTTAGGCAAACTTTACGAGCGGTTACTTGCAAACCGTCTCCAGTCCCATGCTAAGGAACACCACCTTATCCCAGATGAGCAGTTTGGCTTCAGGCCCGGACACTCATGCGTCCAACAGGTGCACCGCCTCACGGAGCACATCATTGAGGGCTTTAACAAGTACCCCAAACCCCAGACAACGCTAGCAGTCTTCCTCGACGTAGCGAAAGCTTTTGACAAAGTCTGGCACAATGGCTTGATTTACAAGCTATACCAATTTGGCGTGCCAGAACGTCTTGTGCTCATCCTACAAGACTTCCTTAAAGCCAGAAGCTTTCGCTATCGCGTGGAAGGCACCCTCTCCTCCCCCCACCCAGTCAGAGCCGGAGTCCCTCAGGGCTCCGTGCTATCACCCATTCTTTTCGCGCTGTATACCAGCGACATCCCACGCTCTCAACCTAACGTCCTATTAGCCCAATACGCGGATGATACCGCTATTTATACCACTGGGTGGCATATCAGTAGAAAGTCCATTCCCGCCCTCCAACGGGCCATCACCGAGATCGGTGACTGGTTCCGTAAATGGCGCATCGCGGTCAACCCAGTTAAAAGTGCAGCTATGTACTTTACTGAGAAGGGCCGCCCCCGTTACCCGCAACCTATAACTTTGTTCGACCAACCCATCCCCTGGGTTAGTAAAACAAAATATCTCGGAGTCACCCTTGATCGGAATCTCACCTTTAGCGATCATATAACAACCGTCCGTAACAGAGCGGCCTTTGTAATGGGTCGCCTTGGTCCCCTGATTCGCAAAGAGAGTAAAATGTCTCTTAGTAATAAGAAGACACTTTACACTGCCTGCATCCGCCCCATCATGACTTACGCATCAGTAGTGTTTAGTCATGCTAGTGAGGCCCATCTCCATAAGCTTCAAGTCATTCAAAACCGTTTTCTTCGTAGTGCAACCGGCGCTCCGTGGTATATCCGGAACACCGAGTTGCATTGCGACCTAAACCTTCCCTCTTTAGCGCAGTTCAATAAGGACTGCGCCCGCCGATACTTTGATCGAGCGCCCCACCACTCGAACCCATTGGTTGTCCAGGCATCGAACTACTCGACCGCCTCTTCTATCCCATTTTTCAAACCCCCCCGTCGCCGACCACGGCAGGTATTAGACGACCCGGATGACCCCATCGCAGTCATTACATTGGCAGCTTTAGCGTTATCCGCAAGTCGTCGAGGTAAAATCCCCAGGTGTGAGGTAATTAGAGGTCACACAATCAAACACCGAGCTCGCCGGCGAGCTCGAGGCAAAAACAAGGTCACGATAAATTGCTCTCCAAATAGTCAAAGAGTATTATTCAGTAGGGCCCAATTGTGCAACACTGCAGTTGCACAGAGGCATTTTGCTCCGATCCCCCCCATGTCTCTCGACAGCGAGACAAGCCGAGGTCCGAACCACAGTGGTGCCCTTGAGCTCGCTGTCAACCCCTCCTATAATAGCGGTACGTTTTCGGCGTCCGCAGGAGACGGAGGTAGAAAGCGCTTTTCGCCTTCTACGCCCGTCTCGGGAGAAGTGCCTTCGGCACTTCTCCCTCCCGGGCTATTGTAGGGCCAGGCCCTCGCCCAAAACCCGGTGGAGCTGGACGACCGCACAGGCGGTAGCCAGCATCTATGTCCTCCCTAAATAAAAAAAATGTTAAATGACCATACAAAACCATTATTTCCAATATTTTCAAACATGCATAATTTTATGGTCTCTTTTACGTATTGGTAAAATATGCAAAATATGACCGATTATCGATGCTAAGTTTGATAACTTGGCGAGGATATAATGACAAGCTGCTTTTGTACGGAAAACTCCTTATGTACGCCACAGGTTGGTCTTGTATTATCGTGAATTCATCACTCTGAGATCGTGTATTGATAACAAAGGTTCAGTACAATATTGAATAATTATAAGCACGGTTAATAACTCCATTAGATGTCGCAATACGAAACGAGATGTTTTGTCTAAACGTCCAATTAATTCGATAAAATTCAAACATCACTTCAATCAGATAATTTTCCTAATACCAGGCAAACCCATAATTACCTTAGTTGACAGTTCTGGGGGAATTGTAATTAATATGTAATATTTATTCTCATAATTCTAAAAAAACTCATATTTTCTTTTTTCCTTCTATTTAGATTTTAATTTATAGTGACATATTTTTATGACGATTTGTACTAAAACTTTCTTGTTTAAACTTATTGATATATGATTAATATATATTGTATAATATTAGCGGAATTGATTTTAAATTTGAATTAACAATGCATTGTTTATAATACCTACTTTGAAGTGTAGGATTATACAGCTGAATTTGATTGATATTTAAAAATATGGGTTACATTACCTGAAATAAATGTATTTGGTTAGACTTTGACCACAGTCTAATCAGATGGAAAGTGAAGATGCTGAAGATGTGAAGATAAGGTCGAGGGTAGTCCACAGGCATAACCCACAATGGCACTGGCTCTGAAGGACTACTGGCGGCATACATCGTAGGGTGCTTGGTTACAGATTTTTTTACTTGAGGGTAGTATCTAATAGTACGTGGTATACTCGTATGATAAGTGGAGGAAATATAATAGTCATAACATTTTAGAAAGTGACCGTTTCAACAAATACTTTTTGTCTTTTTTCTTTATTAAATATTTAAATAACGATAAGGTTGAAAAGAGTAAGGTCGCCATGTAGCATAGCCGTAATAGTTTTCGACGCGGGTTGATTCTACGTGAAGCACCACCAAAGAGATGTTTACTCTGTGAACGCTCACTAGGATTTTTATGTTTTGCGATCGGAGAATACGCATGATTCCGAGTGTGGGGGTCCTTACGCTATGGGTCAATAAAACACACGCTTCGATGTAGCTCAAATGGTGGACTGTATTTCTTTCTTCAAATTATGTTACAATTTCTTCGTATATCCTATGTAACAATTTGTTCTCGCTGGTACATGAAACAAGGAATGAAACAAAGATGTGGTTGACTCCGAGAGTCAGTTAAGAATGCATGATATCGCAAAAAACGTGCCAATATATATAGTAAAGCGAGTTTTTGCCATGAGTAGTACAGAATATATCGTTGTCTCGCTCTACAAGTATAAATATTAAAGAGGGCGCTGAGCGCATATTCTCTCAGTCTGCGGTCGGCACTGGCGCCGTCAACTAGCTAACAAGTTACACGAATGAATGACATATATCTTTATATCCCTATGTCTTAGCCTACTAATATTCTTTATTAATACACTTAACATCTAAACAACTTAATTCTACAAATAATAAAAGGCGAAATCGAATCTTATAATTAGGTATCTAGCTATTTACAGGCGGGGCAGTGAGAGGGCTCGTTTCGTCCGTAACATTCTCCCCCCGGCGTAGACCTTCGCAGCCATCATGATGAGGGAGGACGATAAGCCGTCTCACTGGCCTTCGGAAGATACCACCCCGCGTACGCACGTCTGCACTCCTTACTACGCCGTCTGGTCCCGTATGCACTTTTTCAATTAAACCGCGCGGCCACACGCCGCGTGGCAACAACCCGTCCGCAATAATAACGACGTCACCTTCTTTTACGTTCCGCGCGTCTTTCCTTATATCACCACGGGGTGTTAACGTTGGTAGGTATTCTTTTACCCACCGAGACCAAAACGCGTTCGCTATCGCTTGTGCGCCTCGCCACGTTCGTCTATCGGCGATGTCGCATTCCCCGACATACGGCATGCCTAAGGCCGTACCTAACAACAAATGATTGGGGGTTAGCGCTTCCGGATAGTCTTCACATACAGATACGTGCGTTAACGGTCGCGAGTTGACTGTGTATTCGATTTCGGTGAGCGCGGTAGCTAACACTTCTTCTTTCGGCGCGCGCTCTGTTAAAGTTACGGCTAATGACGATTTTACCGTTTTAATCATACGTTCCCACGCCCCCCCTTCGTTCGGCCCCCCGGGGTTAGTAAATAACCATTTTGCCATTTTCCCGTTCGTATAATTTTGGAGGGTGGGTAACCATTCGTCATAAGCTTTTTGCATTTCGACCGAACTACCATGAAAGTTCGTCCCGTTATCACTATAAAACACGGCGGGAAAGCCTCGTCTCGCGGCCATCCGTCTAATTGCCATAATGGCGGAGTCTGTACTCAAACTACTTAGAATCTCAATGTGGATGGCGCGCGTGACTAGGCAAGTGAACAATAAACCCCATCGTTTTTCGCGCCGGCGACCTATCACAACCCACATCGGACCGAAACCATCTAGACCGCACCTAGAAAAAGGTCTGGTGTACGCACTCAGCCTTTCACGCGGTAGGTCACCCTTTACCGGTGTCGCGGGTGTCGCTCGTTTTATACTACACCACGTACATGCGCGCGTCATTTTTCTAACGGACGGACGTAAGTGTAAAATCCAATAGCGCTGTCTAAGGTTGTTCACAACGTGTTCGCGCCCTATGTGTCCATTTTTCTCATGTTCGCGCCTAATGAGCAGCATTGTCAGCGGATGTCTTCCGTCAAGCACGGGCGGTGTCTTCATTTCCTCCGGTACTAGCGCGGCGTTAATCCTTCCACGCAAGCATATTAGCCCGTCTTCCGTGTACATAGGGTCTAATTTCGCTAAGCGGCTCGTTCGTTCGACTGTTTTTCCGGCTTCCAATCTCGCCGTCTCGTTCGTAAAACAGTCCTTCTGAGCTTGTCGTAGCAGTATTTTCTCGCTACGCCGTAGGCGGTCTACATCGGTCACGTTCTTGACCTTTCTGCATTTATCGCAGAATGCTAGTACTCGCGCTACGGTCCTTATTAAACGATCGTATGACGAAAATCGGCTGACATCAATGAGCGGGGTCGAATCCGTCGTTCGTACGGTAAGCACTTCGACCTCTTCTTCTTCTTCTTCTTCTTTTATGCTGACCTCTTCTTGCGGCCAGTATTCCTCTGACTTTCTTAAGAATTTTGGACCGGTGAACCAACGATCGGTGTTTTTTAAGCGAGTGCTGCCCGTTCGTGTGGCGTCGTCGGCGACATTATGCGCGGTAGGCACCCATCGCCACTCGCTAACCCTAGTTAGTTCCGCAATTTCACCTAAGCGATGTGCTACGTATGGCGTATAGCGCGCTGAGTCGTTACGTATCCAGTGCAAGGTTGTTTTCGAGTCACTCCAATATGTGACACGGCCTGTGAATTCATGTTCGCGGATAATTTCAGCGGCTAATCTCGCACCAATCAGGCTAGCCTGTAATTCCATGCGTGGTATACTTTGCGGTTTCATAGGCGCTACTTTCGCTTTTCCGGCGATTAAGGTCACGTGTACTCTTTGATCGTCGTACAAATACCTCCAGTAGGCTCCCGCTGCGTATGCCTGTTCACTCGCGTCTGCGAATATGTGAAGTTGTCTTTCTACGGCTAGTCTTATACTGTAGCATCGCGGAATACGCAGTTTTTCGATGTACTCCATATCGCGTATCCATTCGTTGAAGCTGGCGGCTTCTTCCGGTGGCAGGGGATCATCCCATCCCATTTTGTGTCTCCATAAGCTCTGCAGTATCATTTTTGCAGAGATGACGTAAGGGGATAGCTGACCCGATGGATCGAATATAGACATTACGGCCCCCAGTGCCTCTCTCTTAGTAGGCGTTCTAACTCCCGTTTTTACTTCGGTCGGGATACGGGGCATCTCCGTATTGAATGCTAGTTCGTCTGTAGACGCGATCCATTTTATGCCTAAGGTTTTTCCGTACTCGTTCAACCCGGTTCCTAATTCCTTGTGAGTGGTGGCGTGTTCCTCGTGCCCCACTCCCCCCAGTAATTGAGGACGGTTCGAGCTCCAGCTCGCGAGTTCGAATCCTGCCTTCTTGTGAACCTCAATTACTTCCTTTATGGTATGCGCCGCGGTTTCTTCGTCACTAAAACTTTGCACCCAATCGTCCATGTAGTGACACTTAGTTATAGCTGTGTGCGCTAGTGCGTGCGATTCTCGCATTTCGTCGGCGTTCTTATTCCGTACGCTGTGTGCTAGAAACGGTGAGCTTTTAGCGCCAAATATCATAGCTGTCATTACGTAAGTGTCGGGTGGCCGTGACCGTTCGTTTCCGCGCCATAGAAAGTGTTGTGCGATGCGATCGTCGGGTCGGATTCTCACCCTTAAGAACATCTCTCGTATATCAGCTGTTACGGCGACCGGTCGTTCACGGAAGCGGTATAATATACCGTTGAGATTTTGTAGTAAGTCCGGCCCTTCCAAGAGCGCATCGTTCATACACACGCCGTTCGATCGTGCTGCGGCGTCAAAAACCAAACGTACTTTATTTGGTTTATGCGGGTTGGTTACCGCGAAGTGAGGTAGGTACCACAGGCGAGGGTTGTTACTATGGTCACGCTCGCACCTGACTGCATATCCTTTTTCTAGCAGTTTGTTCATTTCCTTTGTATATGCCTCCTTGAACTCAGGTGACTTATCCATTTTTCTTTCTAAGCTTTTTAAGCGTCGCGTGGCCATATCGTAACTATGTGGTAGCCGTACGTCCTCCGATTTCCATGGGAGTCCTACTTCGAACTGGCCGTTCACTCGTCGTACTAATTTATTAAATATCTCTACTGCCCTTTCATCGGTTGCAACCGGTTTTGGTTTGTTAGAGATGCCGATCGAGTCCAATTCGAAGTGGGTTTTCACAAGTTCGTGTAGCTCGCAGTCTCGTTCTCCTTGCACCGTATGTATATGTAGTGTGCGTTCGTCGTGAGATACGATTGAGCTATACGGTGCGGTCCCGTGTATCACCCATCCGAGCTTGGTGAGGGATGCCGCCGGTTGTGACCTTTTTCCCGTTAGTAACTTTCTAGTTACTATTAAGTGCCAGTTGTCGGCACCTATTAATATGCGCGGTTTTCCTCCGGAGTAGCACACGTCTTCGGCGCACACACTTTGTAGGTATCGTTGGTTCATTATCTCGCTGTTCACCGACTGACTACCTAGTTCCAAGTGTTGAACTGTACGCGCCTTAATAGCGTGGTATACCGTCTGACGTCTTCCTTTTATCCCGATGTCAACGGCTTGGCTACCCGCTTCCCTTTGACTCGATGTGACCCCGTGGATGTTCAGCGGCCTCGTAGGCCCGTGCGCACCGATTAAGTCGGCTATTTCCTGGTCGATTAAACTGATTGTCGACCCTTCGTCTAACAGACCGAATGTTTCAATTTCCCCTGTCGGTCCCTTAAGTGTGATCGGACACACTTTTAACAATACTTTATTACTGCTTATTGCCTGCGCGGAGGCAGTGATAGCGGTGTCTTCCCTTTGCGGTTTTGATTCTGTTCGTTTAACCGCATGCAGTAATGCGTGATGTGGCATCCTACATTCATTGACTCCGCATTTCCTTGCTTTGCAGTTGTAGCGGCGATGTTTGCTATTCAAACATAGGAAACATGTATGCGTCTCTTTCACCCATTGCCATCTCTCTTCTACAGTCATTTCTTTGACTTTTTGGCATTGTGGGGTTGCGTGTTCGTTTCCACAACACAGACAAACGTTCTTCTGTGTCTCGTTCGTTGCATAGACGTTAGCTCGTTGATTGCGGTTATTGGGTCGGAATTGCGGCGCGTCCTTGGTCGTTTTGGTAGGCGGGTTATGCTGTGCGGACGAGTAGCAATGGCGTACTGCGCGTTCGGCTTCACGCATGAAGAAACGCGATAAAGTTACAATTTCCGCCTCTGTTTGCTGTCCTTGTTCCTCAGCATAATCGCACCAACGTGACCGTAGGTGTTCACTCATTTTATCCGTGATTTGACGCGTTAACATTGGGTTTTGCAAGTAACCGCGTTCGTCTAGACACGAGATTACTGTCACAATGTTTTGCAATTTAATTGCGAAGTTATTAAGCTCCGCTGCCGTTGACCCGATACGCGGTAGCTTTTTCAAGTCGTCTAGTGCTTGATCGATTATTATTTCCGGCTGCCCATAACGTTGTTCTAACGTTTTCATGATCACAGTCGGTTCCGTTGCGGTATATAACAGCGCGGCCACGCATTGCCGAGCTTCGCCTCGTAGACACGCTCTTAGCCTAGCGAGGTTCTCGGTTGGCGTCAGCCCGTATACCGCCTTTGCCTCTTTTGTAGCCGCTTTGAACGGTAGCCATTCCCCGGCGGCCCCACTGAATATAGGTAAGTCTGGTGCGCTTCTATGCGGTTTGTTTCGTGCCATTTTCTCTAATATTTCCGCTAGCCTTTCCATGCCCCTATCTCTGGATACAGGGCGGGCTGGTGACGGTTGGCGCCGCGACGAAGATTCAAACGTGACTTGGTTTGGTGTGGGCATAGGGTATAACTCCGTTTCCTTTGCTTGAACTACTTGGCATCGTTCTGTCTCTCTCGCACGCGTAGTATGTAGGCATCGCTCCGTCTCTTTCGCTCGTTCCATAGTTACGGCAGCATCGATGTCGACGTTTACGCTGTGCTCCCCCCGTCTCTGCGTGTGTTGAACCCAGTCTTTGACTCGCATACTGGTTTCCATAGCTTCCTGTTCGCAGAGACTCTCCTGATCTGATTCCTCCCTTATAGCCGCTATGTCGGCGACTAATTTTTTCTTGATCAGATCCGCTTCAATTTGCAATTCTTTTTTCCTTATGTCGGCTAATCGTTCTTCAGCCTCCATTTCCATTTGCCGTATTCTTGCAACGGCACTTGCGCTTGAACGTTGTGAACGAACCGATAACGCTTGCCCTTCGCGTCTCCTACCCGATACCGATCGCGGTCGCGTATTGTTTACATTCGGACACGACGCGGATTCAGTGAGCGGTTGCTCGTTAATTACGGGCGCGTGCGCGAACGCGGATGCAGACGGCGACGCGGGGTAGTCTTCGTATACGCGTAGAGTCTTCCCATCGGCGACCTGGCTCCTGGTCGTCGGCATTTTCGGCTCTTCACGCCCCTAATTCCCTACCTGCCTAACGGTCCCTAACAATTCCTTAGGAGGGCCCGGCCCTAAGGCACGAGATACGCTCCCTTGGAGATGGAAAAAGGGGATGGGTAGGGAAGGTGGGCCCTGCCCGGCAGAGGATCGCAAGCGGTGACGGAGCGCTCGACAGTCGGCTGGAATGTCCGACTGCCTTCCGCAGTGCCTACAGTCCGGCCTCCGCACCACAACTACGACCTTACCGACGTCAGGAGTGCAACTTCAGTCCGTGGGGACCGGTGACACCGCACCAAATGTCACACCGCCAGTACTGGCGTTAACCTGGCCCTCTTACCGATTTAGCACCGTGAGGGGGTTCGAGAGACCAGGCCGCGGCTAACCGCGTTAAAGTCTTCTTTTTTCGTTCTTCGTTCTGCACACCCGGGGCACCCGTTGCACGGCGCACGGCGTATGTAGCACCGTTGGGTGATCTTCCGACCCCGGTCCAAGGTCTCACGACGTCACGGCGATCGTTGCACCGTTGGGTGATCTTCAGCCCAATGGCCCGCCGCTGCCGCTCCTTGGTGACAAGTTCCACACTCGTTCTGGTGGACTTGTTTGGTTCCACACTCGTTCTGGTGGACCTGATGTTGTTGGCACACGTCCTACACACTGCGTGAGAGGTACAGTAAGTGTAGACGTCACAGTGCCCTGCCGACGATGATGCTGATTCTTGACTTGATGACGACGACCCAGAGTTGACCAACTGCTCCTTTGTCCAATTGAACCCGGCTTGCGAAGGACCAGAAACTGTGGGGGTCCTTACGCTATGGGTCAATAAAACACACGCTTCGATGTAGCTCAAATGGTGGACTGTATTTCTTTCTTCAAATTATGTTACAATTTCTTCGTATATCCTATGTAACAATTTGTTCTCGCTGGTACATGAAACAAGGAATGAAACAAAGATGTGGTTGACTCCGAGAGTCAGTTAAGAATGCATGATATCGCAAAAAACGTGCCAATATATATAGTAAAGCGAGTTTTTGCCATGAGTAGTACAGAATATATCGTTGTCTCGCTCTACAAGTATAAATATTAAAGAGGGCGCTGAGCGCATATTCTCTCAGTCTGCGGTCGGCACTGGCGCCGTCAACTAGCTAACAAGTTACACGAATGAATGACATATATCTTTATATCCCTATGTCTTAGCCTACTAATATTCTTTATTAATACACTTAACATCTAAACAACTTAATTCTACAAATAATAAAAGGCGAAATCGAATCTTATAATTAGGTATCTAGCTATTTACAGGCGGGGCAGTGAGAGGGCTCGTTTCGTCCGTAACACCGAGATTATCATGAGATGATCACGACTCTTGGGTCATCAGAAAATAATCGCTTAATATTCTCCCTTTTAATTATATTATGCGGTTCGCCACAAAAGGTATCTGTTAAATAGACTTTAAATCACAGATTTCTAAAAAGAATACTTATTACTCGTTCGCCACACGGTACCCTAAACGATAGCGAATGTTATTTTCCTCCTATAGTTGAACATGAGTCAAGTCAACACTTGGTTCGGGTCAGTCCCATTCCTATCTTGGATGTGAAGCCATGTTTACTCTTTTCGATCTTATGTTTATATAAAAACTTAATTAACGAAAAAATATAGAAAATCATTTGTTGAATCTGACACATTCTAAAATGTTGTTACTATTTCTTCCACTTGTGATACACCACGCACTATCAGTCACCGTTGACACCACCAAGGGTCAAATAGTGGGTCAGGCAGCTACTGATGGAAACTATACCACATATTTTGGTGTACCCTACGCTAAAGTTGACGAAAACAACCCTTTCGAGGTAAGTGACCTGTACGATTATTTAGGTAGGTTTACTTCGTTTGCTAATTTTCAAACTATATTTATTTAACAAAGCCGAATTTGGTTTTCATCTATATCGGATGATGTTGACCTTTATTATGTATGCATAGATTTTTCAAGAGCTGCGAGTCGAATCAAGATAAAAAGTATATATGATCTTATAAGCCTATAAATGGTGCTACGGTTTTTTGAAAATGCTCTCCTGCCTAGCTACCACCCTCTAATTGAAAATCGGTTACCGGTAGCGGTGTGTTCCGGCGGCTGTCCTTAAGAGCCAGTAATTCTAGGTTAGCCTGAACGACACCTTCGACCACATCGTCACTTACCATCAGGTGAGATAGTGGTCAAAGGCTAACCTAGCAGGCATAAAAAAAACAAGTTATTGAATATATCACAAATATATATAAAGCGAACATATGCACTAGTACTAATAAAATAATATTAAATAAGGATATACTATTATTTCACAAAAATGTTGAACTCAATCAGATGAACTTTCGAAACGCTTCAAACATTTTTCTTCCACTGACAAGGACAAAATATTGTATATGAAGGAGCACAACTATGTCATGAATTACCAAAATCAATCAAAGAAACTAAATATCTAAATACGAGTATATTTAAAAGACTTTTGAGAATCCGCATTTTATAGCATCAACGATCAAATATCTGTAACGTTAATACTCTTTTCAACACCCTTGCTCGTAAAGTGAGCTATATTACATCGTTCTTAGGGCCATAAACCGAAGTATAACACCCTCGTGCATAATAATATTATACACTAGTGCATAATAGAATTATCCCTACAAAGTTAATTTAGTACCTAACTGCAAATTATATGCGAGTAAACAGAGCATTTTCAATTTAACCGGGTAATACAAATTTGTAACAACAAAGAGGTTTAAGGCTAAGTATATGAAATAAATAATTTGAAGCGCGCCAAAAAAAAAAACTTGCGCGCTATTTTCCATTATTTTCGTATGTTGTTTGTATCGCATTTGTGCAATTTTTTTTTCCTCGCAAGGGTGTTGAAAAAGTGTGTATGAAACTCGTGAGCAACTTGCTCATTATACACTCGGTTGATTAACGCCCTCGCCTATGGCTCGGGCTGCAATCCACAGTCTCGTGTGTAATGAGCAACTTAGCTCATTTGTATCATAATATAATATTGTACACCACTCCACAACTGCACGCTCATGGCAAACAACATATCTAACCACTTTAGTGTAATCTATTCATGAGTTTCTCTTAGTGAACTAGGTTCTTAAGAGATATTAAATTATCTTAAACCAGATACATAAACCCTGGCTAACTCCTTGATCAAGTGTCTTTTAGCGTCGCTTTAGAATATCCAGGTCTTGTGTTCGATCTGGTTCCCGAGGTCGGAATAATGATTAGAACGGCCCGCACTCTATATGAGATTAGTTTCCTATTACATTGGACCAAAATATATCTGACGAAACCAGGGTATTTAGCTAGTAGTATTTAGTCACATTTGCTTAAACCAGATCCAGGAACACATAATCGTCGATATTTTTGTTTAAAATAGAAGTAAGGAAATAATTACATCGTCCTCAGACAAAATAAACTTTTTATTTTGTTACATATAGTTTTCTAATCGTTTCAGGACACTCTGGAATACCCTAATTTCACCACTCCTTTTACGGCGTCAGATCACACAATAAAATGCCCTCAAGTAATATTATCAGAAGGTGGCATCCTGCAGTGTTTGCGTCTCAATATATACGTGCCGACCGTGCCGACAGTGCCAACTGCCAGCCGCCTTCCGGTTTTTGTCTGGTTTCATGGCGGAGGGCTCGTGTTTGGCTCTGCGGGAGAATACAATGCAACGCACCTTGTGCGGGAAGATATCATAGTCGTCACAGCCAACTACAGACTCGGACCTTACGGATTCCTTTGTACTGATCACATAAAGAACCAAGGACTTAAAGACATGAGAACAGCTCTCAAATGGATTAAGAGAAATATAGGATCGTTTGGAGGAGATCCAGATAAAGTAACGATTGCTGGAGAAAGTTGGGGAGCCTCCGCAGTAGATTTTCTATTATATGGAGATGGAGATTTTAATCAAGCCATCATGCAAAGCGGGTCCAGATTCTCATTTACAGTAAGTTCGAGAAAAGATAATGATGCACCTATAAAGCTGGCTGCACATTTGGGACATCGGACCAATAAACGGGGGGATGCCATGAAGTTTCTGAACACAGCTAATCCTATAGAGGTTATGCGAGCGAGTACAAATCTAGGTTATGTGTTTGCGGTTTGCGAGAAGCCGAGTGATTCTCGAATTAAAAAGAAACATTGCAACAAGATTAAAGATACTCCCATTTTAATTGGATATAACAGTAAAGAGACGCTTTCTGATTTTGCTACGCGACCTGATTCCTTATATGAAAATGTTCGAGAAGAATTTTTCAAATATCTCTTGAAACTTTTTGATTTGCGTAACGAAACTCTGGAAAATATTGCAGATATAATTTGGAAGTTCTTTTTAGGAGAGAAGACTATATCTAAGGAATCAATGCTAGAACTAGTTGATTTGTCATCAGATTTTAGAGTGAATTACGGTGCCGAGAGATCTGTGACAAACTATTTGAAATCAGAGAATCCTAAAGTATACAAATATCTGTTTTCCTATACCGGAAATAGTCCATTCCAGAATATAACTGGTGTAGGAGCATACCATACGGAGGAATTGCAGTACCTCTTCCAATGGGGGACTCCGTTGAAGACTGAAGAACAGTTTAAAATGAGGCAGTGGATGGTTAAACTGTGGACCAATTTCGTTAAATATGGGTAAGTATTGACACAATTTTGGTGAAATGTGTCAAGTTACTATGAAATCAGTGATAACCCGGTGGCAATGCTATGCATCGTTGCGCAGCGGGTTCAAAGTTTGAAGCCCATCGCAGACTAGGTACGATAAAATCAAATCCGTTTGTAATGAAGGTTTGTTTTCTTCCCGAAGCTCAGTAAGCAGTTAAGATAAAAATGGCAAATATAAAGCATAAGTTAGAATGCGTAAATGCATAAGTTAGAACCCGATGCCTAATTCGATGAGTTGCAAAATGGCAAAATATGAAAGAACTCCTTTAAGTACTCCTGTACGCTCACTGAAACATTTTTATATCGAATCGTGATTTGTGAAAGGATTGATTTGTATTTCGTTGCTTGTCTAAAAATTTGTGGAATATGTAACTATTCGAAAGGGAACCGGGAGCGGGATACGAAACAATCCCGCAACCATCTGACCCTGGGGCTGGGACTTGCTCTGGCAAATTAAACTGCCGTGGTTAAGAAATCATTTCGTTGTAAGGCGTTACTGCCAAAATCTCAAGGTTAGAGGTGATAAGTAATACCTACATAGTGGCTAAAGTCAAAGGTTACCTACGTAGTATCAGTTATAAAACAACGTTATCATTTTAGAACGTTCGTTTAGTCTGGTGTCAGTTGTGATTTAATTAGATACACTCGAGAGCAATGAATCCGGGTCACTTAAAGAATGTTAAAAATCTCGGAAACTAAAAATGATAGGTTAATGCAATAAATTGTATTTAATAGACAATGTAATACTCCTTAAATGAAAGTAAAAAAAATATGAGTCACCATACATTTTATTAACACAAAATTACATAAAGAAAAAAACTGCTGATCTCTCCTTAAAACAAAAATAGGAAACATGAAATTTTTGAACTTTATTACGATTTTCTTGAATTTTAATACTTCGTATTGCCTCCTCGTGCTTCCATTACTGCGTTTACGCGGTTTGGCATGCTGTACACCAAGTTCCTTATACGATTTTGGGGAATATTCTCCCATTCCTCTGTGAGAGCAATTTTGAGCTCACGAAGCGTGATTGGGGGAGGGTTTCGTTGTTTTACGCATCTGCCTAGCTCGTCCCAAGCATGCTCGATCGGGTTGATATCCGGGCTGCGCGCTGGCCACTTCATACGAGTAATGTTCATCTCTTGAAGGTAGTCATTCACAATCCTACCTGTATGAGGTCGGGCATTGTCATGCATAAATATAGCATCCTCACCTAAATTGACCATAAATGGACCAACGTGATCATTGAGGATTTCTTCCACATATCTTACGCTAGTTAAAGAGCCGTTTTCTATGATCACCAGCTCTGTGCGACTTTCAGAAGAAATTCCGGCCCACACAAGTACAGACCCACCACCGTAGGCTACTTTTTCTTCGATACATGCTTGCTTGAATCTTTCCCCTGGTCTTCGATACACTCTGTGTCTTCCATCGTGCTTGTAGAGCATAAATTTTGATTCGTCGGAGAACATAACTTTTGACCAATCTTCAATACTCCAATTTACGTGGCTCTGGGCATATCTTAGTCTCGAAATACGATGCCCACGCTCCAGTTTAGGGCCGTTTGCAGGTCTAAGGGGTTTTAAGTTAGATTCAGCAAGCCGACGTCTTACTGTCCATGCACTTGGGTTACTTCCTCCGAGGCGTCGAAACTGATTGGTGAGTTCAGTTCCTGTGAGAAAGCGATTTCGAAGTATGGTGTTCACCAAGTATCGGTCTTCTCGTGCTGTGGTACACCTGGTTCTGCCCGTTCCTGGTCTGCGTAGGTTAGAACCAGTTTCTTCGTAACGTCGGAGAACTCTTTGTACTGTTGACAGCGACACACCGACAGTCCTGGCTGTATCGCGCTGACTCCGGCCGGTTTCCAGCATTGTAAGTATTCTGGTGCATTCTTCAGGCGTAAGCGACATAATTTCAGCTTGAATAATGAATATAGAGCACTATCAACATGGTTTATGTACCCACATAAATGACAGATTACAAACAAAAGCAAAACCAAATGCTGTAATTTCGTAGTTCCATCTTCGAAAGTGGCCCTTTTTCAAATTTGATTTTTTTATGATATAACTTTACAATAACTAAGAAGTTTTAATACCTTCATTTAAGGAGTATTACATTGTCTATTAAATACAATTTATTGCATTAACCTAGCATTTTTAGTTTCCGAGATTTTTAGGATTCTTTAAGTGACCCGGATTCATTGCTCTCGAGTGTACCTTTAAAAGTATGGCCATGAAAGAAATATTCTTATTTGATGTTAACTAAGAAGAAAATACTCAGTATTGTAATGTGATGCTGAAGAAAGAGTGTCACATGGAAGACCCGATTGGTAGGCAAGTTTTCATCGATTTTATATGCGCGTACATCAGTAAGTTAAAGTTTTAGAGCAAATCTCTGTAGCGTTAATATCCAGTGCAGTTGTAACCATAAGAGCCGCATTATTTATACTAACAATGTTAATCGAATTTATTTATACTTTCTCGATACAAAGAATTCCCATTTTAATAATAACAACAAGTATTGAAAATAATAAATTAATATTCTGAAAAATATACAAAATAATATACTATTCCGCCTAATTTTACATCACAAACGCCACTTTTTTTTATTGCTGATAGTCGCTTTTTTTTGATTGCCTTTGACCAATATCTCACCTGATGGTAAGTGACGATGTGGTAGAAGATGTTGTTCAGGCTAACCTAGATTTACTGGCTCTCAATGACAGCTGCCGGAACACACCGTTAGGAGCTTGGCGACAGATTTCCAACTTGAGCTAGCCATGCGGGCATTCACAAAATGCAGGTAGCACCATGCTGTAATGACTTCTTGCCATCTCAAGACAACAACTGGGACAGATGGCTTAACATGCCCTTCGAACCACTAGCGTAATGTCACTAGCGGTCACCCATCCAAGTCTTGACCGCGGCAGAGGTTGCTTAATATAGCTATCGGATCGGCTATGAACGGTTAAGCAAACTTCACTACGACCGCTTCAAAGTTCAAGCGTAGCTTAGGAAGTAATTTCGATGCGTTTCGATTTTGACTCGCTCGATGGAGAATTCACAATCGTGCGCTCGAAGAGCAAAGTTAATAAATGTTTTCCTGTTATATTAATTTAATATTTCTCAAAGTTATATTTTAATTGTATTATTTTGACCGTGGGGTGCCGTGTTAGAATATCGCTCACCCATTTGTTCCCGTGGGTGTTAAGCGACTACGAGAAAAATACCAGAAGGTGGGAAGTAGCGCCTTCCGAAGAACTGGCAACTTCTACTGCAATCCTTAAGATGCCTGCCAAGTGTAAGGATCACGGCAAATCCCCCAAATTGTCAGGAGAGAAGGGGAGACCTTGATCAACGGTGGACGTTCGAATTGATGCGAAATATTTTAAATATTTGTAATTATAATTATAGATTTCCGAAAAGTGACGCCTGAATAATATTTTTCTCTAAATCTAATCTTTCTTTTATGTTTCAGGGATCCTACTCCAGATAAGGGTGAGATCAGCTGGCTCCCCACAAACCTCAGCAAGCGACCTTATCTGAACATCGACGTAGAGTCAGAAATGAGGAACCACGTCTATCATCAGAGGATGGCTTTCTGGGATCTGCTTTGGACCGCTTACGGAAAACATCAGAAATAAATTCTTACTTTAGTAATTATGTTTTTATGTGACGAATTTACACAATTTTTAATGCTTGTCGCAAGTTGACTTTCAATATATGGAATATACAAAGTTGTGGCGAATTAACTTTGCGGCGAGTGAACCATAACCTTACAACACAAGATGACCAAATTGTCATACAATTCAGAATTATATAACAAAATATATGTTAAATAGAAATTTATTTGAAAATAAAAAAAATATATTTTAATTAATGCCATTTAGGGTCATGTCCCTCAAAACAAAAAATAAATAGATTTAGAACCCTAAGTTAAGATGACTTTATTATTACATTATCATCAGCGCGTCGCGCGGTTGTCTGACAAAACCCTTTTTATAAACGAAAGATTGTTTTGATAATTATTAAATACTTACAGATACGGTCCATTGGAGGTATAAACAATTCTAGCTTATAACTCAAAGCAACGAAAATATATGGCCCTGTATGTATATTGTCATACTCGTAAACTCACCCATCAATACTTACTGTCAATACTTACAACTGGCATTTCTCGTAGATCTAGTATCATAAAACTGTCAAGAAGCATTTCTTAAAAGCACAAACAAAAAAAAATCCTAAAATCGGTATTCTTTACTATTTTCACAATATTTTTGTGTCGATTACAAACTAGAATTTGCAGTTGAAGCATTGAAAGTGATGTAGACCGATTCATGCAAGATATTTTTTTTCACTGCAAAGTTGTGTTTGTTGATAGTTTATAGTCATTTTTCATATATCGATACACGTCAATAATACATTTTTGTACAAAAATAACAATTTCAGCTTGTATGCCTTGAAATACATATAAAATAAAAATACAATCAAAGAAATTATAATAATAATAAAATGAAATAATATTAAATAATAATAATACAAAAATGATATGTACGCCAAGTACATTCAATATTTAATATTCAAAAAAAAAAACAACTTGACAATCAACGTGACAGGTCAGTAAATTTCAGATTTATCTTCAAAAAATAATTAATTTTATTTTCAGATAGTAGATAGGCATTTTCTGCCCATCACCCGCATTCTTCCTAGTGGAATTTTGCGAGGTACTGTTTGTGGGGCTCGTTTGGGCCTCTGTAGTTAGTTTCATTAGCTTATTTATTCAATAGCTTTTTGACATTTCTTGTCGAGCTAATTTCTAATCAGTTATTTTTGTTTCCATGGCAACGCTGCCTGCGACACCGGCGCGCGCACTACGACGACGGTGTTGACGCGAGCCTTCATCCGGGTTGAGACGTCACACTAGAGATTCTAAGATAAGCTTTGCTTTATTTTGTAAACAATGCTTTGTGCCCCAACTATGAATGCTGTAACGGGGATCTTTGTATCGCAAGATAGCCAGATGTTGTGTCCGCAGTGCCCCCAGGCTCGTTATTTCAAAGGTCATAAAGGCCTCAAAATTCACCAAACAAGGTGTCATAAACAAATAGAAATTCCCCTTTCGGCACCAATTAATAATCAAAACGTGAGTAGTAGCAGTGTTGCGAGCCCTGCTACGCCTTCCAAACCGTTTTGGGAGGTTTTAAGCTCGTACAAAAATAACATTCCTTTATTAAAACGCATACCTCGGGGTGCAAGAATTTCTGTTGCCCAATCTTTATCTTGTTCCATTAAAAACGTCTTGGCTACTAATACTACGCAAGCCTGGGAGCATCTTCTAGCATTCCCGTACCACGTATTTCACGTGAATTTTGATCCGTCTAACAAAAAATCACTTACTACTAGAGTAAAGGAAAACTGCGTGAAATACAGGGCACGGGAAGAGCAATCTTTTGGCACAACTATAATCATTCCGCCTCTGCGGCGGAATACAAAAACAAATAATTTCGATTCAGCTACTATTAAAATAGTAGAAAACAAAATTACTGATGGTGATATTAAAAACGCGGCACGCATCTTGTTTTCGAGTGATACAATGGCTCCTTTTACATCTGATACGTTGAATTCCCTAATTGAAAAGCATCCGCCTGCAACTGCAGGTCTCCACCTTCCCGAATCTCCTATACAAGACATTGTTGAGGTGACCCCACAGGATGTTTCTGCAGCCGTGGCATCTTTTTTAAGTGGTTCAGCCGGTGGCCTTGATGGCCTCACGCCTCAGCACTTAAAAGATATTTTATCTTTTAGTTCTGGTGAGGTAGGCGAGACACTTTTAAGGGATGTGACGGCTTTGGTTAATTTGATGTTGTCGGGTCAGGTCAACAATGAAATTACCGAAATTCTGTACGGTGCAAATTTATGTGCCCTAAATAAAAAAGATGGTGGTATTAGGCCTATAGCAGTAGGCACCACTTATCGTCGCCTCACAGCCAAATGCGGTTGTAGGAAAAAGATTGCTTTTTTAAGTAATCTTTTTCAACCACTGCAACTCGGTTTTGGTTCACAGGGTGGCTGTGAGGCTGCTGTACATTCACTTCGCACATTTCTTGATCAAAATTGTGGAGATGTGCTTTTGAAGGTGGATGTTAAAAATGCATTCAACTCTTTAGATAGAGGCACTCTTTTGACTGAAGTGAAAGATAAAATTCCGGAATTATACCCTTTTCTTTGGCAATGCTACGGCAAACCGTCAAAATTAACATACCAAAATAACGTTATTTTATCTTCCGTAGGATGTCAACAGGGTGATCCTCTGGGACCAGCCATTTTTAGCCTTGCGATCCACTCAATAATTCAACGTCTCCAATCAAAACTTAACGTTTGGTATTTGGATGACGGAACCTTAGGAGGCGATGCGAACACGGTTTTGGATGACTTGCGAGTACTTATAGACGATTTTCGTGTTATTGGCCTTGAACTAAATTTTTCTAAATGTGAACTTTTTGTTTGTGATACTTGTCCGGATAAAGTTTCGATTATTGAAAAATTCAACTTACTTGCGCCTAATATAAAATTAGTAGAAAAAAGTTCGCTTCGTCTTTTGGGTTCACCGATTCTTAACGAATCTTTATCACCATTTGTCGAAGAACAAATTCAAAAGTTTAGAAATGCTTCTAGCAGATTATCCAAAATTAACGCCCATATGGCTTTTACAATTATAAGATTTTGCCTTTTCGTTCCTAAATTTACATACTATTTAAGATGTTGTCAGCTGTGGCAACACAGTGAGCTTTTGTTAAGCTTAGACAACTTAGTAAAAGATACGTTAGTGTCGGTTTTGAATGTTGAGATGGATGATAGGGCTTGGGTGCAAGCTTCCCTCCCTGTGAGGTTGGGGGGCATAGGGATACGCAAAATTTCTAGTGTGGCATTACCAGCTTTTTTGTCTTCTGTACACAGTACACACAAATTAGTAGAAAAAATTCTTGCACGATCTTTAGGCTCTTTTGATGTAGCATATCTGGCTGAGGCCAAAAACACATGGAGACTGGCTTGTCCAAATACTGAATTCCCAAAAATGTTGTCATCTCAGAAACAGTGGGATCGGCCTCTATGCGAGCTAACACGGAAAGATCTTTTAAATACGTGTTCTAGCATCGCAGATCGTGCTCGTATTCTCGCTGTTTCTGTGTGGGAATCCGGTCTTTGGTTACAGGCCATTCCTTCTTACAAAACTGGTAGCCTTATAGATCCATCCGCTTTTCGTCTAGCTATTAGCTTACGCTTGGGTGCAAGGTGTTGTGTTGCACATCACTGCCAGTGTGGTACTGCAGTTGATCAACTCGGTCACCATGGCCTCTCCTGCTCTCGAAGTGCTGGTCGAATTTCTCGCCACGCCAGCCTTAACGATATCATTCGCCGGGCTTTTACCAGCGCCAATGTTCCAGCTATTCTCGAACCGAATGGTCTGATGCGTGACGATGGTAAAAGACCTGACGGCATGACTCTGGTTCCGTGGAAGTTAGGACGGCCCTTAGTGTGGGACGCTACGTGCGTGGACACTTTAGCGCCGTCACATCTTTCTGAAACCAACGTGAGGGCTGGCGCTGCGGCTACTTCGGCGGAGCAACTCAAGCGGCGCAAATATGCTAACCTCGGTATGGGTTACATATTTGAGCCGTTTGGTGTAGAGACGTTGGGTCCGTGGGGACCGGGAGCTCATCGTATTTTCCAAAACCTATCTGAGCGCTTGGTCGATGCGACGCGTGATCAAAATGCTGGCACATATTTGGCTCAACGAATAAGCATTGCAATTCAACGGGGCAATGCTGCCAGCATGCTGGGCACGCTGCCAACTGAGAGTGGGCTGGAGCATTTGGACTGCCTATGAGTCTGCTATGACTTATAGGTGTCTAAATGCTTTTATTGTAGTAGCTGTAGTGTTGTATATAGTTCATAGTATTTTGTTTAATAAAGGCATAAAAAAAACCAAACCGTAAATATTGTAAGTATGTCATTAAATTAATTGTTTATAAATGTCAATGAGTTAATAAGTAAATAGTATAAAATTAAAAAATTAAACATTAAAATTATTATTTTTAGATGTCAAGAATTCATTATAGCTTTAGAATGATTGACTAAGTAGCCAGCGTTTGAGCCTCGTTTTGAACACATTCAAACTTACCGCTAGTTTAACGTTATTTTGCTCAGAGTAGTGTTCGGTACTTATACCAATTATATTGTATGGTGGTACGGAATATATCCGAGGCAGACTCACCGTATCAGTTTTTCACATACTTCTTCAATATCCTAAATACGGTATATGGGCGGTTCGACGAGTTTTAAGGAAAAAGGTATGACAGCACCAATTATGAACAAATACAAATTGTTTATTTCCAGTAAAAACAAACAGGATAAAAATATTAACTAAAATACTAAGTTCTTAAGGTAAAACACTATGTCGGTTACTAAGCTATAAGTAACGACTGTTAAATTGATGATTATTGAAGACGACTGATTCTTACTACTGAAAGCATTCCGTAGATTGCGGAAATTTAGACAAAGGATGAGGTGAATTACACAAGACCTAAAATAACGTGAAAGATTCGACCCGTGGGGCGGCCTCCCCCGCCAACCTCAATTCCTATTCGTGGATGTTGTATAAGGCTCAGGATAAAATACTGGAAGGTGGGCAGCAGCACCTTTTGACGAATCGCGATCCTCAAGAGGCCAAGCGTGGTGACTATATCACGCTTAGTGGGGGAAGCTGTGTTCAGCACGAGACAATCTGATGCAGTATAGTACTTGCTGTCAGTGGTGGAAGACGGCAGCTGAGTTTATGTCAAGATAAACACTCCAAGTGGCGCTTATTAATTTGGTAATGAGTATTCAAAAAAAGTCATCATACATCTCTTTAAAGAGTTTCAGCGTATCCACTTACCTCGTCAGCATTCCAAGCACCGTACATAGGTGGATTGATCAGCATGAACACAAGGGACGAGAGAAGGATGCAGGTCACTATGAAAGGCCCCACGTAGCGCCATGTCACCTGCCAGTAAAGCCCGGGCCTGTAGCCGGTCATCTCGTAAATGTCGTTGGTGAATCTGAAAATACGAAACAGATATTTGCAATTAACCTACTCTAATTCGTCGAAGTTTCGAACTTCGGGTCCGAAAGAAAGGTATCCGCAAAACACGTATTGGTTCACTTTTGTTTAACTTCGTTCGTAGCATAGACTAGCAAGCATTTGCTTGTGTAGATTCTGAATAAGATATTTTTTAAATCGGATTCGCATGGTTTTTACATTTTCAAAATATGAAATTATAATTTATTCATAGGTAATAAGTCAAAGCCGAGTTCTAATTATGCAGAAAGAACACAAATACTAATGAGGAACACCTATGAAGAACAAAGAAATTAACGTAAATTTTAAATACGAGTATCTAACTTCTAGAACAGTAGCGACACCTCTCGCTGATCCATAACTACTCTCACTCTTACCATGTCAAAATATTTAATTCATCTCAGTTAAGATTTAACATTGATTGAGGCATAATAGCGTTCTAAGAGTAGTATGGGAGATTCCCTAGAGGGCACGATTTGTGATGAACGATGCGATCCGACCATAGATTATATGAAACAACGAACTTCGTACCGAAAATTCGATTTTCGTTGTCTAAAGTGTCACTCGTAACACAAAAAACGAAACTTCGTTAAATTGTAGTAGCGGCCCAGGTTCGTAGCTTCCCAAAAGTACTACCAAAAGTACACCCTTCTCCAATTTTATAGACTTTAGCCGGCAGCCCACAATTTTTTTACATCTCTGTCTTTCAGAATATTCTCATGTCAGATGGAACGCGCTGGTGGCGCACGTAACGACAAGCCACTTTCTCTTCCCTGGTATATAGGCGGTGAGTGATGATGTGTTCGAATTATTGGCAGGTCTAGAACAGGAATGGTCGCTCAAGACCGAATGTTTAGTAGCTTGGTGGGAGTTTTTTTACTACGACGCAGCAGGTCTATGGTTCGAATCCAGCTGCAGCGGGCTTGAATTTCCCCTCATGGTGGTAGGGCATTTTGCGAATGCTCACCAGGCTAGGTACCACTCTCGGGTTGAAATCCTGGCGCCAAGGACCTAAAGGCGTGTTAGGGAATTCCTTTAGGTTTAGCCTGTTTACCCCGACGACATCATCACTACCATAAGTCTATATTGTTTTCAGAGCTAGCCCAAAGACTAGCTGGACAATACCTCACTATCAAAAAAAGTGCCAGGTTTGGACCATCTCACTTTATAGTGATTCATGTGGACATAATGTTGATGTTCTTGAAGACAGGCCTAGAATAGGAAGAACAGCTACCACAACAACTGCATTCAGGTACTCTACGTCAGGGTGATAAAGTTTTATAAGATATACTGACCTCTCGTGTCCGTAGATGTAGATGACAGAGACCATCTCGAGCAGCGCGACGACCACAAGGCCGATGGTGCCGGCGAACGAGTCGAACATCTTGAGCCAGTACTCGCCCGCACCCGTCGTGAAGATCAGACCAACGAAGAAACAGAACGCGCACACCACGCCTACACACACAAATTTACACAATTAGATATCGAGTACCACTTTAGTTAACGGCGAAAACGTTGCTTTGGAATAAGGAAGCTCTGGGTTTAAGTTTTCTGAAAAAGATATTCTTAGTAGTATCTTTTTCAGAAAACTTAAGCCTTTGGCAGTAAGCTCGTCTTCCATTACATGGGACCAAAATATGTGTGGTGAAACGTGAGTATAGACATATAGTATAGATACCTCTGTCTATCCCTACCGTATACCTAAACTACTCCGTGGGATGCCGGGTTAGATTTATATCACCCTATATCTTCCTGTGGGAGTCGTAAGTGGCGATGAAGGGAATAATACCAGATGGGGGCAGCAGCACTTTCTGAAGAACTGCCTTCTTACACAGCGATCTTCAAGTATGCCAAACCCAGGGGAGTACAATGGGGGAGGCTGAGTACAGTAGTGGGCGATCTGGCTGATACAGTTCGGCATATCCCTTGCATCAGGCGTGACTCTATGTTGATTTTTTACAGAGTGAGCAAATAAAAGCGTACACTAATATGATAGTAATAATTTTGCATATATAACCCCTTATAGACACGGGAATATGGTCATCTTTATACTCGTATTATGATTCCGGGAAATTTATAGTTAATAACATCCTTATAAATATATCTTTATATACAAAAAATTACGTGTCACGTTGTTTGTCTACTGAATTGATTTTCAATTTGATTTGCGTGTGCAATTTAATCCAAATTGAAAGATAGGATAGTTGACATCTCAGTTTATAGTCGCAATATTAGTTAATCGCTAATTAAATGTCTATTAGTTGCCATTCACAATTATCTGTTAGCTCCAAATGATTCTAACAGATGGCTGATATCTGTTGACTGGATTGAGTAAGTATTCAATAATGGCGCTATGTTAAAAATACAAACTTTTCATATAAGCTACAATGTAATAGCATAACCACCACGTGTTGCTGAGGTTAAGGAAACTAAATTTATTTGATAATAAACAAATTAACTGAATTTTCGTAATGAAACACGATAGCATGACTTTTCCTGATGCGCAGCACATGATGGGTATGTGCTGCGCATCAGGAAAAGTGGTCTTGCTGTCACCTCTACCCACTCCGCCGGAACCTTTATTATTCCTGCTGGCGATTCAGATGATTCAACTTTATTTTTTAATAGTCTACTACAATGTAATATAACAAGAACCTTAGCCACAGTTCCGTGTGGCCGAGTCTGCTAGTATATATATATATATAAATTACGTGTCACGTTGTTTGTCCGCGATGGACTCCTAAACTACTGAACCGATTCTAAATTTGATTTTCACACCGTGTGCAATTTGATCCAAATTGAAAGATAGGATAGCAGCTTACATATCAATTTTAGTCGTAATTACCCGCGTGAAGCCAGAGCGGGCCGCTAGTATACATATAAAAATTCCGACTCAGTTTAGTCACTAGCACCTACCAGTAATAACAGGCTTGCTCAGCCGTTTGAAGAAATCGATATCGAAGATTGTGCACAGCATTCCTTCCATGATGCCAATTTGGCTGCCCAGCCCAAGGGACAGCAGCATCAGGAAGAATATGATGGACCAGAACGGAGCTGGGGTCAGCTTCAGGATAGCTTGGGTGAACACTATGAATGCAAGCCCGGTGCCTTCTGCTGCCTGAAAAAGGTAGAAAGGACCTGTTATGAAAATTTAAGGGGTGCGTATTTTTTATAAGTGTATATAAAGTGTGGTTGATAGGCTAGCCTTCTGGTGCTATTGTTAAGATTTTGTTCAGGCTAACCTAAAATGGCCAAGCCACCATGCAATAGCGACGTTAACGACACTTTTTTTAATGCCAGTTAGGTTAGCTTTTGACCACTATCTCACTTGATTGATGACGTGGTAGAACATGTTGTTCAGGCTAACCTAGAATTATTACATGCTTAACGTGCCCTCAGTACACGCTCAGTAGTATTTCCACTAGCGGTCACCCATGCAAGACATGACCACAGCATACGTCGCTTAACTTTGTTGTTCGGTTAAGAACAACTAACTGCTACAAACTCTTTACATTTTTAGTTCCAGCCTCCATGGTACTTTTGTTTCATGAAACATGCCAAAATTACTCTTATAGATTTACTAAATAAAAAAGGACGGGCTTATTAAAACGGGTAGAAACTAATTTTACCTCCTCAAGCTGCCGACTCATGCTGCACCCGGTGAGGTTGAGAGCCGAGACCAGGGTGCCGTTCAGATTGGGGAACTCGTCCTTGTAGTACTCATACGTGGAGTTGAGGGTAAAGCCAGCGACGTGGTGAGTAGCCAGGATTTTGATCTCCCTGGAACAGATACAAAGCATTTTTCGGTAAGAGCTTTAGAAATAAATGACCAAAATGGTTATATTACGAGTGAGCATGTTTGATTATTGTATGTACCTGTTATCTGTGATCTAAGGCTGCCTTTCCACCGTGCTATGGATGCGTTTGGTATCCACCAATAAGATTCCTTGATTTATCAAGTTTTGAGAAAATGTCAAGCTATTCTTTGAAAACCAAACGATTTTATTGGTGGATCCACACATATCCAGCTAACATTTTAGAGGAATGACAGCCTTATATAGCTGTCTTTAATAATAAGAAGTTTGCGGCTTCAGAATATAAGAACTACTACTGTTATTAGATTGGGTTTCTTAAAACGCGACTACGGAAAAAGGCGCTTAATGAGCAGCATGCTACTACTTACGGCAATGTGATTGAAAGCTCTGCTGCTGTCTGTCCGTTTGTCAGTGTGTCGTTGATCTCAAGTTTAAAAACTGATTGAATATACCAGTAATTTCCATATTTTATATTTAAATTCATGATATACATTACATTTAATAAATTATTGCTCATATTCCAATTCATTAAAAGGAGGCCTTTATATATATTACCGCACTATAGATGTAGGGCGTTCTTTTATATTAAACTAGTAATTATTTGGACATGGTCTCATCTAGTACGTCAATACAATCCAACGTATCAGCACGATCGACCTACGATCGATTACCGCACTATAGATGTAGGGCGTTCTTTTATATTAAACTAGTAATTATTTGGACATGGTCTCATCTAGTACGTCAATACAATCCAACGTATCAGCACGATCGACGTACGACGAGGGGAGCTCCGCTACGAACGCTACGTCGCGTCGCAGTGATCACTGATCAGAACAATATTTCTATATACTCCCTATTGTTCTCTCCTTCTCTACTCGCCGGCATAAGTACTTACGCTGCGCTGTCTCGCATACGTGTCACAAAAACAAAGATAAAATAAATGTGATTAATATTATGAGTATAATTGTTCAATGACTTCAAGGTGAAAACGCACGTCTGTGGCGCGAAACACAATTACTACGGGAATTTCAATATACCTACTCTCTAAAATAGTGAAACTCCTTTGTTGTCGGGCGACACCTTCGCCGGTGTATCTATTTACGCTTATTGTGACATGCCATATACATGGCAAGTCACAATAAGGAAAATAAATTAATACTGTTAATATTCTTTAATATTGTTTGTGTAAGGAATCATTTTATGATAATAACACTTTAAGGTGTAAAATAAAAAACGCACGTCTATGGCGAAAAATTAAAAAACAATCGCTTTTTTTTATAACTAGTTTTCGTAACTATGGTACATGATAATACTTCAACCTTTAGCCCTAAAACCGTCTCAAACATTAAAATTTAAAACATCTAAAATTTTCTCAAAAACAACCCGACAGTCATAAAATACACATCATTAGAGATAACTCAAATACTACTCGTTAGATCTTACTCAAATTTAAATGGAACCACAAGAAAAGCACCAGCCCTCAGTTATAAAAAAAAAACATCAAAATCGGTACACCCTGTAAAGAGTTATGTAACCTTCGTTACCTAACACATGTTACAAAAAAATACAGTTGAATTGAGAACGTTTCTTCTGAGAACTCCTCATTTTTTTGAAAAAACGTTTCTCGTGCTATTTACTCGCATAAAATTTTACCAGTCACATAATTATCAAAAATGTTCATGATAAGTTATGCTATATAATATACGAACACTATCCCAGAAAATTATCCCATCTCATGCGTCATATGTACAAGAAGTAACATGCTAAACTGTGTTCTTATCGTAATACCTATCGTTCTTGGAATATACCTATAGCTAGTATTCTGTTATCAGTCATAAAATAATTATAAATGCATAAAAATCGCAGCTAAGTATTTGTTTGTTCTATATTTGACCTACAATGCTCGGTTCATAATGAAAGTCAAGTTCGTAGCTAATAGACCTTTGTCACGCTAAATGTTCTCAATCAATAAGTTCGCGGAAAAATTGCATAGCAAAGTTTAATGTATCGTTCAATGAATAAATAAATTCATTGGAATCCTACAAATAGATGCGCAATCATATCATGATATAACAAGCAAGCGTGTGTTCTGCGTTCCAAACTTAAGTTCTGAATTGAGAAAGCCAACCCGAAGTAAATCAGGAGTTACCGATGAGGTAGATATGGAATATAAGATCGTACAATACTTTTTGCAACTATGTATAAATTCTAGCGAATAAAAGAAAAGAATGAAAATGCATTTATTTGTTAACGAATGTCCAATTAGGTATAGCAAAATCAGTAGTAAAACTATTGCTCAGGGGTTCGAGTTCGGCCACGCGCTTGAGTTTCACCGAATGGCGTATAATCGTCTGGCTAGCTACCACCTACAAGAAGAAACATGTCCTTGACAGCTAGTTCCCATTCTGAACTTAGCTTGAATAATATTTTATATAATATATTTAGGTTTTTATTTTATTTTAATATTAATTTTTAGGTACGAGGATTGAAAAAACTCTTTTCTGAATACATTTTAACAGACTTAACTAGTTATTCTTACAAAAAATTACAAGATGTGATTTGCAAACTAACTACTCAATGTCGAAGTACAAAATATATTTTAAAGCGCTTGTAGCGAAGTTTGCTAAGTTGTTCTTAACCGATCAGCTACTTTAAGCAACGTCCGCCGCGGTCATGAGTTGGATGGGTGACCGCTAGTGACATTACTACTAAGCGCTTTCGTGCTTCGGAGGGCACGTTAAGCTATCGGTCCCGGTTGTTGTCTTAGGATGGCAGTCGTTATAGCATGGTGGTAGAGCATTTTGCGAATTTCTGCCTGGCTATCTACCACCCTCAAGTAGAAAATCTAACGCCAAGCACCTAACGGTGTGTTCCGGCAGCTGTCCTTGAGAGCCAGTAATTCTTGATGAGCCTGAACGACACCTTCGACCACATCATCACTTTTCATATGAGATAGTGGTCAAAGGCTAACCTACTATAACAGCCGGATCGTCCACTGCTGAACACAGCCTCCTCTATTAAGAGGGTATTTTCCATAATCCCCACACTTGGGGATCACAGTGTAAATTGGCAGTTCTTTAGAAGGCTGCCCACCTTCCAGTATTTTTCTCTTAGTCGCCTCTTATGACACCCACGGTATAATATGGGGAGCTGCAATTCTAACCCGGCACCCCACGGGGCTAATTACTTAGCATAAAAAAACATCCGCACCATACCTCTCGAAAGGTGTGAAAAAAGCGAGGGCATTTTAGTTTGGAATGGACTTGGATGCTGTTTGTAGCTGCGGTAATACAACTCCACCCTACCGGGCTTTGGACGAAGGCCTACCATAAGTATAGGTAGTGAGTCATCAAAGTTTGAGTCCTCTTACAATATTTTATAGCCCTACGCTTTCCATATTATATTCGTTATATATAATTTATTGCGCAGGCGCCCATTCTATTTGTAGTCAATTAAAGCCAATGCGTGTTTACGGAATAGGTGCATTACTATCAACAAGCCTATTAACCTTATTGACATTTACCACAGAACTTTAGAAGGTTCCATGAATACAATACTAAGGCAATATATTATCCTTGAAATTTTCTTCTACGTCTGTCAAAGTCAAAATCACTTATGCGGTTTGGGAACCTGGAACGCCCCTGTGTAGGTTAATGAATAGATTCAGGCGTTACTTTGCGGAAATCCATATTTAATAATAACAAATATTTTAAAAAATATGTTAAGAAAACATTCAATATTTTAATAAAAATCTTTAAAAAGTATATGAATATATATCTAGGTTAACCTATGTAGGTTAATTTGCCTTTATAAACCCTGTAGAATTTCGTATCAGAAAACGGGATCCTATTAATAAGTTCCCACCATCCGATCCGTCTCTCCATCTGTCCTACCTGCTGTATTTCTGTTGTAATTCGTAAATTCTAGGTTAGCCGTAACAACATCTTCGACCACATCATCACTAACCATCAAGTGGATACAGTGGTCAAAGTTTAGGCAATCAGCTATAAATAAAATAAAAAAAAACCGTAATAGGTAGCCGGTTGAAATTTCCACAAAGTAATTGTAGTATGACGGATTGCATATCAAATAATTATAACAAAAAGATAAAAATATCAAGGTAAAAGAAACGTGCTTTTATATGTTTTTAGTTTTAGCTCCATCTTAAAAACGGTAATATTTACAAGCGTTAAATTTGATATGATAAAAGTTTAATATTTCACGTCAAAAAATATATAACCCGGCCAAGTGCAAAAAGTAATAAATTAATTAAAAAAGGAAAAAACCTGACTGCCTACTATTTATTTTCGTTCAACGTTTTATCGTTCCATCGAAATTAAAACTGCAAGTTATATATTACTAGCTTTCCGGGCGCGGCTCCGCCCGCGCGTATGTCGGTTATCGAGCGAAAACATTAACCTCTTTTTGCGCAGTCGGATAAAAACTATCCTATGTTTTTTCCCGGGTCTCAAACTATCTCCATACCAAATTTCATTCAAATCGGTCCAGTAGTTTTGGCGTGAAAGCGTAACAGACAGACAGACAGACAGACAGACAGACAGACAGAGTTACTTTCGCATTTATAATATTAGTACTGATATATTTACTGAATCGTTTTTGAAAGCCCTTCTTTTTAATACCCCAGTCGATGGGTTTAGAAGAAAACAAAATTATCCCACAATATAGCGTCCAAACTCCGCCAGCTGGTTTATTTTTTTATGTGTCATTTGTGCTATCAAGACAAATCTAACGATATCTCATACATTAAAACCGGTTAAGCCGTTTAGAAGTTATGGGAGAATAAAGAAACTCACAAACATACATACATGCACCCTGTAAACATAACTCTCCTTTTTTGGGCAGTCGTGTAAAACAACGAATTTTTATTTTTAATTGGTACGGAACCATCAGAGTGCGAGGCCAACTCGCATTTGGCTGGTTGTATTAATTTGCTTAAGAACTGTTATTATTTCAAAAGTGTTCAGAAAGTCACGCGAATTATCTAGCAAGAATTTTATCACAGACGGACCCAATGTCACTATACCACTAGGGCTATCCCCGTCTAATCACTAATATTGGGACTACTTCACAGGCGTGATGCTTATCTCCTACAGGTGGGCTACATTTCCGTCGCATCACTTCGTAACATTTAAAAAAATACTAGTGGCGTGGTGCGTCGCGAGGTTCCGGTTTCTTTCCGGGATCAAGCAGTTATATATTTTCTAGCACCCTGAAGTCTGAAACTATGCCAGTCTCTTTGACATGGACAAAGAACGTATATTATTTTTTTGTTGTGACGGAACAAGCACGAGGCCCACCTGATGTTAAGCGGATTAACCTCTGCCTACAACAGATGCATTTCTTCATGTGCTCTGCGCCCGTCACACTGAGACATAAAGTTAGTCTCAAGGACTGGCGACGGAACACACTGTTAGGTGCTAGGCGACAAATTTTCTACTTAAAGGTGGTAGCTAGCCAGGTGGGCATTCGCAAAATGCCCTTCCACCATGCGGTGTAATTCAAGGCGGTGGTGGGCACCGAACCAGGAACCTGCTATAACCACTCGGCCATCATTGCTATAAATATTTGGAATTATGTATTCAAAGGGTAAAACGTACCGCTATCAATGAGAACGACTGTCTGTATTTCCCTTAGTTCGTATGTCACGGGGTCTGTAGCTCTTACACACAATGAATTATCCTTATATATAAAAATTACGTGTCACGTTTTTTTTACCGGCGGTATGCCTTTATTAAACAAAATACTAAAAACTATATAAAACACTACAGCTACTACAATAAAAGCTATAGACAACCTATAAGTCATAGCAGACTCATAGGCAGTCTAAATGCTCCTAATATACTCCCTCTAATGTGTCACGTCGTTTGTCCGCGATGGACACCTAAAGTACTTAACCAATTTTAAATTTGATTTGCACACCGTGTGCAATTTGAAAGATAGGATAGCAATTACCCGTGCAAAGCCGGGGCAGACAGCTAGTAAACCATACATTTTAATAATTTGGTGTAAAACATTCACTCAAAAACGATTACTGAAGTAAAAAATCAATGCACGTGTTACTATTAAAAACTAATTGAAATCAATGAAAAATTACGGTTTCGCGATAACGAAGTTAAAAAAAAAAAAAAATTTAACCTGTTTATTACCACAAAAAGTTATTTAAAATAAAATACAACGTCAAGCACTTAATCTAATACAAAGATTATGTGCGCCTGACGGTTCGCACACTATTACAATACTATATTATAAAATATTTTTTTTTTTTTTTTTTTTTTTTTTTTACTTTTGCAACTAACCAAAGCTGTTATTTATTGTAGTTCATCAGTTTATAACAGCTTTAGTTAGTATCAAATGTGCGTAGCTAATCGCGAAGCCACCATTTTTTAAGATATCTATCAGAATTTGTTAGTAAAAAAATTGCATAATCGACCTGCAGAAAGTTGTTTAACAATTTCCTATGATAATGAACAAAGTATTCTCAGAACTTAGCGTGGCAAAAAATCTAAAAAAAAACCTGCTTCAACCTCTTTCAGCATAAAATAAAAAACTATCTAAACAAGAAGCCTTGTCGATTTTTCAAAAGAAAAAGCTCAGCACTAAAAACTTGGCAGGCACAATTTAATTTTGCGGTCTCAAGAAAGCTCATTTCATCTGACTTTGCAATTTGCGAAGCGCTTGGCAGCCAGTTTGGCACTCTTGGATCGTTTTCAAGGACAAAATTGTTTAAATTCATTGGACTTCAGCAAAAAAATAACGTACATTATGCTTGTGATGTTGGTTTTGACCTTACCATAAATTGGAAAGCTATGAGAAAAGATATTGTTTTGCTATTTATTTGATTACATTAGAAAACCTACACTAAAACTCCTCAGCAGCTTCCTGCCCTTATCCCAAACACTATATGAGGGTGGTGGGTCGTTATTATAATACATATGTCTCCTCTACTAACACAAAGTCAAAACTAAGAGTGTAATCTCTGTTGTTCGCACACGCGGATATATACGCGCAATGTGCCCCACTGATATCGACGAAGGTAGTGAATGGCATGCTGCTCAGTGCTCTTTCAATGCATTTCCCCTGAGTCACCTTTTATGAACTTCTATGATTTAATATCAAACAAGAGATTATGGACAATTGAAAGTCGTTAAAACTCTTATAAAAATAGGTGTTACGAATATTGTCCTATTTTAATATTAAAAATTAAACTGGCAAAAACACTCACGAGTGCGCAGCTGCGCACTCGCCCTGATGATGAGCATTTGATATGCTCGAAACCAGCGAGACATATTCGATCCCCATCGTGAATGTTTTTGCCGGCTTAATTTATAATATTTAAATATGTGCGAAACTCACGAGTATTTCATTTCAAAAATATTGTCCTTTTCGTACATGTGCATTTTTACTTTCAGTTTAGTTTTAATAAGTTTTTTTTATTATTTTTTTATAGCTGTTAGGCTAGCCTTTGACCACTATCTCACCTGTTGGTAAGTGATAATGTGGCCGAAGACGTTGTTCAGGCTAGCCTGGAATTACTGCCTCTCAAGGACAGCTGCCGGAACACACCGTTGGGTGCTTGGCGACATATTTTGTACTTGAGGGTGGTTGATAGCCAGGCGGGCATGTGTAAAATGCCCTACCACCACGCAAAAGTTTGAAAAGATTGATGTGATTAATTAAGTTTCCTTAACAAGGAGTTTCTTATCTTCTAAGCTACAAATACTAATCTTATAATAAACTCCTTACTGATATGTTATGGCAATTACTGATTGTTGTAGCCGTTTCTTGTTATTTTATGAAACCTACGCGCACTTATGTCATTCAATCAGGTAATTAAACATTAATTATTTTTACTCATTTAATGTATTAAAAATATTCGTGCTACGTTAATTATTCTAATCTTGGCTTTATATCATAGTCCTCGCATACAGCTCGCTCATAAAAAAACGATTACTTACCTATGTTACAACACGATGCACTAACTTAGAATAATAGACTTTCCGCACTAGTAACATATTAGAGCTATATTACAATAGTAATTATATGCATTCAAGTATCTACGTTTTGATGCATTGGAAAATTATTTCATTGTTGGGCATTGTTTTCGGGGAAATTGTATCTAAGAAGGTGATTTGGAGAATAAATGATTGTGATTTATTCTCCAATGTAAATATAATCTAAGCATGGGTTAAAGAGAATGAATTTATGAGGCAATGACTGGTAATTAGACCCACACGTCCATGGTTCAATTTTCACCACCGGCTTGAGCTTTATCGTATGGTGGAAGAGCTGCATCTGTCGCCAAGTCCCTAATAGTGAGTTCTGGAAGCAGTCCTTGGGAGCCAGAAAATTACAGGCACATGCGACTTAACAACTGTATGTCTTAGGGAGCATTTCATCAGAAATGTCGAACTGCATTTGCTATAGGCATGTTACTGCATAACATCAGGTGAGTCACAAACCCATAAAAAAAAGATTGCATAGAAAAAGTTCAAATTGCAAAATATATTTCATATCAATTATCTTCCTTTCATATCCCTCACAAACATTCACTTAAACTCATACACACAATAATACACCTTAGGTTTTAATTGTTTTAAAAATGTAAACTTTGTTTTTGAGTGTAAAAAAAAAAAAACTTCGTGACAATATTTTTCTTATGTATATTTGTTTTTAATGCATTGGTTAAATTTTTGAGTTGTTACTAAATAGTAAATAAGAAATTATAGATGTGTATAGATTCACTAAAGCCAGGAAGGACCTGGCTCTTGAAATACAGGCCACCAGCCTAGTTTAAGAGTCAAAGACTCAACATAAATGTAGCACAATATGGATGCAATAAATTTATTAGTATTTGTATTCTAGTGAAATAACAATGATGCTTAGCTGTTCCAGATCCTCCCCCCTGGGTGTTGTAAAACCAACTTAGGTAAAATAAACACGTTGAGCAATGGACGTCGTGTCTTTGTTATCTTGCGAATATTTTAACACTTTCGAGTCTCCCGAGAAATACCTCAAGACAATAATGAAATTCTTGAAGCGATGTATAAAGAATTTTGTGAAAGTTTTAGCTTGATAGTTCCACGGTACTGCCATTTTCTATATACATTGAAGAAAGAACTTGTTTCTTATCTATAAATTCAGGAAAGATGATAATCTACAACATTATAGCTTTGTACACAGCACTATACTTGTAGCGGTTCAATTTTTTACAAGTTTTTAGAGCGTAGCTGCCGAGAGCAGTATTAATGACGCGAATTTTGTTTTGTGCTCTTATTATTTTATATTATATCCCGTCACAGGGGACAGTGGCTTTCCATTGGAATTCTTGACTTCGTCTTAAGCTTTACCAACTACTTAAACTTTCGTTAATATTCTGCCCTTCTAAAATTTATAAATATTGTTTTATAGCACTATGGCAAGTTTATAGCATATAACACATCTACAATTTAACACCGCTTAATATTTTACTGTTGTTATATGTGACCGCTCGTTGGTAAACGCAAAAGTTTGTAATATGAAAACACCTAATTATAAGGACTTTGAACATAAATCCCTCTGCACACTATGAATATTCAATTTATAATGTACGTACACATACGACAAAATTGAATACCCATGTCCTCTGTACGTCAACCTGTAACACGAATTATCCTACAATCTACAATACACCAAAGATACTAAAGGTTTTTATTTTAATGTGATGGAACAAGCACAAAGCCCAACTGATGTTAAACGGACTAACCTCTGGTTTCACCTTAGATGTACCATACCCCCACACATTGTGTGAATAGCAAAGTCAAATCTACTGCGTAGTATAGAGTATTACCCATCAAAATTTGCACTCTCCGCTAGCGCTGTAAGATTAAGCAATACTAATTGACACGCTCTATACATATTTTTTACACTCGACAGAGAAATACTGTAATTTCTTCAAAATTACAGTAGATTTTCGGCCCTCCCACATGCATTTCGTTACAAGTGAAGAATTGCACTACGCCTGTCACCTGAGGCATACAGTTGTTTTATTATTATTTATTTGGAATAACAAACAGTTAAGTTAAGTTGTTAAGTCCTATAAGTCTGTAATTTTTACTGTCTCTCAAGGACTGCTGCCGGAACGCACTGGTAGGTGCTTGGCGACATATTTTCTACTTGAGGGTGGTAGCTAGCCAGGCGCAAAATGCCCTTCCACAAAGCGGTGAAGCTCAAGCCGGCGGTGTGGATTGAACCATGGACCTGCTGTACGGCAGTCCATAGCTATTACCGCTCGGCCATCGTCGTTTCAAAACCTAAAAGGAATCCGCCCCCTCGCAACGTTAACTTATCAGTTTAAAACAGCTAACAGTGTGTTCTTGCAGCTGAGTGAGAATGGAATAAAAAAAATAGGTTCATGCTTATGTTTGGAACTATATCTTTAGATATTATGTGCACGCAGGGAAAATTTTAGTTGGGCTTGAAAAAACAATTACTGAAATGGGCGGAACATGCTGGAATTTGAGTATTTCCTTCGTATAGTAAAAACAAATACCTATTTGAAAAATGTAATGTGTATACGTTATAGAAAACATATTATTTCGAAATACGGAAGACTCTCCGTTAAGTATTTACGCCGTACTAAGGGTTTATTTCTTTTTTAGATGTAACTTTGGTTTTTTTTCTATAGAGAAAATTTTAAGTAATCGTGTTTCCAAAGTGTATGATTTATAGAATGAATCCTTAAATATAATATATATACGAATTACTCAAAATTAAGTAATAAAGAGACAGCAAGGGATCAAACGAACCAAAATTACGTATCGCTGCCTCGGTGCAGGCTTAAGTTACCGTAGATCCGAGTATATATATAGGTATATCTAGAAAGCGTCATATAGTTTATGGTTATCTATAGGACAAAATGCTTGGTAATTCCGCCTCCGCTAAGCTACTACCATTCACTTATACAATTTAAACAAATATTTTATTGAATATAATGTATTTTTGTAATACATTGTTAAGACGATTGAAAAGAATGACCTCGAGATTCTTGCCTCTTTGTTCTCGCGAACGCAGAATGCAGAAAATTTCAGTATAATATTTAGTCATTTACTTTATACAAGTGTTTCGCAGACGCCTGAATATAATAAATGATTTTGACTTAATTTTGACTTGATTTTGAATTAAGTTCAATGGGAGGCAGTTCACATTTACTTTAAGACCGTTGACCATCCCCATGGTCAAAAGTAACAAAATAACAAATTTATGAGAGGAAAAATTTAAGTCATGTGCGGGATTCGAACTTGCGTCTATCCACCCCTTTAGCCGGGGTACGCTCTAACCAATTGAGCATACACGACAATGAGTCATAACTAAACAATTTCCTATCGTTCTTTAACGGAAATTGGGTATTGGGATGGAGCGACATCTATAGTCCAACTTACGTTGTACTACAAACAAGGAAAAATTAAAGTCATGTGCGGGATTCGAACCTACACTCTCTAAAAAAAGCAACAAACAACCACGCTCAGCTATGTCCTTAGTGCGTATCCCCAAACGAATCTCTAATAGCCGGTGAGTCATATGGACGCTATTACACTGAATAGTTTTAAAAATGTATTAGTTAAACTAACTTGGTCATGCAGGTCTCGACCATGGTGAAGGCCTTAAAGCCCAGGATGCTGAAGATGACCACGGAAGCGTAGACCGCCGTCAGCGCGTTGCAAACCGACACCAGCAGCACGTCCCGAACACAGTTGTTGTTTGGAGGGTTGTACGAGCCGAAAGCGATCAGGGAGCCGAATGCGAGCCCGAAAGAGTAGAACACTTGTGTAGCCGCATCGAGCCAAACGGTCGGGTCCAGGAGCTTTTCCAACTAAAACAAACACGATTTAAATTGCAGTTTGCCAAAATATAAAATAAAAAAATAGATAAAATAGTGGTGCAAATAAATGGTCCTTTTTAGGTAATTGTGTGCGGTTCTATAAAAAAACGTTCCCAAACATATTACAATGCTCACAGAAGGAAAATTCAAGTTGATTAAGTAATCTTACAACGACAAATGCCTGGACTATTAGTAATTAAAATAAATATTGTAATGTAGTATGTAACACATCGTCAAAAGAAGTTTAAAATAATGGCCGCGAGTTTCTTGCCTGTTCTTCTCGCAGTGCCTCCATACATGTTTGTTTGCTGAACGTGGCAGTACAATGTAAAATATTTCAATATTAAAATATGTAATTGACCTTCATAAGAGCGTCATAGATGCTCCGTAGGGAACGTAGGCAGACGTAATGATGACGTAATTTAATAGCGCTCAATACAACTGTAATAAGAACTATTAAAATATTAACTCCTGACACCTACAACAGGTCCGGTAAACGCTGCGCTGTAGTCATAATTTATTTCTCTGTCCTAAAACAAGAAATAAAAATTTCCTAAGCAAATCTTCGTTTGGATCAGATAAATGATCACTTGATACATTTTTCCCTTAATATAGTTATATTTTTTTTAATTATAATAAGATAAACGCTTACCTTTGGTTTATACATATGCCAGATGCCGTCAGCCGACCCTGGCAGGGTGATTCCTCGTATGAAGAAGATGGTCAACACCACGTAGGGGAACAGTGACGTGAAGTACACCACCTGGAAAATAGCGAGGCTTTATACCAGTTGCATTAAAGCTTCCCTTATACTTAGTTTTATATAGATAGAACTCAAGGCACTTAAATATGCGCTAAACGTTCTCTAAAAGTTCGCATATCCCACCTTATCCGATTACAATTCCAGTTGGTTTTTGGTTATGTCACTTTAATGAGGCAACATATACAGCTGGCAACATAATAACACTCTTTTCAATTCTCAATGTACTTATACATTAGAAACATTCAAAGTGGAATGTTCACCGTTTCCTTCTATTGGACTTAGTATGATCGAAATAAGTGCTTTTTCAAACACTATAGCATGCTAAGCAAACATCACATATTCACTATAATAGCAGACTGAACGTTCTGCTCTCTCCTCTCTCTCCAGCCCAGTCAATGCCTCTTTTTTATTTTGATTAAATTGATTGTTAGCAGTCCTTAATCACCGAGGCATAAATCCAGGTTCACATGCTACAATTATTATTTCGGTCTTTTTTTTTATGCTTGATACGTTAGCCTTTGACCACTATCTCACCTGATGGTATGTGGTGATGTGGTCGAAGATGTTGTTCAGGCTAACCTAGAATTACTGGCTCTCAAGGACAGCTGCCGGAACACACCGTTAGGTGCTTAGCGACAGATTTTCAACTAGAGGGTGGTAGCTAGCCAGGCGGGCATTCGCAAAGTGCCCTACCACCATGCAAAATCTTTACTGTTACTCACCTTTCCACTGCTTTGAATCCCCTTCATCACAATAAAGAATACAATGATCCAGGCTAGCAAGAGATACAAGACAATCCACCACCTGGGCACGCCAGGGTCTTCGATGCTGGGCGACGCGTCCAATGCTTCTCTGTACCAATAGTAGACAGTAGCGGACGCTTTGTTGCATTCAGCTTCAGCAGTGCCGTTATCAGCTGGGCAGTGGGCCCAGGGTAGCTGGTCTGCTGTCAACTGTTGGATGAATAAGTTTGATCTTTATATTATGCTTGGTGAATATTGTTCTTATCTCTTTCATTTATCTTTGACCATATTTACATCGCGATGTCTCGAGACGAAGAAGGCGTTAGCTAGATGGAAGTGCCATGCCTTCCCATATTACTTCCATTGCAGCAAATTGCCAATATAGAAATCTTGAACCGATGATAGCTCCGTCGTATCTCTAACGACATACCGACGGGTAAAAAGCTACCTTGCGACGAAGAAAAAATAATATGTTATGGGCATCGATCTGTAGTAGACGAAATTGTAGTAAAAGAAAGCGTTTGATCAATCGCACAATGCGGCGGCCAGATGAAGAGATGAACAAAGCATGAATACCAAGCTGTGCGAAGTTTAATAGAAGAGCCTTTGTCCAGTAGATATCGTTTCTTCTTCTATTTCATTTATAATTCTTGACAATTTAGGATAATGATTTTAGAGAGAAACTCTTTGATAATGATTTATACATTAAAAGAATTACCCTGATACTGTTAAATAGATAGAAGAACACCCAGGTGATGATGACATTATAGTACAGCGCCACGAAGAGCGTGACGATGCAGCTCGAGATGCCGATGCCTCCCAGCCAGGGGTGGATTGTGTTCCACACACCCAATGAACCAAGCCGCATCTTCTGTCCGATTGCCATCTCGATCAGAAACAGGGGGATGCCTTCGAAGACCAGCATTATGAGGAACGGGATCAAGAATGCACCTGGACAATAAAAGGTACTTAATATATATTATTGATCTTGATAAGATGTCCGGTGGGGTGCCGAGCTAGAAATTCACCCCTCATATCTTCCTATCACATATTATTGACATGGTATTTTCGCCAAGAAAGGTGGACAGCAGTGCCTTCTAATCAGTACTAATATTATAAATGAGAAAGTAACTCTGTCTGTCTGTCTGTCTGTTACGCTTTCACGCCAAAACTACTGGACCGATTTGAATGAAATTTGGTATGGAAATAGTTTGAGACCCGGGAAAAAACATAGGATAGTTTTTATCCGACTGCGCAAAAAGAGGTTAATGTTTTAGCGCGATAACCGACATGCCCGCGGGCGGAGCCGCGCCCGGAAAGCTAGTTAACTATAATTTTACACTACGATCCCCAAACCATCGGAACTATATTTATTTATCGCGTGATCAAAATGCTGGCTCAACGAATAAGCATTGCAATTCAACTGGGCATGGGCACGCTGCCAACTGGTAGTAGGCTGGAGTATTTGGACTGCCTGTAAGTCTGCAATGACTTGTGATGCTGATATTATATTAGGTGTAGTGTTGTGTAAGTATTAATAAAAACAAACCGCCTTTTATAAATATATATGTATATATATATACATAGAAAAATAAATAAAATATTTAATATGTAAATTGGTTTGCAAGAAACAGTCATTTGCATTGAAAAAAATGTCGATACTTCAAGAAAAGCTTTATATGTGCCTACTAAAGGTACGTGACAAAAGAGGTTGTCAATATTTGCATACACAATTTGTTGTAGGAAATCACTGTTAATGGATTCCTAAAAACATCGAAGACGATACTTTCGTTGTTGACAATACTTACCTTTATTTAAATATTATGCTACATTTAAAGCAAGCGAGCAAATAAATCATTGTAATGTTGTTTTAGAGCGTGCTAGGCTAAAGTAACGTGAGCAAGAACGGGATCGGCGGCTCAACGAGGCCTCTGAAGCAAGCAAGCGTTCAGTAGTAGTGACAATAGCGGTCACCCATCCAAGTAATGACCGCGGTGGACGTTGCTGAACCTAGTTGATCGGTTAAGAACGGCTAGACAAGCTACACTATGAGCGCTTCAAAATGATGCTTAAAGTAAACGAGAACCTATATAACTTTATCTAATGGTTCTTGTAGTAAACCCTTTGTAGGTAGACTTTCTTCATTCATTCAATTTTCCTATTTACCATAGATACAATAATATAATGTGTTTTCAAATACCATAACATGCTAATGTCAAACTTATTTCAAGTTACGTAAAATCTCCCTTATTATGTAGCTCAAAATCTATTTATAAACTATGAGAATTATCTAGCACAAGAATTTATTGAACCTTATGTAGAGGTTATAACATCTATTTTGAGCACGCAGTCTGGCAAAGTATTGATTTTGCTTTGAATGTGCTACGGGACAGTGCTACGCCGTAGACAGTGCTACGACCTAACCTTTCCTCTTTGTTACGAAATTATGCAAACATTATTTATTGTTTATATACAAGACGACTTGTATTTAATCTCTTTCAACTGTGTGTAAGTGGACTGGTCATTAGCAGGCAAGGCACAAGACAACTATGGAATGCGTTAAGAGCTTGGAAACGAATTTTCTACGATACTACTAACAGGTAAAGATTCCCCGTGGGATGAGTAGGCAGCAGCGCCTACTAAGTTACTGGATCTTGTACTGCGATCCCCCTAATAGTAGACCCCCCCCCCTAATGGTGGAGGCCCTTTCTTCTAAGGTGGACGTCATGGCTGTCGATAATGACTAAGAGGTATCATACATGCGTAAACTTCTTCTATTTTACCTCTAGACGCGGATAATATAGGTAACCTGTATCGTGGAAGTAAGGGGATTTTCTTCTTTATTCTTATTTGGTTCCTATTTCTCGAGATTCCCAATGGAGTGCAGTATTTCTAGAACCTAGAAGGCGAATTTTCGAACTGTTTTGTTTCTTCTTCTTGTTCTTATCTGAAGCTTAGTGTTAAGTTATAGTAATGGTAAGATATGGTATAAAAAACTTACCTCCGCCATTTTGTTGACAAAGATATGGGAAGCGCCAAATGTTTCCAAGCCCCACGGAGTACCCGATGATGGACAGGAAAAACTGCAGCTTGCCGGACCACGCCGCGCGGTCTTCGTCAGGGGCCTCCCGCTGCAGAGACCCTCGTGACCCCTGGAGAACGATGGTGACCCCATGGGGTCTCTCACTGCCGTCAGCTCGCGTCGTCAGTGGCGTTAACTCGTGTCCGTTACGCGGACCAATCGGCTCTGCTTTTGCAGCCATTTTGATTTCCGATTTTAGAGTTTAGTTTGAACCTAATTTATTTAGTATTTTTCAAAGTGATTAATGCAGATTGTGTATAAATTGAATTTATTGTCCTTACAATTAAAAGATATTACTTAAATGATTTATATTACTTAGAAATATGTTCTTATTACGACAACAACTATTGGTGTATCTCGTAATCATAAGTGTAATATCGTATAGCGTCTTTTTTCACAAATTCTACAACTTTAAAGTACGTGGTAGTTCTTTGAAGTAATTTGTGTCGTAGTTTAAGTGAATCCCGAAAGACGTGAATGCCCTGTCTGTGCATAAGTACCTACGATGATTGGTGGGTATGATGATAAGTTACAATAACATGGCTTCACTTTTCTGAACAGTGTGACGGGGTCTCTATTTTATTTTATCCATGGCGTGGACGAACGTTGAAGATCTGTGAAAAAATACAACATATATTTACTGAGTTCCCTTGATTATTACGCTGTAAACAGAAAACGAACTAAGAAAATAGCTAACTAAGTGATACCAAATAACAATTTTATATAAATTTTAAAATTAAATTAAATTTTATGTTATTGCAATACTATTTTTGCTGGTTCTGCTTAGATGCAGAATATTTGGCACTGTAGTGTTACTCATAAAGATAGACTCCTGGTAAATTTACCTATCGCATATAGAAAATTTAATTGCCGAAGCATTTCGATAGTCAAAAATATGTCAGTTTGTCGGATATTTACTTTCTCACTTCTAAACATTGTACAAGGTATTTGGTTTATAAACAGAATTCCAATTTATACAACAACGGTATATCGTTGGAAGATATATTATTATATATCTTTCGATCGCTAGCAGCGAACGGGCCTTCGGTGAATTACGACAAATCAGGCGAAATTATTTGCAAAATTTAATATTTTTATTGTGTGTCAAAATCAACGCTTTCACAGGTGAAAAATATTTATATAATAATATATATGCAGTTTTTAGTTTTTTTAGTTAACGTACTTTAATATTATTTATTGATAGTGTTACAAATAGATATTACGGGTGCGTAATCGGAAATATTGGATTAATAGTTTTCAATGAACTATATTCTGGGCCAACATTTATTTATATTTCCCCCTAGAGACTAAAAGTAGAACCTGTGTTCAAGACTTCTATATAATATAAAGAACTAGTGGCACGCCCCTCGGCTTCGCATAGGTATTTAACAAAAAAATCAAAAAATATTAATTTGTACACTTAAAATAGTAGTTATTGTGACATAGCTGTACAGTTACACATATAGTATTCCGGATTTTTTTGTAGATATTGATGTCCTCTATAAAATTGTAGTACATCACTTCGCTCTATTTTCCATAATTTCCGCAGCATACGCGATATATACCTGTCGGGTGCCGGGTTAGAATTGCACCTCCCCATTTTTTCCGGTGTGGGTGTCGTAAAAGTCGACTAAGGGAAAAATACAAGAAGAAGCAGCGCTCTCTTAAGAGCTATGCCATCTTACACTGCGATTCCCAAGCCGCCTGCCAAGCGCAGGGATTATGGCAAATATCCCCTCCATAGGGGAGGCTGTATTCAGCAGTGGAGGATGCGGCTCATACTGTACTGTACGCGATATAATTCTAATGGTGAAAGAGTTTTTCAAATCGAACCAGTAGTTTCAGAGCCTATCCAATGCAAACAAACAATCAAACCTTTCTTCTTTATAATATTATATAAGTAAGTAGCGAAATGAAAAGATACATAAGATTGTGAAATAAAAGAAGAATGCTTTCAAAGAATGTAAGTGTGTGTAGCGTAGGATCAGAGAGACTAAGAGGTCAGATATTAGCAATATAAGAACAAGTATTGGTAAGTATTATATTAAAACAGTGATGGCTCAGTGGCATTGGCTATCCATACATGGTTGATGTTCCCAGGACTCGTACCAAGCGCTTCGCTTCCACTTTTCTCATGCGTACTGCGAAGGAGTGGAACTCCTTACCGCTGTAAGTTTTTCCCGATGAATACAACATGGGTGTCTTCAAATCGAGAGTAAATAGGTTTCTTCTAGGTAAGCGTGCTCCATCTTAGACCACACCAATGCTTAACATCAGGCAGGGTGTGGTCAAACGCAAACCTATAAAGAATTAAAAAAAAACAAAAAGGCTATGGACTGCCGCGCAGCAGGTCGAATCCCGCCGCGGGCTTGAGCTTCACCGCATGGTGGAAGGGCATTTTACGAATGCCCGCCTGGCTAGCGACCACCCTCAAGTAGATAACCTGTCGCCAAGCATCTAACGGTGTGTTCCGGCAGCAGTCCTTGAGAGCCAGAGAAATTACAGGCACATGATACTTAACAACTATGTCTCAAGGTGACGTGCGCAGTGCTATTCGGGACTTGTGATGAAATGCATTTGTTACAGGCAGAGGTTAGTCCACTTAACATCAGGTGGGCCTCGAGCTGGTTCCGTCACAACAACATAACATGATATTTAATAAATAGATCAATGACGAAAATAACTGAAGTAGGGTTAGGGAATAGACCTATAGATATATGCATAGTACAAGAGGTCAATGTAGAGCTGGATGGTATACCTGTTGAAGTATGAACAATTTTGAAAGCAAATGAATGACTTTATTTTTCAATAAGATGTTGCAAGAGGAAGTGGTTCCTCTGGTGAGCGTTTTCAAAATAAATCGAGCTTTCCTTCCGCTAGTAACATCTTTTGCCGCTGTTTTGATACAGTTTATTAAATGTTCTATGACACAGTAACAGATGTAATTTTCATTCCAACATCCGCTTCCATTTGCTTGATTTATGTAATTTAATGTACTACTATTTTTTTTAATAATTTAATATTACTTCAGACAAGAAAGTAAATAATTTGATATATTGATCTAGTAATCTATGTAACTTAGTTGTATGTTGAACCCCGCTATTGTAGGTTATTAAATAATGGTGCCTTTTGAAATATTTCTTATCTATTTTTGTTTTGTTTAGGGAGGACATAGATGCTGGCTACCGCCTGTGCGGTCGTCCAGCTCCACCGGGTTTTGGGCGAGGGCCTGGCCCTACAATAGCCCGGGAGGGAGAAGTGCCGAAGGCACTTCTCCCGAGACGGGCGTAGAAGGCGAAAAGCGCTTTCTACCTCCGTCTCCTGCGGACGCCGAAAACGTACCGCTACTATAGGAGGGGTTGACAGCGAGCTCAAGGGCACCACTGTGGTTCGGACCTCGGCTTGTCTCGCTGTCGAGAGACATGGGGGGGATCGGAGCAAAATGCCTCTGTGCAACTGCAGTGTTGCACAATTGGGCCCTACTGAATAATACTCTTTGACTATTTGGAGAGCAATTTATCGTGACCTTGTTTTTGCCTCGAGCTCGCCGGCGAGCTCGGTGTTTGATTGTGTGACCTCTGATTACCTCACACCTGGGGATTTTACCTCGACGACTTGCGGATAACGCTAAAGCTGCCAACGTAATGGCTGCGATGGGGTCATCCGGGTCGTCTAATACCTGCCGTGGTCGGCGACGGGGGGGTTTGAAAAATGGGATAGAAGAGGCAGTCGAGTAGTTCGATGCCTGGACAACCAATGGGTTCGGGTGGTGGGGCGCTCGATCAAAGTATCGGCGGGCGCAGTCCTTATTGAACTGCGCTAGAGAGGGAAGGTTTAAGTCGCAATGCAACTCGGTGTTCCGGATATACCACGGGGCGCCGGTTGCATTACGAAGAAAACGGTTTTGGATGACTTGAAGTTTATGAAGGTGGGCCTCACTAGCATGACTAAACACTACTGATGCGTAAGTCATGATGGGGCGGATGCAGGCAGTGTAAAGTGTCTTCTTATTACTAAGAGACATTTTACTCTCTTTGCGAAGTAGGGGACCAAGGCGACCCATCACGAAGGCCGCTCTGTTACGGACGGTTGTTATGTGATCGTTGAAGGTGAGATGACGATCAAGGGTGACTCCGAGGTATTTTGTTCTAGGAACCCAGGGAATGGGTTCGTCGAACAAAATAAGCGGTTTCGGGTAAGGGGAGCGTGTCTTCTCAGTAAAGCACATAGCTGTGCTTTTAGCTGGGTTGACCGCGATGCGCCATTTTCGGAACCAGTCACCGATCTCGGTGATGGCCCGTTGCATGACGAAATAGGACTGTCTGTTGATATGCCACCCAGTGGTGTAAATGGCGGTATCATCCGCATATTGGGCTAGGAATACTTTGGGCTGAGAGCGTGGGATGTCACTGGTATACAGTGCAAAGAGAATAGGTGATAGCACGGAGCCCTGAGGGACTCCGGCTCTGACTGGGTGGGGGGAGGAGAGGGTGCCTTCCACGCGATAGCGAAAGCTTCTGGCTTTAAGGAAGTCTTGTAGGATGAGCACAAGACGTTCTGGCACGCCAAATTGGTATAGCTTGTAGATCAAGCCGTTGTGCCAGACTTTGTCAAAAGCTTTCGCTACGTCGAGGAAGACTGCTAGCGTAGTCTGGGGTTTGGGGTACTTATTGAAGCCCTCAATGATGTGCTCCGTGAGGCGGTGCACCTGTTGGACGCATGAGTGTCCGGGTCTGAAGCCAAACTGCTCATCTGGGATAAGGTGGTGTTCCTTAGCATGGGACTGGAGACGGTTTGCAAGTAACCGCTCGTAAAGTTTGCCTAAGGCACTGAGGAGGCTGATGGGGCGGTAACTGGTGGGGTCAGATGAGCTTTTGCCTGGTTTGTGAATGCCAATGACATTTGCACATTTCCAGGTGTCTGGGAATAAGCAGTGGCTCATAGCAGCATTGAAGATGCTGACTAAGAGATGGATGAGAGGAGGAGAGAGGGTTTTAAGAACCCTGTTGGAGATGCCATCGGCACCGGGGGATTTGCGCGGTCGGAGGGCCTTGATCAGTCTCTCCACCTCAGCGTAAGTCGCTAAGGTGATTGGTGGGAGTTCAGAGGTGACCACAGAGCTTTTACGTTCGACTTCAGCATCCACCGAATCGAGGTGAGCTTGGTCAACGTGATCTACGTTAGGGGAACACTGAGCCTCTAGGCTATCAGCTAGGCACTCAGCTTTGTCTTCGTCAAAGAACGCTGGGACTAGTGGGACTGGTCTGTATAAGGGAGGCATGTCGTTATGGTTACTTCCTTTCAAGCCTCGCGCCAAGTCCCAGTAAGCATGGTGGCTTGGCACGAGGTTTGAAAGTTTATCGCCCCATTGTTGATCACGCAACTCAGACATGCGACTTTGAACCATGCGTTCAAAGTGGCGTTTCTTAGTTTTGTTCTCTTTACTGGGGTAAGAGTCGTAATGTCGGGTCACTGCTTTACTCTCCGTCACCAATCGTCTCACATCCGCTGGAATGACAAGGCGCCGGTCGTCCGGCACTATGACCTCCTTTGCGGATGCACCTACTACGGTGGAGAGGTGATTGGTGAACGAATCGATCGCAAGGGTTACGTCATCTTTTGTCAGGATGTCGTCAGGGATCTTGTCTAGGTCCGGTGAACTGATAGCCTTTAGGGCATCGCCTACTTGCTTCCAGTTCACTATCGTCTTAGTGGGGCGGGGGAGGTCAGTCGTTGGGTCGGGACCTAGTCGCAGTATAATGGGTCGGTGGTCAGAGTGAAGCTCGTGAACCACTTCTATGGAGCGTAACCGGAGTGTTACGCCTCTGAATAGTGCCATGTCAAGCAAGTCAGATCGGTGGTTTTCCATATAAGGGTAGTGAGTGGGCTCAGTGGGCGCAATTATGTCAAAGTTAAGTTCTGCGATTAGGTTTTCAAGTGCAATACCTCTGGGATTGTTGACGTTACAATTCCATAGGATGTGCTTACTGTTGAAGTCGCCAATCAGAATGACGGCGCTTCCTAATGAGAATAGGGCTTCTAAGTCAGCTCGGACGATCGGCTTTTTGCAAGCTTGGTAACAGGATGCTATGACTATAGGTTGATGACCAGTCATAGCTAGGAGGCAACAAGATGCTTCCATATTAACAAGAGTCGGGGTAGGTAGGGGAATGCAGTGCAGGGACCTTTTGTAATAGATAAGAGTGCCTCCCCCACGGGAGTTCACTCTATCATCACGTACCGTTCTGTAATTGGCAAACCTAGGGTTCGCCTTCCCCGGTTTTAGAAAGGTTTCCTGCACGCATATGATATCGATAAGGTGGGTACAACAAAAGTCGTGGACGAGGTCACGTTGTCTGAAGAGGCCGTCAGCGTTAAATGACGCTAACGAAACTGAGTACGGTTTCGTGCGTTCGGTTGTACTACCCATAGTGGTTGTACTGGGGAGGGGCCTGGGGAACGAAGCGCTTAAGGGCGCTAAGTAAATTCGCGTGTTCCAATGTGTATTGGATCACGTCCGCTGGGGATTGAGCGTATTGCATCTTGTGGAATAGCTCTTGTACCTCATTGATGTCAACCGACATAGCCAGATCGCTGACTAGGTTGATTGCCTCTTGAAGAGGGGCAGCCATCAATGGCATAGGTGGAGCTTGTGGCCGGGAAGCGGCGCGGGGAGGCGCGCGAATGGTGTTGGCGACGGGTGCCAGGAGCGCGGGGCGAGCCGGGGCCGGTGCGCGGGCAGGGGCCGCGGCGCGGGCGGGTGCGGGTGCGGGCGCGGGTGCGGGCGCGCGGGCCGGGGCGCGGGCGGTAGCGACGGTCTTAACCATACTGGGTGGTTTAGACCATGCGTTACGGGCTGGGAGCGGCGCGGGTATTACCTGTGAGGCAGGTACAACCGTTAGTTTAGGGCTTACCCGTTGGTAACGGTCGTAAGAGGGACGGGTCGGCCTATGCCTTGCCACCCTGTGGTTCACTCGTGGTGCTTTAGGGCAACCACGGTAATTCGCGGTATGCCCTTGAGCACCGCATAAAACACAGCTGGGTGGGTCCGGTGAATCCCGGGTGCGAGTGCACGCTGCTGTCGCGTGATCGCCTAGGCACTTAACGCACCTAGCGCGAGCGAAGCAGAAACGGGAGGCGTGCCCGTATAGTTGGCAGTTATGGCACTGCGAGGGACTCCCATTTTTGTATGGGGCTTGGACATCGAGTCCTGAGAGGCCACAGACCTTTTTTAAATTAAAAATGGCCTTGCCTTCAGGTGTACGATCTAGTACTACGAGTACTAGATCGTAGGGACTGCGGTCCTTCCCGCTGTACATGCGGTGAACTGCATGTACGGGGAAGTCTTGTGCCTTCAGGTCGGCACATACCGAATCGGTATGTACCTCCTTGGGCACACCGCGGATGACCACTCGGAGGACTTTCTCCTCTTCGAGCGCATAAGTATGAAAACTTATGCTCTCTTTACGGAGGAGCTTTGTTAGCGCTCTGTGGTCGCTACTGGTGGGCACTTGGACTTTAATGCCCTGCTGCGTGGAGCGGGCATTAGTGTAATGGATCCCACGATCCGAAACTAAACGGGACAGCATGTCCCATTTGGTTTTGTCCTGAATGAACAGGGGTGGAGGCGGTTTTTCGCGGCGCGCGCTCGCGTCCTGAGGGGACGCGGCAGTAGTGGCCGGAGCGGAGGGAGGAGACGCGGGGCGCGGGGCGGGGGTCGGCTTCTTGCCGGAGGCGGGGGCCTTAGCGGGTGCCTTGGCGGGAGGGGCGGAAGTTGCGCAACTAGCGGCTTTAGGAGCACGCTTGCGTTTGCGGTCAACGACGGTATAGCCGTCGTTATCGGAGTCCGAGTCAGTGCGTAAGGCGCGACTCGGATCTACTTCCATCTCCGTTTCGGAGTCCGAAGTGGGCTCGACAACGGCGATGGAGGGACGGGTGCTCGCTGGCCTCCCGATCGGTGAGCGCGAGCGAGACCTCTCACGGGGAGGGGCTGCCACCGTGCGTCTATTGTCCGGGCCCGGGGCGGGCGAAAGTGGGCTGTCCTCTGAGAAGGACCGGGTCAGAGGAGGGACGTTGGCCTCCGGGATTGAAGTCCCGGAGGGAGCAATAAGAGTGTCCGTGAGGCGGGCACTCGCTTCCTCTTCTAGGAGTTGCATATGAGCAACATACAGATCGGGGTGGCGGAGGGCGAAGGTCTGAAGGACCTGCACCTCACCGTTAGAGGGACGGGACTGCATCCTGAGGGGAATACTCAGGACGCCCTATCAAGGGTTTGAATTCCCTCACACACCTTGTGAGCTCACTGTGTGAGAGGGAGTGTGTACCTAAGGTGTGCCCTAGTTGTGTACCCTCTCCGAGCTTTTTTCTCGGCGGAGAGGGGTGCTCCTAAGCGCTACTCCGGGGTTGACTAGGGGCGACCCCAAGGCCAGTAATCCCGGAGCCCAGCTTGCTTCGGCTGACCCGTGAAGCGGGAAAGGCCACGGTGCAAGGTTAAACCAAAACAACAACAGTGGCCGTTGTCACCGTAGGGTGTCACACTGCGACCGCAGCAAATGGCGGATTTGATCGTTCAGACGGGTTTGGCTGACGCTACCCCACGCCTGAACGACGTCGCTTAACAGCACAAAGTGTGTTGTTACGCGACTGTTACTATGTTGTGTCGGGTAGTAAAGTGGTGAAATGCGCACCGAAAAGTGCGGTCAAAACAAGACCACCAGCCCGATATGATGTTGTTCGTCCGAAACAAGGGACTTGGGTAGGTGGTAATGCCTGACGTCTTAGAGCGCCTCTGCGCGACGGCACGGTGAGCTCGTAGCTCGCGTTGCTCGGCGTTCGGCGGCTGCTCAGCTTCTGCACACAAAACAAAAACTTCGTCAGGACTGCGTATTCCAAGGCACTGGTCTGCAACTAGCGTCGGAACGATGACCCGAGTGAGACGGCAATAGTGCGGGGACTATTGCGGTCTCACTGGGAGATACTGGCGGAGCTGTAGACAGGTGTGCACGGCGTGGCGGCACAGGTCGGAATGAAAAAAAGTGTGTTATCTATTGCAAAGCCAAAGACTTTTGCAGCTTGTTCCTTCCCTAAAATCTTGCTATCTTCCGGTCCCTAAAACCCATTCTACATGCGCTCTGCCATAATTTCAATGAATGTTTTCCACATTTTCATTGAAGTCTCTCCAAATCCATATTTCTTCGCCATGAGAAATATCTATCAAAATGTTACTAACTTTTACACTTTTCATTACCATTACCGCATCAAAATGTTACTAACTTTTACACTTTTCATTCACTGCTTCGATATATCTAGTCTGCGGCCCTACACACTTGTTTACACTAAACTCTACATCTATCAACAACTTACAATCATTCACTCTGTTAATACACTTTACACTTTCACGCCAAAAGTACTGGACCGATTTGAATGAAATTTGGTATGGAAATAGTTTGAGACCCGGGAAAAAACAGGATAGTTTTTATCCAACTGCGCAAAAAGAGGTTAATGTTTTTGCGCGGAAAGCTAGTATAATATATCAAGCAGAGTTACAAGTATCCCATAGGCACTATTTTATAGCTCTTGGGACATAAAACCGTCATCCTAGTCATCAACTCATCACTATGTGCGACTAAGTTGTTATGATTTACGCGAAGTAAGCGCCAGAGAGTAGTGAGTGTGCTCAATGCCGATAATATGATACAAACAATTGCGAACACTGTATTGTATATGTATTATGTTGTTACTAGTCAAGTAATAAATCGTCATACAATTTGTTTTGAAATTTATTTCAAATACTTAATTAATGTTTGTTGAAAGACAAAATATATATTGTAACAATGGAAGATTTTTGTAGTTTTAGATTTTAGAATAGCATCTTCAGCCCTCCTGAACATAGGTGAGAAGTGGTTAGTAACTACTGAATTGTGATAAAAAGTGTTAATGTAGAAATAAGTATAATAATGTTTTACTCGTAGGATCATAGAGAGAAACTAGGAACTTGTATACCAAAATACAATGTCAATTAATACATTATTTCTCACATGTTTTAAGCGCTAGCTTGTAATAAGAAGCCTACGACATTCATGTTTCATCTCATTTCCACAATAGCAATATAGTTATTCGTTAAACAAAACTGCAAAGTTATCCGGCGGCGTGAGTAATTTTATTGAAACTTGAGTAAGCAAAAGTTTCTAGGATTGAATTCAAAATATTGAATCCTGAGCGTACCGAAGATTTCAAAGGTACGAGCGCAAAATAACTTACTGACGAGCGCAACACACAATTTTTCACCCTCACTTCCAGCGAGGAAAATGCTAGGTGCAAGAAAAAACGGCTCAGATAATGTAGTAAATTTGCGTTAATTTATATTTAAAAATTAAATGTAGTAGTTCTAAAACCGGCAAAATTTAAAGTAAATTATTTTTTCTGAAACTTTTATACAGGAATACCACGCGGGTGAAATCCACTTTTCCACGCAGATATCGTAAGATAAAAAAAAGACAAATTTCAATTTACTAGCTTGTGAGGTGCAAAAAAAAATTATCTTACTCCATTATCTTGCTTTCCCCTTCCCCGTCTCCTTCTACTTTGTCTTTTGTAATCAACATTCATTTGTCTCCTTGATAAAGAACAATCCTCGTTATTTTCTGTCAAGAAATGTACAGGCATTTTTATTACAACCGTGAGTAATGATGAGGCCCCCTTTTTGTAGTGCTACACAATTATTGGCTATACAATTATTTTGATCGTGCTCCACAATAACCTCTCTGACCATTTCTAAGACTCTCTGACATAGCTTATATTACTTGTAATCGAAAAGAAGAACGATACAGAATTATCACTCACATTTTTTAATTGCAGGTGATAAATAAAATATGAAGCTTCAAATTCTCTTATTAACGTTGATTAGCACAGAAATTGAATTGAAAAATCAATTTAGGCCAGGACAATTTACTAGTAGAGTACCCATAGTGTGGGTCGATGGTCGACATCGTGACAAGGCTCAGGAAAACAACATAGATACATTTTACGATAGAATTGTCGCAATATCTCAGTTTGTCCCAAGAAGTAGGAGGTCGAAACGTGGACACAGCCATCAAGTTACCGGAGTACTTATCACTGACCAGCTCATACTGACCTCTTTCAATGCATTCCAGACTTTAGTGCAGCAAAAAGACACACTCAATCGAGTCTATGTTTTCCTAATGATTGCACGCATATTTTTACATAATGGCACCCTATCCACGTATAAAAGAACTCCTGCCTTTACTCAAAATAAAGTAGTATGCGGCAGACAAGTTATTCCACGCAATAAAATTGAGAGCATACCCTCGCATATGAGACACGGACGACATTATCCGTTACATGATCTAATGGTGATGCGTTTGAGAAAACCGATAATATTTAGAAAACCCATACCGAAACCAGTTAATTCATTCTCTAATTATAAAGAAGGAACATTATGGGAAGGGAATCCTAGTTTAGAATTTGGACCGGTTCAGACAGACTTAGCAAAACTACAGGACCAGATCATAGTTCAAGACTTGAAGTTTGCTTCGTTGGGTCACCTTAGTGACGAACATATAGCAGATGCAAGATACTTGGAAAAGGAGGAGGTGCATCCGGATGACCATATCATCACTAATTGTGACGAATGGATACCTCGTGAGTGGGGTCACTTCATATGCATCAGGAACGTGAATAACTACCCAGGAATAGCATCGGGTGGAATGTTATTCTCAGGCCACAAACTTTACGGTGTAGGGGCTTTTGCTCTCTTTAAAAGAAAAGCAGGGATTTTGGTTTTCACAGATGTGCGCCGGTATTGGCACCTCTTGCATAGAACATGCACGGTGTCCGATCAAAAATTAACAATTCCTAAACCCGATCTATAAACCTTATTATGTATAAAACTTTGTAAGAAAGGGGTAATAGGGAGATGGATGAATGTTTATTGCTGAGCCACGAAAAACTACTGAACGGATTTGACTCTGTCATGCAAGGACATGGTAGCCAGAAGCAAAGTTAAACCAGAGCTGTACGTTATTTAGAGCACCTTAGGTGATTCAAACGCCTATTCCAGTCTGGAGACCCGGTATTGTAAATATCTCTGTTTATTAGCGATGCATTTTATAACAAAACAATACGTAGCTGCCCACAGATACCATTTTAATGATTGCTTATAATTAAATTCTCTTTTGATAAAATTTACATTTATAGCGTTGACTTATCTACAACCCAGTTAAAGATTACGGCTTTTACCACACTACAAAAAAAATCATTTCACCAGTAATTTAATAAATATTATATTAATAGCCGGTAATTTTAGATAACATTATTACTTGGTATATGAGCTCATTAGGTCAGTTAAGTACGAGTACTTATTAATAAAGCGTAACAAATATTAATGATGTATATGCTTACCCACTGCCATTTTTTCTACCATATAATTTGAAAAAAAAAATATTTAAGTACTTAAGTATATACGTGAGAAGAAAGTATATGTATATTGTTAAACAAGGATGCGAGGAAGTCGGGGATATTGTAGTATCACAGGATTTAGCTAAGTTTCAGAAATAAGACATAATAGATTAGAATACACGACTATCTTTTTCTGACCCTTCACACAAATAATATGGCGTTACCTGTTTAGCAACCAACAAGATTATGGAGCAAAACATTCAAAGACAACTTTACCTACGCATTCAATAAAAGCCTGTAAAACTGTGTTATGTAACTTTAACACTTTCGCGACTTGACTACATGGTTATACGTATTTCACGGGATTTAATCGCGATAAAAACATTTATATATCATTTTGTCCGCTCGTAGCCACGACCAATGCACCATGGTCGAAATGTCTAAGTTAATAATATACATGTTTTTATCGCTTCCTGTAAAATCCTTATAAATATATTAAAATATGATCAATTTGATAAGTGATCAACCGATCGCACAACACAGTTATTATAATTTCCTGTCCAATAGTATGTGCTATTTAGTTTAAGCGCAGATTTTATCGAGAATTCATTGTAGATAATTTTTCAAAATTTCAGGCTTGTGTCGTGAAATTTTGAAAGATGAAATATTATATTCTGACGAAGAAGACACTAACAGGGTTTATATTTTATTTATTTTTTGATTTGAAACTTCTTCTATTACTTAAGCTTTCCACAAGAAGAAGCCACCATTTACACTACTAAAAAGATTCGATGGATATCATGAGGTTTAAAAACATTGTTTTTGAAGCCAAGAATCTGTAGTTTCCTTATGATTTACATTTACTTGGTACATTTTTTTAAGTTGTTAGTAGTTTATCTAGAAATACATCCTTTATGGTGTGCTATATTTTTTTAAATAATACTTGAAATAAAGTCGAATCATACACTGCCAGCTTCTTATAGCTTAAAGTTCTCTTGCTTTTTTTTCTCGGTCTTAATATTAGTGTCAAACTTGATTCCAACCTATTACTAAATCTATAGAATAATCGTTAACAGCATTTGCATTACATATAGGGTCAGATACGGTCTCTCTGCTTATGTACCTTTACATTTTTTAAAATATTATTTAGTTTTATTTCTTGAGTCTTTCTGTGCATTTGTGAAATAAATAGTTATTATCTGCCTCTTAGTAAATGATTTTATCTATTTGTTGTGTCTTTGTTTGGGTTTCGTCTTTATTTATATAAAAACTCCCTTTTCCATGAAACTATTAAACGCTATATTTAGGTCTTAACTTTGGAAATTATCTTTAAAACTGCGATTATAGTGATAGCCTTTCTCATTCTTAAAAATCACGTCGTAATATGTACTTATATGCCTATATTTTAATTTGTTAGTAATATTAACTGGCGCTAAACTGCGCTGTATGGGTGACCTGTCTCAGTTATCTTCTGAGTCCAGCTATCTTTAACCAGTGTTAAGGATATGTGGTTTACGATGATCATTATATATCATGGATGTCAAACTATCCACTCAATAATACAAGTTCTTCAAGCAAAACAGAACATTTGGTATTTCGATGACAAAACCTTAAGAGACGTGAACACGGTATTGGATGATTTGTGAGTATTATTGACGATTTTCGTCTTATTTGCTTAGAGCAATTTTTCCATATGTGAACTTTTTGTTTGCGCTACTTGTTCAGATAAAGTTTCCGTTAAGGAAAAAATCCATTCCCTTGTGTCTAGTACAAAATTTGTAGACAACTATTCGCTTCGTCTTTTGGGTTCACTGATTCTTGGCATAATTGTCACCTTTACCGTAGAATAATTTTTTAAGTTTTGATGCAGAGATTCAAAAACAAAACCGTTTTTTTGCCCGTAATTACGCTGTTCCTGTATGGGAATCTAGTATTTGGTTACAGCCCATCCCTTCTTTCACAACTATTAGCTTAAGCTTGGGTGCAACGTGTTGTGTTGCCCATTACTGCTAGTCTGGTACTGCAGTTGATCAACTCAGTCTACATGCACCTCTCGAACTGCGACTCAAGCGGCGAAAGTATGCTTTTTCAGGTGTAGAGAAATTTGGTCCGTGGGGGTCGAGAGCTCATTGTATTTGCCAAAACTTACCAGAGCGTTTGGTCGAATGCGTTATCAAAATGCTGACATTGAATTTGGGTCAATGAATAAGCATTGTAATACAACTGGTAGTGGGTTTAGTTAAGGTTGCCTAAATCCTTTCGTTGTAGTTGCTGTAGTCCTGCAGTTTGTAGTGTTTTGTGGTTAAGAAATCATACTACATAGTTTGTGATTAATTAAACGACAAAAATGCCTGGACAATTCCGCCTCTGCCAAACAAATATTGTAATAATTGTATCATATTGTATGTAACACATTGTTGAAAAAAATTTAAAAGAATGGCCCTGAGTTTCTTGCCCGTTCTTCTCGCAGTGGCTCTATACATTTTTATCAGTATTTCAATATTAAAATTTGTAATTGACCTTCATAAGAGCGTCCTGGGCGCCTAAATTGAATAAATAAATTTGAATTGAATTGAATTTGAGGCATGTCGCCGCCAGTTGAAAAAATGTTATTTATCATGTTGTTTAGAAGCACAATTATTACATTTAAAACAAAGAAAGACTAGCATAATAGGTTATTGTTTTAGGTCACTCTATTCTATTAAACATTTATTTATTTTAAAGAATGACTTACGTCTGTTCTTCATTGGTTGATAATTTATGTTGTTTCGGCCTTATGTTTATTCCAACGTTGAACCTTATACTAGACCTAAAATATGTTTTACTCTATTTAAAACGTGCTATGAACATGGCAAAGTTTTATTTTGACTCAATTTTTTTTAACCCACAACTTGATTTTTCCGAAACATTTGAAAAATAATATATGTGAAACAATAGCGCAATATTTATTTTTCTGGTATACCTATTGTATTGGCTTGACATTTTATGACCGGCCTTCTGACTGACGTCAGCCCCCCTTGGGGATGCTTTCATTGATTATCATCTCTCCAATACTAAGAGGTTGACCGACAGCTTAGCGATCTCATCCTCTTTTTGAGCCAAGCAAAAAGTTGTACAACGCTGGCTATACTCGTCCACTCCTGGATGTTCCGCAACCATGACGTTTTCCTTTTTCCAAAAGTTATATGAAGTATCAGATTATAAGAACTAATCAATAAATTATCGTTCACCATTTTCTGGCGTTTAAACCGTGAAAGTAATAATTAAATTATCGCTCACGTCTTTTAATTACAGATGATAGACACAACATGAAGCTTCAAATCCTCCTACTTTCGTTGATAATCACAGAAATCCACCTGAAAAATCATTTTAAACCTGGGAAATATATTGGCAGACCTTCTATTGTGTGGGTCGATGGTCGCAATCGTGATGAGTCTCAACAAAATAATATAGATACATTTTACGATAGACTCTTCCCAATATCTCAGTTTATCCGAACACGTAGAAGGTCGAAAAGTGGACATAGCCATCAAGTTACCGGAGTTTTTATCACTGACCAGCTCATACTGACCTCTTTCAATGCATTCCAGACTTTAGTGCAGCAAAAAGACACACTCAATCGAGTCTATGTTTTCCTAATGATAGCACGAATATTTTTTTCTAATGGCACTCTAACCACGTATACATTATCTCCTATCTTCACACAAAACAAAGTAGTATGTGGCAGACAAGTTATTCCACGCAATAAAATTGAGAGCATACCCTCGCATATGAGACACGGACGTCATTATCCGTTACATGATCTAATGGTGATGCGTTTGAGAAAACCGATAATATTTAGAAAACCCATACCGAAACCAGTTAATTCATTCTCTAATTATAAAGAAGGAGAATTACGTGAAGGGAGGTATTATTTAATGTTTGGACCGATTCAGACGGACTTAGCGAAACCTGAAGACCAGATCATTGTCAAAGACTTAAAGTTTGCTTCGTTGGGTCACCTAAGTGACGAACATATAGCAGATGCAAGATACTTGGAGAAAGAAGAGGTGCAACCGGATGACCATATCATCACTAATTGCGATGAATGGATACCTCGAGAGTGGGGTCACTTCATATGCATCAGGAACGTCAATGACTATCCAGGAATAGCATCAGGAGCAATGTTATTCTCAGGCCACAAACTTTTCGGTGTGGGGGCTTTTGCTCTCTTTAAAGGGAAAGCTGGGATTTTGGTTTTCACGGATGTGCGCCGGTATTGGCACCTCTTGCATAGAACGTGCACGGTGTCAGATCAAAAATTAACGGTTCCGAAACCTGATCTATAACCCTAATAATATTTGAAAGTTTGGTCTAGATAGGGAGAAGTATGAATTATTGTTGCTGAAACTCGAAAAAAGGTACTTACCCAAAAGATAAGTATCTATTAGATTAAAGGCGGTCCTACATTGTTCTAGGAGAAAACTGACAGATTACCGACGACGGTGCACTTTGAGAGTAACAAATCGCATATTGCAATTGTACTATAGCTACTAGGAAAATACATTGCATCCCCTATTACATATTATTTTCAATAGATAGTAATCACAACTTGATAATTCAATTACTTAAACTAAGCCTGCAATAGCGTTGGGGTTGCCTAAATTCTTTTTTAAGTTGCTGTAGTATTGTTTGTAGTTTATAGTGCATTATCAACAAAAGCATACGGCTGTTAAAAATAACATATTAATGCAAGGTTTATCAATCATTAGACAAAAATATCTAATCTGATAAAATTATTTATTTTTTATTTATGCCAGATAGATTAGCCTTTGACTACTATCTCACCTGATGGTAAGTGATGTGGTCGGAGATGTTGTTCAGGCTAAAATGAAACAACTAAATTCAAACAAATGAACTTTTCTTTTAAACAACCAACATTTGTTCATTGTATACATTATTTTTTATTGATCAGTGGTTATTTGGAGTAAAACTTCCATAAAACCCCAAATAACCACTATGCCACTACGCTCGGCCTCGGTTACTGAGGGGATGTTGCGCAGTAGACATTGTCCTGGTTCAGGAACCTTTATACTCTATGCAAGAATAGTTTCTACAAGAGTTGCCAAGCAAAATAAAGAACTCAAAATGTTTCCAACAGGATGGTGTTTTTATATAGACCACATTTTGACACTAAAAAGCATTAAATAGTATTTTATTGAAGTTATTCAATTCCTTGGAGCTCTATTCCAGAAAGAGCCAAAGTCCAGTTTCCCACACAGAAACAGCAAAGATACGAGCACGATCTGCGACGTTATGACACGTATCTAAATGATCTTACCGTGCTAGTTCGTAGAGGGCCGATCCCACTGTGTCTGAGATGAAAAACCTTAGGGAATATAGTATTAGGGCAGCTTACAACATCTCACTCTCAACATCGACATTATATGTAAATGTAGGAACAAAAGGGCAAACAAATTTAATAGTAAAGATGGGCGTTAATTTTGAATAATCTGTTAGATGCCCATTAAAACTTCTTTTAAACCGACGGTATGCCGTAATAACAAAATACAACACTACAGCTACAACATTGAAAGTATTTAGACAACCTAAAAGTCATTGCAGAGCAGGCAGAGCAAATGCTCCAGCTCACTACCAATTGGCAGCGTGCCTAGCATACTGGCAGCGTTGCCCCGTTGGATTGCAATGTTTATTCGCTGAACCAATTAAACACCAGCATTATGATCACGCGTCGAATCTACCAAGCCCTCTGACAAGGTTGGAAAATGAGCTCCCGGCTCTCACGGCCCAACGTCGAAACCAAACGACTCGATATGACTTTTAACTCTGAAAAGTATAAAATAACTTGCGGAAGTCGGACCATGAAAATATGAGCTCAGATAAATAGATAACACTTTACGATATTAGGTATTAGATAGGACTCGTACGAAGGGCTTCGCTTCAACTTTTCTCGTGCGTACTGCGAAAGAGTGGAATTCCTTACCGTTGTCAGTTTTCCCTATGAATACAACATGGGTGTCATCAAATCGAGAGTAAATAGGTTCCTTCTAGGTAAGCGTGCTCCATCTTAGACCACATCAATGCTTAACATCAGGCAGGGAAAGGCGAACCTACCATGATTAAAAAAAAACTTAAAAGATACCATTAGAAAAACTTATAAACGTAATAATACAAAATATAATTAAGTGTAACAATACGCGGTCTTATCGCTTAGAGCGATGTCTTGCAGACGACATATAACTGAAGGACAAGATTTTATTAAATATACACAGACGGTGATGTTCATAATACAAACAAAATAATTACATGGAAAGCCTCAGTGTGTTGAATCAGGAAGGTACCGATTTCCACAAGTTATTTTACAATCTCTGTTCCTATTTTCTTCTGAATTTATACTGAAAATATAGAGGGTTTTTCACGTAGATAAGTTACATACAGCCGACTTTAGTTTATGTTTTTATATCATATATTTTCAGTAGTCTATTTGAAAGAATCTTGTCTGCCTTCGCACATCGAACTTCGAATAGTGAGTTCCTCGGAAATGACACCGGATTGGTCAAAACCATAGCTGGATTTATCTACTTATTTATTTATAGTTGATGGGTTAGCCTTTGGCCACTATTTCACCTGATGGTAAGTTATGACGTGTCGAAGATGTTGTTCAAGCTGACCAAGAATATTACTGGCTCCCAAGGACAGCTGCACTTAGGACGTGCTTGGATTTAAGACAGATTTTTTACTTGAAGTCGGTACCTAGCCTAGCGGGCTTTCGTAAAATGCCCTACCACTATCCTATATCTACTGCCATCCTAAGACAACAACCGGTACCGACAGCTTAACGTGCCCTTCGAAGCACGGATAGCTCAGTAATAATGTCACTAGCGGTTACCCATCCCAGTAATGACCGTGACAGACGTTGCTTGTTTATAAACGGCTAAGCAAGCTTCGCTACGAGCGCTTCAAAATCTACGTGAATAGTCATGTATTTGAAATAAATAAAATCTAAATTTGCATTAATGATAACGACTGTTTATTCTATAATCTTATACCGAGCCTGTGATACCATTATGTTACTAAAACAGACCAAAGCGTAATAACTATGTCAAGGACACGGAAATCACGAGGTGCCTGGCATTCACCCATCCCCCTCGATAAACCGAACCCGTCGGCTTTAGGGTAGAGCTCAAAGGAACCTCGGCCCGGTTTGTAGCCCTTCAATTTATGGGGAAGAACACATTTAGGGTGGCTTTTATAAAACTCAGACGGCTTCATGCAGGGCTAGACATTTTTATGATTCAGTCGTTTTATGGAGAGTGGACTATAAGAATATATGCTAGTAGATGAATTGTATCATAATTTCTTTTACTTATCTGTTTTAGTTACTTTTTCATCATTTTTATTACTCAGATTATTGTAGGACCTGTTGTAGGTCCTATAATAATAGTTATATAAGTTTTTTGATTAGTATTATTTTAAAAATAGATTTATCGATTAATGTTAAGTGTTGATCGTATATCAACCTACCACCTACCGAAGTAAATAGTGTCATCCTATTTAGGTAGATGTCACAAACGTCAAAAAGTAGTGCATTCAAACGGTTGAAAAAAGCACCCGCTTCCACAGTACATTTGGAAATGCTACCAGGACTGGAAGAAGTCACGCTGGAAGTTATATTTGCCATACAAAATAATTTCTAAGAGTTTTAATTAGCGAAAGACTGCTCGCGGCGAAATGAGAATGCTACAAAATATGTATTTTCTGTCGCCAAGCTCATAGAATGTGTTCAGGGAGCTGTCTTTGAGGGCCAGTATTTTAGGTTTAATCTGTTAACATCATGTCATAAGCACCTTGCTGCTTACGGAATCGATTGTCATTCATTCTATAATATTATATATATTAAATTTAAATATGAATTAAGTTACACTAATTAAGCGCTTCGCTTCCACTTTTCTCGTGCGTACTGCGAAAGAGTGGAACTCCTTACCGTTGTCAATTTTTCCCGATGAATACAACATGGGTGTCTTCAAATCGAGAGTAAATAGGTTTATTTTAGGTAAGCGTGCTCTATCTTAGACCTTATGCTTAACATCAGGCAGGGTGTGGTCAAACGCGAACCTATAATCAATAAAAAAAATATTTAGACATAGGAGTATACATTGATACTTTGGTAAAACCTGCATCAGAGAATGAATTAAAAATTTATGAGATAACATAAATACTAAGGCTATGATGGGACTGACATGTCAAGAGGCAAAAAGTCTCTATATTAAATAAATATAATAAAAAAGAATATGTATTAGATATGAATCACCATATAACTCACCCAACCTTTTTTTTTTTTTTCATGCCTGATAGGTTAGCCTTTGACCACTATCTCACCTGATGGTAAGTGATGATGTGGTCGAGGATGTTGTTCAGACTAACCTAGAGTTACTGGCTCTCAAGGACAGCTGCCGGAACACACCGTTAGGTGCTTGGCGACAGATTTTCAACTTGAGGGTGGTAGCTAGCCAGGCGGGCATTTGCAAAGTGCCCTACCACCATGCTGTAACGACTGCTATCCTAAGACAACAACCGGGACAGACGGCTTAACGTGCCCTCCGAAGCACGGAAGCGCTCAGTAGTAATGTCACCAACGGTCACCCATCCAAGTCATGACGGCGGCGGACGTTGCTTAACTTTGCTGATCGATTCAGAATGGCTAAGCAAACTTGGCTACGAGCGCTTCAAAAGAGGGCAGACGCAAGAAGACGATGGGATGTCACCTCCTCAAAATCACACAACGCCCAACTCTTCAACAATTAAAGAGTCACAGAAATCACAACCAAATCCCACATAGGTGAACATACGACGATGTCAAGATAAGACATACATATCACGTTAGTTCTAAATCTCACCATTCAGCCCACCACACCTAATTAGCTACTAAACTACTTACTAATTAGTAACACGAGATCTCGTATAAAGACACGTTAAGATTTGTCAGAACTCATATTTACGGAACAATAGCTCTAAGAAACGTGAACGCGAAACGTGTGATCTCAGAATGACTTTCCAAAAAGGACATGGCCAACCAAACATTACTTATAGAAGACAGAATAAGTAACCGGCTGTGGTGCACATGGCATTTTTCGGGTATTTTCTTACTTACGTCTGAAATTCAATTAGACGAGAATACTGAAGATCCAAGCTGGTTTTTAAATAATGAACATGAAAAAAACTCGCGATAGATTTCAAGAGTGAAATGTTTTGAAAGGATAGATTTTAAAGCAGTACGAGTAATAGCCGAGCGGTAATAGCTACGGACTGCCGTGCCATGTTCATGTGTGGTCCATGGTTCGATTCCCATCACCGGCTAGAGCTTCTCCGCATGCTAAAGGGCATTTTGTGAATGATCGATAGATTTTGACAGTCCTTGTATCCTTCGCTTCTTCAGATTTAAAATTTAAAGTCAAAATAATTTAATTAATTTAGGTGACTACGACGCTCTTATGAAAGTTGACGAATTTTAATATCGAAATATTCTACACTAGCTTTCCGGGCGCGGCTCCGCCCGCGCGTATGTCGGTTATCGCGCAAAAGCATTAACCTCTTTTTGCGCAGTTGGATAAAAACTATCCTATGTTTTTTCCCGGGTCTCAAACTATTTCTATATCAAATTTCATTCAAATCGGTCCAGTAGTTTGGGCGTGAAAGCGTAACAGACAGACAGAGTTAATTTCGCATTTATAATATTAGTACTTATACTAATTGTACTGCCACGTACAGCGAAAAAATTTATAGAGCCACTAAGAGAAGAACGGACAAGAAACTCGGGCCATTCTTTTACACTTCTTTTAAGAATGTGTCACATAATATAAAATTATTACAATATTTGTTTACGTAATCTAAGTTGACAGGCGATAGCTTGTAAGAGGTGGAATTGTCCAAGCATTTTTGTCGTTTAAGTAATCACAAACTGTGTAGCATTTCTTGATCAAAATGTTTTTCACGTGTAACTTGAATTTTCCTTCTGTGAGCAATGTTATATGTTTGGGAACATTTTTATAAAACCGCACAGAATTACCTAAAAAGGACTTTTTATATTATTTGGCGCGAGTTTCGAAAGCTGAGGAAGTGAAGGGTACTATCCTGAGCATAACGATGGTTCCAAAAGTACGAGGGGACAAAAACCTTTAAAAGTAAAATGACTAAAATTTGAAAGTACTTGAAAGTAATTATATTTTCTGGAACTTTTGGAAAGGTTCTAATTTTAAAAGCCTTTTCCACGCTAGCAGGTTCCCACTCAGATTTCGAATGATAAACGACACCTTTCCTTGTGGAAAAAGCTTGTGGGGTGAAAAGTATTTTTAATTTTACCCGTGGTATATACTAACTACATCTGTCATTCAGCAGTGACGCTAACAAGGGCTTAAATTCTAAATAAAATAAGTACTATCTGGCTGCGTAGGAGTAAAAGAGAGTCATCGGAGGTTAGTTTATTCGCGATTTGGTTCGTAGTATTTCAAATCCTGAGCTTGTGAAAGTGACAAGTAATGATTTTCGGCGCCATTTTAAATTATTTTCTTTATTAAACCGATCTAAACATTTATATTTTTATAAAAAAATTATAAAACTGAAGTATATAAATGATGTATACAAGTTTATATAACACGTTAATATTTTTTTCTTTGTTGCTAGCGTAATTTTGATTCAACTAAACATATTTAATTTATTGAGAAAGGTTTTAAAGCATCGTGTTTTGGAAACAAACATGACTTAATTTAACTACAAATTTAAGTTTGATTAATAAATGTGTTTAAATTTATATAATTGTATTTTATCTATCGGGGTGAAAACTTAACCGTTGAGGAACCCTCTATTATATGAATAAGATTTTGAACCGCTGACGTAGTGGCGAGCTATTCGATCCGTATATCGTATATATAAAAATTTCGCGTCACGTTTTTTCCGCGATATACTCCTAAACTACTGAACTGATTTTAAAATTGATTTACACACCGTGTGCATTTTGGTCCAAATTGAAAGATAGGATAGCTTACATCTCAATTTATAGTCGCAATTACCCGTGCGAAGCCGGGGCGGGCCGCTAGTATAATATAATTCAAACAGGCGTCCCAATATAAGTTAGCTTTACGAGTTTGACGTACCAGAACCTACAAATAAATTTACAATTATTTTTCATGATACTACAATTACACCTGTAACAAAAGAATCTTCCATGCAGCGTCAGCATTCCCGGAGGTGCGATTAGGAGCAATACGATCTTCCATATTTGTAGTAGTTATTTTCTTTATCGTATTATGTGCGCACGAGGCACTTAATAGGAGGCCTCTAAGATTCAAGACCCTCCTGAGGATGCTTTGTGTAGAAGGGGAACGCGTCATAAATTCTTCCGGTTCGCCTACGTGGCGTTTATGACGTTATGTCGGCCTAACAGGAACAACTAGAAGCTAATGTTACTGGATATATTTGTATATCTTTAAGTGTTTTTTCTAAAATATTAATTTAATGTTTTCTTAAAATATTATTTAATTATTTGTTATTATTTGATTTTTCAAAACAAAACAAAACAATGAATTTCTAACAATCCGTGAAAATTTACGAAAACGCGGGCTGTAGTTGGCGCTTTTTTTTTTTTTTTCATTCATCTGGCGGCGTGACTATGGGCCGTCGTACCAGCCAGTCTTTATTCAAACAATATTTGCGTTCGATTTCTTTGGTGCTGAACATTAAGATGTTCCAAATTCAAAAAGTGCGCGGCAAAGATAATTGCGGCGCACTTATAAAGAGGATTAAAAACTCATTACTGCCCGCTAAAAGTTTCTTATAGAAAACACCATCTTTGGGTGCACATAAAGGCGAACCAAGTCGTCCTTTTCGAATAGATGGGATGAAAAATATGTTCTTTTTCACGTTGTACATACAAGTAACTTTATTTGGCTAATTATCCAAATATACTAATAACAACAAAAATGTACGCTCCCCAGCCAATCCAGCTCAGCTCCGATCCTTGCATTGGCACAGCCTGGATTGGCTGGGGAGCGTACATTTTTGTTGTTATTCACCCAGAAAAGTATTATTTACTGTTTACGTTATTGCCGCAAGAGTCCGAGTATTTGGATAATTAGCCAAATAAAGTTACTTGTATGTACAACGTGAAAAAGAACATATTTAAAAAAAGTTTTGCTTCTGTTGTTGCCGACATGAAAGGATTGGCATCGATTGACGGGTATGACCTTTTGTTTACTCGTATGTAGAAAAGGCAATCAAATAATAACAAATAATTAAATAATATTTTAAGAAAACATTAAATTAATATTTTAGAAAAAACACTTAAAGATATACAAATATATCCAGTAACATTAGCTTCTAATTGTTCCTGTTAGGCCGACATAACGTCATAAACGCCACGTAGGCGAACCGGAAGAATTTTCGACGCGTTCCCCTTCTACACAAAGCATCCTCAGGAGGGTCTTGAATCTTAGAGGCCTCCTATTATGTGCCTCGTGCGCACATAATACGATAAAGAAAATAACTACTACAAATATGGAAGATCGTATTGCTCCTAATCGCACCTCCGGGAATGCTTACGCTGCATGGAAGATTCTTTTGTTACAGGTGTAATTGTAGTATCATGAAAAATAATTGTAAATTTGTTTGTAGGTTCTGGTACGTCAAACTCGTAAAGCTAACTTATATTGGGACGCCTGTTTGAATTATATTATACTAGCGGCCCGCCCCGGCTTCGCACGGGTAATTGCGACTATAAATTGAGATGTAAGCTATCCTATCTTTCAATTTGGACCAAAATGCACACGGTGTGTAAATCAATTTTAAAATCAGTTCAGTAGTTTAGGAGTATATCGCGGACAAAAACTTGGAATGCAATGCTAACAAGCTCAATACGAAAGGTAGAAAATTGCATAAGCCAACTCACCGTGCTCAGCTCAGCTCCGATCCTTGCAATGGCACAGCGCTGTGCAATCCTTTGAGGAACACCTTTAAATTATGTGAGCAATTCACTTGGAGAGCATTTGTTTTTGTCGGGTATAATACATAGGAGTTATTAATCTGGGGTTTGAGAGTATACACACGCGAAGAGGCTACGTGCGCTTCGGAAGAAAAGTCCGGTTGAGACTGGCAGGCGAACCAGTGAGAGGCAATATGTCACATAACTACCCTCTATCGAGCAATCGTATCAAAATAATTTAAATTGAAGTACGTTCGAAAGATATCGATATCAGCTGTTCCTAAATTAATTGCGAGGCTTCAACAACTTTTCTGGGCACATTCTATTCGGACCAAAATTTTCGGGCCACAATGTAAACAACCCAGTTAAATTACTTTTATGTATCAACATTTTTACAAAATATGATCTAGTATATTGGATTTTTTTTTGCAAAAAATGGAACCGACTTCAACACCCAAATGTGTGAAATAACTTGTTGAAGTCGGTACCAACATTTTTTAACTTTTTTTAGTGACCTAACGGGACTTTTTGCTACTTACGGGATCGATTATGATTCATTGTTAACGACTATATCATCAAGATAGGTAATTATTTGTCAGGTATTTTAGTGTAACTCAAAAAAGGTTTGACCGATTTTGATGAAATTTAAAATGAGAGCAAACGACAAGCATCACCTTTCAAACAAAAAAAGAATTCAATATCGGTTCACCCAGTCCAGAGTTCTGAGGTAACAAACATAAAAAAAAATACAGACGAATTGAGAACCTCCTCCTTTTTTTGGAAGTGTGATAAAAAATAAAACATAAACTGTACAGATTTGGGACAAGCGTAAGAAGATGTTGATAAACTGTAGCAAAAGGAGAAAGTGGCCCAGCAGTGATTGCCGAGAGTGATAGCTGTAGACTGCCATGCCACACGAACTTCGACGCATTGTGGAAGGGTATTTTACGAATTCTCGCCTGGCTCGCTACCATCAAGAAAAAAATCAACACATGACACTTAACAACGGTGATTTAGTAACTGTCAGTGTGAAACATGTTTTTTTAAACGTTTAATACCCCACAATGCCACTTATATGTTTTTCTTATCAAAAACTGAATTGTCAAAAAAATTCACACGATCATCAAACCTGTTCACAAAATTTTACGAGACTCGCTTGACAAATGCGACATGTAGAATAAACCAACGGAAAATTCGGACATCCGTACAGATATGAAAGCATTTTGCCCAAGCTGAAAAGGAGGCGCTTCGCTCGCCCTTCAGACTCGCTCAGCCAATAAAATTTCCAAAACAAGCTATAAAAAATATGTTTCTAAATATTTAAAATCACTACCTATACTCAAAGGTAAAAAAACTTTTATTTCGTGCGCTGCTTTAAAAACCATGACGAATACTATATTTATTTTTATAAATTCGGTACTAACAGATACCATCATTTGCCAATTTAATCTAATAAACGCTTTATCATAATACAACAAAAATAACCCCACCCACTACCGTTTAGCACCCTACCACCCTCGGGGCTGCCAGAGGCTTTGACGAGGTCGTCTACAAATTAAAAAATGAAACCGAGTAGGCTGTTATGTCATACTCGAAACACGCCATTGCCAAAAGCATGTATAATAAACTGATACCATAAACCGAATGGTCACATTTTGATAACGACAACCTCTGTGAGTATATATAAACTACCTATAATGATGTTAAAAACAACCGGGCAAGTGGAAAACAGGGAGAAGCCGTCGGATTTCGTCCTGTTTGCATTGTAGGGACATTTAGCAAATGTTCGCCTGGCTAGCTACCACCCTAAAGTAGAAAATCTGTCGCTGAGTGCCTAACAGTGTATTTAGGCAGCAGTTCTTGAGAGCCAGTAAAATTACAGGCGCATGAGACTTAACAACTGTGTGTGTCAGGGTGACGGACGCAGTGCAATTCGTCACTTGTGACGAAATGCATCTGTTATAGGCAGAGGTTACCATCAGGCGGCCACGTGCTAGTTCTGTCATCAGCACTATCAGCACAAATATTATTAATGCGAAAGTAACTCTGTATGTCTGTCTGTTACGTTTTCACGCCAAAACTACTGGACCGATTTGAATGAAATTTGGTATGGAAATAGTTTGAGACCCGGGAAAAAACATTAGGATAGTTTTTATCAAATTACGCAAAAAGAGGTTAATGTTTTTGCGCGATAACCGACATACGCGCGGGCGGCGCCGCGCCCGGAAATCTAGTAATAAAACAAAATAAAACCCTTTAATTTCATCTTGGAATGTAAAGTACCTATAACTCGGCGTTTTTAGTATTTGTTGGCGAAATAGAGAAATACGCTACGAAGAAATATGTAAAGAAATGTAAGTCAAGCTCAAAAACAGCAGAACAGAAACTATACCTCGGCGGGCGTTGTTTAAAAATGTACCGTGTAGCGAAACAACATTACCTCGACGCGACCAATCAGATGCGATCATTTCTAAGCGTCAAATCAATTAACTAATCCAATTGAATTAGGAAAAAAAAAATTTACCAAGAAATGGAACCGACTTCAACACCCAAAAGTGTGAAATAACTTGTTGAAGTCGGTACCATGATGGTTCAAAAGTACCTATTATCACAATATTGTGGGCATGGTACCGACTTCGACAAGTTATTTCACACTTTTGGGTGTTGAAGTCGGTTCCATTTTTTGTTAAAATTTTTTTTCAATCTTTTTAGTGTAACTCAAAAACGGCTTGACCGATTTTGATGAAATTTAAAATGGGACCAAACGACAAGCATCAGCTTTCAAACAAAAAAAGAATTTTCAAAATCGGTTCACCCAGTCAAGAGATCTGAGGTAACAAATATAAAAAAAAAAAAACAGACGAATGAGAACCTCCTCCTTTTTTGGAAGTCAGTTAATTATGCGTGTTTTGTTACTTGTGAACTTGATGATACCGAAATCATATCGGCAACTGTATGAGGGTTACACTTCTTACATATTTATTCTTAGGGAATATGGTACATAATACACGAAACTTTCAGATCCCTACCTAGTTTACTTTATGAGATAGACCACGGAACAAAAAAACGGTCTACTGACTACTAAGACTCTCATTAGTTTATGTTTCTTTATGACACCACACATGCAAGGGAGCAAACAAGATTCTTATTTTTGGGCCACCTTGTAATTGTGCCCTTTTAAAAATAATTAGTTTGAATCAGTACTAATATTATAAATGCGAAAGTAACTCTGTCTGTCTGTCTGTTCACGCCAAAACTACAGGACTGATTTGAATGAAATTCGGTATGGAAATAGTTTGAGACCCGGGAAATAACATAGGATAGTTTTTATCCAACTGCGCAAAAAGAGGTAAATGTTTTTGCGCGATAACCGATATACGCGCGGCCGGAAAGCTAGTTTCTGATAAAATAATCTTTGCATCAACGCAATATGAAAATTTCGGGTTCGTATCGCATTCCGTTTAAGAGATAAACACTCGTGACAGACAGACAGCGGAGTCCCATTAATAAGCTCCCGTTATGCATTTTGGGTACGGAACACACAAAATCGGCCAAGTGCGAGTCGGACTCGGGAGAGTTTCCGTACTATCCATACAACATAAGACATTATATTATAGTGTCTTATGTTGTATTGAAGTATATTTATGAGACACCATATTTATTAGCCACGTGGGGTGCCGGGTTAGAATTGGACCTCCCCATATCATCCCGTGGGTGTGGTAAGAGGCGACCAAGGGCAAAATACTGGAAGGTGGGCGGGCAGCAGCGCCTTCTAAAGAACTGCCAAATTACACTGCGATCCCCAAGACGCCTGCCAAGCGTGGGGATTATGGCAAATACCCCCTTAATAGGGGAAGCTGTGATCAGCAGTGGATGATCCGGCTGTTACAGATATATTTTTTAAGGGTATGAAACCCTAGGTGCGCGATTCCGACTCGCACTGAGCCAATTTTTAGTATTTGTTGTTATAGCGGTAACAGAAATACATCATCTGTGAAAATTTCAACTGTCTAGCTATCACGGTTCATAAGATACAGCCTGGTGACAGACAGACAGACGGACAGTGGAGGGTCCCGTTAATACCCTTCGGGTATGGAACCCTAAAAAGCGAATCGCAATTTTGACGTGAATACTTTTTAACGTAGACCGCTCAAATAAAAAGTTTGGATTGTTGTTTTATGTTTTTTAAGCGTGCAAAATAGGCAATGTGTTTATCACAAAGCAAGTTCACGTGATAAGTCCACGTGTAGGCAGTTAGTCAAGGTACCGGCTGTACTGACCTTCCCCATGCTCACAGCGCATCTCCTGCAACCCTCTCGCGCATAAAATCGATACCACCACCCACATACCCTTACTGAACCTTCAGGCCATTCACAGAATCCTTTTTACTCTAAGAATATATCACATTAGAAGGAAGTTTAAAAAGGTTCTTTATGTCGTGCTGTTTCACATAGGTACCTACAGACACTGAAATATGATATATAAACTCTATATACGAGTATACATACAAACAGCTAAAGATTGCAGAAGCATTAGGTTTTTCAAATTTAGATTTCAAGACAACATACCTAAACCCTAGTGTATCGATTAAGTTTAATCTAATTAATCAAATTTATTCGAGTTCAATGAAAATAATTCAACAAACACACTTACCTAGGTTTTATTTTTCTGTGCTGTATACCCAGACACAATTTAATGTTTTGCAGTTGGTATCACTGTGACCGGTAAAAGCACTATAATATTCTCTATTCTATTCTTTATTTATTTTCCGTTCGAAATTTGAGTACTCGCGGCAAGCGGACATCCGCAACGGACGTATTCCTTCGGCTGACTGGCGCGTTTCTCCGTTGCGCATATAGTAGTGATGCGATGACACCGTCTACTAGGTACTTATTTTATCGATAATTTTAAACAAACGTGTCTTTAGAAAATAATATAATAATAAGTGAGATATGATATTGGGACCTAAGGTTATTACTAAAGACAATGCATCAAGTCTACGAGTGAATATTAAATATAGGTATTAAATATCGCCAAGTTTATCTCTTGTTGTTTTTTTTTTCGCTTTATCGCGTTATTGGCTGTACTGCAGTAGTTTAGATTTTAATAGCCCAAATAACTTAATATTTTCAAATAGAATAAATTATTTATTGATTTTTAAAACTCATTCATAGACTTTTAATTACGGGTACCTAGATAAGCTACTAAATGTAAAATTTTACTTTTCGGTAGGTTCGTCGTCGGAAAAGTTCCGCACATACTGGATTTTTATTCAGTTGTTATAAAAATACGATTCTACAATATAAGCTTGAAGCGCTCGTAGCGAGGTTAGCTTGGCCGTTCTGAATCGATCAGCAAAGTTAAGCAACGTCCGCCTCGGTCATGACTTGGATGGGTGACCGGTGGTGACATACTACTGAGCGCTTCCGTGCTTCGGAGGGCACGTTAAGCCGTCGGTCCCGGTTGTTGTCTTAGGATGGCAGTCGTTATAGCATGGTGGTAGGGCATTTTGCGAATGCCCGCCTGGCTAGCTACCACCCTCAAGTTGAAAATCTGTCGCCAAGCACCTAACGGTGTGTTCCGGCAGCTATCCTTGAGAGCCAGTCATTCTAGGCTAGCCTGAACAACATCTTCGACCACATCATCACTTACCATCAGGTGAGATAGTGGTCAAAGGCTAGCCTAACGGCAATAAAAAAAAAAAAAAAAAAAAAAACATTTTCAAATTCAGTCAGGCGGACGGCTCCCACGATCCGATCGGTGCCTCGACTAAAATATGCCCATTAGGCTGGCACAGACAAGCACAAGGTTGTCATATTCGTTTGATGCAAGCAATATATCACTTTCTACCGAGAGTTTCGATATATCTCCTTATTAAGTGTAGAAAGCATAGAAAATAGCTAAACAAATTTTATTCTGAGAAAACTCTTCCTGAAACTGCAAAATATGTTTTTCATGCATATGCACGTGACTAATCACAACTTCTAACAAATCATAACGTACCATGATGTTCTTTTTTCTCTATTTTTAACATGAAAATTTTCATGACATGAAATTGAGCATCATTGACTTGAATGATCATATTACAATTTAATGTAAGGTTAACTCTTTTATTGTTCTTTCGATTCTATATCTTTTGTATTTTTACGTAGTCCATATCGTAATTGATTTCTCACATAAATAAACTGGTCTGCGTTTGAGAGAATGTAAATTATTTCCTAACTAATAAATAAAATAAATTTTATGCTCTCTCTCTCTATCTTTTATGCTAATTTTGCTCAAGAATTTTACTCGGGATCTCTCGAGGTTAGAATAAACTGGCCAAATGTGAGTCGCGCATCCTCTAATTAGGGTTCTGCATCGAAACAGGTTAAAGAAAATAAGTATGATGATTTTGGGCTTAAAAAGTACACCATAAATTAAAGCCTTCAGTATTGATTTGTTAAATTAATAGTTTGTTAAATCAGAATATGATATAATATATTAAACACTTTTTTAGACAATGACGGTTTTGTACATAAATATTTTTATCACTTACGGGATATGTAACGTGGCAATTTTTATTTTTGAGCTCCCGATATTTCAACGCTGTTACATGCATCATGATCGCGGGGTGACGGAACATGATATATAATAGAATATACGAGTATTACACAGAAATTTGACATTTCCTACTATTAAACTTATGTTGAGATCGAGCACGTAACAAAAGTTGTAAATATTTATATCGGCTATTTAACATCTCATTTATTACAATAGATAGCCCGCTTGAAAGATATTAAATCTCTAGGCAGATGTTCATCGTTTAGTCAACGTTCTACACAAAATATGTAACAATGCCGATTAAATATGCGCTACCTATTTGCAGTGTATTCGCGCAAACGATCGTTTCACAATATGCTAAACCGACACCACGGTAGCAATATTATGTCATATATGACGTCATCTTCAGGTGCATCTGCATATAAAGCTCATAAAAAGGGACAGTTCAGCGTGTCAACAAACGTCAAACTCAAATTTTGACAGATGAGATTTTTGTGGTTGTGGTTAGAATTTTATACATAAAACAATCACTAAAGAATACCTTGGAATTTAACACTACTTATGTCGATAATTAAAGTGAAGGTTAATTTGGGTTAATTGCGAAGAAGCAAATTGACAGTTGACACATGTCGTAAGCGCGGCTGCTACTCAGTTCAAATTGTTTGCGTGCATACATTGAATATTTCTCTGATCTATGTTGCACATTGATTGCCGTATTTAATTATGAACCTAGCGTATGCAATGTATTCAACGAATAGAAGGGAAGTGTAACTTTCAGGTCTGTATCTGATTCCGTTACGAGCTATAGACCTGTTACATACGGATGTACTGACAGAAATACAGCAAGGTTAATATCAAAAATATGCGTATATAGATGCATGAAATAGTGCATCTTCCTTGTCGAAATTATACACTTTTCATAGATTTGTATAAATACCAGTAATGAGATTTTTGCTGTCGTGGTTAGAATTTTATACGTAAAACAATCTTGTTCACTAAATAATGCCTCGAAATTGAGCACTACATAAGTCTATAATTAAGGTTTTTTTTTTTATTTTAATTTGGTATAGTTTCGAAGAAGCACGCATATAGTTACATGAAATAGTGCATCTACCTTGTCGATTTTATGATTAGTATTGAAAGTTATTCATTTTCTCTTCCACAATAATAATAAAGTGAATTGTTGTTAATTTATTTAGTAATAATAATTCTCCCGTTGCATGTTTAGGCAAAACTCATTAAGAGCTGATTTGTTAGCTCTAATTTGAATACTTTTTTCATATCATAAATATCCTTTTTTATCGAACAGAATATATATATATATGTGTTCCGAAAGTTGTCTTTATTTTCTTCACCCACATCATCACATACCATCAGGTGTCGTAGAGGTCAAAAGCTAGTCTATTTTGCCACTTGATATCATACATTTTTTTTTAAATAAACTTCCTTTACCATGAAATGCCTTAGATTATAATTTGTACATTCAGCTCTGCGTTTGAGAAAGACACCGCCAAAAAATTTAAATTTTATTAAAATATCATCACTGCTTCATATAGTATCGTGTATATCATACGACAGGGTAGGGAGATGTATCTAAAACCCCACTTTTGCCCGCTATTTTTTTTTTTTTTTTTTTTTTTTTTATGTTATTGTGACGGAACAAGCTCGAGGTCCACCTGATGTTAAGCGGTTACCTCTGCCTATAACAGATGCAGTTCATCGTTCAAGTGACGAATAGCACTGCGCCCGTCACCTTGAGACATAGTTGTTAAGTCTCATGTGCCTGTAATTTCACTGGCTCTCAAGGACTGCTGCCGGAACACACCGTTAGGTGCTTGGCGACAGATTTTCCACTTGAGGGTGGTCGCTAGCCAGGCGGGCATTCGCAAAAAGCCCTTCCACCATGCGGTGAAGCTCAAGCCCGCGACGGGATTCGAACCATGGACCTGCTGCTCGGCAGTCCATAGCCAATGCCACTGAGCCATCACTGCTTCAAATCTATAGCTATATTTTAGCCCCACGTATTTGTACACATTGACAGTCTCTGGACACTCAAATAACTCAATGATTAATGTATATGTTTAAAGTTTATTTATTTTTTAAGTTTTCTCTGGATTTCAATAAGAACCATGAGATTTTAAAGCGACGCTGGGTTTCATTTACAGAAACATACTGTCTAACAATAAAGAGTAATCGCCTAAACCAGTATAAATTTCATATGGTTTCGCCTTAATGTTGTGACAATTTTGAACCCCCATACAATTATCGTTGAGTTTATATGTTCAGAAAATTAATTACCGACCTATCACGTTATTCGTTAGGTGATTTTAACAATGTTCATGTTTTTCTTGCGCCTATTTTTATTTTTTGCATTTACTTGGATGTGTGAGCGCAAATGGCATTTAATACTGACTGCCTGAAACCCTAAAAACAGTTGGCAGCAGATGGTTACTACTACAATACAAGCACTTGTACTGGCGACACGTGTAAAAAACTCAGCTCAGCATATACAATGCAAGCTATTGTTTACCGAAAATATTCTTTTGATTTCGCCTGGGTCAAACATTTTGTCATGTTTCCTATTTAAAATTGTGAAGTAAATCAGACTGAAGATTTTTGTAACGATTCTTGTCTTATGTATTTTAATATATATCGTTCGCATTTTATTCGGTTTAGAATAGGTAATACATATTTCAAACATTTTTAAGATTGTAATTTGACATACCCGTCAATTTCAATGTCAGTGCATAATGACTGGACTATGACTCGCTGTCACGAGTGGATCTAAGAATGAAGACGGATGTTAGAAAACAAAATTTTTCACAAAAATATATGGTAAGTTATTTTTTTAAAATGATCTGTTGTTAGTTATTGCGCTATTGTCCCTATTGTGTCTCTTATAATCTCATATCAACTTAAAAACTGACCAAGTTCTTGTCGGTGCTCACTCTTTTAGGATTCCTGTATTTTTTTTAAATGTAATGTAGTGGCTAACAAGCAGACGGCCTGCCTGTTGGTAAGCGGTTACCGTCGCCTAATATTTGTAGGTAAAATAGAGAATTATAGTGCATAATAATGTACCGTTATTTTAGATTCCAGTCTAGTTTATACCTACAAGTTGGGCCCTGGTTCCGTTTAATTTCATCAACATCGGTCGAGTGATTATTAATTTATAAAAAAACCTAAACCTCGACAATATTTGCAAGTCTTGTCGATATTGTGTCGGCGAGTGACAGTATATTTTCTGAGCAGTATCCATCACTGAAAAGGGTAAAAAAGTTTTTTTTATAAAGAAAAACAAACTACTTCTAACATACACACATGACAAGCACCAGCTTTCGAATATAAAAAAATCATCAAAATCGGTACTTCCAAAATAAATACAGTCAAATTACGAAACTACTCTTTTTTTTTAAGTCGGCTAAAAACGCTACCGCTTTGCCATTATGAAATGGACAAAATAAATGGAAGTTGGACGATGACAATGTGAGTTTTAAGTGTGTTGAATCAGCATGGTACCGACTTCTACAGGTTGTTTCATATTTTTTTGATATTTTGGTGCCGTTATTTATTTGAACCTAAAAAAAATTTACTTCATTTTGTATTCTAATATTCTATATCTTTGGTGAAACGTTTGACATAAAATATCAAAATTGCAGGTTTATAACTCAATCTCTTTACTAGCCATAGACCCGTGACAGACAGTCAGATAGTCAGCGGAATCTCATTAATAAAGTGTTACGTTTCGCCCTTTAGGTACGGAACCTTAAAATGCATTTTTTCTCATATGAATAGGCCAGCCTTTGAGTGATGGCCTGATGGTAGGTAAGTGATAATGCGATCGAAGATAATGTACAGACTAACCTAGAATTATTGGCTCTTAAGGGTAGCTGTTGGACCACAGCGTTAGTTGCTTGGTGACAGATAGCCAAGCGTGGGTGTTCGCAAAATGCCCAACCACAATACAAATATCAGTACATCTCTAACGAGATTTTCGTAACCCTTTGCAGCGCGAGCTGACATACATCTAAGATGAACACTCGTCTACGGCTGAAAATTGACGCTTTTAGAAATCGGAGATCCTAAGAGAGGTCCTAAGTCCAGTGGAAACACAGTTTCTATGATGAATGACAGCCTGCCTTGCCACAAACTACCTATTTCCGGACTTTAGCACCACTGATTGTAGCTAATTTGCCTGCAATCACAACATGTCAATTAACTTACATTGTACACAACGAACCGCTTGGACAACAATAAATTGGTTACGGTGGGTACGTCCAGTCAAAGCGCCATAAACAACTGATTGTTTTGATTGATACAGCTATTATTAACATCATAGGCACATAATAAATGTAGATAAAATATCTGTCGCCGAGCACCTTAGCGGTGTGTTCCGGCAGCTGTCCTTGAGAGCCAGTATTTCTAGATTAGCCTGAACAACATCTTTGACGACATCGTCACTTACTATCAGGTGAGATAGTGATCAAAGGCTAACCTACCAGGCATAAAAAAAAGGTAAGACTGACCTTTTTAAAATAAATTCGCACACAATACCCCAAGAAGGATTTTATTAGTCTTTGCTAGTCTAAATCTTGGTGCCACTATATTATTTATACCTATATTCATTGGTACGGAACCGTTGGTGTGCGATACCAACTCGCACTTGGCCGGTTTTTTTTGTACTTCACCATTTTTATATCATAATAATAAGTTATTTAACAATATAACCGTTTAACTAGGATATTTTAAAATAGTCCGTTTGAACTGGTTTGTAGCGGACGCAGGTATCTTCTTCCATTTGCATCCGCGTGGACGATATCGTCCATTTATGAATGATCTTCTATTGTTTTCGTTATGTCGGATGCCAAAGGATTTAACGACGACGATATAACAGGACGATTGGTCGTATATTGGCGAGAATAAAATTAAAAACTAGTATTCATAGATTAAGGTGACCATGCCGCGAAAGAGCTCAATGCCGACATTGCCGACTGTCCCATGCAAAAATACAATATCGCGAACGTTAATGCGCCCCACACACTGCTCCCAGTATTTCTGACATTTTAAAATTTAACTTAAGTTTGGACACATTGAGAGAATGAATGAAATTAGAGTGACTAATCAGGTATACATGGGACAAGTGAACGGAGGTGTTGGAAGGGGAAGAAATAGGCGAACGTTCCGAAATCAGATTGAAGACGTTCTGAAACAAGGTGGTTAGGAATACCCTAAACCGACGCTCATGTATGAAAGGATTGACGATTGTAGATGAAGAGAAAGAGATATGTTAGGATCGTAGTAAGTGGAAATCTGTGCCATCTGCCTACCTCAACTGGAAAGAGGCGTAATTTTATGTATATGTATTAAAATTTAAACAAGGCCTATAATCATTCCTTGAGATTTTTAAACTAAATATATATAAAAGACAAGGCTTATTTATGTTTATGTAATAAATGCTTTGCTTACCTTAAAAGTACTGATTATGTTAATACCATTAACATAAATATATACATCACACAAATACATCGAACATAGTTATGTGTCGCCTACATGTTATTAAATTATTGACCGGTATGTGAGATTAGGTAATAGAGGTACTAATTGATGTTATTCGTTAAATTATTTACAAAATAAACATCGTTTTCAGCGGAAGTGTCATTTCAGGTGATAAACAACGAGGAGCTAAAATTAATGAGCTATTAATTATAAAAATAGCACACTTGAAGGTAACCTTAGATAGTGATAATAATATACCTACAAAAGAAGTACGAAAGGAGTTCAGGTTTTTATCCAATAAGTTTTTAAAAATATTTATTTACAGCTGATATAGCCTTTGAACACTATCTCACATGATGGTAATTGATGATATTTTGGAAAATGTTGTTCAGGCTAACCTAGAATTACTGGCTCTCAAGGACAGTTGCCAAATCATACCGTTGGGTGCTTGGCGACATACATTTTTTATATATTTTTTATTTTATGCGTGGTGGTATGGCATCGTATGCCCTGCCACGTACAATAAAACGTGCATTTTATTTATAATGTATTTTTTGTAAATAAACAGTGTAATTAAGTACTCATCTGTATTGCCAACCTCATATCAAACGAAATGAGGTTGGCAATACAGACATATTATGGTCTATGGTTGGCATTTTGGGAGTATTGATAGGTAGGCAAGCAGCGTGACCACTTTTTTATCTACGATTCTATTAGAATTATTGCCAAATACGAATAAATATTCTAAACGTATTTTTAAACCCTACTAATGTTCTACCTAGGTATCAACGTCGTATAACCTTTCACAAAAAATAAAAACAAAATAAAATAGGTTTCCTTATTTACGATGTATAATGTTATCAATCTTTAACATAGCTATCTTTCTTTTTACGTTTTGACTGTGCTGGTGTCACATAAGTGTATTGCTATCTTCCAAATTATTTCAAAAATACTAAATTCTACTAAGGCATTTTGACCTACTAAAGGATAATAATTTAGTGTTAAAGTAAAGTTAGTAAAGTTAAGTTAAAGGATAATTAAATAATTAAGTGGTCACGCTGCATATTTGTCTGTCAATGTTCGATGCCTGATCCGATATTCATGAAATTTTGTGGGGAAGTAAACTAAATAAACTAAACTTGTGCATAAACGTTTTCACGATTAACTATAGTAAACTTGTTAGGTTGGTAGGAATAATACTTAAATCCTAACCCTCATTATTGTTATCGACAATAACAGGGGATGAAAGCATATCACACCCCTAATCATTTGTGACGTCACGTCGCGACAGTATTGCAGGGATGGAGCATGCGCGGGAAAACGTCCGCCATTTTCTTTTTCTTCGGAAGCATTCGTGTTTCATCGTACTGTGAAGATTTACCGTGTCTCGCCAGCAAATAAGCGATTCAAGGCTACAATTTTATGGCATTTAGGTTCCTATTGCAACGACATAAGAATCATAACATGTGAAAGATGTTATTGTGATTAAAATCGCTGCATTTAAAGGTTCAAATGAATGGTTTAGTAGTGAAGTAGGAGGTAGTTACTTACAACCGAAATTAAAGCGTATGTATTTAAGTACCTAGCTGGGACAGAGAAGAAAATGTAATATTTACTAAGGTTTAGGCGCTATGCGTCATTTCTAATTTTAGACTCGATGCATCTGCGTCATCCAATGGAATTGAATAGGTTGATAGAATAGCTCTGGAATTATTTGCGATGTACTTGTATGTAACTAAAATACAAATTTTAAAATTAAAAAGCTCGACATATAATTAAAAAATTTGTAACTTAGGTAACTTTAAATACGTAGCATGATAGTTTGGGTTTGCAAATGCAATACTTAAATTTCGGCAGCGAGCAAATGAAGTTTAGCTACTCTATAGCAAGCTAATACAACATTTGGTGTATAATAATACCTACCTACTTAGTTAAACATAAAAAGGCGATGCGACGAAGAGAAAAATACCTGAAACAGGGCTGCAGTGCCTTTTGAGAAACTCACATCTTACACTGCGATCTGCAAGAGCTTGCCAAGCGTGGGCTTTATGGCATCCATGGTACAATAATATACTTAGACTTAAGACTTTAGAGAGAAAAGTCTTTACTAGATGGGGCTGTCAATGTGAGATATAAACTGTTTTCCAAAAAAGGAGACCATTGATATTTTTCTTTATTTCAATATACCTATATTACAAGAAAGAGGTTTTATTATTTTGCATTGGCGTGTTATTCGAAGCATCCTAGCACGAGTCTACACGTGCCAAAATTTAATTTTGAAGTTAACAAAAGGAAAATAATGTTTATTGTGAAATTGCTTTACTAATGGCGCGAATTGCTGAAACAATGTTTTACTGATTAACACAATTTAATCTGACTGATTAAATTGAACATAGATAAACCTATATGTGCGCCCATAACTCTGAGACGTACAGATGTCATGTCTCATGTGCCTCTAATTACATGAAATACTGACTGGGTTTCAGTCTGCTGCCGGAACACACTGTTAGGTGCTTGGCGACAAATTTTCTACTTCGCAAATACCCTTTCACCATGCAGTAAAACTCGAGCAGTCGGTAGGGATGGAAACGGACCTGCGGCAGTCCATAGAATAAAGAATACTTATATACTAGTATATTCCATAAAAACAAGTAGCCTTGTAATTCTAAATGCTGCTTCGGTTATTTTTTTTTATGTTATTGTGACTGAACAAGCTCGAGGTCCACCTGATGTTAAGCGGACTATCCTCTGCCCCTTAACAGATGCATTTCGTTACAAGTCACGAATCGTGCACTGCGCCCGTATCTTAAGTATCTTGTGCTTGTAATTTCACTGGCTTAATCCCGCGGCGGGATTCGAACCATGGACCTGCTGCGCGGCAGTCCATAGCCAATGCCACTGAGCCATCACTGCTTCAACCAATCAATCCTGGAATACAAAATAATACTAAGGGCCTAACTTGTAACAGACTTAGTACTATATCTATCCCAATATTGACCTATTTGTGGAACCTATTTATAGGTCAGCAAAGGCCGATAGGTCTCACAAACTATTTATATTACAGTAACTCTAGTTTTGTGTGTTCCTTGTACCCAATGCTATGGCAAACCGCCAATTACATCTTTAATGATAACATTAATATTAGATGTAGGCACCTACCTATATATGAAACATCCTAGGTACCTTCCTACCTAGTAAGTTTAGATAGCCCCACGAATGTTCACGACCTTCACGAATTTGGCGGTACGCCAAAATGTTTTCAATCGATGCACCGCGCCACCACCGCTGTGACGACGCGGCTGTTCCTTGCACTGGATCAATATTCTGGTACCTACCTACTTGCGTAGGCATGTCTGGAACCGCTACGTGCCGGACCAATTTCACCAAACTAGAGTGTTGTACCTATGTTGTTACGAACTAAATATGATAGAAAATTATCAACATATATAGATAGATGTCCAAGTATTTTACAGTACCTATTTTAAATTTGCCACCTTTTATTAAATTTGACATCAGGCAGACTGTAGCAAAGGAAAAATTCTTATTCATGATGAAACAATTAGGTATACGTAGGTCACACTAAAAGTTTTTCGTAACTTAAAAAACAACATGTTATAATGTTTATTGCCTTTCAAAATACTCTCCTTTACATTTTAAACATTTTTTCATGCGATCGTACCATTTTTTTAAAACAGGAGGACCACAGATCTTAAGGCATGTTATCTACGTGCTGATTGAACGCTAGCACTGCCTCCTCCGAGTTGGTAAAAGTGAAACCTCTCATCAAATCTTTGATTTTGGGGAAAATACAGAAATCACAGGGTGCTAGGTCGGGGCTATATGCAGGATGGACGACGAGTTGTACTTTTTCGGAAGCAAAAAATTACTTTGTTTGTTGGCCGTGTGTGAAGAAGCATTGTCATGATGTAGGAGAATGCGGCTTTTTGGTCGTCTTTAGCAAACTTTTTCTAACACTCTGGGTATACAAATGATAGAATACTCGGCATTAATATGCTTTTGATCTTCAAGTGGAATTGTGCTGATGGGACCCGTAACTGAGAAAAAAACGCGATCAATTTTTTACCAACGTTTCTCGCTTACCTCACTTTTGATGACCTGTTCTTATTTTAAACACTCATTCACAAGATTGCTGTGTTTTTTTCGGATTCAAAACAATAAATCCACGTTTCGTCTCCTGTGACAATGACATAAACAGCATTAGAATGTCCGTGGTCGGTCAACTTCAGTAGCATCTGTGAGCACCATTTCACGCGAGCCCGCTTCTGCTCCGCCATCAGTTCATGAGGGATCCAACGACAACACAAAGTTTCCGATCTTTTCATTCTTCGTGAAAAATTTTCTGAATTTGGCTCATAGCAATCCCTAAGTCCTCGAATTGTCTCGTAGTAATCCGCGGGTTTTCTTTAATTAGCCGCTTAACAGTAGCCACATTATTTTTGTTGACAGCAATTGAAGGCCGCCCTTCACGAAATTCGTCATGTAAAGAAACCCGACCTCTCTCAAATTCAGTAAACCATCGCCTCACGGTGCTCAAACAAGGTGCTTCTCTCCCAAAAGCATTTTGAACACGAGCGGCACAGTCTTGCGAACAGAGAAAACTTTTAAAATCATAAAAAAATCATCGCTCTAAAATCTTTTCGACTTCATTCCAGTTTCGTTGCGTAACAGACACCTAATATTTTGCTGACCGAGGCCCGAATCCCTCACAAACCTATTTACGCGTTGCCAGCAGTATTTTCTCTATATAAACGGTGACTTCCAAAATTAAGTGCTCAGATTTATTGTGATAACTCCAGGAGTCACCAGTCTCAGTACCAGTATACCCTTGAGGTGGAACCTCTGCCCTAATTAGTGGCAAAAGTGAGTTGCGGAAACTTGTAAGTCAACGTGTAAATTATATTTTTTTTTTTAATAAAAGAAATGTGTGTGTTTCCATAATTTGTTTTTTTAAAGACAACTGAATAGCTTTACACAACAGTACGTAGAACTTTGATGTGTGAAAAAAAAACAATTGACAACTGATTTCCCACATTTTTTTAATAAAAATAGGTTGCAAGTCGTTTCAAAAAATATAACATTCAAAATTCAAATAGTTCTGATTAGCTAGAAGTACAAAACTTTTAGTGTGCCCCATGAACCACATTTACGATTATTTTTTAGAGTATAAAATTTGTTATTTTAAAGTCTTATGTACTTTTTTAAAGTGTATAAATTTTACTTTGTACAAATTTATGTAGATGTGATTTTCGCTTAAAATGCTATAGTGTTTGTAATGTTGTTTATAAATTAGGTAAACCGTCGAATTTGGCAGTATGACCACAGAATAAAAAGGACGTATAGTATAGCTCCATAAACTAAAAATAAATATGGCTACTGCTACAGCTGCTAATACATAATAATAATAGAGGTTAAAGTATGTATGAAATTGCCATTTTATTGTAAAAGGTACTTCGAATTGACATAAAACCTTCATGGTTTGAGATTTTTAGTAAAACTTTTTTGACATGGTACCTATAAGATTTAACTTTAAAAAAATGTGCAATATTCGATTATCGACTTTCCTTTTTTTTTATTCAGCTCATACAAGAAAGATTGATACTTCGAAAATTTGAGTGGTTTTTGAATAAGAGTTCTGATGCGGAACGACGTGGCAGAAACAGCTCGCAACATCAATGTTGCGTTTGGAGAGGGGACTGCTAATGAACACACCGTGCAATTTTGGTTTAAACGCTTTAGTGATGGAAACTTTGATTTGAAGAACAAACCACGTAGAAGACTGCCCACAGAGGTGAATAACAATGAATTGAAATAAAAGCCTATCTGAGCCAAACTACCCAGGAATTAGCGGCATGGTTTAACGTTACCTTACCAACAATATTGACTCATTTGCGTCAAATTAATAAAATAAAAAAAAATATCAAAAATGGTTGCCTAATGATTTGACTGATCTGCAGAAATAAATGCGGTTGAAACTTGTCTTGACATGTTAAATCGATACACAAATGAAGGAATATTGGATCGAATTGTGAAATGTGATGAAAAGTGGATTCTTTACGATAACCGTAAGCGAAAAATGCAATGGCTGACCGCAGCTCAAACGCTGCAACAGTGCCCTAAAGCAGAGCTTACCATACATATAAAAGTAATGGTATAACTGATTGGTGATTTCAGCATGGTGTTATTCAATATAGTTTTCTCCGATCTGGTCAAGCAATAACGGCAGATGTCTACTGTGCCGAACTCCGAACAATGATAGCAAAACTAGCAATGCAACAGCCCCGACTCATGAATCGATCTTCACCATAATTGCTCCATGATAACGCGAGACCTCATATAGCACGAGAAACCATTTTAACAATGGAGGAACTGCAATTAGAAACCATTCGTCCCCCTCCGTATTCGCCAGACCTTGCTCCAACGGACTACCATTTTTTTCGTGATTTGGTAAATTTTGTAGGTACGTGAGAAGAGTTTTCTTCCCAGGAGGCATTACCAAATGCTTTCACACACTGTCGAATCTAGATCACCAGAGTTCTATCGCAAAGGCATAAATGACCTTCCTTTTAGATGGCAGCAATATATAGAGAATAATGGTTCTATATTTTCATTAAATAATTAATGAATGAAATGAATTTTTATTAGAATTTCAATACTTCAGTACAAATCGGCCATTTCATACATACACCCCTGATACTATGCCCTTGCCCACGCTGCCTCATATAGGTATATGCATATAGGTTCTAACCAAGGAGTTTTCTTTTTTCCATGTCAAAAATCTAAGAAATTTAAAATATGTGACTAGGTTTGACCATGATCCAAGAAAACAATATATAATTGTATCATGGATTTGTCGTCTTATGATAGCAAAGGCCTATCATATTTTCATGGCTTATAGGTTTAAGTTATCTGCGTATTAATTAAACCCTAGATTGGTGAAATTGGGTAGGGCCTAATTTATATTTATAGAGATATACCTACAGTTTGTGATTACTTAAACGACAAAAATGCTTGGACTGGTTCTCCTCTGCCAAGCTAGCGTCTGTCACCTACGTAATGTAAATAGATATTGTAATAATTTTCCTATATAGTAAGTATGTACTTAACACATTGTTAAAAAACGTTTAAAAGAATGGCCCCGAGTTTCTTGCCAGTTCTTCTCGCAGTGGCTCTATAATTTTTGTTTGCTGAACGTGGCAGTACAATGTAGTATATTTCAATATTAAAATTAGATAATTAAGTTCTACGGCGATTATGTATCACAATTATGTATCTAAATTGGACTCGCCGTAGAACTCTCAAAAGTACGCAATAACTTGTACCTAAAAGTCGCTACCGCGTTGTAAAACTCGCCCACGATAATGGTCGCCATCAACAATAACAATAATATATCATCAAGGTTCGCAAATAAATATTTACTTTTCAGTGCGAAACTGAAAAACTACTACACCGATAATAATGAAATTTTACTAACTTGGAGTTAAGTGCAAGTATATTCTACCTACACACCAAAAAAATAATTGTCAATATGGCATGCATGATACTTCATAATACAGTAAAAAGTTGTTCGTGTTCAAACTTTCTTTTTTTTATAAAAGTATAGATATGCACATGAGGAATCTTCCTAATTTTTATGGAAGTCGCAACCCTTATATAGTAATGTAAATACACTTAATTTTTTTGTCAAATACATTACGACGGACTGCACCGCAACCACAACCCTGAGACTGAGTTAAGTCTTGAGTGCCTGTAATTTCATTAATTATTTACTAGCTGTGAAGTATTGTTGCCAGAACACACTGTTAGGTGCATGGCGACAGCTTTTCTACTAACCAGGCAAGCATCTGCTAAATGACCTTCCATTACGCCGCGGCGGTGGGGATCCAACTTTGGTCCGGCGGCACAGCAGTCGATAACTATTACCGCTGATGTTGCTTGCGCTTAAATTTGACAATCAAATTTGAATTGGCTACCAATTCTAGAAGAACCAAATCTTTTGAAGCAGTGATGGGTCAGTGGCATTGGCTATGGACTGCCGTGTAGCAGTTCCATGGTTCGAGTCCTGCCGCGGGCTTGTGCTTCACCGCATGGTGGAAGGGCATTTTGAGAATGCCCGCCTGGCTAGCGATATAAATCTGTCACCAAGCACCTAACAGTGTGTTCCGGCAGCCGTCCTTAAGATCCAATAATTACGGACACATGAGACCCAACAACTGTATGTCTCAGGGTGAGGGGCGCATTGCAGTTTGACGAAATGCATCTGTTATAGACAGAGGTTACCGCTTAACATCAGGTGGGCCTCGTGCTTTTTACGTCACAATCACATAAACATAAACTTGTGAAAAACTTACCGAGCTTCGCACCGAGCGCTTCATAGGCCACAGAGACCTTGCTTCGGTTGGTCAATAATAGTACCTATGTAGAGATGGGTAGGCATGCACATAATATAATATACGCATTCATTTCATAGAGTTGTCGTTTCTACACAAATTATCTAAACATAAAATTCTTTAAATTATGATGGTACTTATTCTCTTCACGCTAAAATGTATTCCTATACCGCTCGCAAAATACAATTATGGTCGCTATTTTGCTCATGTTAAAAATTAAATTCGTATAACGCTTGCGAGTTAGTCCTGAAAGTTCACTTTTGTCATAGAACATACAATAATACCTACTACGTATTGATGTGTTCAATTATGGTATGTATTACTCAATTTCAGTCATGTAAGTTGGATACCTCAAACTAAAGTCATGCAAAAATGCCTACAATTAAATAGAACAATCCTATTTAATTGTGAACAGAATAAAAGCTATCATAGTTAATATTTTTTTTAATTTAAAGGATTTGTTTAGGATCGAAACCAGAAATACATTCATCATCATCATCAGCCGGGAGACGTCATCCTGGTTGAAGACTTTGGTCTTCAGGCTCTGCAGGATCTTCGACGAGAAGATGTCGCGTAACTTCCCGAACGCTGCCCATCCGAGTTGGATTGACGGAGGACCTCTTTATCTAATTAAGTACATTATTTTTAATTATTATAAAATGTAAAGTGTATATACATATCTTTAAAATAAAAAAACTGTTTTTATATTATTTACTTATTATTTATTCACGTATATAATAGTTTATTTCTAATCAACTTTTCTAGCAAAGATAGCTACAACCACAATTCTACTTAGGTAATTAATAATTATGTAACTGATCAATTCTAATATAAAATTTGTTTGCACTGTTTTTGGCCGTTCCCAATATTTTTATTTTAATACAAAAATAAAGTTTATTTCACTCACAACTACATAGTCCTTACTAAATCTTAACTATCCACGACATTAGTAGAAATAATCCTATTTGACAAAAAAACAAATACAAATTAATCTATATGTAAACAATATTAAATGTATCTAATAATTACCTAAATATTGCACGGCTAGTTTATTTCGCATACTTCCACAGTATTATGTCGTATGGTGTATTGCTGTGGGGAGCTGCTGCTGAGATAGAGACAATCTTTATCTTACAAAAGCGTGCAATTCGAGCCATATATGAAATGGATCCTAGGGAATCTCTAAGGGATCTTTTTAAAGAAATTGATATATTAACTTTACCGAGTCTGTATATATTTGAAAATATTATGTATGTTCGGAAAAATTTGAGTAAATTTAAATTAAACAGTGACAACCATCATTACAACACTAGGAACAAATATAAATTAACGGTACCATGTTTTAGATTAGCAAAGACAAATAAAAGGTCCTTTTTAGGTAATTGTGTGCGGTTTTATAATAAAATTCCCGAACATATTACAATGCTCACAGAAGGAAAATTCAAATTGCACGTGAAAAATATTTTGATGAAGAAATCCTACTACACAGTTTGTGATTACTTAAACGACAAAAATGCTTGGAAAATTCCACCTCTGCCAAGCCATCACATGTCTCCTACGTAATTTAAACAAATATTGTAATAATTGTATAATATTGTTTATAACACATTGTAAAAAGACGTTTAAAAGAATGGCCCCGAGTTTCTTGCCCGTTCTTCTCGCAGTGGCTCTATAAACTTTTTTTGCTGAACGTGGCAGTACAATGTAGAATATTTCAATATTAAAATTTGTAATTGACCTTCATAAGAGCGTCGTAGACGCCTAAATTGAATAAATGATTTTGAATTTGAATTTGAATTTGAATTGTATTTAAAATGTTCTATTGAATTAAGTGTTATGAAAAGTGTTTTGTATTAAAAAAACATAGTAAAAGCTACCATCGTATTTTCAGAGATGGCGTAAATAGTTAAGATTTTTCTACACTCGATGTATAAGACGTTATATAATCTAAACATCTACAAATGGTAGACATACAGAATTGAAATTAAAATACATATATTTCTTACGTATTTCTTCCAAACAATACAACACAAACACACAACTCTTTGGCACTGCTTCGCATACAATTTTGTGACCTCTTTATTTACTAACAATTTGATCGGGACCTGCTTACAAAACATAAGTATATAATACATAAACCTTACATATTGTAATAATAAAATTGAAGGTACAATCTCACTTCTGTGGCGGATTTTTTACAGTTTTTTCGCGTTTGTAAATAGTTTCGGTAACCATTCTACATAATCTTGGTTTTCGCAACCTTATCATAATATTGCTTGAATAATTCATAAACAATGCACATGATTACATAAATTACCCCTAAAACTGCAAAAAATAAAAAAAAATACATTTAACCGTTGCAAATCTAATAATTTGAATTCATCAATTAAAAATATTTTTAAAATATTTTTTTTTAATTAATTTTAATTTCATATTCTTATGTAAAAAGTATTCTCTGAATCTCGCGAATTTCGCAATCAAATACAGTTCGACCTGCTTACGAATAATAATTGTTTTTTCCCGCCATAAACATTCGTGTTTGCCATATAGAATTATATATTCAATTGACAAATGTAAAAAATAAAATTTTATCTATATTCAAAATAGTTTTATTTCCTCTGAATAAAATGTGATGTTCAATATTCCCGATCATACCAGCCTCTTTTTGGATTACATTAATTTATTCAATAAAACAAACATTATCAATTATTTGATGATCTTGCACACACAAACAAAACTGGAATATTAGGCTCTTTGTACTTATTTAGGCCTTACCCAAGCGTCAAGTCAAATTTTCAAGAACAATCAGAAAAACATGGTTTTGCTACCTTGCTATATTAACTTCAATAGTTAAAAGCATATAAATAGAGCATAGGCGACACTCATTTATGTACATGTATACGTACATAGGTACCTTACTACACACGAAGGGGCGTCTCTGCATATTTTTTGAGTATATATGCAACTACTTCTGCCTACCCAAGAGATCTAATTTTACATATTTTACTACTAATATAAGTCTACATGTACAAATGCGCATCAACAATTGAAGGGGAGGGGCGCGCCTTCGTCAGTGAACAGTTCTGTATACGGATATACGGCATCTTCTTTCAGTGCTGAAGCGTTTCATATTGACGGCACTGATTTTGTTTGTCCTTCGAAATCTACGTGCAAAAGTAATAGTCAACCACTGGAACTTTTTTTTAAATTCGAACCTTTGTAACAACTTCAATATTATCAATTGTAGTAAATTTTACCAATATAGTTTATAATATAGATAAACAGTGTTTATTTAAATTAAAATTTTAAATTTTTTTATTTAAATATACACCGATTTACTATATTTCAATACTTTTAGCATTTTCTTCGCTGTAGTGTGGTGAAAAAATCTTTGATCTTGTCTCATTTTCCAAAATTATTCATTTTTCTAGCGTTAAGGTGGATAACTATTCAGTGCTCGTGAAAGTGCACGAGAGTAGGCCAGGAATGCAATAGAAGAATTAATTTTCGCCTTAACTCCCCATAAAATTTTAGTAATGTGACCACCACCTCATAAAAACGTGACTTGAACAGTGAGTTATTGACACGAATATAACTGGAGAGTGATTACTTTTCTGCAAATTAAACTTGCAACATATTGAAAATGTATAAAAAATACGAGTCTAATTTATAACAAAAAAATCCATCATGCTCGGCGGTTGAGGTCAACTTATTCTGGACGTACCTAAGTTTGTAGAATAACCAGCTTAAACTGAGCTTACTCCACGCGGTTCCCGTTCCACGGTGTTGTCTCACTATAGGGTATTTATTTTTGTCTACCTTCAATTAAATACTTTGTATCACAACAGATATTCATAATAATCCTTTCTTAGCGAATATCTTATCTTTACATATCGAAGCTACAAACTCACAAATAAAAAAAACGTCGGTATAATCCACGAAGATGTTTTTTTATAGACATGTTTACAGATGGTAAGTGATGATGTAGTCGAAGCATTCGCAATATGCTCTACCAGCATTAATTATCTATTTCTTATTCTACATTACTTTAAGCAAACAGCATGTGAATTGACACTATTTGAAGGTAGATGCGTTATTCTCAATTTATAACTATATCTGTAAAAAGTATTGCCATCAACGCTATCTCTATGAAAATATGGAATTTATAAATTTAGATCTATTACGATTTAAAAATTATTTGATATGAATTAAAGCATAATTTCACACAGCATTACATACAAATGCCAAATTATAACGAATGTATTTAAATTTAACAGTATTTTTAAGTAATTTATTCATGTCAGAAAAATTTTCTCTATAAAACTACAATACATCAGGCAAGTAATAATAAACGTGTGAAAATATAATATTGTATTTTAATAAATAACATAACATATCGTCAATAACGATTTAACATAGTTACAGCTATCACTTTTCAATCACCATGTCTTTGTACTAACCGATCAAAATATTTATACTCAAAAGTACTCAAACAGTCAATATTCAATTACGTTATATTGTATTGCCGATTTGCAGAAACTTTGTAGATTTACAGAAACGTAAGATTTTTCACTGCATTATCTATTATTGAGAATCCACATAACACTTTTCCATACAACCGTAAATCAGTCCAATTCGCGCACGACATCCAAAAAATATGTTTCCTTTATTTTATAACATTGTGCCGCCAAAAAGATACGAGCATTTCAACGGAATTTAATATAACCCTTTGATATCATATAACTATGATGTTGCTGTAGTCCATACGTTTTCGATAGGGTTTTGCAACATAGCGACATCTTTTGACAGTTATTCACATCACCGCGATACGTTATTTCCATAACCGTTATTCACAACACTAATATTTTTGCTTTGACACTTTACCGCATGCTAATATTTTCGTTACTTTTCGTAAATTATTTTTGACACTTCGTTTTTGATTGTTCTTTTTATTTGGTGAGTTCTCCTTTGAGGGCCCGTTCTAGGTCGCCCTTGGAGGCTATCTCGACGGTAACGTCTTTGCTGATGATAGCAAGGCCGTTGTGATCTCCTTCCTCGCGAATGGCGCGCAAGTTGGTCACCTTGAGGGACGACACCATGGCGCGTTGGTACGCTGTCGCAGTGTTGTTGCCGAGGAATCTGTCGATCAAATTAAATATTTATTTAATCTGAACAATATTGTGGCTTAAATTTTACGTTATTTATAATGAAAATGAGTAAGCATCAAAGATTTCTATTCATTAGGAGATCGGGCCCCTGGAGAATATTCGCATCCCAAATATGTGATCAAAATGGAAGAATATGACATTGAAATGTGTATCAAAGAATATTTCCTATTTTCTTTTTTTATAAATTCACCATAATATTCAATTAGAAACATTATGACATCAAGTATCAGCTGTCATATCAACATCTGCCATATCTTTAAAAACCATATTTAGTTACGTAAATATTGTAACCTGGCTAAGGCCAGGTACAATAAATTATAAAAATTATTAGAATAAAATTACTTAGAATTGAAGAGCAGCGCCATCTGCTCAAGCCGCAGCGTACTAAATGGTATGAATGACTGTTTGCTATCACACTGTCTACACACCTCACTGTAGTACCGATCGTGGCTAGAATCATTTAGTTCTTCACTAAACCTATAGAGGTCGCAATAATAAATATGTACGTACCGTCCAAACTTCACGACGGTGCAAAGATGAGCGAACTTCAGACTTAAGCCAGAGCTCAAAACTTCCGGCTGTTTAGCAAAAATTTCAAAATAATAAAGCCTCCGATTGGCTCTGATCATCATAAACGATTTAGCAGCGAAGATTACCTTATTAGGTAATGCTTTGAGGACCAAACTTCCGGTAGACTCAAGGTGTCTTCAATGAGAGAGTGCTTCGTCACTTGTGACGAGACAACCGAACCGAGAAGAACTAAAGGAATAGTTACTAAATTCTCTTTACTATAATTTAATTCAAAAGCTTTCAAACTTTCTACCCCGTTCTAGGGTGAGTGATAGATTATAAGATGTATTCTGTGATCTAGCCATAATACGGTGTTATTCTAACCTTAAATTGGCAACGCCATTGTGTAAATTAACAGTGCTAAATACTTCTATATCTGTTCCTTTTAGTGTCTGAACTTTATTACATTTACCATGTGCTTTTAATCAGTGAGTAAGCTCTTAAAGCCGCCACAATGTATGAACATGTGTAAACTGGATTGCAAATACTTCTGGTATGTAACCTAATTTTAACAACCAGTGCACTCAACCATGTGACAACTATATGCTAGGAATGCTCTTCAAGCTCCTAATGCATTGTAACCTTTTTGTATCTAACCTTTTCTCTTTTTTATCTGTTCATATTATCTTCAACTTTTGTAATTTTGTAATGTCATTGTGTTTTTTTTATATCTAGCCCTTCAGGCAACCTCATGTTTGCTGGCGGGCCACATCCAAAGGCTCTCTGCTCGTCCCCAAATGCTCAGTGGCAGGGACAGTGGACCCACCAGCTCAACGTCACACTGGACCTATTTTAACCGGAGCCATGTGGATTCCAGGGTTCCAGTAGGAGGCTGATCTCCGGCTTCACTTCTAACCCGCTAGCTTCTGCAAGCTACAAGGCCAGCAACTTCCTTATCGACCGCTGCCACTCTACGGTTCCACGGACCCGTCTCTACAGCATCTGGCTGGGACGACCTACCGGCGCGGCTCTCAGGCTGACCACGAGCGGAGTGCATCACAGCGCCTGCTGCTGAGCACGTGCTACTCTTCACTTACCGGAGATAAGTCCTTCAAAAAGGAAGTCTACCACACGCCACCTGTCTGTAATCCACGACCCTTCTCATACTTGCTATATCTACCCTTCTAAACGTTCTTAATATATCTCTAAACCTCTTATTCTGTTTTCTTTTATGCCCCCTACTATCTACTGCTAGGTAGGAAGGTGACATTGGCGCCCATACTAGCAGAACAGACAGGTTTAGCGTGGCAGGCTTTCTCGGGTGTGGCTCTGCCATTTTATTTTGTGTATACTGTTTTTATTTTTGTGTTCTTCTGTGTGTTAATTATAAGTTGTGTACGGCCCTGTGCTGTTCTCGGGGTTCTATGTCGTAAGAGGCGACTGAAAGACACGGGTAACACCCAGGGGGTAAAAACCGCCCATAGCTTCCTCAAAGCACCGTGTTATACGGCCAAGCCCTGTGCAGTCTCGGGGTACTTTTTAGAATAGGCCTGCTGTGGTTCTGCATGTCGTAAGAGGCGACTGAAAGACACGGGTAACACCCTCCGGGGGTATAAAACCACCCGTTGCTTCTTCAAAGCACCATATAATCAACAGTTTTTTTTGCTTTAAATTTGTCACTTTTAGTTTTTTTTCTTTGGTTATATGGATGATCTTAAATCATATTTTAATATCTTAACTTAACTTCATTATATTAAATACCTGCTTATACAGTGTTCTATCTCATTTTTAAACTGAAATCAACTTAAAATTATCACACTTAATATTTATCTACCTACATTTTTCCATCGGAAAATATTTTTTCTGTATAACTTTTATTTGACCTTGTTGGTGTAATAGGTATAGATCACAGAACTATCACTCACTCCTAAACGAATCTTTTCTCACTATAAAAATCATGTCACTTTTGAATAACTTAACATTTTCTCAAAAATTGCATCGGAGACTGCCGTTCTCCAAAATTCCAATGTTCTCTAATTACTTGGAATGTCGTTTTAATTCTTATATCTCTTCTTGTCTGTTAACTTACGATATTCATAGCATATATTTATGACATATCAAAGTTATTTAGTAAATATTAACTAAATATTTACTTCTCTAATTACAACGACTGACTAAATGCAAATTTTTGTGATAAATCTCTCTAATATAACTTAATTGACATTGACTAAACATAAATATAGTAGATAAAACTTAATCCTTATTTTGACAGATAACTAAATTAAAAAAAATATCGGTTTTCTAAATAACTTGTAAAAGAATACTTTGATTGTCGCTTCAAAACTAAAATATTTTTCCTGTGTATCAACTAACTGATATGCTAGGTAAAAACTTAGGTTTTAGCATATCAATGATTTTAAAATGAGAAAATACATACTATGGTAATTACCTTATTTTTATTATCATTGAATATTATGCAAAACTTCTCACTAGATTCCCTTTTATAACTTAACACTTGTAAACATAAAATAAACTAAACTCATACTATGAATTAATTTAATAATTGCTCTAAATATACAAATCATCAATTAAAATATATATTCTTGTATCTTAAATAACTAAATGGTAGGTAAATAAAACCAAACTCTTAAATTTGCTTAATTTAATCATTTTTAACATACTCTTTACTATTATGGAAAAATAGATCTTATAACTACTCTAGCAAATAATTGTATCTTATATACTACTTAAATACTAGAAAGCTTGTTAGCTTATATACAAGTGAACTATGTATATAAATGTGTCTTATATACTACTTTAATACTAAAAGTGGTGATTCCTATAAATGTTTGTTATATACTACTTATCTCAACCATATTATACCTATAAAACAAACACAAATAATATGGTACTTAACTAATTTTTTTTACTACTCTTGCAAATAATTGTGTCTTATATACTACTTTAATACTAAAAATGGTGATTCTTATATACATTAATAAATGTTTGTTATATACTACTTATCTCAACCATATTATACCTATAAAACAAACACAAATAATGTGGTACTTAACTATTTTTTTAATTTTTTTTTTTTTTTTCCCCTTATATACCGAATTAATAGTACCAGACCATACATTATCTCTGACACTTTCCAATTGCTAATGGAAGATGTGTAAAAACTTGCTAAATTCATTCTATAACATACCATTATGGTAATTCTTCAATTGAGAGCGGTTGTTCAAACTCTTTAAAAATAAGCCTTATGAACTGAGCGGTAGGTAACTCATAAAACCAAGCCATTACCTGGAGCGGGCACACAGACTCCTTAAATAAGCCTTAATGTATTTTCCTTTTGTTTAACTTCTATCTATAATACAAATTTTCAATATAAGCGAGGCAATCTTGGAACAAATATTAAGAATACACTCCATTAATGCCTATTATCTGTACTAAACTTAGCTATTGATCTATAGTGCTGTTCATGACTTATATGTAGCTAGCTGTTCTTGGGGATTTATCCATCCGCAGCCTACAGAATTCTAAATCCTATATATGTCTTATATATATATATATATCCTATGCTGCTGTCAGCAACCGTTCTTGGAGTGTTTACTAATGCACTCAAACGGTGATACGGATTACTTAGGAGTTCTTTTGTAAGAATATGACATCACTATAGTGAACTAGGCAAGGCTAACACCTAAGGCCATATACTGGAGTTACCATAGCTATATATAGGTATCTCAAGTAGAATCCTTGGAGTAAGTTAGACCTACTAGAGTTTTAGTATTAGGAACGCTTCAGGCTAGAGAATTTTTTTTCTAGGAAAAAAAATTCTTCTCACCGAAGGGGAATATGTAACCTGGCTAAGGCCAGGTACAATAAATTATAAAAATTATTAGAATAAAATTACTTAGAATTGAAGAGCAGCGCCATCTGCTCAAGCCGCAGCGTACTAAATGGTATGAATGACTGTTTGCTATCACACTGTCTACACACCTCACTGTAGTACCGATCGTGGCTAGAATCATTTAGTTCTTCACTAAACCTATAGAGGTCGCAATAATAAATATGTACGTACCGTCCAAACTTCACGACGGTGCAAAGATGAGCGAACTTCAGACTTAAGCCAGAGCTCAAAACTTCCGGCTGTTTAGCAAAAATTTCAAAATAATAAAGCCTCCGATTGGCTCTGATCATCATAAACGATTTAGCAGCGAAGATTACCTTATTAGGTAATGCTTTGAGGACCAAACTTCCGGTAGACTCAAGGTGTCTTCAATGAGAGAGTGCTTCGTCACTTGTGACGAGACAACCGAACCGAGAAGAACTAAAGGAATAGTTACTAAATTCTCTTTACTATAATTTAATACAAAAGCTTTCAAACTTTCTACCCCGTTCTAGGGTGAGTGATAGATTATAAGATGTATTCTGTGATCTAGCCATAATACGGTGTTATTCTAACCTTAAATTGGCAACGCCATTGTGTAAATTAACAGTGCTAAATACTTCTATATCTGTTCCTTTTAGTGTCTGAACTTTATTACATTTACCATGTGCTTTTAATCAGTGAGTAAGCTCTTAAAGCCGCCACAATGTATGAACATGTGTAAACTGGATTGCAAATACTTCTGGTATGTAACCTAATTTTAACAACCAGTGCACTCAACCATGTGACAACTATATGCTAGGAATGCTCTTCAAGCTCCTAATGCATTGTAACCTTTTTGTATCTAACCTTTTCTCTTTTTTATCTGTTCATATTATCTTCAACTTTTGTAATTTTGTAATGTCATTGTGTTTTTTTATATCTGGCCCTTCAGGCAACCTAGCCCTTCAGGCAACCTCATGTTTGCTGGCGGGCCACATCCAAAGGCTCTCTGCTCGTCCCCAAATGCTCAGTGGCAGGGACAGTGGACCCACCAGCTCAACGTCACACTGGACCTATTTTAACCGGAGCCATGTGGATTCCAGGGTTCCAGTAGGAGGCTGATCTCCGGCTTCACTTCTAACCCGCTAGCTTCTGCAAGCTACAAGGCCAGCAACTTCCTTATCGACCGCTGCCACTCTACGGTTCCACGGACCCGTCTCTACAGCATCTGGCTGGGACGACCTACCGGCGCGGCTCTCAGGCTGACCACGAGCGGAGTGCATCACAGCGCCTGCTGCTGAGCACGTGCTACTCTTCACTTACCGGAGATAAGTCCTTCAAAAAGGAAGTCTACCACACGCCACCTGTCTGTAATCCACGACCCTTCTCATACTTGCTATATCTACCCTTCTAAACGTTCTTAATATATCTCTAAACCTCTTATTCTGTTTTCTTTTATGCCCCCTACTATCTACTGCTAGGTAGGAAGGTGACAATATTACTTGTTAATGCTCTTTTTTCGTATAACCTACATATACAAAACAAAGGGAAATTTTAGTCTGACGATTATATGTCACGGTACCTTCAAAGGAACTATGTATTGGTACCACGACAAATGAACGAAAGATCGGACAGAGAGACAGACCGATGGCTGAGGATTTGTAAGAAGGTCTCGTTTTCCAGTACAGAACCCTAAAAGATAAATCTCTTTCGTTTCCCTATTATCACTTGAACAAACATTACTTACGACAGTTTGGCATTTTTAAGAAAATTTTATAAACCAAAATAGTAACAAAAACTATTGTCTTGTTTTATTACGGTATACTATTTTAATTAATACTATATATATATATATATATATTAAAAAATCAAACTACATAATCGTCTGCTTGGTGGCACACGTCAAACTAAGACTTAACTTTGTCCTCTGATTGAGCTGGTTCAATCCGGTTTTGTACCCGAGCGGACGCCCCTGCAAACTAGTGGGTGTGTGTGTGTAGAGTGTAGTGTAGGTACCTGCAGGCGACGTAGCAGACGAGCAGCGCGGCGCCGCAGGCGAGCACGCGCGCGACGGGCGAGGCGAACAGCTGCGCGCACACCCACGCGCCGCACCCCGCGCCCACCATGCACGCCACCGCCAGCGCTGTGCGCACCCAGTGCGAGCACGTGAACCCGCGCTCCCATTCCACTCTGCAACACATACCATACCATACCATACACACTACTCATGTCTATACTACATGCGACACAACTTCACTTACAAAACCATCGCGAGTTTTGTCCATTATAACTAAATATGCACCCGGCTGGGACTCACGTTATATTTACCAGATACATCCCGACCAGTTTCGGGCTAATTGTAGCGCTTATGTGTGGGAGTCACGGTTGCGCGAAGCGGCGAGCGCAGGCCTCAGTACGTAACTGACGTAACGATGGCGCTGTCTGTCCCGGCTCAGCTGAACTTGTCAAATTGTCCGATATCTCACTAGCTTCACTGTCACTGTTATGTGCCGTGTAGGGATGTAGACACACCACACTCATCGTGTCAATTTCTTGGTCCACATGTACCTTTATCAACGCTATTGGTGTCACCTATCTTTAAAATCTACCCGATAAATATCACGTGAGTCCCAGCCTGGTGCCTATTTAGTTACAATGCGAAACAACGATCAAAACTATTACTACTGGGGTGCGTTCCTCCTACCCGTCGGCCAAGACATATTTTGGTCTAAACGCAGATATACGTCGTTCCAGCACTCTAATCGAACATAATTTGATCCTGTCAAGATTTGATCATACCCGTTCCGGGCGACCTGTCAGAGCAACCAAATCTTGGCCAGCTGTCAAATGTGACAGATTCTACATTAAATAATTGATTTTGTACAAGCTAAGCCAAGGATTAGTGACATACTGTGTTAACATTGCTTAATTACGTATTATGCCCCATTTATTAAAAATGTAGACTGTATTTTATCATCTAAAAACATCGCTGTCACTTCCATATTTTGAAAGGAGCTGTATAGGTCGTTCCAGGTGCCTTGGAGCAAATATTGGTCGACCAATATTTACTCGAACGCGCCCCTGTTCTGCACAAAACTTGAGCAACAGACAATCCTCTATGTAGAGGATGTATGCGAAAAGATGAGACCGTGGTGCATGTACTATTGCACTCTGAAGCCACGGAACAAATAATAATTACCACCGGACTACGAGAGTAGTTCTCATCAACGACATCCTCACCACCATCACAGACGTCACTGGAACTACGCCAGCGATCCAAGGTCCTTCTCCGCTACATCAGGGAGTTGGGATGGCTTGGGTAGAAGCTGGCGGGGGAAATGCACAAAACACCCCAAGCGGGACGACAGTCCACGACGTATCGCCATTTAAATCTACCCCCGCTTGGTTTTCGTTAGTGTCTTTATCACTGTCACCTCGACAGACTACACTAACTCGCTAAATTAAATCGCTCCCGCCGCTCCTCAAGACGATGACACAAATATAGAAAATAAAATAATCAAAACATATTCTCAAAAAAATTAAACAGTCTTACCTGTTTGTCTCCTGGACAATGTAGGGAGTGTTGCAGACTTTGCATTTCAAAGCGTCGGGAGTGCCAGCAGTCTAAAATGAAAACAACAATATCGTCAATGCGATAATCTATTGCATAATAATTAGAACCATTTATGTTTAATGTCAAAGACGCTAAGTATCAGCACAAAGCCTTAATGCAACTTAGTCACTTTTGTTGTTCGTAGCATACTATTCTTTAAGTCTCGCCCCTCTGCGCTACGTTCATTATAAGTAATACGTGTATAACACATACTGTATCATACGCTACGAATTTATACGTGATAAAATATTACACGTATTTTATTTTTATTAGAATTATTCTCTCTCGTAGCAAACGAAGCATATTAATATATGTTTCATTCGGCTCCGTGGTACACGCGTAGCTTATAACTATCTATCAAATGCACTCCCAACCACCTGTGGTATTTTCATATTTGGCCCATGAAATTGTAGCAAAAGCGTAGCATATAACTATCTATATAATGCTTTCCCTAGTATCCGTAGTATGTATTACACACATACACAAAACACAAATTCTGTCGTATACGCTTTCGTAGCACACGCGTAGCTTACTACTATCTAATGCACCCCCAAGCATCCGTAGCGTTTTCATATATCTCCAATCATATTAATATATTGTTATTATTATATCTATATATTATTAGTTAATAATATATATATCACGATATTACGAATCCTTAGCAAAAACGTAGCTGATAACAATCTATGTAATGCACTTGCTAGTAGCCGTAGCGTAATACTTTTACACTCACACTCTCGTAGGAAGACGAAGCAAATTAAATCAACTGGTAATTGACTGGACCCATACGTTTTGTAAGCACACGCGTAGCTTAAACTATCTGCCTATGTGTTATGTCAAATAGAACGGCAATGCTAATACTGGTTTAAATAGCAGCATAACGCCTGCTCACAACGCTGGTATACGTCAACGGACACTGTAACCCGTATCTATTTTGTAGCACATGCGTAGCGTATTCTTACTTTATAGACATGGTTTCCTAGAAACGTAAAGGTTAAGATACCCCCCCCTCCCCTAAAACCACCCGAATAAGTGACGTGAAGTCGACTTAGCAGCCATCATACTTGATATTGGGGACAGAATATCATTTTTTATTATGTTTTACATGACGTTTCTACTAGACATTTTAAATTTAGAACGTAGTATATTTAAGTGTCATTTTGTTTTGATATTAAGTCAGTCTTTGATATATTTTCGTAGAATGTACTCATCAACTGGTGTTTTATGTATTATTTTTCTAAACTAGTTGCTTTTGTGGGTAAATAAGGTCCTGTGTGGTTTCCTTTACTTGGTTGTAGTTTACTTCAGGATTCCCCTGAAATTAATCATAAGCGACTGACGCAACATGACCAGCCTGAAGGTCGATACAATACCGTGCCACGTATCGCAGTGGTCAGCGGTATGTTATCGCACAGTCTGACTGACCGATTTGTACCCATTACGTGTACGAATATCGCTAACATCTAAACGTGGTTTATGTGTTGGTGTAGATATATGTTAGTTACCTCTGTAAGCCACCGACTGAGACAGTCGTGGTGCACAGCGGACACGTCGCCGGTGCAGTGGCACGGCGTTATGAGCGGCTCGAGCCGCGCGCCGTCGTAGCAGATCCAACAGTCGCGCCCTGACGCTACGCTACCGACCAGCGAGTCCGTCTCCACATTCTGCAACACCACACGCTCATATACATACCACTCTACGAGTGCTGAACACAGCCTCCTCCATTAAGAGAGGTGGCCAAAATCCCCACGCTTGGCAGACGTTGGGGTATCGCATTGTAAGATGTTATTCTTCATAATCCACTGCTGCCCGCCTTCCAATACTTTAACCTCAGTCGCCTCTTACGACACCCACGGGAAGAGATGGGAGGTGACATTCTAGCCCGGCACCCCCGAGACCCACCATAAAAGTTACCTTCACAAAAATAAAGCACCAGCTTTCATAGCATAATTGGAAATGCACCAGGGCGGAAGTCTGCGGCTGCGACTTCAATTCCGGTTTGAGAGTGTATATATATACAAAATTCACCTGTAATATTTTCACAACATATTTGTTGGTGTATTTATTATACAATTTTATTTTATGACTATAATATTAGATTATTATTACCACCCCTCACCGCGACATATCATAGCTTGACAATTTCATAACACCAAAATAACGACACATGAAAATCAGACAAGTCAATATTCACAGAGCACCAGACCAACATCGAAGGACCAACAAATAATGCACCCGATCACTTACCAAACCACTTTTACCCGACAACGGTTTCACCTGTTCACTCGGAGTATCTCCGACTTTAACACCAACGCTGTCATTTTGACGTGCCGTCAACCGTTTAGGTTTGACAATGACAGTGAAAACAACTGTCGTGAGCGAGCTCTGCCATTGGCGGAGAGTTTTGACAATGTACCATGCTGCACTCAGCCATTGGGTGTCGCGGAAGATTGTAACTCTCTGGGGAGAGGGGAGGGAGCTGTTAATATGGAGGTGGTATGTTAATTCTGAGGATAACCCTGCTTCATTTGTGAGAGTAAATGTTTGTAGGTTAATAATTAAATTAATTTATTAAATTATTTTTAATTAATATGTAAATAATTATTCAAGAAAGTATTTTCTTGGATATCCAACTTTCGGTGTATATATAATCACGCCTATGTTCCCCGAAAGGGTGGGAGAATAGACGCCACCAAACATGGCGATACGAAGGAGTAAAGATTGATGCTGTCTATCTATACACCTAGGTATCACCATAAGTTTGGTTCTATGTGTTAGCCCTCGTGCAAACAGAACTACTATGTTCGTTACATTTTTATTCAATGTGATAATTACAAAAGTTTTAATTACTTTAACATTATATTAAAAATCTATTTACTGTTTACGGTGCTCAATTAAAATTTAAGTTATAAGTATAAATAAGACAATAAAGATTATAAATATATAATAAATAAGCTACATTCGAGCTTTATTTTCCAGTCATATTCCATAGTGAGCTTATTGCTTAAGTTGCAGCCATTGCCTTAAGGGTGAATGGGCCGGTCAGGTCTCCCTACAAACGTCGTCGTAGGTGATGACTCCCTTATTTGAGGATTTAGGTCCAAAACAAAGCATAACACCTATTGATCTCGTCAATCGGTTTTTTATGCCTGATAGGTTAGCCTTTGACCAACATCTCACCTGATGGTAAGTGTTGTCGAAGATGTTGTTAGGGCTCATAGAATTAATGGCTCTCAAGGACTGCTGCCGGAACACACCGTTAGGTGCTTGGCGACAGATTTTCTACTTAAGGGTGGTCGCTAGCCAGGCGGGCATTCGCAAAATGCCCTACCACCATGCTATAACGACTGCCATCCTAAGACAACAACCGGGACTGACGGCTTTTGACTCTCCGAAGCACAGAAGCGCTCAGTAGTAATGTCACCAGCGGTCACCCATCTAACTCATGACCGCGGCGGACGTCGCTTAGCTTTGCTGATCGGTTCAGAATGGCCAAGCAAAGTTCGCTACGAGCGCTTCGGTATTATGCTTAATTCTGGACATACAATCTCAAATAAGGGAGTGATCACCCTATGACGTTTATATGGAGAAGTGGCCGGCAAGTTCAACCTTAAGCAATAGTTCATTGTGGCCGCACTCAGTCACTTTCTATTGACGTCGTGCTTTCTGTATAGGAAGCAATACGTTCTGTGTAATAAGCGTTTTTACTAGCGGTAGTTTCATGTAAATTTATCAGCAAATATACAGGGTTATTGAAATCATGCTAACAACTACTTACGGTTGAATTATGTTAGGTCTAGTAGATATTTATTTGTTTTGTTTTTGTCTACTAAAATATTTGCTCGATATATGTAGTCGTAACTGTATTAAAGGAACGCGCGGCGGGCGGCGTGCTATGAAGCTCGTGGGAGGCATTGTTGCAATATTGTTTACTACGAAATACTGAACTAAAAAGTGTACAGTAGTAAACAGTGATTTTTATGAGCAATGCTATAGGTTTTGAGTAAAGTCATCGAACTAAAATTGTATGATATGTTCAACAGAAATGTCCCGTAAGATGTTGTTGGCATTTTGTGCATGAAAACCTTGTATAGCGCTATACTTTTCCTGAATCAACCTCATAAAGCAATGTGTCAGATGACTTTATTTTAGTACTATTTCAAAAACCATTTAGTAATTTCAAGGTGTGTATGTACCTTGAATTCTGTAATTACATATACAATTAATACGTAGTGTATCTTAGTGTATATATGCGTGGTGCATTAATTATGTTGGCATATTTTGCAGCATGATACATTGTCTAAGCGTGACTTATTCTATAATATCTCAAAATGTAACTCCATGTTTCGAACTAAAATTATAAAAATATAGTAAACAAAGGAAATGTATTTGAAAAAGCAATAAACTGGTTTTATATATAAGAAAAGTGTAAGGAAATCTCATACCTTTTTTAATATATCACTCTCCGAACATATCAAATAAGTAAAATTACATTTCGAGTTATATTTTTTGCGACAGCATTTAAAGCACCACAACCCTTCCATTGTATAAATACTGTTGAGATCAGAATAGACCATGATTAAAAGCAAAAAAAGATATCCTGTACAGACGAATAACAAGTTGTAACCGATAGGAAAAATAAGTGTATATTCGAGAGCATAGTCTAGTTTTTTACGGCAGTTTAATATCTTACTGACAGTTAAAGTGTATACCTTAACTACCATTGAATAAGCATGGTATTAATAAATATCGAGAACCTAAGAAAAACATTCACATCATACAAACTGGTATAATACAATCCCAAGGCAATATAGTTATTTCAACAAGTGAGCAAAGTTGTTGTTTGGTGCGAGTGACGACTTTGAATCCCGAACTAGCGAAGAAGTTATAGATTTAAAAGCATAATACCTTTGAAATATGTGAAACTTATAGCTTGTCACCTCAAACAGCGAGAATATGGATTTAATAAATAACAAAGATTTTTTAATTACTTTGCGGATTTCCGCAAAGTAACGCCTGAATCTATTCATTATTCAATATGGATTTAGGTAAATGTAATATTGAATAATATGTTTGTGACTCAAATTTTCATCCAATTTAATTACACTAAAACCGCCCTATTTGTACTGCACTGGTGAAAAGTACATAACTTACATCAGTAGTCAGAAGACGCTCACGTCGTCGACAGTCACGGAGGTTGACAAAGAAAGAAACCCGAGAACGAGAAGAGATCACAGCACTTTGAGGAAGAGGACGTAAGCGAAGTAATCGAGGGATACGACACACCTTGGCAAATAGAAGGCTAGAGATTCTAGAGAGAGAAAAGAACACGTAGACATACCTTGGTTAGATTGGAGTGGGAGAGTAGCCGCGAGAGCTTGGCGTCGTCGAGCTGCCGCGTGAGCAGCCGCCGCGGGTTGAGCAGCCAGAGCCGCTCGGGCGCCATCGAGTTCCACAGCACGCACGGGAACCATAGCGCGACGCCGATCTCAGCCAAACGGAACACCAAGTCGTGCCAGTTGCGGGATACCACTGGCACTCTGTTTCAAACGTAATATTCCATAACTAACTATTCTGTACTGTACTGAATCAGGTGCTCCGTCCACTAAACACAGCCTCCCTCCCCTACTAAGGGGGTTAGGCATAACCCCCAAGCTTGGAAGACGGCTTGGGGACCGCAGCGTAAGATGGCAGTTTTTCAGAAGGCGCTGCTGCCCACCTCCTGCTATTTTTCCCTTTTTTATCCACTTACGACTCCCACAGGAAGATATGGGGTGCATATTAAACCTGGCACCCCACGGAGAGCCTATACTATAGCTAAATACATTCCAAATTTCGAATGGAAAGCCAGACGGGCATTAGCAAAATGTCCGACCACCATGACAGAAACCGATGATTCAACGTGTAATTAAAATTTAGGTGCAATATTTCACACCTACATTTTCACACTATGAGTAAAAAGCAAACGTGTATTTATTGCCGGTTAAAGTAAAATAAAACAATTTAAGTAAAAAGTATTTTAAAATGTTGTATTCGATACATGTGATGGTGCTTATTATATTATATATATTGCTTTCGTAATTTCAAAAGTTAAAAAAAATCGAAAGTTATTTTTATATTATATTATAGTAATAATACGCAGTATAAGGAGCAATAAAAATACATTGGCGCAGTCTGTAGGATCAGCGATTTAGAGTAGAAAAGCAGATTTGTATAAGGTTACTAACTTGGTCTTCCAGAGCTCGCTGAGAGTTTCTGATGCGAGGAAGCCGGCGATGAGGATCAGCATGAGCGCCTGGCTGACAAGTCCCACCCTGGACTGGTGCAGCTGAGAGATGTCCACCGATCGACGGTCAATGTTACCGTCGCCATCTGATATGTCAGTTTGTATGCCCTATGTAAAAAAAAAACATAAAGTGATAGATTGGATTATTTAAAGATGTATGTAGGTACGCTGGGAACTGCATAAATTGGTAAACAGTAACCGTGTTCGTCGAGTTAACTTACGTAATATTTTACCTGTTTGGTGACCAAGGTGTCCTGCACGTCGTCACCGTCGTCAGCTGCCGAGGAAGGCCCAGCCCGCGGAGATATGATTGTGCACACTTTTGTCTCTTTCAGGAACTCACCACGGAGCTGCAACAAATAAAGGCAATACAAATAAGACACTTGTCCTAACCCTTTGAATTTATTTAGAGACGAGTAGTGTGCGGCATTATTGAGGTTCTTGCATCTATCACGCCGGAAGACATGTTTGTTGAATGCTATAATGTGCAGGTATTTGCATCGGTAATCGGTTCGCCAAAGCTGTTTTTGATTGGAAAGGCATCATATTCTATAGTTTGAAAGGTTTGTTTAATTATTTTCCGATAGCAAAAAACGAGGGATGATCTAACGAATGTTTTAACAAATATGTAACTGATTAAAATGTTTACGTATAAACGTAACTTCTAACATTTTAGATAATTTTAGAGGTGATTTAAGTAACCATATTTCGGTACATACGTTCAATATGAACAATATTTTATGTCACGACTTAAGAATCTAGTTAAAAAAGGAAGATATTATCTAATAATATATCAACATGAATTATAATACGACGCCAACTTAGGTCAACGTTACATAAATATATGCTCCCGTTAATATTATAACATCAGAAACTCATGATAAAAAAGCAAAACTGCACAGAAAACGACAAGACATAAGATCTCGGTTTTTTTTGCGTACCGTGGAGCGAGAGGAAAAATAAATTTAATAGTCGTTACAGAGTACATGTGTCGACCGACACATATGTATTAACATATGTGTCGGTCGACACTAAGCAACTCACTAACTCAGCTAAGCTCTTGACATATTGTGTTTTTCCGAAAGAATACTCTGATAAATTTAGCTCACATTACGAACAAAAAACAATACTATTGTTTTGAACAACATAAACACGAAGACAAGCTAAAGGTGTGCTATAGCAGGCAGATATAGAAGGAACGGTTTAAATCCTGCCGAAGGCAAGGGCAAGGTGAAGGCCACACCTTCACAGCTGGCTGGCTAGCTAAAACGCACTAGTAAAAACTCTATCGCAAAGCACGAAACGATGCTCACACTGCTGTCAATGAAAGTTAGTTTCCATTTAGCTTTAGTTTAGCTTACATCTTGGACCAAATAATCACTTACCGACAGGTAAAATAGCGGTCAAGGGCCAGCCCACTAGCAATAAAAGAGATAAGATCAGCCTTTCCAATGTTATCGTCTCGTACATTAATTTTCTTCAAGTCGCTATGCAACTGAGACTCTCACGTCGATCAGATAATTAATAACTTCTAAGGGACGGTAATAATGCCTGGACATGGTCCAAGTCCGCTGACAAAGGGCATTGGAATCTCACTGACAACACCTTAGGAAGAAACAGCAAACATAACACAATGGTGATGATTATTTGATTACATTCCTCGTGATCGAGCCGTTATTTATTCACGTACCTAACATCAAAAGGGAAGGTTAAGGACAAGACGATGGGTCATTGACCAAATGGAAAATATTGTACTAAACAAAATTTGCATTCATTCAAAACAATTTTAAGGTTTATAAAGATAATTTGGTTTCTAAATATAGATTGGCTTTTTGTTTTATCATAATTACACATATGGATAAAAAATATTTCAGTTCTGATGTGGGTTAAAAATGAACTGTATTTTTCCACTACATTTGAATAAATTCATGATGACATGGCTTCAACATATGGATGATATATGTGAGAAATTGAATAAATTTGTATTTGCATTGAAAAAACTCAGGCAGTGTACTCCGGTGTCTACAGTCTTAATGATGTATCACGCCTATGTATGTTCCATTATTCGATGTTACATAATGGGGTGGGGAAACAGATACTCAGAGTATATATTATCCAAAAAAAGTATATTCGTGCTATGTTCGGTATGCAATGGACTGATTCATGTAAACCAGTGTTTAAATTTAAAAACCTGCAAATAGTTCCCTATATATATTAATGAAATGTCTAAGTTTGTAAGGTGCAATATGTATCTGTTTGAAAGAACGTCAATGAGATAAAAGAACTACTACTCATATGCGTCTTACGATGCCTTTTCCTTCCCATAGTTGAGAGTTTTTTTTTACATTGTTTTGCCATAATCCCCACGCTTGGCAGACAACTCGAGTATCGTAGTATACCTGTGCCGGTGTTTTACCCTTAGCCGAATTCAAATTCATTTATTCAATTAGGCGTCTACGACGCTCTTATGAAGGTCAATTACAAATTTTAATATTGAAATATTCTACACTGTCCTGCCACGTTCAGCAAATAAATCGTCGCCTCTTACAACACCCACACGAAGAGATAGGGGGTGACATTCTAGTCCTGCACCCCACGGGCGCATTCAGTGGCGATGTAATTTAGTGATAATAGATATAATACAGTTAGGTAGATAAAGATCGCAAATTACTAAAATAAAATTCCCATAATTACTAATTAGGTACACTTTGATTGACGTGTACTTATTTCAATCCGATAATTTGTAATTATGTTGTTATTCTCAGGGTACATTGTTGTTGCAATCGTATTGTTGTGGTATTTTGTGAATCCAATATCGAGGAATAAGCGCAAAACGATGTACTTACATAGCAGATCATGTCATGCATTTGGCAAACTTTTTTTTTGAAATATTTTAAAATTATTTCAATGAGGTTAGATATGAGGATTTAAGGTATCATTTGAAGAACATATTTTATTCAAATCTTAAAGCCGTATCGTATATGAAGGAGCTCAAGTGTTTTTTTAAATGTTTTTTTTTTCTTTTCTTTTAAACAGAAGTAGCTGAATCGACTAAAAGTGCTGATATTTGACATCACACGCGAAAGATTTCAGTGTTTTATTTTTCTAGACGTCATATGACGAGTTATATTATAGGGTTATCTTCTATGTGAGCAGCGGCCGACTACGATATAGTGATACAGTCGAAATTTTTTTGCATGAAATATGTTAAAGATCTGCGTGTTAAATTGTTTTGACATCTAGTAAAAGTATGCCAACAGCAATCCTGTACCGTAGTCTTATTATATGTTCTATGTCTGTACGTCCACTTGCGGATTTTTTTTTGCGTACACCTAGTACTATTAAACTGATACTCTTATCATCTTCCTACCTTCTCCCACATTGGTAGAGATTGGCGAGCAATTGCAAAAGGTCCATGGTGAGAAATATAAGAAGGTCGGCAGCAGCGCCTTCTGAAGAAATGTAATCTTAAACTGCGATACCAAAGAAGCCTGTCATTCGCGGATATTATGGCAACCCAATAGAACTTGTTCAACGCGCAACGGTTGAACTCATGGTTGTTGATGTGTATCACACACCAGTAATACTTTAAGAGGAGCGCATTGACTATCAATCATAGCGTAGCTCAATGTTGATTAGTCACCCTCAGACTTCAAGCAAACATGTAGATACTTCGCTGGTTTTACTATAGCATAAAAGAAGATTTCAATCCCCCATTACGCCTTATAGGTAACATCTATATAGATTTAGTAGCCGGTAATGGACCATTGTGTAAATAATAGATTATTATGTTTGTCTAAGGTCTGACCGCACATGGGCACGGGTTGCAATAACAATTTGCGACTTCTTATTCCATACAGACGACCCTGATGAGCCGTACAGTTCCCGGCCTGAAAATTTAAGAAGTGTTCCAAGTCCTACATGCAAAATAATCCTAAAATTCATGAAAATCGCTAACCGTCAAAATAGATGAATCTATTTTACATATAAATTACTTTAAAAAATATCATAAAAAACCCGTAATAATGTTTTGGTTTTATAAAGAAACAAACCGTAGATGTGCATCTCACTTGCACACTCTAGGCAGTCTATTGTGTGTAAGTGAGATGTTATGATTTGCAGCGCTATCTTCGATTCGTTTCTTTATTGAACCGGGTTAATACTCAATAACTTATTGTAATTATTATTTAAATACATATATAATTTAAAGATATATAATTTATATAACTGTATGTAAACCACATAAATATTCCATCTAATTTTTAATTTTTTTTTTATAATATAAACAAACCAAAATTAGGTGGCATACTTAATGACCCTGATAGGGTATATCAACATGTCGCGGAGTGAGCCGATCTATTATATTTACATATGCTACTAGTTTTTAACAACACTAGCTACAGGACGCAGCACCGCGCGAATGAAAAAATATATACTATTTCTTTTAAAACCAGTTAAACGCCAGTCGGACTTGAAGAGGTTCCTATCCGTATTATATAAAACCTCAATATATTTACCTAATATCAGTGCATTACCTACTTTTTTCACTGATCCATATGTGTTGTGATAAATAAATAATGTATAATTGTCAGGGGAATAAAAAAACCTGTCAAAATTCTACTAGCTTGGATACGACTATCGCGGGTCGCTTGCGGCGGCGCTCGAGAACAAACATCTTCTAAAAATAACACATCAAATTTAGAACAATAGAAAAGGCGATCAAAACTCATGTGGCTTAAAAATCTATCTCTCGGAGCGTTCACGGCCCACCATCGAAGAAAAACATCGTATTCGGGGCAATAGAAAAGGCTGACCAATGACCATACTCTTGTGACTTGGAAATCGCGCAATCGCGAGCCGCTTTCGGCTTAACAACCATTGTTATACAAAAAAGGCTGACAAAACTCTTGTGCCACACCCAGCAACAGACCACCTTCGAAAGAATACAACCTAGGTTCTTTTGTGAAGGGCAAAGAGAACGCAAGGAGAACAGTGCGGTGTTGTGGGTATGTGGTATGTTTATATATGTCCATAGATGTGACCATATTCGATACTAACATCTAATAGTTGCATACAAACGGAGTAGTAAAACTTCTATTAATCAATTGCAATCAATACTTAGTACCGTGGGGTGAGTAACTATGAATACAAAAGGGGACTCGCGGTATATGTGGTCAGAAACGTATAATTATTAAATCAATACCCACATTGTATTTTTTTTTTGCATTAACGCCCCTACTAACTACTCTCTGTAGCCGGGACGTGCTCTTTCAACTGAGCGACCCTAGTGAGTAAGTCATAGCTCAAATGTATATCCCTTCGCTCCTATCGTTTTAACCCTCAGAGTTACCACACAGTATACTGTTTAGTCTGCCGTCTCATAAATACGATTTGAGCTCCTGCTGCTTTTCAAATATTAAATTGAAAAGCAGCAGGAGCTCAAAGCTCAAATATATATAGCTAGGATTCATATACACGAAGACGTATTTATTTCATTTCATTTTGCACAAAAGCGCCATGACTATTTATTTAATTTGTTAAATTTTGTTCGATAAATATATCAAATATATTTTCTTCTCATAAATTTGCCTTGTTCTCTGAACTGGCTTAATGACTTGATACTTACATTGAAAAATATATCAAATGTAGTGCTACCGATTCGCCAAGAGAAAAAAGGGTTCACTGGAACGGTATTCTCTAATATAAAAGATATAGTTTTGGCGCTTACACTTTTACTTCCAAGCAACTGCGGTGCCCTTGCGCGGTGCGAGAAATGAGCCGTTAGTGGCGCTCATGCATTACAAGAAGACGTTCAAGATTATTAGCGTGATCCTAAGCCTTAACGTATTGACAGGGAATTAAGCTTTTTTTTAACTATGATGCTGGCTTTGAAACCGTTTAAAGTTCTATATTAACTGTAACGTGTAATAATCGCGAAAACCTAAAAAAAACATTATCAATAAGCGACGATTGTACATGACGTGAACTGGAAGGTCAGAGAACCCCCGTATCTTCTTTGTAGAGAAGCGAGACCCTTCGTGCCCTTGTTCGTCAGTTAGACCCTAAAATTCGTTTTAGAACCTTGATAATCTCATATAATAATAAGTAGTGTCCCGAAGTCCCGAAGTTCTTCAAAGATAAAGTTCCTGTGGCTGAATGGAATAGATTATATTCCATTCGGCCACAGGAATGGGCCGGCTCAAAATAGGAGGACGCGGGATCAATCCTCAACGGAACAAAAAAACTTTGTGCTCCACATCAGTACTGCAGTACTAATATTGTAAATGCGAAAGTAACTCTGTCTGTCTGTCAGTTACGCTTTCACGCCAAAACTACTGGACCCATTTGAATGAAATTTGGTATGGAAATAGTTTGAGACCCGGGAAAAAAACATAGGATAATTTTTATCCAACTGCGCAAAAAGAGGTTAATGTTTTTGCGCGATAACCGACACACGCACGGGCGGAGCCGTCATTTATAAACGTGATTGTAGATATAAGTGAAATGAAGACACAAACCTATGAACGGCAGGAAGCCGTCATCCTGAAAAGCCCTCAAAATGGAATTATACATTTTGGAAATGTATTTAAACTAGAAGATGCCTCAAGGGAATATGTTACCTACTAGATACTAGTAGATTAAGCTCCTATTTATCAGGTCTGTGCTCAATATTTCGGAAAATTCCGCCTCTGCCAAGCTATCACATGTCTCCTACGTTATTTAACCAAATATAGTAATAATTGTATTATATTGTATACAACACATTGTTAAAAGAAGTTCAAAAGAATGGCCCCGAGTTTCATGCCCGTTCTTCTCGCAGTGGCTCCATAAATTGTTTTGCTGATCGTGGCAGTACAATGTAGAATATTTCAATATTAAAACTTGTAATTGACCTTCATAAGAGCGTCGTAGACGCCTAAATTGAATAAATTATTTTGAATTTGAATAAAATACTCTAAGTATATCTTTGCAAATTATTGCAAATAATTTAGCGACTCAACAGCCTTGCTCCCTGACGGGTCTAAATGTCATGGATAAACACATTAAGTAATTGAAATAATAGCAGAAAATATTACCTTGAAGTAGACCTCGACGCCGTAGATGAGGAAGAAGATGACCACAATGAACAGCAGCACCGCGTAGCAACCGTTGAACACGTGCTGGTAGAAGCTCTGCAACAAACCACATATTTATATGCAACGAATTATTTTGGAGGAGTTATGCCCCAGTGGTAATGAGTATGGACTGGCGTGCACGAGGTCTATGGTTCGAATCCCGCCGCAGGGTTGTAATAGTTGCAATTATTACAATGCAAGCAGTGATAGCCGGGCCGCAAGTCCATGGTTACATTCCCCCCGCCGGATTAGGCCGGTGCATGGTGAAAAAGCATTCGAATTGCGAACATTGCGAATGCCTGCCTGACTATCTAGACCTCTCCACTCCCTCAAGTAGAACATCTGTCGCCAAGCACCTAACAGTGGGTTTGGCAGCAGTCCTTGATGGCCAGAAAGTAACTATGAAATTACAGGCACATGAGTCTTAGCAACTGTTAGGGTGATGGGCGTCGCGCGTCGTGCAGTTCGTCACACATGTAATGAAATTCTTCTGTTATAGGCAGAGGAACATCAGGTGGACCACGTGCAAGTTCCGTCACAATAATAAAAAAAAGTAGATACGGCATAACGGCAGACTCATTTTTTTCAGTCTAATGATCGTAACTGTAAAACGACATGTGTCAAGGTGATGAAATTTAAATGGGACCAATTTGAAAATTATACTCTACCGGACAAAAAATAATCATCAAGATTGTATAATCTAGTAAATACATACAATTATCAAAACGAGAATCTCCTAATTTTTTAAAATCTTATATAAAACTATAAAGTGAGCACTGAGCATCAAACTCATCTGACTCACCTTCTTATCAGGAGCAGTGTCAGCGACGTTGGTGGTCAGCACCTCGGCAGCGAGGAGCGAGTAACTGATGAAGTTGAAGGTCACGAACGCTAGGAAAGACTTGGAGAGGAATCGCGGACGCTCCCACCTGATGTTCTGGAGGTGGAAAACCTGAGGACAAGTAACAGTGTTGTTTGAGTAAATACAAATAAAATATACTTCTACTAGTATAAACAAATAGTTAATGCATGTAGCGTGAGCTTCAGGCATAGAACATATAATTATACTCTTCAGGTTCCAACTATGAGGACTCGGGATCAAACCCCAGATCGGCCAAATGGCCAAAGGCATTTTAAATTAAGTTTCTTTTTATTAATAGTCCGGAGTCTGCCCTCTATTTTAAGTAGATGGCAATATGCTCCTCATTTTTATATGCGACAAAGAGTTAGACAAGCATGGTATGCCATGTCATGAGATATCACTACATGATGCACGGGTATAGGGATAATGGGCCCTCAAGTAGTATCAAATGACGCTGAGCGACGAACGTTGTGGCGATAGGCATTGTAACTAAATAACATACGAGAAAAGTGATGAGTTGATTGTGGGTGGATATTCCTTTATGGTGGAAAGAAATAGGTATGTCAAATAAAAAGAAAAATTTTGAGTATGAATATCCTATGGGTACATATTTGAATATATCTATATGGTATGGACAGAATACACAGATGTACATGCGTCCGTCGTAAATATCTTTTCAACACTTTCCTAGTGGTATGTTTTTGCACATGTTTGGAAGTATAAAACGTAATACAAAAAAGTATAATCTGTTTTTAAAAGATCTAAAACAGCTGATTCCTTTCACAATTATTTTGCTAAACAGTCTTATTATCATGTAATATGTCTCATGCAATGCATTTTTTATTCTATGCAGGATATGGCGAGGCTACAATACAATGCAATGTAGTTACTTTTATTTATATTCATTGTGGTAAAACTGTCGCCTGGCATTCAATTGTCAGCAAAGTCAAGCACCGGACTGTCTGTTCCGGCTCACTTCTGGCAGCTGTTCTTAAAACCCAATTACCATCTTCAATCACAACGTCATTTACAAACGAGAACCAAGGTTGGCCTATTAGTTACAACCAGCCAAGGAGTCAAACTCACGCGAAAATTATTCCGTAACAAGACACTTTATTATTATGTATTTGAAAAACTAAACGCTATTCATTTCATACTGAAATTTAATGCGAGATTAACATTTTAAAATTAATTTATGGCTGACGTTCGCATTTACTACTATCATTCGTATTTATACCTGATGGTAAGTGATGATGTGGTCGAAGATGTTGTTTAGACTAACCTGAAATTACTGGCTATCAGCGACATATGCCTTAACACACCTTTAGGTGCTTGGCAACAGATTTTCTACTAGAGAGTAGTAGCTAGCCAGGCGGGCATTCGCAATACCCCTACCACCAACTTGCACTTGATCAGTGTTTATTATTATTATTGTTTAACTTTAGACCTTGAACTTTAGAGTTTTATAACATTATTTTTTTCATTAACATTTTTTATTTATTTATTTTTATTTACTCCTGCTAAGCGAGCTGCTTTAGAGCTTTCACTTAATTATAAAAACAATACAGCATTATCATCAAAGAAAAGTAACGCTCATAATTATATGTTGAGATTGACAACTTCGTGGAGGTATGGGACCTGTTAGTAAATAATGTCCAAAGTCCCAACTGAGTTATAGAGAATAAAAAGAAAACTTCGCTTAGACACTTATTAAATAGTGTGGCTTCAAGGCTAAGGCAATGGAGACGACTGGCCGTGGAGGAAGGCACTCGAAACAAAAACATACTTTTGCTCTTAAACCCGCTGTAATCAATATTATAACAAAAATCTTTGACAAAAACACGTTCATTTTATAGAATAAAACTTAAGTTGAAAGTTAAGCGAGGAGGTTCTACTTTAGTATTATTTTTCAAGCGCCACAAAAACCTATCGTTGAAAATTTCAACCACTTACCTTATAAATCAAAAGCCGTAGATGTATCCATCTGTCCTACCACTAAGGGATGTGTAATGTTAAAGCGCGGGCAAAGGCTTCTTCATATTAACTCTTTTCTTAAAAGGATCCCTAAAAATAACACATGGGTGGAAACACTTGTCTCTGTAGCAAATACTCAATATAAATAGACATTAGGTAAACTGTAAACAAGAGCAAGCGCTACTGATGACCCTAGAGGGTCGTTCTTGCACACCGAAGATAATGTTGAACAACATATTCTTATTCAAGTGGCCCGGTTAACACATTCCACATCTGCCACTATCTGTAATACAACGTTAATAGCATATCAACTCACATTGACTACAGATCGACGCTCTAACTTCTTGAGATGGTTATATAATTAGAACAAAATTATTAATTCAAACTCTGACTCACTTCTCCACGATAGCTCAGTTGGCAGAGAATGTCTCAGGAACGGACGGTCACGTGTTCGACTACGTGGTTATTTTTTAAAGATAATCTGAAACGCTTTTTTATTGCATATAGAGATACGCTGTCCATTGAACGGACTTACTCGATTCATGCTGATGCATATTGGGAATATTCAATGAATTAATATAAAGAAAATATACTATAGCACAGATTATGTATTCCAGAAGAACGTAACTTAGATAGTTTAAAGCCAAAAGTATTTGACCAGTGCTGTTGCTAAAAATGACTTATAGCACTGAAACGTAAACCTTAACTGTATAACCCTTTTGAATAAGTCTGCGACGTATATAGGCTACCCGGGTGGCCACCGGCTGGCTTAGCGGAACTACACGATGACTAATTTGAATTTTGTTTGTAATTATAAATAATGTATGTAGAAGTAGCAAAATATGAAAATAGTTGAGATGAAAGAGGATAACTTCGTCGCTAGTACAGTTATTAATTGTGTACCTATACATATTACGTAAAAAAACGATCTTTGTACTTCGCTAATTGTTTAATAATCGAATATACGTAGATCACGACTGCTTGACGACCACAGCATAAAAAGCGGCCTAAAAATACCCACCTTTTTTTATACGTTAAATATAAATTACCGTAAAATATAAATACTTCGATAACGTTATAGTTAAATGGAAAAGTACCAGTGAGGTGCGAATAAAGGATAACGCAAACGTATCCCCTCAGCAACGTATCACGTCGCTTTACTTCATTTTCACGATAACTCAAGAGCTTGTCCGGAGTCGAGGCGATGCCGCAACGGTGATGTTTGGTGTGCGTTTGAGTATGGAGTTCCATACGAAGAATACTACTGAAAGGCTGAAGTTGAGGAGATGTTGATACGGTGTCGTGTGGATTAGTGTGCGCCAATCATTTACTACTACAAATTAAAGCGATTACGCTTTTGACCTCGATGTAGTTCCTTTTGTGCCTCGGCCTAAACCGACCTTTTTTTTTTTTTTTTGTCTCTGGGAAAAATGCGTTACGCATGCCCCCCCATCGGGGGATGGAGGGGGTATGTGGGACTCCCCGGTAGAAGACCGGTATACCCACTAAACAACCCAGCGGCATTCCGGCATCGTCTGTTTGGAGAAGGACTGGGAGACTGGCAGAGCCTTTACGTCCAGTCCCTCGCCGACGACCGCCCGCCTTTACAGCGGGGCCTACACGCCCCTCCCGACAGGAGGGGCCCGGGAATGACCAGGAATGCTCGGCCATTCCCGCCCAACGGAGGTGGTGAGCACGTGCAATGCGAGAGAAGGAACCCCCGCACCTGTCTCTCGCTACTCACCACCGGAAGGGGGAAGGTTCAGTCGCCTTCTCCCACCTCTTCTGCGTCTACGCAGTGCTGCAGCAAGAGGGTCTACCTCCCTTGCGCGTTCTGCCGCCTCCTTTTGGGACATTACGTCTTCGCAAAAGGAGGCGTCCGCTGCCCAGGCCCCCTCGCCCTCCAACATGACGTTGACTACGCTGGGGAGCGAGAGGTCCGGCCCGACTGCGGCGACCAAGCTGCGGCGCAGCTCGGACCATGACGGACACACCTCGAGGGTGTGCTGCGCCTCGGCCTAAACCGACCTATTCAACCTACACAATACCAATTAATTTAATACAAGATATCTGCAGTACTGAACTGTATTGTATCAACCGGATTGCCCAAAGCTGACAACAGGCTCCTCCATTAAGGTCATCCCCAGGCGTCTTAACTATCACATAAGATAGATCAAGTTCTCAGAAGACCACCTTCCGGTATTTTACCCTAAGTCGTCTCTTACGACATATGGGGGGTGCCGTTACTAGTCCGGTACCCCACGGGACTAATACAGTAGTTATACATGTAAGAAGCTGTTGAGTAGAAACAAACAAATAAATAACAGCGTAGATAATAAAGTAATGACCTTTACTCATGTGCGATAGTACTAAGTCAATACTTTCTAATAATGTTTATTTACATTGGAACTAAAGATATTACTAATACGTTGATTCATTCGATTCGTATCAATGGCTAATTGAACCTTAGATGATGTTTGCCCAATGGGAGGCCACCTCCACGGCCCTGTGAGATGCATAGGTGGTCGGGCACTGCGGACATGACAGTAAGTGTGCCATATTTTGCTCAGGGGCACCACACTCATATTTCACATCTAACCTGTCCCTTACTCCCCATTTGGCCAGGTTACTTTTGCAACGACCATCTTAGGTTTTTTTTTTTTTTATGCTTGATAGGTTAGCCTTTGACCACTATCTCACTTGATGGTAAGTGATGATGTGGTCGAAGATGTTGTTCAGGCTAACCTAGAATTACTGGCTCTCAAGGACACACTGTTAGGTGCTTGGCGACAGATTTTCAACTTGAGGGTGGTAGCTAGCCAGGCGGGCATTCGCAAAGTGCCCTACCACCATGCAAAATTAGCCACTGCAGTTCGTCACCAGGATATGTAGATATGGTAGATGTTCCGCTGCAGTAACATAGTTTGTGGGTGTGGGGTATTTGTTGTGCCAAAGTTCAAGTCTTTCCTCCTTTGTGCGTCTTTTTTCCCAAGGAGTAGTAACTCGGCAAAAACTTTTACGGCTCCTTAAGCGAGCTGGAGGTGGCTGATAGTGATTAAAATAATGTTTTCTTGTTTTATTATGATAACAAGTCAAACCTATCTAAAGAAACACCAATATGATTAATTTTCTAGCACCTAATATAATAGGTCGAAAATGTTTATTGTAAAGACAACACATCCTCACCACATTGCCGTGGGACGAGAAAGAAACGGGACACAGTGATATAGAACTGCCCGAAGAAGAACAAGACAGAAGACTACATCAACGAGGTTTATTTAATTAATCCTAATTAATCATAGGACACCATTCCTATGATTGAAGCGTCTGTATGTGGATTTCGTCATGTATTGCATAATCTTTACCACATATATTAATTTATTTGCGTTATTTATACCAAATTATGCCTATCTATAAAGTGAACACACAAAGTTCAAATAAATGTATTATATTGTATCCCCTATGAACGGTTCGTAAAAATCAAAACAGATATTGAAACAGTCCATAATTTGTATATCATCGTAACATGCCTTGATGAAAATGCATGAATTATTTATTTATTATTAACAACTAAAACGATTTACATGAAACCAATTACAATAGTTGAGGAATTATCTTACAAATAGATGAATGATAATGCTAATTAAGACCTGTTTCCGTTTTTCCTGACCATGTCAGTTTTGATGTTGGATCTATATTCCCGGATGAGTTCGTAGCAAAGTTTGCTTAGCCGTTCTTAACCGAGCAACTTCCGCCGCGTTCATAACTTGGATGGGTGATCGCTTAATATCACTATTAATACTGAGCAATTCCCTGCTACGAAAGGCACGCTAAGCCGTCGGCCCCGGTTGTCTTAGGAAGGCAGTCGTCACAGCATGTTGGCATTTTGCGAACAACATCTTCGAGCACATAGTCACTCACCATCAGGTGAGATAGCGGCCAAAGGCTATCCTATCAGCTATAAAATAAAAAACAACCCCACGGTAGGTATAGTTTTTTTAGATAATTTTATTTTGTACCTATTTTTAGTTTTTAATCAAAACAAAGCGTTTTCACGCCGCTGCTAGGTCTCTCTAGAACAGGTAGTAATTAAACGACTTTAAGTCTTAAATCACGTAAATTTATTATTATTTTTATCTTGACGTTTTAATTAAAGTTGTTTAATTACTATGTTAATAATTGCAAAAACTTTCATCATCATCATCATCATCAGCCGGAAGACGTCCACCGTTGAACAAACGCCTCCCCCATAGAGCGCCATAAAGAACAGCTATTAGCCGCTTGTAAGCATTGGCTACCAGCGACTTTCACGATGTCGTCAGTCCTCCTAGTGGAAAAAAACTTTACAGTACAGAATTTAAAAAAAAGCTATGAAAGAAGGTGAATTAAGACAAAAGGGGAATTCACCGATAGCCGGTACGCTAATATTTGACATTATCGGTATGCAATAGACATACATATTTTACGAGGCCACTTTGTGTAACTTTGTCTCCAATATAAATTATTTAATTCTACACACCTACATGATATGTATACAAAGTAGCATACATAGAATAACAAATTTACAAGACTTACGAGTTAATTTTAACTTAAAAAAAGGAACTAAACAGTATTGTAATTTTTATGACACGACTGCCCAAAAATAGGAGTGTTATGTGTTCAGGTTGTATGTGACATGTTTGTGAGTATTTTATTCCACCATAACTTCTAAAACCGATTTTAATGTATCAGATATCGTTAGATCCATCTTGACAGCGCAAGTTACAACAGGTAATATAAAAAAATAAACTGGAGGATGGCGCTATACTAAGAGATAAAAAAAATCCGCAAACCCGTACAATGGGGTATCGAAGGGCTTTTAAAAAGCGATTCCATACTAGGCCAGCTACCACCCTCATGTAGAAAATCTGTCGCCGAGCATCTAACAGTGTGTTTTGGCAGCAGTACTTGACGGCCAGTAAAATTACAGACACATGAGACATAACAACTGCATGTCTCAGAGTGACGTCACTTGCGACGAAAAGCTTCTATTATAGGCAGAGGTGACGGATTAACATCCAATGGGCATCGTGCTTGTTCCGTGTGAAGATAAGAATCCAATAATAACGGAAATTATTATTGAGATTACGTCCCCTATCCCGTAATGAGGGAAACCTTTGTTCAACTTTGGACGTGATGGCTGCCGATGTGATATAAAGAAGAGTTCGAAGATAATAAGACAGAGTGGTTTTAGCGAATGATTGTAATCGAAATACAATGTAAACTACTTTAGACATGGGATTTTTTACTACCATTGTAGTTATAGGATATTTAAAACTCTCTTCAATAATTATCACAACACAAAATACACCGTTAATTATTGTTAAACGGTACGACATATTAATTACACAATTACAGTATCATTTACATCCCATTTACAGCGAACGAGACAAGTAGTTAGAAACAATTGAATCAACAGTTCAACACACGGCCTATTAACTTGGTAGAGTACGTGATAATCTGTTTTAATGATTCAGGAACTCTTAGTATGTGATGTATATTGTACGTACATAGTAGAAAGAATAAAGGGTCTATTAGAGAGCCTTGAGGTACTCCAAACGCAATGATGGAGAGTTACGAGAGCTCAATCAACAATAATATGAAGTTAGTTATTAGCTCTTAGTATAATTATGCTTTGGACTAGAATTGCAGCCCCCCATATAATTTCTAGTCACAAAAGCGTCATTCTGTAATCTTGAGTTTCCTATTTCAAAAGAAAAGTGAAACCAAGAGAACTTCCTTGAGGCAACACTCATATCAAAAAAGTTTTTAAAACTCTTTGCGTGTTTATTGAGAGTTATAAAACAGTGATTTCAGGTAAACTTTGTCATTATTTTAGTTTATTTTCATTCTTTTCATTAATATACGGATATACATATATTTACTGGAATAGAACGTATCGTATAAATTCTGACGACACGTCTAGGCGTTCTCTATATTTAAATAAAAAATCGAAATGTTTATACACGAAGTTTTAGCTTACTGTTCAGTTGATAATCAGCTGCCAGCAACTGGACACCATATTGTTGATTGAATCATTTATTTCTCTGATGCCAAAGCTACAATGTGCCGTACTAAAAACAGGACCCTATCACTAAGTATCAGCTGTCAGTTCGTCCGTTCGCCCTTTTCCGTATAGTGATTGTTTTTAAATAATCACTATACGGAACACTAGCAAACCACAAGCATAGATATTAGACTCAAGGACATACATGCAAAATTTCATCTAGTTTGAACTAGTATTTAATATATGAGACAAAACATATTATGAAAAGTTTATGAAATAACCGAAATAATTCACTTTGAAAAAAATATATTCTTGGTAAGCTCCAGAAAATTTATTATAATCAGCAAAAAATAATATAGTTCATAACTGATTGTACTTCGACCTTGTCCAGCATCATATGTTTTCGTAAATTTCATTAAAGAATGTGATACGAGAAGTGAATCTCAATGCCGACTAGTGACTGATCGACACTACGCGGTTTACTATTTAGGAGTGGTTTTGTTTATCAGTCAGTTTAAGGTTATTTTCTAGACCGTTCCGATTTAAGTTCAAGTTTAAGCAAGGTCGATTAGATAACTATCATGGCTATATTTGGCTACATGATTAGGTAAATATCTAAAAAAAACGCTGCAATTGTGAACAAAATTGTTTAAATTATATTTCCCGGCAGCTCCATTATTCCTGGCCCTAGTAGCAGGCCGGGTAACGGTGGAGCAGGGAGTGCGAAGAATCCCCGGAAGATGCCCAGTTATTGCCCTCAAGAACGACGACCTTTAGCCGTATTACACAACAACATATACATGCTCGGGGAGGACCACACAATTGTCGAGTTGGGGGAAGAACTGAACAATTTAGACTGGGAAGCAGTGATGGCTCAGTCGCATTGGCTATGGACTGCCGCGCAGCAGGTCCATGGTTCGAACCCCACCGCACCGGTGGAAGGGCATTTTGCAAACGCCCGCCTGGCTAGCAACCACCCTCAAGTAGAAAATCTGTCGCCAAGCACGGTACGGCAGCAGTCCTCGAGAGCCAGTGAAATTACAAGCACATGAGACTTAACATCTATGTCTCAAAGTGGCGGGCGCAGCGCAATTCGTGACTTGTGAAGAAATGCATCTGTTATAGGCAGAGGTTAGTCCGCTTAACATCAAGTGGGCCTCGAGCTTGTTCGGTCACAATAACATATTATTTAGAAATATATAATATTTGCTAAGTCCCACAATATGGAACGTTATCACCGTTATCCTTGACTCCTGTAACTTGTTATTCTACTGGGAAGTTCAACACAAAAATGCCAGGGTGGTGTTGGGTTTCTCGTACAGAGGTCCTTTGTTAACAACGTTGAAGCAACAAAGTCGAAAGTTTGTCGAGTAGAGTAGCGTACCTTATACTCAGTATCATTAAGTATTCGTTGAAGGTCATACAGTTTACGCACCGATCTAGAAGCGCTCAGACGATGAAGTAGAGGCTATGTATGTGGAGATGTCTGAAGCCAAACATTCCTCAAAAACATACTTCAACGTGGTTATAGGGGACTTCAACGCAAAGTTAGGCACACGGAATGGCGATGAGTGGGGTCATTTGTATATGAGCAACGGAACCAGTGAGTCTCGCGGCTGATCGATTTCATGAAAAAGGAGAGATGAACTCCTTTTTGAAGAGGCGACCATTCAAGAATTGGACATTGATTAGCCACGATAGTTTCATAAAAAATGAGGGCGAGTTTATCATAACAACCGAAAAGCGAAAAATAAATGACGTGTCTGTGGTCCATTAGGACCAAAAATGTATACTAATTTATAATCTCGTAGCGCTTATATAGCTTGCTCCTACGATGGGTATACCTTACGATATCTACAGCTATGAAATTTCCGGAACAATCAACTTTATTTCTTGCAAATAAACGATTTCTAAAAAACGTGTTTTAATATACTTATGATGTGAATAATACTAACAACTTTCAGTAATGGCACATTATGATATGTTAATGCAAAATTTATAAATTCAGCAACGACATCGGTGGCAACAAAGAAATTAGTCTTCCCCCGATTGCAACAGAGATGTTATAAAGTTTGAATCTCCAGCTATGTGTAGCTGTTTGTTTAATTCGGAAGAAAAGTATTGCTGCGATGGTTGTTGGCCATGCGCAACGTAAATCTCAACTAATGTTTTTAAGATATTGTTTAGGTTATTATTCTTTTAGATTACGGAAATTATGAAATACAGGGGAACAACCGGTATTTCCGAAATATTTATTAGGCCAAGGCTACGTAGGGTTTATGAATTCAAATCATTTTTTTTAAATTTTATTACTTGTTTTATAACTGAGCACCAATTAGACGTATAAGTAACTTAGATAGAACCTCTTGATGTATCATGATGTGATTTAGAGAAATATGGCAACCTAGTATAAGAACTGGAAGAACCAAATACTGCGGACTACACGACAATGATAAAATATAATAGCAAATGTGTTAAATAAATATAATAGGGTAATTATTAAATAGTATGAAATATATAATAGTAGGATTTAACTTTTGGTCAAGAGCCGAAACGTATTTGGTATATACCTTTTATTCAACACTTGTGACGTCAGAGATCGCGTAGGTATAAGGTATATATGTACGAGTACCCGCGGGATGCCGAGCTAGAATTGCACCGAAATCTTTTTTTTTTTTTTTTTCTTTTTATTGCTGATAGGTGAGCCTTTGACCACTATCTCACGTGATGGTAGGTGATGATGTGGTCGAAGGTGTTAAGAGGCTTAACCTAGAATGACTGGCTCTCAAGGACAGCTGCCGGAACACACCGTTAGGTGCTTGGCGACAGATTTTCAACTTGAGGGTGGTCGCTAGCCAGGCGGGCATTCGCAAAAATGCCCTTCCACCATGCGGTGAAGCTCAAGCCCGCGGCGGGATTCGAACCATGGACCTGCTGCGCGGCAGTCCATAGCCAAAGCCACTGAGCTATCACTACTTCGAAAATCTATTGTAATGTTGAAGGAAATTCAGTATTTTGCTATCGGGTGTAAACATTTTGTATGAAACGTATGCGAATTTATTGAATACGACGTACTGCGTTGATTTTGATGTGTAATACACTATGGTACGCAATAGATTTGATTATGCTATTCTCGCAATGTATGGTACACCTAAGGTGAACTTTAAAGTATTGAAATTCCAAAAATCTGCTTATACTCGTAAAATGAATACTTCTAATCCGATCGCGCTCAAACAAACAGGAAACGATCGGGGACCGCGGCCCGCCAGTATTGATGCGATTGAACTGCAAAAATTGTTGAAAATGAATTAATTATAAGAAAATACAAGAAATTTGGCGTAATATTTAATGTATATCTATATATCTTATATTCCTGTAGGGGGTGGTAAGAAGCGACGAAAGGAAAAAAATACCAGAAGGTGGACCACAGCGCCTTCTGTAGAACTGCTATCTATCACAGGGATCAATGGTACACGCCTTTATTATATTTATAATAAATATATATATATAATTATCAGTCAGGTTTTGAGTACTTACAATCAGCTATGTACATACCTATATCAATTTTATACAAGTAATAAAAAATAAATAAAAAAACAATGTTAGACCTTATTGCTATGGATGTTTGATTAGAGTTCAACGCTATAGAACGTTGTTGTTACTAGAGATATAATAAATTATGCGTTCCGAAGACAGATATATTGATAACACAACTGAACCAGATTGAAATTAGACACGGCGCGGTAAAGATACACAATTTATTCGTAGACAATAGCATTGAATAAGGTATGGTGCAAGAATTGAATCGCATCTACGTTCAACTCGAGGTTAAAATACGTAATATGTTTTTGTCAATGCATAGAAAAGGAAGGGAACTTTTTTGTGCTCGCAGCATCAATGGATGGCAATAAACTCTTTTATTAAATGACCATGAAGCGTTGACTCAGATTATATTATGAAGCACAGTGGACGCGAAAGTCACAGTTTGGCTAAATTTTTGTCAATTGACAATATTTAAAATGTATTTCTGACGAACAGTACAAACATATTTAGTCACGAAGGCGCACCCCTCTATATTTTTTTGTGTAGCTGCAACTACTACTGCTTAACCAAGCGATAATATTTTATATTTGTTTTACTTCATACCATTCCATAGCTATCAGGCCGCGGCTCCGCTCGCAGGTACGTCGGTTATCGCGCAAAACCATTAACTTTTTTTTGCGTAGTTGGATAACTAGTCTCGAAACTATTTCCATACCAAATTTTATCCAAATCGGTCCAGTAGTTTATTTAACTTTATTCCTTGCATACAAAAATCCAATAATACAAATCTTACCTCTTTATAATATAAATAGAAGTGTAGATGTAGATATACTTTGTACCATAATCACCGCAGACGTAGAGTTGGTAGGCCCCCCCACTAGGTTGACTGACGACATCGTAGAAGTCGCGGGAAGACAATGGTTACAAGTGGCTAATAGCCATGGTTACAAGTGGCTAATAGCCACTTGTAACCATTGTCTTGGGGGGGGAATTTGTTCAACAGTGGACGTCTTCCGAATGATGATGATGATGATGTACTCTTAGACATAGTGTACAAACGAAGCCTACTTGTACAATTGCACGTCAATGAGTGAAAATACCGGGCAATCGAGAATTAACAAGTATTGATTAATTTAAAAAGTAAAAAAACCCGACCGTAAGTTATTTATTTTCGTTAAGCGATTTATCGTTACATTGAAATCAAAACTGCAAGTTATATATATTTATGAAATTGTTTTGCTCTTCATTTTGATACCCCATACTCGATGGGTTTGGAAGAAAAAATTTTTTTTTACCTCACAGTCTAAAATCCGCCAGTTTGTTTTTCAATTTTTTTTATGTACCTGTCACTTGGATTATTAAGAGGAATCTAACGATATCTCTTACATGAAAATCGGTTAAGCCGTTTAGAAGTAATGGTGGAATAAAGAAACTCACAAACATACATACATACATGAACCTTGAAAACATAACTCTCCTTTTTTGGGCAGTCGTGTAAAAACTAATGTCTCGGAGTGTCTACTGCAGTGCATTGTCACACACAATGGTGACACTATAATGGCCAGATGTGATGCTTATCATCAGGAACAAGCTTGTCCGTCACGGCATTTATTACAATTTAAAAAAAAAACTGTTAATGGACGGCGGCGCCTCTTCGTGAGAGAACAGCTCCGTAAGTACATAACTAACAATTATATAAAATAATCTAGGTAAGGTATACAGGGTAAACAATTTTATCGTTGTGTACATTTGATAATTCTAGGCGAGCCTGAACGACATCTTCGACCACATCATCACTTACCATCAGGTGAGATAGTGGTCAAAGGCTAGCCTATCAGCTATAAACCTATGATAAAAAGATATCTACAAAAAAAAAAAAAAATGTAAATATTTATAACAGGATTGCTGAAGAAGTTAAAGTAATGTAAGGTAATTTATTTTAAAAAACGATTATGTGACTGGCTTTTGTATAAATGTTTTTATAGATTTAAGTAATTTTTAGATCAAAGTGACAAAAATATTTTTTTATATTTGCACGCCTGCATGCAGGCAGAATACAAGAACAAATCGCCATAATGTTTAAGACCTTTTTACAAATTTGTATTCTTGTAAATAAATGATTGATTGATAAAAAACCTACAATTTAAAAAAATACGCCCCTTTTGAAAGCTTTGTCAAGTGAGCAAGAGGAAATACCTCTGTTTTTGCAATGCATTTGTAAGGTGGGTTTTAGTCTTTTATAGACCAGTTGAACCAGTTATAAGTATTTACCTTGTAAAACCAGGCAAAGCAGAAAAGAGATAAAACCGTGGACACCAGTTCTAGGCACCAATTCAGGTCTATTTTGAGATTAAAAGTTGGGATATGTCCATTAGGCTTCTGCCATATTTAAGGCGTAGCTTTCATCAGAATTAATTCTTGCCCGTTCTTCTCGCAGTGGCTCTATAATTTTTTTTTGCTGAACGTGGCAGTACAATATAGAATATTTCAATATTAAAATTTGTAATTGACCTTCATAAGAGCGTCGTAGACGCCTAACTTGAATAAATGATTTTGAATTTGAATTACAAACAATAAAAGCCTTAATATAATTTATTAATCGGGTTATAGATTGAAACCACAACAACAGCTTTTTCGCCTTAATTGAACTTAACAAAGCTCTTGAGCTGTAAAGCCTTGTAAAGGAAGAGTTTAATGCAAAAAAAAATACGAGTTCCTACATTTTATATGTACATAATATGACTTATTTATCTCCCCGAAAGAGATTTAGAGGGGTCTAAGTATACATATACATAAGAAAATATTTTTTCCACAAAAACAAAGTCATCAGTACTAATATTATAAATGCAAAAGTAACTCTGTCTGTCTGTCTGTTACGCTTTCAGGCCAAAACTACTCGACCGATTTGAATTAAATTTGGTATGGAAATAGTTTGAAACCCGGGAAAAAACATAGGATAGTTTTTATCCAACTGCGCAAAGAGGTTAATGTTTTTGCGCGATAACCGACAACCGCGCGAGCGGAGCCGCGCCCGGATCACTATCTTTCCGGGCGCGGCTCCGCTCGCGCGTATGTTCATATATAGGCAAGCTTAATGCTAATTTAGCATTTTCGACCAGCTAACCTTTTTGTAATTAGGAATATTTGTCTTTCAAAGAGATTTTTTTTATGCCTGATAGGTTAGTCTTTGACCACTATTTCACCTGATGGTAAGTGATGATGATTAGATCGAAGATGTTGTTCAGGCTTACCTAGGATTACTGGCTCTCAAGGACAGCTGCCGGAACACACCGTTAGGTGCTTGGCGACAGATTTTCTACTTGAGGGTGGTAGCTAGCAAGGCGGGCATTTGCAAAATGCCCTTCCACCATGCTATAACAACTGCCATCCTAAGATAACAACCGGGACCGACGGCTTAACGTGCCCTCCGAAGCACGGATGCGCTCAGTAGTAATGTCACCAGCAGTTACCCATCCAACTCATGACCGCGGCGGACGTTGCTTAACTTTGCTGATCGGTTCAGAACGGCTAAGAAAACTTCGGTACGAGCGCTTCAAGAGTTCAAAAGATGGAAAATTAAAATACCGGTTTCGCCAGATACGTTTTTAGAGGGCGAGCCTAAATCAATCTTCCGGGCACTGATTATGAGTATGACTATAGTTCATTTATGTTTGTAAGATGCTATTCTACATCGCCAATGATAAAAACAACTACAATTTTATATTGAAGTGATCCAGCGCTTATTTTTGTACAATGCTGAAAAGTTGTTATTTGGTGGGAGCACTTGTTTGGCAACCTAGGGAGGCGAGCGGGAGATTATGAGCGTAGTCCAGTTTCCAAAGGTACGAGACGCAATAGAACTTTGCTGCAGCGCAAAACACAATTTTTCAACTTACAGCGAGGAAAATACAAGGAAAACTGCTTAAATAATAATATAATAAATTAGTGTTAATTTATATTACTAGCGGCACGGCCCGGCTTCGCAGGGGTATTCAACAAATATTTCAAAAGTAAAAAAATATAATATCCACACATAAACTCTTCGAATTGAGTCAGGTTATTTAAAAAAAAATAAACAAAGTTCAAACTTTATTATTTTTTTAATATGTACTTTATTTTTTTCGGACGGAAGACTGTTGAGCGTTATCAATTGTATCGGAAAGGAGATCTGTTACTGTGAGCAAAAACTCGACTACGAAATCTAGTCACTGACATCTGTTGTCCTTCTCTCTGATCTCGTAGGCGTTGCGAACGCTCCGAGCTCGATTTATTTCAGAGTGTGTATATTTCTAATATTATTTTGTATATTTCTAATATTCGAATGGAATGTCCGAATTGAATAATTTAAAAAGTTATATAAAGGAGTTGAAGCAGTCTTTATTGTCAATATGAAGTAATTTATTTTGATAAGGTCTAATACCAAGATAAATAAAGAACCTTTTGTAGCGGCGGAACCTAAACTAAATTTGTAAAATAAAAAAAATCTTATGGTGGCATTACTTAGACGTATGCTGTCGAGACACTCTTTGTAAATAATGTGTTGTGCAAAGTCTTAGTACATTATTTTCATCAATCATCAATAGTGTACGCAGCGCACGCGATGTAAATAATATTTTAGGTATTTTTTTCACACATTATTGGAGTTTTAGAGTAGTATCACCCGGGGATAGTGTAATGTTCTCAACAGAGAAATAATTTCTCAAATCGGTTCAGATAGTTTTGGAGCTTATTCAATTCAAAAAAACAATAATAATTTCCCCTTTATTATAATAAGTATAGACAAATGAGCGCAATACGCAGATTTAGAATAATACACAAAACCTTTCCGTGTAAAAATTACTTGTTATTAATTATATATTGAAACCTGAACAAACGAAGGATTCTAAGCAGTGAGCGTAACGAAGTTTTCAAAGGTACGAGACCTTACTGCCGATTTAAACACACTGTTTTTCAACTCACTACAACGAGGAAAATATTAGTTTTTTTTTTTATGTTAAGATATAACATGTGACTATGACGTTTGTATATGAGTGTGATTTGAGTTTGTGTACCGATATAAATATATGTAAGAGAAGGTGTGTAATTATTCTGATGTAAGTGTTTTTAGTTTGTGTATTCTATAATATATGTATACATATAAGGATATCGAATATAGGATTTATTTAATAACTTGATAAAAATTTTCCACTTCATAATACGTTATATTAAGAAGCCAGTTTAATAAAACTGTTATAAAGGTTGACGGTTCAGAAAAAAAATCCACACAAGGATTAAAAGCACTACTGCACGCAGATTTCGAATGACAAACAAAACCAAGATAGTTAGGTGAAAAAATAATACATACATAAGATCACGCCTGTTTCCCGTAGGGGTAGGCAGAGACCACAGATTGCCACTTGCAATACCTTTGATGATTGATCCTTACATACCTCCTTCGCTTCATCTACACTCATACATTTTTTTTTATGGGATAGGAGGGCAAACGAGCAGGCGGCTCACCTGATGGTAAGTGATCACCGTCGCCCACAAACATCCGCAACACCAGAGGTCTCGAGGATACATTGCCGGCCTTTAAGGAGGGAATATGACATAAAAAAATATATATAAACATTCCTGACTTGGCCTTTTTTCAAAACGTCTCGATATCTCGAACGAATTTCGAAACGTTCGCCTGTGTCTTCACCTTCTAACACCCGTTCACTTGTCAAAAATAAATAATTCATTAAAAATATGATCGCTATCGTTCAGGATCGATTTGAAGGATCTATACGGAAGAGACTACAACATTAGTTAATTATAAAGCATATTACTCATACAATAATGCATAAAATAAGTAAGTACTACTTGCGATCCTTTGGTCGCACTTTACGAGTACCTAATATATTATGACACAGAAACCGCTTTACATTAGGAATAAATTAATTAATTACAAGGGAAGTCGAAAGAAACTAAGATCAAGGGCACAACCAAAACATATACATTATTTATTAAGGTCATTGTTAATCCGTTACCTAATATTGCAAAGGGCGCCGTTTGTTTGTTACGGAAGACTTAAAGGTACTGCAATTTTGTTTACGATTAGATCACCCTATAGTTAATTAATTATAAGTTATAAGGACGTCTCATTCATAAGTATATAGTACTTTGAAGGTGATAAAATAAATACCATGCGCACAACATTGTGATAATAGGTACTTTTGGACTATCGCAGTACCGACTTCAACAAGTTATGTCACACTTTTGAGTTTTGAAGCTTTTTGGTTATTTTTTTTGTGTATTATTATCTATCTTCTCCCGGCACTTTCGTGACAGGCTAGTACGTAATCAATTAGGTTTGGTGAAGCTAATGAAAAATCACCACGATATCTGAATTGAAAGGACATAAGTAATTGAGGAAATACTGGCTCAGCGGTAATACGTATGGAAAGCCGTCCATAGTTTGATTCCTACCGTCGACTTGAGCTCCACCGTATGCTGAAACCCTCCAGAGAAAAGTTTGTCAAAGCACCTAACGGTGTGTTTCGAAACTAAGAACCAGTTATTCTAGGTTATATGAGTACGTACTCGCGATAAAAACATCTATATTGTTTTGGGCAGTCGTTTAATAATTGAGTGAGTAACTATCTAAAGCAAGAGACGTTGTCGGGACAATTTTATTTTATTACAGCTTTTACTACCTTTTTAGGGTTCCGTACCCAAAGGGTGAAAACGGGACACTATTACTGAGACTTCGCTGTCCGTCTGTCTGTCACCAGGCTGTATCTCAAGAACGGTGATAGTCTAGCTATCACCATTCTTGAGTTGAAATTTTCCCAGATGATGTATTTCTGTTGCCGCTATAACAACAAATACAAAAAATATGTTTATTACTTTACTTATTTATTAGCTGTATTTTTAATGATTACTAAACTATTTTTGTGATAATATCGTTAGTAATTTTTATTTATTTCCTCGTGTAACTTGTTTTTCAGGCTAATATAAATAAAAACTATGGCTTGTATGTTTGTCTTGTCTACACTAGACAAACATACAAGCCATAGCTTTTTGTTACAATTAATAATATTAAGAACCTTATTTAGTTTGTAAACAAATTGTACATTATTTGTAAAAATAAACTTTTTACGGCTTAGGTCGAAAACTGTGCAAATACATCCAGTACATAAATAGAACAATAAAAGTAGTTAATAGATTCAGGCGTTACTTTGCGGAAATCCATATTTAATAATAACAAATATTTTTAAAGGTATCTTAAGAAAACATTAAATCATATTTTAATGAAAAACAGTAAAATTAGGCGGAATTGTCACTAGATATATATATTTTTATACTTTTTCAAGTGTTTCATTAATTATGTAATGTTTTCTTAAGATACTTTTAAAAATATTTGTTATTAGAACAATAAAATATAATAATTTACTAGCCATGACTCAGAATAGTAGTTTTTAATATATATAAAAAATTATACAACACGCGGTCATTCTTCAACATTTAATTTGCTAATCTATGCATTGTATGTGCATATTATATTAAATGTTTTACATTGACCCACTTGTGATCGAAAACATATGCTCAAACCCATACTACAAAAACAAATAATTCTTCTTCATCTCTTTATCCGACGCTAGGTGGGGGTCAACAAGACATTTAAGGTAGGATAGGAATAGGATTTAAGGTAGAAATAAGGAAGGCCTGCCTTATTTCAATAGTAGACACTCTCGGGCTGCAATCCACAGCCTCGTGTGTAATGAGCAAGTTGCTCACTAGTTTCATAAGCACTTTTACAAGACCCTTGCGAGGAAAAAAAAATATTGCACAAATGCGATACAAACAACATACGAAAATTATGGAAAAGTTTTTTTTTTTGCGCGCGGCAAGTGTATGGTGGTTGATGACATATAATTAGCCTTAAACCTCTTTGTTGTTACAAATATGTATTACCCGGTTAAATTGAAAATGAGCATTTTGTGTGTGCATGTTTACTCGCATATAATTTGCAGATAGGTACTAACTTAACTTTGTAGGGATAATTCTATTACGCACTAGTGTATAATATTATTATGCACGAGGGTGTTACAGTTAGGTTTATGGCCCTAAAAACGATATAATAAAGCTCACTTTACGAGCAAGGGTGTTGAAAATCAATTTCTATACTTTTAACGTCTAAATAAATATCTCTGTACAAGTGTTGCTTCTCACAAATTTAAACACTGTACTGTATCAGCCGGATTGTCAAATTCAAATTAATTTATTGCATTAGAATGTAGGTTGTTCAAAGTTCTTAAAACAATGAAAAGTGTGCCGTATACAATCTACCTCGTGAAGAAGTGTGCAACATTGGTTCAATATTTAGCTATTCTAAATTCTACCATGATTTAATTACTTAATAATATTCATTTCATATATACGAGTATTTAATTGAATTTAAAGATAATACTTCAAAATTAGCTTTACAAATATAGATCAATATTAATTAAATGTAACAAAAGATTTAAATTGAAAAATAATTAATAGATGTGAACACAACCTGCTTCATTAAGGGAGGTTTTTGACATAATCCCCACGCCGGACCAATCTCGGGAAGGATGGGGGGAGGGGGGTGTGACGTTCTAGCCAGGCACCCCAAAGGACAAATAAAATTTAAAGACACTTTTAATTGGTTATATGTCTTTATCCACCGTATCTTTTATTATTATTTAAATAAAAAACTCAAAATAATGGCCTTGTGTAGTCTAATTAGGCCTGAATTTTTTTTAAGGCCTTAAGTCTATTGCAGATTTTCGGAAAACTGTGCTAACATTATAAATACTTTTATAGGATTTACTCTAAACACTCATCAATTGTTGCCTAGTTAGGTGTATTTATATTCCCCCTGGCCAGTTACCACCCTCAAGTAGAAAGTCTAGGTTAGCCTGAACAACTTTCTCAGCCACATCATCGCCTACCATAAGGTGAGAGTAAAAAGTTGCTGCACATTATATAGTTGCCAAATGATTACCAAAACAGTTTGTTTTTCATTTTATTTTTCATATATTTTTTAGTGCAGCACCACAATAAATATTGATGCGCATTTGTGGCGGTAGACCTCGTTTGTAAACTACGTCGTCTAATTTCGGATACATTCAGTTAAACAAGAAAAAGTGCGTAGTAGCTTAAAGGTACATATAACAAAAGAACAAAATATGACCGCTTCAAGGTCAATAGTCACAGTCAAAAACAATTAATTAAATTTTGGCGTCTACAACGCCTTATAACCGTCAATTACATTTTTTTTCTATTAGAAATTCTACTGCCACTTTAACGGGCAAGAAACCTCGGGGACAATCTCTTTAAATATGTCTTTCAGCTTCTACAATTTGTAATTCCCCAAGACGACTAGCAAGCGTGGGGACTATGATTCTCAGACTGCTACGTAGCAGGCGGGACCCATTTGCAAATAATATAAGAAAATATATATAAAGAACATTAATGTGTTCCGTTTGCGGAATACTCAATCTTGTTTCGGCCTTTTTAGTGCAGTCGGGATTTTTAATTTAATTTTAGTGTACTAGAACACCTAATTAAATTTACACACACAACTTATTTTTGAAATCCCTTTTTAATTTCCATTATTTTCAAACCCTACTCCAATGACTAATAGGTTGTCTAAATGCTTTTATTATAGTAGCTGTAGTATTATATATAGTTCTTAGTACAATGTTAATAAAGGCATAAGACCTTTAAGACCCAGCTTACTGCCGGAGAACAAAAAAACACACGTACAATTTTCTCACTCTTGAGTTTAAATCTCAAAATGAAGTTATGAACTTCATTAAGAAACTTCATTACCATTGCACTTGTACCTTTTTACGAATATTGTAGGTATGTTATTTTATTCAGTCTAATAATGTTCGTTCATATTTATAATTATTTATTATAATGCATCTAAACCTCTCATTGAAAGTTAAAAACAGTATTTTTCTATTCTTACTGTGTCATACCAGACGTTCTTCATATTAACCGTACACGGGCTACACTTTGACACTGGAAGAAAAATGACAATCAGCTTTTAGAAACCATCTGAAGAAGAAAAAGGCTGCTGATCTAACAATAGTTAGAATGGTGTTTAACGTGCATAATAGTTTTCTATCAAAATACGTCTCTAAAACCGCAAATGACCTTGGTACTAGTAAAATGTTCCTTGTATCGGTATTTAAACAGTTACAGCATAATAAACGACGTAATAATAATGAATGAAATAGTATAAAAATAATTTTGATTTGCATATATTAGCATGAACTTGCTAAGGTCTATCTGTCAAAATACTATGAGGTCGACCGGTTGAGCTTTAAAGTCAATGTCAGGTGCGTGCGCGCGCGCAGCCGCCATAGCATGGCTTAGCAAAGCTCTGATCTACCTTAATGTCAAAGTCAAATTTAAATTTAGAACCTTCCGGCTGACCACGGTAGGGCACAAACAAGGAAGTTGATTGATTACAGGTACGATGGTGTTTATAGATAAGATTTTAAATAATAACTATCTGAAGTTTACCTGATAATAAATATTTTTGTGGTAATCAATTTCAACTGCCGATTAAGCGGTAATATGTTCCAATTCTACCACGGACGTAGGTTGTTGTTTAATTTGCAAATAGGTTATCATTTGACCACAATCTTTTGGGTCAAGCAGGTTAAACCTATAATGGAACAGTTGCTGGAACACACTTTTAGGTGCTTATCGACATATTTTCTTACTTGAAGGTGGTGACTAGCGGGCATTTGGTAAATGCCACGGTGGTACCGTGCAAACTTGACGCATTTTGTAAGCTCGCCTATGTATATATCAGCCTTAATTCGTGAACACTTCCGGTGAAAATGAAACGAAAGAAATGTATTTATGACAGTGCATAATATTCAATTGACATAAGTGAAACAATGTGCTACCCAAACAGATAAAGCTAATACTAAAATTAATATAATTAAAAATAGAGTATCTGTTTTTGATAGTTAATTTTATGAATCTGATCTTCCGATGGGTCCATCGTGTGTCGCCACAGAAACGTTATATTTCTACTGGTTTGATAATGCACGCTACTACTACTAGAGTATCCCAATGCATACCTCTTTCTTAATATTTTTATGAATTCGAGTGTTATTTTTCTATTTTCATTCACACATTGTTAAAAGACGTTTAAAAGAATGGCCCCGAGTTTCTTGCTCGTTCTTCTCGCAGTGGCTCTATACAATTTTTGTTTGCTGGACGTGTAGAATATTTCAATATTAAAATTTATAATTGACCTTCATAAGAGCGTCGTAGACGCCTAAATTGATTAAAAGATTTTGACTTTAACTTTTAATTTCACACGCAAAGATGCGACAATACAGTTTTTATGTAATAAATAAGTAATATAATATATATGCTACTAAGGGAGGTAGCTCCCCCACGAGTAACGTAAGGTAAAAATACGCGAGTGATTTCGTAACCTTTATATATTTTTTACGATCCCCAAGCCGTCTGCCAAGCGTGGGGATTATAGCAAACACCCCTTAATAGGGGAAGCTGTGTTCAGCAGTGGACGATCCGGCTGTTACAGTATTATTTTTTATATGTCGCGTGACCGTCCTACCTTTGCCCCCCATCTCAAGTATACCTACAAGATATTTTTTTGAGTACATCAGCATATTGTTTTTATTAATAACATCAACAATAAATTAACGCTCAAATCGTATTGTCATGTATTCGCTCGTAATGTACAAGTTCACAAGTAGGTACAAACCTGATATCGTGTTATCAGCTGTTTATAAGACGCAAACAATTCTTAAAACGCAAAACAAGAAATTTTTATTCCATTGTTTACCACATTTCTTCGAAGTTTTTTTTTCTTTTTCAATTATCTTATACCTTTATCAAAACATTTTATTAAAGTAAATAGTAATAAATAGTAAATATTAAAAAGTAATAATAAAGGAATAGTAGGTGGCTCACATTATTCGTCTGGAAGTTTCAGTTATGTAAACTATGTAAGTAAATTCAGGAGAAACGTTAACAGAATTTATCTTTTCCTTCATAATTACATGAAAATTGACGAAAATATATTTATCTAAATTATAAGATGTATAATATATTTTTAATAGATATATATTATATATCTATTATAAATTAGCTCGTCTCGACCGTACGTACTGGATCCCTGTCGTGAGTGTTTTGCCGGTTAATTTACAATATATAAATATGTGAAGCTCACGAGAATTAATTTCTAAACGATTAATTAATAATATTAAGTATGTGGAAAACTCACTAGAATTAAATTTACAAAAATTTAATCATTAAAAAAATCACTCACCAATAATTTTTCTTTCAAAAAATTCACCGAAATCCCAAAAATCACTTCTAAACCTATTGTTACTACCAAACAAAAACAATTGAATTTTAACTAAAACAATCGAATTATAAAAAAATTAACTTCGATTTTTTAAGTTCTGACAGAGTTGCGCGCCTTATGCGTGTATGCCGCAACACTGACCGACGGGACTGGCAGTTTTTAGATTGCAGAATGGTACGGACGCTCCTTAGCCATTAGACCACGCGCGATTAAAAACGGTTCATCGGATACATTGGCGGGAAGGTCACAGTTAGTAGAACCTCGTATATAGGTGAACGACGCCATGGGACATTACTAAGATATCCCAATAGTGTCTGAACCACTTTAGATTATATTCTATAATATAGGATTGGTCGATGGCACGGTATAAACTAATAAAATATTAACCAAAAAATGGTACCGACTTCACTCAAAAGTGTGAAATAACTTGTTGAAGTGACCGATTTTGATGAATTTCAAATAGCAACAAACGACAAGCATCAGCTTGCAAATAAAAAAAGGATTTTCAAAATCTGTTCATCCAGTCATAAGTTCTAGGTAACAAACATAAAAATGAAAAAAAATACAGACGAATTGAGAACCTCCTCCTTTCATGAAGTCGGTCAAAAACCTAGTTTAGTACACATAAGTACACTGGATCCATCTTGAATATACAAATCTGTAGACAGGTGCAAAACTTCAAACGGGATTACTGCAGCCTTTTGTGACTATTAGGGTTCCATTATAGAAAACGAAACTATTACTAAAGAATAATAATGAAATATAAGAAAAGAATGGCCCCGAGTTTCTTGCCCGTTCTTCTCGCAGCGGCTCTAAAAATGTTTTTGCTGAACATGGCTGTACTGTAGAATATTGCAATATTAAAATTTTTAATTGACCTTCATAAAAAGTAGAAGTCGTAGACGCCTAAATTGATTAAATGACTTTGACTTTGACTAAGCCTCTGCTGTCCGTCCGTCAGACCTTTATAGGGCTTTATCTTTGAGACAGTAATAGGTAGCCGGTTGTAATTATTCACATAATATGGGTGAAAATGACGGATTGCTGTACATTTAAAAAGGATAAAAGTTTTAAATAAGGGTTACTTTACAGGACATTAAATCTTTTTTATTTAATAGGATATACCTCCGAGGTAGTCCCATATTAATTTCATCAAAATCGATAGAGTACTTTATAAGTTTCAATTATCTGAAAAATGTATTCGCATATTTGGATGATTTTATGGTATTTGCTGGTGTCGTCGATTTACACAATTTTAGAAAGAGTAAAAAAAAATAATCATAAACTAACTTTCAACACAGAAAAGTATGAAATAACTTGTGGAAGTCGGACCATGCTAATGTGAGGTCGCTGTTTTAATGGTATACATGGTACCGACTTCCACAAGTTATTTCATACTTTTCAGCCTTGAAACTCTCATCCGTTGTTTATTTTGAAAAATATTTTTAGCTTTATCCAGCAACACATACAAGCGTGAAACTTGGTGTGACAGTAGTCTAATATACAGGGTTATTGGTATGCTAACAAAATGCTAACAACCTTTTGGGGTTGACTTTTGCTAGACTAAGAAACAGTTTGAGATAATTTGTTTTTTGTTTGGAATTTTTTTTGTTTTTTTCTAAACAAAAAAAAACATCCTATAATGTTTGTTAGGACTAGCAGAAGTCAACCCTAAGAGGTTGTTAGCATTTTCCAATAACCGTGTATACCGTAAAACAAATACTAAAAACTGGACAATGTGTAGATCGGACAGCCGCTAAAGATTGGTTCTGTATGATAACAATAACGACTTTTGCTACATACATGGTACGGAACTCTCTGTGTGTGAGTACAACTGACACTTTTTTTTACAGCGTGTTGCTATCATTTGCAGCGACCTAAAAACCTGATTGACGTCTATGCAGCCCATTTTCCTTATTGTTTTATTTTGACCAATCAGTAGGTTCAGTCTAGGCTAGTACTGAGTAAGATAACACAAAAAAAAACCGCAAAAGATCCGCGAATGCTAATTCGCATACAATGACGTATACATACAGAACAAATATTCGATTGTTTAAATAATTACTTATTTGTAGGGGCTGTTTTCCTGTTGGTTATCGGACAAGTGGACTAAGGAAAAGAATGAGCACCTTGCCACTACTCACGGCAGCAAATAAAAGTTTGTACTCGGTGAGCATTCCGTATTCGCTCTGAACTTTATTGCGTACCGTGCCGCACGTCTAGCTTCACCGCATGGTGGGAGGACATTTTGAGAATGCTCGCCTGGCTGGCTAGCACCCTTAAGTATAAAATCTGTCACCAAGCACCTAACAATGTGTTCTGGTAGCAGTACTTGAGAGCCAGTAAAATTACAGGCACATGAGACTCAACAGTCAGGGTGACGGGCGCACTGCAGTTGTGACGAAATGTATCTGTTATAGGCTGAGGTAACATAAAAAACATCAGATGATACAATCACATAAAAATCTTTCTATTGTCTATGTATCACAGAATAAAAATTTTAAAAATCACCATTCTTTGTATGTGTTGTATGATATAATATTAAATATTTCACAACTTTAACCAATCAGTGGTTTTATAATACCTATACTACTATGATACTAAATTATCTCTTCGCAAAAAAAAATTGAGATCGCGACCTATCGAGCGTTAACATTAATGCAATATAAACAATATAATAAAAACAATACCGTTGACGATATTGAAGAACATAATATATGTGCATGCATTCGAAGTTAATGAAAGGAGTCAATGCAGGAAATGTAGTGAATTGGGCAGCAACCACCCTCAAGTAGAAAATCCGTCGCCAAGCACCTAACGGTGTGTTCCGGCAGCTGTCCTTGAGAGACAGTAATTCCAGGTTAAGCCTGTTTAACGCCTTCGACCACATCATTTATTAATAAATAAATCAACACTTACTATCAGGTGAGATTGTGGTCAAATGCAATCAACAAAAAAACCGGCCAAGTGCGAGCGGGACTCGCGCACGAATGGTTCCATGCCATTATCTGTAACCTAATCTTGCTTATAAAACTAAATATTCGGTGAATATTTCAAGCTTATACCCGTTTTCGTTATTATTATTTTTAGCAAATGAACGGCGAAAACCCCTTTTATTGTATGGGAGCCCCCTTAATTATTTATTTTATTTTAATTAATTATATTTAAAGAGAACATAAAACTAAATATTCTGTAAATAGTTAAAGCGTCTACCTCTCACGGTTATTAGTATCGAGCAAGAAACAGTTTGTTGTATGGGAGCCCCCCTTAAATATTTATTTTATTTTTAGTATTTGTTGTTATAGTGGCAATAGAAATAAATCATGTGTGAAAATTTCAACTGTCTAGTTATCACCGTTCTTGAGATACAGCCTGGTGACAGACAGACGGATGGACAGCGAAGTCTCAATAATAGGGTCCCGTTTTTACCCTTTGGATACGGAACTCTAAAAACACTGTCGTAAAAAGGCGAAACAGATACGTTCTACTCGTTTAAAAGTTAGCATTTTTAAAATAAATATAGTCAACCGAGGTTCTTGTACAGACTGGATGATTGGATGTCAAAATTGGAAAGTGTCAGGCTGAAGATCAGCAAAACCAAAACAATAAACCTGTACTGCGACTTCCGTGGTACGTCCAGTTTTTTTGTATTGTTTTAAATTGTGTACATATAAATTATCAAGATAATGAAAATGGGAGCAGAATGGCAGCTTTTTCGAGTTTCGTTGGTTCCATGATACAAAATGACATTGAACGGTGTGTAACGAGTAGAATAAAGGCAGAAGAATGAAATAGCTATACTTCTCTACGGCGACTTACATGAAACATAAAGGAAACAAGTATAATATCTAAATATTATGATTACAAGCACTACCGCGTATTAAGCGAAAATCAGTTAAGTGTTTGAAAAAACACTTCTTTCGATCAGATGAAGTCTAGTAGTCTGGTAGATGGCCGCGCACCGTTCCCTATGACGGTTTAAGAAATACGATTGGAGCAAGAAATTTCAGCGACATAGCCGACCCCCGGTAGCTGAGCGGTTTAAGCATCCGGCGCGAAATTGGAAGGACGCAGGTTCAATTCCCTCCCGGGGCAAAACATTTTGTACTCCAATAATTTGTAAAACAAGTATAAATTAACCAAAAAATTAAAAAACCTGACTACAAATTATTTATTTTTAGTAAACGTTTTATCGTGCCATTGAGTGAGTACTACAAGTTATATATATTTATGTAATCCTTTTTTAAAGTCTTTCATTTTAATACTCCACTCGATGGATTTAAAAGAAAAAAATATTTTACTCTCACAATATGGCGTTTTTTTTTTTATACCCTTTGACCACTATCTCACCTGATGGTAAGTGATGACGTGGTCAAAGATGTTGTTCAGACTAACCTAGAATTACTGGCTCTCAAGGACAGTTGTCGGAACACACCGTTAGGTTTTCAACTTGAGGGTGGTAGCTAGCCAGGCGGGCATGCGCAAAGTGCCCTACGACCATGCTGTAACGACTGACATCCTAAGACAACAACCGGGACCGACGGCTTAACGTGCCCTCCGAAGCACGGAAGCGCTCAGTAGTAATGTCACCAGCGGTCACCAATCCAACTCAAAACAGCGGCGGACGTTGCTTAACTTTGCTGATCGATTCAGAATGGTTAAGCAAACTTTTTTTTTTTTTTTTTTTTTTTTATGCCTGATAGGTTAGCATTTGACCACTATCTCACCTGATGGTAAGTGATGATGTGGTCGAGGATGTTATTCAGACTAACCTTGAGTTACTGGCTCTCAAGGACAGCTGCCGGAACACACCGTTAGGTGCTTGGCGACAGATTTTCAACTTGAGGGTGGTAGCTAGCCAGGCGGGCATTTGCAAAGTGCCCTACCACCATGCTGTAACGACTGCTATCCTAAGACAACAACCGGGACCGACGGCTTAACGTGCCCTCCGAAGCACGGAAGCGCTCAGTAGTAATGCCCAACCAGCGGTCACCCATCCAAGTCGTGACTGCGGCGGACGTTGCTTAACTTTGCTGATCGATTCAGAATGGCTAAGCAAACTTGGCTACGAGCGCTTCAAAACTTCGCTCAATCCGCCAGTATGTTTGTTTTTTATATCATCACTTGCGCAGTCAATAGAAATCTAACGATATCTCATACATTAAAATCGGTTAAGCCGTTTAGATGGTGGAATAAAGAAACTCACAAAAATACATACATACAAGAACCCTGAAAACACAACACTCCTTTTTATGGGCAGTCATGTAATCATCATATGTCATCATCATAGACCTGTCGTAACCGTTGGATCTAAATATTGGACAATGTAAGAGATAAAATGTAAATATGTGGCCGAGCCACATATGCGGTTCCGTGAGTGAATTGAAAGGGTTACCTATTGATGTTGATACCATGCTCATCCAAATCACTGAATAAGAAAATGACATAAGAAACTTGCCCTTTAATAAATTTAAATTGCATAATAGGTCAATACAGAATTCTTTTGATTCCCTTGACGACTTTTTTAATTCTAAGGGCCTGTTTCAGAATGTTCGAGTAAGTTCCGGTTTTACTACCCAGAACATATTTAATACATAAAACACTATCTTTGCGTTTCACAGTCATCGGTTTAGCCTATCGGTTTAGTTATTTTATGTGTTGCATAGCAACCCGAAACTTTATTAGGACATTCTGAAACGGGCCCTAAGTCTAAGGGCTTGTTTCAGAATGTTCGAGTAAGTTCCGGTTTTACTACCCAGAACATATTTAATAAATAAAACACTATCTTTGCGTTTCACAGTCATCGATTTAGCCTATCCATCGGTTAAAGCTTGAAACGCGCTGCATGTCAACTGTCATTTTTATCATTTAGTTATTTTATGTGTTGCATAGCAACCCGAAACTTTATTAGGACTTTTTGAAACAGGCCCTAAGACTAAAGTAATTAGTAATTTACGTTCTGACATCTAATGACATAATTTTAAATACTAATAAAATAATTTATGTAATATTCTTTATTGTGACGTAATAATTTTTGACACTGTAGTAATTGTTATCGATGTATTTATTTTATTTTGAAACAAAATCTTTACTATTTAAATCTAAGACTGAACTTTGAATTATATAATGAGTATTTTTTTTAATTAAATATTGTATAAGTTTCAAACGATTGACCATATATCTTTAGGTATATTTATATTTCAAAATTTAAAAAAAAAAAAACCCCGCAAGGCAGCACATGCTGGAAACTTTTAAACCTCTTTATAACATCTTATATAATTGTGTACCCATGTTTCTGACAAATAAACTATCATTTCATCATCTGAGATTACAAATATACAAATGTACGAAAGGAAAAATTATAGTCATGTGCGGGATTCGAACCCGCGTCACCCAACCTTTTAGTCGGGGTATGCTCTGACCGACTGAGCTAACATGGCAATGGCATGACAAGTCCCATTTTCATGTTACTTCAATCTACTTCCACAAGTTATTTCATACTTTTCAGTGTTAGAAGTCTGTTCCGTTTTTTTTTCCTTTCTTTTGGTGATACATACTGCTTAGTTGTTAAATGAGACATATTAGTATGACCTACCAAACAAAAAAGTAATCACCAAAATCAATTGATAATTGGCAGAGTAATCGCGCGTTACAAACATACAAAAAAAAACATTCAGTCGAATTGAAAACCTCCTCCTTTTAGAAGTTTGTTAAAAAGACCTAAAGCAAAAGGAATTCCTATCTGGCTAAACACAAAGAAGCAAAAAGCATTGTATACGCAGCGGGCGTTGGTCACTTCTTAGAAAGATAATTATTATTTACGATTAGTTTCCTGCTTTATTTTTTTACAAGTACATTATCTTTAGTAAATATGTAGTAGTCCGCAGATTATTTTTTGGTATGGGATTATTCAATTTATTCATCTCAATTATGTTTTCCGGCAAATCTCTCTTCCAATAGAGATTCCTGAGAGATTCTCATACCAAAAGAGAGTTGGTACATTGGTGGCGAAAGAATTAGAATACTTTGAATTAAATTTACATAAAATTGTGAACTTAGTCATACCTATAGGACATAGATATATTCCCGAACGGGTAGGAAGGGGTATACATTTTGGTCCATGTAGTAGCAAACTTCCCTAGTGTTAATAAATCAACAATAGCAATAATGTTGTCTTAGGTTTTCGCGATTATTACAAACAACTTTAAACGGTTTAAATCACACATATTGTTTTATCATTGATGTTTAAAAAACGTGAGTTTTTGTTTATTATTAACGTCAAATCATATTTAATTATCATATAAACGTTAATACCAGCAAATTAAAAATATTTGAACATCAGTTTACTGTACGATAATAAACCCGCCAATGGTGGTAAAAAGGAAAAAAATATCCGAGTACACAAGGTTGATAAAATTAACAAGGATTTAAGACGAACCAGCAGCGCAAGTACCGAACTTACCGACCACTAAATTTGACGTTACAATCGTCTAAATTCGATAAAACGGGTTGTATCGATGTTTGCAAACGACATTTTATCGAATTTAGACGATTGTAATGTCAAATTTAGCGATCGGTAAGTTCGGTACTTGCGCTGCAGAAAAAATATGCTATTCATATATTTTTTTATTCATGCCTTGTTGCCATTAATTAAATTTCTTAAGAGTAGGGTGCTCGGAGCGCTTTCTAAACAAACGTACTTACGTCATATTTAAAATATCAGCGTTAAAATACGTAAATTCGTCGAAGTTTCGAACTTCGGGTCCGAAAGAAAGGTATCCGCAATACACGTATTGGTTTACTTTTGTTCAACTTCGTTCGTAGCATAGACTAAGCAAGCATTTGCCTGTGTAGATTCTGAATAAGATATTTTTAAAATCGGATTCGTATGGTTTGTACATTTTCAAAATATGAAATTATTTTTTATTCATAGTCAAAGTCAAGTTCTAGATATGCAGAAATAACACAAATACTAATGAGGATATAAATACCTATGGAGAACAAAGAAATTTACGTAAACTTTAAATACGAGTATCTAACTTCTATAACAGTAGCGACACCTTTCGCTGATCTATAACTACATAGGACTCTCACTCTTACCATGTGAAAATATTCTTTAATTTCCCGCAATTAAGACTTAAAATTGATAGAGGCAAAATGGCGTTCTCAGAGTAGTTTGGGATTTTCCCTAGAGGGCACGATTTGCGATGAACGATGCGATCCGACCATAGATATGAAACGTCTAAAGTGTCGCCCGTAACACGAAAAACGAAACTTCGTTGAATTGTAGTAGCAGCCCAGGTGTTCAAAGTCGGTGAACTTTTGTAAGCATATTGCTGAGCCTTATCTATGCTTCTGGTTTGCCTATAAAACGATTTATTATATATATTTTATCCCTAAATGTCAAAATAACAATTCCCATACAAAACGATTTTTCGAAGTATTATTGAAAATACTTAATTTTACGGAAAACTTGCAAACAGAAGCATAAATATTAGGCTTACGGACATACAAGCCAGGTTTCACCGAACACTTACCACGAGCACTTTAGCTTTAACTTAAAAAATATCCGGAGAGTTTAAAAAGTTGATCAATAATCGAGTTCAGCGTAATTCCTCAAAATATAGCCTACAACTACGAGAGGTCGTTCACATTGTCATTATCGGTGAAATTGCGCGCTTTGTATAAGCCCTTTCGTTATCGAAGGTTAACAACGAGGAAGACGTCCAAATATGACATTAAAAAGAAATGTTTCGGGGCATTGCACCTTTGAGTTGAGGTGAATGAATTTATAAACATAAAAATATAATGAATTTCCGGCGATAAGCTCCGATGTGAAACCAAAACAATACAATAAACAGGAAAAAATTAACAAAAGACCCACCATTCACCAAATTTGGGGGTCTGATGAAATCTAAATTTTCAATATCATAAAAGTATTTATTTCAGACTACAATACATTATTAACTAATACAGTCCATACACAACACATTTTTAAAAGTTTAAAATATAAATATCTTTATTTAAGCATTAGTCAAGAATGGAAGATAATATGCATTTTTGTCCTATATAAAATGTAAGGCCCTTTCCGGATTATCGAGGCGTCCGGATTATAGCATGCCATATTGAATGGTAATAAAACATATGTTTCACCTTTGTGTATCAATTTTTAAATCAAAGCATAAAAACAAAAATGTACATGTTAAATTTACAACCATGTAAGAAAACCAGTAAGTTAAAATAAAACATTAGTTAATTCTTCTTGAAAAAGTCTGTAATACTCTTTTGTTTATAATTACAAAAGCCTGGTCTCTAAGTCAACGGAGAAACATACGTTCGTGGCTATCAAATTCGTTATCTTCAGCGTGGTGGCGCCATGATGTTAGGGAGCGTGATTTTGACACTGTACGTACTATACGAAAGGCGATAAACAAAAGTCTGACGACGCGTTGCATGGCAGCCCGCATCTATACCCGCCAGGCCCCCCGCGAAGCCTATTGCCCGGCCAGATTACAGCGATCACCGAACAAGCGGGAGTCTGGATTATCGAGGTCCTACTGTAGTAATATAATATAAATATTTAACGAAAAAAAAATGCGCGGGGACTGACAGCCGAGGCTTAGATAATACCCATTTTCTAGTATTGAACCCAAAAATAATTAAGTTTGAACCTTTGTTTTTCCCGTAGGTACGGGAATTATCAACAGTGATACTTCAACACCGACATTGTCGTGTCGGATATAATTGTTTTCCACATCTCGTATAGATGTTATATATATGATAATACGCGTAATTGTTGAAAACCATCGCATTTACACCGACAATAACATACATGAGGCATGTGCGATGAAATTATACTATATTATTGCCACGTGCTCTGTTTTCTTTATAGTGCAATAACATGACTTCCTTTTTTTTAGTACCGGCGGTATGCCTTTATTAAACAAAATACTATGAACTATATACAACACTACAGCTACTACAATAAAAGCATTTAGACACCTATAAGTCATAGCAGACTCATAGGCAGTCCAAATGCTCCAGCCCACTCCCAGTTGGCAGCGTGCCCAGCATGCTGGCAGCATTGCCCCGTTGAATTGCAATGCTTATTCGTTGAGCCAAATATGTTAATTATTTGTTATTATTTCCTTGCTTATTTTTAAATTAGTTATGAACACAACACAATTTTATCTCAGCTTCAAGAAGAATAACTAGTTTGAGGAAGTATACATTTTTATGTCTGATATGGAATGAACCAGTCCAACCCGCCTATGCTATGGTTGCAATTCGTCCGGATTTATACTTCGTTCATGTCAGGATTCCGGCCAAACTTGGACAATTGTCAGGATTTAAGAATTTGCAAACAAATCGTAAAAATAAAGTTTTATTAATTGTTATTCTATATAGCGATGCAGCGCACATAAAACGAATAAAAAGTTATTTAAGTTCAGAACATAGAAAATATATATTTATTTATTTTTTAATATTTTTCCGCACGTCATTTTATGAAATATATTTCTATACCTACAATGTGATATCGAAATTACTACGTATGTCGCACCGTGTGGGCGCTTTAGCAAAATGTCAGGACTTTTTACTAGAAATCAGGCTTTTGTCAGGATTTTATAGGTATACCTGTTAGCAACCCTACCCACCACACCAGATGGAAAGATTTTTTCCCTGTAGGTCCAAGTCAAAGTAAAGATAATTTATAAGCGTCTAGGACGCTATTACGAGATCAATTATAAAGTTTATATTGAAATATTACATGACACAGTAGGTTTTTTTTTTATTGCTGATAGGTAAGCCTTTGACCACAATCTCACCTGATGGGTAAGTGATGATGTGGTCGAAGGCGTTAACAGGCTTAACCTAGAATTACTGGCTCTCAAGGACAGCCGGAACACACCGTTAGTTGCTTGGCGACAGATTTTCTACTTGAGGGTGGTCGCTAGCCAGGCGAGCATTCGCAAAATGCCCTACCACCATGCGGTGAAGCTCAAGCCCGCGGTGGGATTCGAACCATGGACCTGCTGCGCGGCAGTCCATAGCCAAAGCCACTGAGCTATCACTGCTTCACTTCAAGTTTTCTTTGAGTTCTCGCGATAGGCATGAAGGAGACGCCGATGATTTATATAGGTAGGTACTATAACTTACATTTTGCAAATTACTCTAGCAACCTTTTCGCCGTAAACAGCTCCGTGGTGTTTCTAGTATTGGTTCAGAACAAACACGAGTTCAAAGCCATTCTTACGCTCGACAAACATGCTGTTTCCGGGATAATTGCTGTTCTATAGAAATTAAGACACGTTGATTATAATTTGTATTTCCAGGCCCCCCAAATAACAAACGTGAATTAGACACTTATCGCGTTACAGAAAATTTCATAAATGTACTGAATTATGAATCAGAAAGAAGAATACAAAACTCTAATCACGGGGCATACTTATAAAACATGACTCAGGTGTGTTTTAGTCGTAATAATAACAATCTCATGTACAAAAACAATTTCAAAGACGAATACACAGTACTGGTATTCATGAATGATTAAAAAAACAAACAAAGAGGAAATTAAAAATACTGAGTTATTAATTTTCAAAAATATAGACTGCATTGTATTTAAGACATATGTTACCTTAGCAATAAGGCCAATAAGAAAAAGTTTCTAAATAATTCATTATCTCTATCAGTTAATATATAGACTGTATTAGAATAGTAAGTAATTCTGAAAAGACATTGCGCCATAAACAAATATTGTTGATCTCATTTAATTTTTGTAATAAACTCAGTGTTTAATTAAAATACTTGTTCATTTTATAATTTTTATACCTAATTATCAGATTTACTATAAAATTTGAAACGTAATACATAGCTAAAATGCCGTTATCCTCGATGTAATAAATCGAAAAACTTCAACGCAATCAATTATTTCAACTAATTATTGAAATTTAGCTGTCTAAATTGCCGTTAAATGACGTTAATTCCAATGGCTAAAATGCCGTTAATGTATGTTTAGCGGCATTCAAGTCATGTTTTAAAAACAAAATGTTGTAGAGATTACTTAACGAAATCAATAAATTATTTTTTACTCTAATTCACACAAGCCTATTCGAAGAATAGCTAGACCAATTGAAAGAGTTTGTTAAGATATATTTTTTGGTATTTAAAAGTTTTACCAGTGACCTTTAGTTACAAAGTAGCACCATTTTAAAAAAATATTACCGTTTTTCGCGCCTAACTCGAAATGTTATTTTGTCACTTAAATAGACAAACAAATTCGAACAAATTCGAAATAGACACTTATCCAATTAAAAAATATTTTCTGAACTCTTTAATGAAACGAGCCTAGGTTTATAACGAGGACTAGATAAAAAAAAAATAATAATAATTACTATAAAACTTTACTATATATAAATGAATACACTGCCATCTACTGGTGATCCAAGGTATCATTTAACAATATTAACTCGAGTGCACACTACCGCCACCTATCCGGAGACGATCTAACAACAATTCCAGTCTACTCATTATAAACGTATAGATTTTTAAGTGAATATGTTTACGCCAGATGTCGCTTTATCGAAAACAATCTTAAAAATAGTAATGGATTTGATTTTTGAATTTACTATTTCGGCTACACCAAAAGTCAAAGTATAGGAGCGGCTCCTAAACACCAGTCGACTATGTAACAGTTATTGGGTATTACATAAGTATTTAATAAATGAGGCTTTTCAGAAGCAATATTCAAACACTGTTTTAGCAGTTGATGTGATTATTTAAAAAGATATTGTACATTTTTTTTAAATGTTCACCCTTTTTAGTGACCCTTGCTACTCACGGGGCCGATTGTCATTCACCGTCAATGACTATATCATCAAGATAGGAAAACACTTTTCAGTTATTGGAGTGTAACTCAAAAACCTCTGGATCGATTTTGATAAAATTTAAATACGGGAAGCATCAGCTTTCAAATAAAAAAGAATCATCAAAATCGGGTCACCCAGTCAAAAGTTCTGAGGTAACAAACATAAAAAAACAGACGAATTGAGTACCTCCTCCTTTTATTGAAGTCGGTCAAAAACAGCCCGCGTAGTACGGTGAAAACAGTTAAAAATTTATGGCAGAATGATCACTAAGGCTTGATTGCACTGCATTTGATTATAGTTAAATCCAGTACAACGTTCTAAATGTATCCTTATTTCTACGAAATACGGATGATTGGACACTGACCCGATGTTGCGCAATTGAGGCTTGATGTGTATTTTTCAATTATATAGGTGATGATGTGGCCTAACACGGTAATCAGATTAGGCTTTGAATTGGAACTATCTCTCAAGGACAGCTGCATGAACAAATCACATCGTTAGGTGCTTGGCGACAGACTTCAGTCTCTAGCCATTGAGCTAAATGGGGCGGCTTTAGAGCTGTCCAAAAATACCAATTTTGAAGCGCTCGTAGCGAAGCGAAGTTTGCTTAGCCATTCTGAACCGATCAGTAAAGCTAAGCAACGTCCGCCGCGGTCATGAGTTGGATGGGTGACATTACTACTGAGCGCTTCCGTGATTCGGAGGGCACGTTAAGCCGTCGCTCCCGGTTGTTGTCATAGGATAGCAGTCGTTATAACATGGTGGTAGGGCATTTTGCGAATGCCCGCCTGGCTAGCTACCACCCTCAAGTAGAAAATCTGTCGCCAAGCGCCTAACGGTGTGTTCCGGCTGCTGTCCTTGTGAGCCAGTAATTCTAGGTTAGGCTGAACAACATCTTCGACCACAACGTCAAGTGAGATAGTGGTAAAAGGCTAGCCTATCAGTCATAAAAAAAAACCAAGACTATAAAATAAGAGTCTACTGAATCTATAATGTTGTCTTACAAAGTATTAAAGAGGTTCTTACCTAAACTCGTTAGTTAATTTACATCATTAAAGCAAAAGCAAAACCATAGTGCATAGTACCATAGTAGTACTACACATGTTCTACTTCTCATCTGTCGCCAAGCAACTAACAGTGTGACCCGGCAGCAGTCCTTGAGAGCCAGCAAAAATACAGGCACGTGACACTCAATAACTATATGTCACAGGGTGACGGGCGCAGTGCACTTGGACGAAATGCACCTGTTATCGGCAGAGGTTACCGTGGGCCTCGTGCTTGTTCCGGCACAATCCTATACAAAAGAATATAAGTGAGGGGGTTTTCATTTGTTGAGAAGACTTAAGAAAAAGAAAGACTTACCTCTGCCCAGAAGCAGACGATGAGCGAGGACCCCGACATGAGCAGTGGATAGTAGGCAGACAGGAGACTGGTTGCCCATCCTTCTTGGAACGCAGACTGCGAATAAACCGAGAAAATATATTATCATTAGATACATGTATAACTAGTAGCTCTCCGAGCTGTAGACCTCGCGAGTCTGCCCTTGCATAGCATACAATTGAATTAAGGTTCAACGCGCATGCTAATGGGAGAATAGGTCAAGAAATCCAAAAATCTAGATATATAATGTAAATAATAAATGATTTTCTTGGATAAGTCCATTGTTCAAGAAAATCAATGAAGCCCGGCCCCAGCGAAGAGTTGTTGTATCAGAAATAAGTAGGTAAGTGTGCAGGACAGAATCATACTGTCCATATAGAATTGTATAAATAGTAGATAAGCTTTGAAATTGATAAGTTAACTTTAAGGAATCAATGTTTTTTAAGTATATCATAGCATAGGGCATCGCATTAAGCGATTAGTATAAATCCCTCATAAAATAAGCGGAGCAACGTAAAATGCAATGTACGTTTTTGTAAGGCGCTACCTTATGTAGCTACCATTGTTCAATAAAGAATAGTATAATATAGAGTAGGAACGTATTGTTATTTTAATGTCAGGCGTCGCCCTAGGCGACCACCAAGAATAGGGCCAATGTAAAGAAGCATTGTAAACATATAGTATAGAGAGAACACAATAGCACAGGTATATAGATATAAGTGTATAGTAGGGCCTTAGTTAGCACATAAGGACCCATTGTTTATGGAAATAAAGTATATGAGTTGTGTGTATCTTCATTGGGTAACGAGACCATAGGTATATAGGGATAAAAGTTAGGTATATAGGCATAGATATAGGGAACACATGACAGAGATACATATACGCATAGCTTCACGTAATAAAGGTAAAAGGTGGTAAAAGGTAAAGGTATAAGGTAAAAAGGTACGATAGACATATAGTTATGCGGTACACATATGTGCCAAAAATGCACATATAACCACTGCCGAGTTATATGTGCATAAACATCGTTATGTACCTACAAGCGTGCATACGCAATAGGTGTGACGTGTGTCATATAGCCGCCGCCGTGCTATATAACACCGTGGGTATGTAACGATATGGTCTATAAACGTAAATAGTAGCATATAGGTATGTATAACCAACGCCGCGTTATACATATCAATACGTAAAACCGTTAGGGAATGTCTTACTATAGGTAGCTATATGACGCTATACAAGAGACGCGGGGGGCGTACCCACGCCACACTCAAAACCCGACGCATCTCCTTATATGGTAATGTTCGTTGCATCGGTGGCTAGGGACGCCATCTCATCAGCCAATAGCAAAGCCGTAAAACCTGGACGCTATTCCGGGAATTCTGGATACAAAACGACCGTTAGAACGACGGTTGGAGCTATCTATCTCTGTCATGCCCTCTCACTCGTCAAAACGGCCTCTAAGCGCTGTGATTGGCCAAAACGCTTCGATTAGCCAGCAGATCGAACAATTATGCGATAAATTTAATTATATAGAAATATTGAATCGTCATAGAAAACCGTGTGTACGTAATGATAGAGTGAACTCCCGTGGGGGAGGCACTCTTATCTTTTACAAAAGGTCCCTGCACTGCATTCCCCTACCTACCCCGACTCTTGTTAATATGGAAGCATCTTGTTGCCTCCTAGCTATGACTGGTCATCAACCTATAGTCATAGCGTCCTGTTACCAAGCTTGCTCCAAGCCGATCGTCCGAGCTGACTTAGAAGCCTTGTTCTCATTAGGAAGCGCCGTCCTTCTGATTGGCGACTTCAACAGTAAGCACATCCTATGGAATTGTAACGTCAACAATCCCAAAGGTATTGCACTTGAAAACCTAATCGCAGAACTTAACTTTGACATAATTGCGCCCACTGAGCCCACTCACTACCCTTATATGGAAGACCATCGATCTGACTTGCTTGACATGGCACTACTCAGAGGCGTAACACTCCGGTTACGCTCCATAGAAGTGGTTCACGAGCTTCACTCTGACCACCGACCCATTATACTGCGACTAGGTCCCGACCCAACGACTGACCTCCGCCCCACTAAGACGATAGTGAACTGGAAGCAAGTAGGCGATGCCCTAAAGGCTATCAGTTCACCGGACCTTGACAAGATCCCTGACGACATCCTGACAAAAGATGACGTAACCCTTGCGATCGATTCGTTCACCAATCACCTCTCCACCGTAGTAGGTGCATCCGCAAAGGAGGTCATAGTGCCGGACGACCGGCGCCTTGTCATTCCAGCGGATGTGAGACGATTGGTGACGGAGAGTAAAGCAGTGACCCGACATTACGACTCTTACCCCAGTAAAGAGAACAAAACTAAGAAACGCCACTTTGAACGCATGGTTCAAAGTCGCATGTCTGAGTTGCGTGATCAACAATGGGGCGATAAACTTTCAAACCTCGTGCCAAGCCACCATGCTTACTGGGACTTGGCGCGAGGCTTGAAAGGAAGTAACCATAACGACATGCCTCCCTTATACAGACCAGTCCCACTAGTCCCAGCGTTCTTTGACGAAGACAAAGCTGAGTGCCTAGCTGATAGCCTAGAGGCTCAGTGTTCCCCTAACGTAGATCACGTTGACCAAGCTCACCTCGATTCGGTGGATGCTGAAGTCGAACGTAAAAGCTCTGTGGTCACCTCTGAACTCCCACCAATCACCTTAGCGACTTACGCTGAGGTGCAGAGACTGATCAAGGCCCTCCGACCGCGCAAATCCCCCGGTGCCGATGGCATCTCCAACAGGGTTCTTAAAACCCTCTCTCCTCCTCTCATCCATCTCTTAGTCAGCATCTTCAATGCTGCTATGAGCCACTGCTTATTCCCAGACACCTGGAAATGTGCAAATGTCATTGGCATTCACAAACCAGGCAAAAGCTCATCTGACCCCACCAGTTACCGCCCCATCAGCCTCCTCAGTGCCTTAGGCAAACTTTACGAGCGGTTACTTGCAAATCGTCTCCAGTCCCATGCTAAGGAACACCACCTTATCCCAGATGAGCAGTTTGGCTTCAGACCCGGACATTCATGCGTCCAACAGGTGCACCGCCTCACGGAGCACATCATTGAGGGCTTCAATAAGTACCCCAAACCCCAGACTACGCTAGCAGTCTTCCTCGACGTAGCGAAAGCTTTTGACAAAGTCTGGCACAATGGCTTGATCTACAAGCTTTACCAATTTGGCGTGCCAGAACGTCTTGTGCTCATCCTACAAGACTTCCTTAAAGCCAGAAGCTTTCGCTATCGCGTGGAAGGCACCCTCTCCTCCCCCCACCCAGTCAGAGCCGGAGTCCCTCAGGGCTCCGTGCTATCACCTATTCTCTTTGCACTGTATACCAGTGACATCCCACGCTCTCAGCCCAAAGTATTCCTAGCCCAATATGCGGACGATACCGCCATTTACACCACTGGGTGGCATATCAACAGACAGTCCTATTTCGTCATTCAACGGGCCGTCACCGAGATCGGTGACTGGTTCCGAAAATGGCGCATCGCGGTCAACCCAGCTAAAAGCACAGCTATGTGCTTTACTGAGAAGACACGCTCCCCTTACCCGAAACCGCTTATTTTGTTCGACGAACCCATTCCCTGGGTTCCTAGAACAAAATACCTCGGAATCACCCTTGATCGTCATCTCACCTTTAACGATCACATAACAACCGTCCGTAACAGAGCGGCCTTCGTAATGGGTCGCCTTGGTCCCCTACTTCGCAAAGAGAGTAAAATGTCTCTTAGTAATAAGAAGACACTTTACACTGCCTGCATCCGCCCCATCATGACTTACGCATCAGTAGTGTTTAGTCATGCTAGTGAGGCCCACCTTCATAAACTTCAAGTCATCCAAAACCGTTTTCTTCGTAATGCAACCGGCGCCCCGTGGTATGTCCGGAACACCGAGTTGCATTGCGACTTAAACCTTCCCTCTCTAGCGCAGTTCAATAAGGACTGCGCCCGCCGATACTTTGATCGAGCGCCCCACCACCCGAACCCATTGGTTGTCCAGGCATCGAACTACTCGACTGCCTCTTCTATCCCATTTTTCAAACCCCCTCGTCGCCGACCACGGCAGGTATTAGACGACCCGGATGACCCCATCGCAGCCATTACATTGGCAGCTTTAGCGTTATCCGCAAGTCGTCGAGGTAAAATCCCCAGGTGTGAGGTAATTAGAGGTCACACAATCAAACACCGAGCCCGCCGGCGAGCTCGAGGCAAAAACAAGGTCACGATAAATTGCTCTCCAAATAGTCAAAGAGTATTATTCAGTAGGGCCCAATTGTGCAACACTGCAGTTGCACAGAGGCATTTTGCTCCGATCCCCCCCATGTCTCTCGACAGCGAGACAAGCCGAGGTCCGAACCACAGTGGTGCCCTTGAGCTCGCTGTCAACCCCTCCTATAATAGCGGTACGTTTTCGGCGTCCGCAGGAGACGGAGGTAGAAAGCGCTTTTCGCCTTCTACGCCCGTCTCGGGAGAAGTGCCTTCGGCACTTCTCCCTCCCGGGCTATTGTAGAGCCAGGCCCTCGCCCAAAACCCGGTGGAGCTGGACGACCGCACAGGCGGTAGCCAGCATCTATGTCCTCCCTAAACAAACAAACGAAAACCGTGTTCATTCGTTGTCGCGCCACCGTCGCGTGTACAGGTCTCTCATTACCCAACTAAGACGCTCACGCTCCGTAAATTACTGACATCAAATCGGCAGCTTAATTATTTATCCTAGACTTCAAAACAACCCAGCACAAACAAGTGTGTAAGGGATACAGTGTCTACATCGAAGAAATATAGCAGATATACAGTCCACGCCGTCAGTAGATATTGCGTCCCCCACATTGTTGGTCATATCGAGCCGAATAGTTTGAAGAAGGAAAATCAACAGCAAGCGATCATCATGCCAGTGACAAGGAGTACGGGTGGAAGAAGACGGGCTGCACCTCAAACGCCGACGAGCTCCGAGGGAACGGAGCCGACAACGAATGGATCTACGGCAGCAACTACCGTTGCCGTATCATCGCCACGCCTGGCAGCAGACCACGCTGCCCATCAAGCCACGACCGCCCGCGCCGCAGCGAGGCGCGGCCCAGAGCCGACCGCTGCGACGCCCGCCGCCGGGCATAGTAGAAGAACGCCAAGAGAGCGTACATACGCCGCAGGGGTACCCGGGTCCGCACAGGAAGAGCCGACGCCGCCGGTACTCGCTGCAAACTTAACGACGCGCGCCGCCGCCGCGACGCCCTACGCCGCGGGGCCGCCGTGTTCAAACGTTATAGTGCACAGTGAAGAAGTGCAAACATATAGTAGTAGTGCAGTGAACAGTGCCGTAAAGCCCACCGCCGCCGCGGGGCTCGACCATGTAGTGAAAGTGCCGCCAGTGTACAAGAGAGTGGTGTCCACTTCGAGGGATAGCCGAAGATCGACATTCACAGTGCGTCTGGCTCGCGCAAAGGAGGAATATGCCCGTCTACAGGTCGAGCTCGCCGCTGCAAAAATAGTGTCGATTGAAGCCGAAGAATCGGAGCACATCGACGACGCCAGATCGGAAATCTCGGACAGGGGAGCAACACATCACCGGGTCAACAGTTGGTTGCATCACAGCGAGACGCATCTCGCAATAGTAGAACCGCAGAACACCGGGGACACAGAACGTCCGCCGGAGTATGCGGAACCCCAGCCGCCGCCGCTGCAGCCACCGCCGCTGCTGCAGCCGCCGCCACAGCCACCGCGCGCACTGCCGCCGCCGGTGGTACCAACTGAAAACCCAATTCAAAGGTATGAGTACTCGCCTAATAGCTATTCCCCTAATGAGGCCACTGCCGCGCCAAATGATAGGGCCGTTGCAATCCCTTCTGTCAAGTCCGATATAGCAGAGCTAGCCGCCGCTATAACAGCCGCCGCTAAGCAGTCGCAAGTCACGCGACATTTTACTGATTTACCTGTCTTTAACGGCTCACACCAAGACTGGTTATTGTTTAAAACCTCATATAATGAAACTGCATGCATGTTTAATGATAGTGAAAACGCCGCTAGACTGCGCCGTAATATAAAAGGCAAGGCACGGGAGGCAGTTGAAAGTTTACTAATCAATAGATCACACCCACTAGAAATAATTAGATGTTTAGAAGCACGCTTCGGAAGGCCTGACGCCATCGCCTCGACCGAACTTGAGCGGTTGAGAAACCTAACGAAGCCCACCGATAATCCACGAGACATATGTATATTTGCAAGCAAAGTATCTAACACTATAGCCGCCTTACAAGCCCTTAATAAAACTCACTATATAATCCTGAAATAACCAAACTAACATCTGATAAACTTTCTCCCACGCTACGTCACCGGTGGTACGAGTTCGCCGCCGCACAACACCTGGACGAGCCAGACCTCATCAAGATGTCCAGGTTCCTGAACCACGAAGCAGACTTGTGCGGCCCCTTCGCTCAGCCAGAGAACGTGACGTCGAGCTGGAACGAGACAGCGAACAGACGACCACAACGCACCAACGTGACACAGGATAGAACGGTAAAATGTGCACATTGTAATAATACTGGTCACCGCATAATAGAATGCAAAACGTTCCTGGCTGCCGACGTCAACAAGCGATGGGATATCGCAAAGGAACAACATTTATGTTTTAAATGCCTAAAACACCGTAATAGACAGCATGCATGCAAGCCAACGAGGTGCGACACAGACGGATGTACCTACACACATCATCGACTTCTGCACAACCAAAGACAGGTAAAGACGGAGGCAGTCGCTTCTACATGGACAAGGAAATGCGCGCACGCATTCCTTAAGGTGGTTCCAGTCACCATAGCAGGCCCTAAGGGCAAAATAGACACGTGGGCGCTCCTCGACGACGGCTCTACGGTAACCCTTCTGAATGATAGTATAGCGAACAATATAGGTGCAAAGGGACCGCAGGAGCAGCTGAACATAGAAGCGATCGGGGACACCACCCTTAAGGCAGCACGGTCACGCCGTGTCTCAGTCACGTTATATGGAAAGAACGGTAAGAAATACCAAATAGCGAGTCGTACGATAGACGGTTTGAAACTCTCACCACAGCACGTGAGAAACGACGACTTAGCCGGCTGTGCACATCTTGAAGACATCGAGCACTTACTCTTAACTGAGGGCGCTATTCCGCAGCTGCTTATAGGCCAAGACAACTGGCATTTACTTATAGCCGACGAGATGAGAACCGGACGCCGTGATCAACCGGTAGCTTCATGCACCCCGCTGGGATGGGTACTACACGGCGCACAAACTCGCACCATAGGCCACAAGGTAAATTTTATACAGGGAGATGTCAGTATGGACGAGCAGCTGCGACAACACTTCGCAATAGAAAGCATGCTCATTACGCCTAAGCGACCGCACAGCGATCCCGATAGAGTAGCACAGGGGATACTCGACCAGACGACTGCTCAGTTACCCAACGGTCACTATCAAACCGCCTTATTGTGGGCCAACGAAAATAGTAAGATGCCATATAATTATGACGCCGCTGAAAGACGCCTTCTTTCAATAGAGAAAGAGTTATCCAAAGATAAGGATCTAGCTTTAACGTATAGTGAACAAATGAGTTCTTCAATAGAAAATAGTGCCATCGAGTTAGTACCAGTGGAAAGTACAACTACAAAAATACCTACAGGTGAGGAAAAATGTACGCATACCAAAATAGTAGAACCTGTACTTCAAGCCGCACTACCAGACGCCACCAGGTTTTCACGGTGGGAGAAGTATCTGAGGACCACTGCCAGAGTCCTACAGTTTATAGAATTATGCCGAACGAGAAAGGAAACGACTCTCTACAAACGCAATAGAAAGAACAAAGAGTCCGACCCAACATGGACAACGCGTCAGACTAAGGTAAAACCTAAATTAATAAAGATAGTAGAAAAGTCGACGCCGGCACGTCATCTGATGTTAAGCGCCATACTAATTCGCCGAGCTGAAAACCTGATCATCAGGAGTAGCCAACAAACCACTTTCAGTGAAGAGATTAGAGCGCTACAGAGCGGCTACGCCGTAGCAAATCGTAGCCGCCTACGACTAATATCGATGACTTACTCAGACGGACTTCTACGCGTCAGGAGTCGTATAGAACGTTTAGAAAACGCTGCCATAGAGAAATTTCCTTTAATCTTAGATGGAAATAAACATGAGGTACAATTGTTAATAGAATACACGCACAGACAATTGTCACACGCCGGCACCGAACTTATAGTGAACGAGATGAAACAGCGTTTCTGGGTATTAAAACTTAGACCTATAACGAAAATGTTAGTACACAGGTGCATACCCTGCCGAATAAGAAGAGCCATCCCGCCGCAGCCAGCCACCGGGAACCACCCGCCGACGCGCTTCGCTCATCATCAGCGGAGCTTCACCTTCACGGGCCACGACTTCTTCGGTCCTGTGACAGTCGTGGTTGGCAGGACGACTCAAAAACGGTATGTCGCCCTCTACACTTGTCTAACATCACGGGCAATCCATCTTGAAGTTACAGCATCCCTCACAACGCACTCAGCGGTAATGGCGCTGAGACGGATGATCGCTCGCCGAGGCTGCCCCACGGAAATCTGGTCTGACAACGGGACCAACCTCCGAGGTGCCGACCGGGAACTTCGCCAGGCCATGCTTCAAGCCACAGAAGAGGAGGCGAGTCAGCGGAGCATCCACTGGCGATACATCCCGCCAGGTGCACCTTTCATGGGCGGTGCATGGGAGCGCATGGTCGGGGCCGTCAAGCGGGCTCTGACCGCCACTCTCGAGCGACATCATCCAACCGACGAGGTCTTGGCCACCCTAGTTGCCGAGGCCGAGTACACGGTCAACAGCCGACCTCTCACGCACGTGTCAGTACACCCCGATGACCCAGAAGCACTGACACCGAACCACTTCCTCATTGGTGGCTCCGGACGATCCATGGTTCCGGGCACCTTCAACGACAGCGACCTGATCGGTCGCACCCACTGGCGCGCCTCACAGCGCCTGGCCGACATCTTCTGGAGCCGCTGGCTCCGGGAGTACCTGCCTGAGCTTCAACACCGCCGAGACATCCACAGCCGTGGACCGCCAGTCAAAGTCGGCGATGTCGTCCTCATAGCCGACCACACGCTACCACGAAACACGTGGCCCAGGGGCCGCGTCACTGCAACCTACCCAGGCGCCGACGGTGTAGTACGTGTGGCTGACATCGCTACCCGAGGCGGACTCCTGCGACGACCGGTGAAGAAAATCATCGTGCTACCGACAGACCCCACCATTCCTGCACCAAATTAATCTCTATGTACAGACACATAGAGAGGTGGGAGTATGTGCAGGACAGAATCATACTGTCCATATAGAATTGTATAAATAGTAGATAAGCTTTGAAATTGATAAGTTAACTTTAAGGAATCAATGTTTTTTAAGTATATCATAGCATAGGGCATCGCATTAAGCGATTAGTATAAATCCCTCATAAAATAAGCGGAGCAACGTAAAATGCAATGTACGTTTTTGTAAGGCGCTACCTTATGTAGCTACCATTGTTCAATAAAGAATAGTATAATATAGAGTAGGAACGTATTGTTATTTTAATGTCAGGCGTCGCCCTAGGCGACCACCAAGAATAGGGCCAATGTAAAGAAGCATTGTAAACATATAGTATAGAGAGAACACAATAGCACAGGTATATAGATATAAGTGTATAGTAGGGCCTTAGTTAGCACATAAGGACCCATTGTTTATGGAAATAAAGTATATGAGTTGTGTGTATCTTCATTGGGTAACGAGACCATAGGTATATAGGGATAAAAGTTAGGTATATAGGCATAGATATAGGGAACACATGACAGAGATACATATACGCATAGCTTCACGTAATAAAGGTAAAAGGTGGTAAAAGGTAAAGGTATAAGGTAAAAAGGTACGATAGACATATAGTTATGCGGTACACATATGTGCCAAAAATGCACATATAACCACTGCCGAGTTATATGTGCATAAACATCGTTATGTACCTACAAGCGTGCATACGCAATAGGTGTGACGTGTGTCATATAGCCGCCGCCGTGCTATATAACACCGTGGGTATGTAACGATATGGTCTATAAACGTAAATAGTAGCATATAGGTATGTATAACCAACGCCGCCTTATACATATCAATACGTAAAACCGTTAGGGAATGTCTTACTATAGGTAGCTATATGACGCTATACAAGAGACGCGGGGGGCGTACCCACGCCACACTCAAAACCCGACGCATCTCCTTATATGGTAATGTTCGTTGCATCGGTGGCTAGGGACGCCATCTCATCAGCCAATAGCAAAGCCGTAAAACCTGGACGCTATTCCGGGAATTCTGGATACAAAACGACCGTTAGAACGACGGTTGGAGCTATCTATCTCTGTCATGCCCTCTCACTCGTCAAAACGGCCTCTAAGCGCTGTGATTGGCCAAAACGCTTCGATTAGCCAGCAGATCGAACAATTATGCGATAAATTTAATTATATAGAAATATTGAATCGTCATAGAAAACCGTGTGTACGTAATGATAGAGTGAACTCCCGTGGGGGAGGCACTCTTATCTTTTACAAAAGGTCCCTGCACTGCATTCCCCTACCTACCCCGACTCTTGTTAATATGGAAGCATCTTGTTGCCTCCTAGCTATGACTGGTCATCAACCTATAGTCATAGCGTCCTGTTACCAAGCTTGCTCCAAGCCGATCGTCCGAGCTGACTTAGAAGCCTTGTTCTCATTAGGAAGCGCCGTCCTTCTGATTGGCGACTTCAACAGTAAGCACATCCTATGGAATTGTAACGTCAACAATCCCAAAGGTATTGCACTTGAAAACCTAATCGCAGAACTTAACTTTGACATAATTGCGCCCACTGAGCCCACTCACTACCCTTATATGGAAGACCATCGATCTGACTTGCTTGACATGGCACTACTCAGAGGCGTAACACTCCGGTTACGCTCCATAGAAGTGGTTCACGAGCTTCACTCTGACCACCGACCCATTATACTGCGACTAGGTCCCGACCCAACGACTGACCTCCGCCCCACTAAGACGATAGTGAACTGGAAGCAAGTAGGCGATGCCCTAAAGGCTATCAGTTCACCGGACCTTGACAAGATCCCTGACGACATCCTGACAAAAGATGACGTAACCCTTGCGATCGATTCGTTCACCAATCACCTCTCCACCGTAGTAGGTGCATCCGCAAAGGAGGTCATAGTGCCGGACGACCGGCGCCTTGTCATTCCAGCGGATGTGAGACGATTGGTGACGGAGAGTAAAGCAGTGACCCGACATTACGACTCTTACCCCAGTAAAGAGAACAAAACTAAGAAACGCCACTTTGAACGCATGGTTCAAAGTCGCATGTCTGAGTTGCGTGATCAACAATGGGGCGATAAACTTTCAAACCTCGTGCCAAGCCACCATGCTTACTGGGACTTGGCGCGAGGCTTGAAAGGAAGTAACCATAACGACATGCCTCCCTTATACAGACCAGTCCCACTAGTCCCAGCGTTCTTTGACGAAGACAAAGCTGAGTGCCTAGCTGATAGCCTAGAGGCTCAGTGTTCCCCTAACGTAGATCACGTTGACCAAGCTCACCTCGATTCGGTGGATGCTGAAGTCGAACGTAAAAGCTCTGTGGTCACCTCTGAACTCCCACCAATCACCTTAGCGACTTACGCTGAGGTGCAGAGACTGATCAAGGCCCTCCGACCGCGCAAATCCCCCGGTGCCGATGGCATCTCCAACAGGGTTCTTAAAACCCTCTCTCCTCCTCTCATCCATCTCTTAGTCAGCATCTTCAATGCTGCTATGAGCCACTGCTTATTCCCAGACACCTGGAAATGTGCAAATGTCATTGGCATTCACAAACCAGGCAAAAGCTCATCTGACCCCACCAGTTACCGCCCCATCAGCCTCCTCAGTGCCTTAGGCAAACTTTACGAGCGGTTACTTGCAAATCGTCTCCAGTCCCATGCTAAGGAACACCACCTTATCCCAGATGAGCAGTTTGGCTTCAGACCCGGACATTCATGCGTCCAACAGGTGCACCGCCTCACGGAGCACATCATTGAGGGCTTCAATAAGTACCCCAAACCCCAGACTACGCTAGCAGTCTTCCTCGACGTAGCGAAAGCTTTTGACAAAGTCTGGCACAATGGCTTGATCTACAAGCTTTACCAATTTGGCGTGCCAGAACGTCTTGTGCTCATCCTACAAGACTTCCTTAAAGCCAGAAGCTTTCGCTATCGCGTGGAAGGCACCCTCTCCTCCCCCCACCCAGTCAGAGCCGGAGTCCCTCAGGGCTCCGTGCTATCACCTATTCTCTTTGCACTGTATACCAGTGACATCCCACGCTCTCAGCCCAAAGTATTCCTAGCCCAATATGCGGACGATACCGCCATTTACACCACTGGGTGGCATATCAACAGACAGTCCTATTTCGTCATTCAACGGGCCGTCACCGAGATCGGTGACTGGTTCCGAAAATGGCGCATCGCGGTCAACCCAGCTAAAAGCACAGCTATGTGCTTTACTGAGAAGACACGCTCCCCTTACCCGAAACCGCTTATTTTGTTCGACGAACCCATTCCCTGGGTTCCTAGAACAAAATACCTCGGAATCACCCTTGATCGTCATCTCACCTTTAACGATCACATAACAACCGTCCGTAACAGAGCGGCCTTCGTAATGGGTCGCCTTGGTCCCCTACTTCGCAAAGAGAGTAAAATGTCTCTTAGTAATAAGAAGACACTTTACACTGCCTGCATCCGCCCCATCATGACTTACGCATCAGTAGTGTTTAGTCATGCTAGTGAGGCCCACCTTCATAAACTTCAAGTCATCCAAAACCGTTTTCTTCGTAATGCAACCGGCGCCCCGTGGTATGTCCGGAACACCGAGTTGCATTGCGACTTAAACCTTCCCTCTCTAGCGCAGTTCAATAAGGACTGCGCCCGCCGATACTTTGATCGAGCGCCCCACCACCCGAACCCATTGGTTGTCCAGGCATCGAACTACTCGACTGCCTCTTCTATCCCATTTTTCAAACCCCCTCGTCGCCGACCACGGCAGGTATTAGACGACCCGGATGACCCCATCGCAGCCATTACATTGGCAGCTTTAGCGTTATCCGCAAGTCGTCGAGGTAAAATCCCCAGGTGTGAGGTAATTAGAGGTCACACAATCAAACACCGAGCCCGCCGGCGAGCTCGAGGCAAAAACAAGGTCACGATAAATTGCTCTCCAAATAGTCAAAGAGTATTATTCAGTAGGGCCCAATTGTGCAACACTGCAGTTGCACAGAGGCATTTTGCTCCGATCCCCCCCATGTCTCTCGACAGCGAGACAAGCCGAGGTCCGAACCACAGTGGTGCCCTTGAGCTCGCTGTCAACCCCTCCTATAATAGCGGTACGTTTTCGGCGTCCGCAGGAGACGGAGGTAGAAAGCGCTTTTCGCCTTCTACGCCCGTCTCGGGAGAAGTGCCTTCGGCACTTCTCCCTCCCGGGCTATTGTAGAGCCAGGCCCTCGCCCAAAACCCGGTGGAGCTGGACGACCGCACAGGCGGTAGCCAGCATCTATGTCCTCCCTAAACAAACAAACGAAAACCGTGTTCATTCGTTGTCGCGCCACCGTCGCGTGTACAGGTCTCTCATTACCCAACTAAGACGCTCACGCTCCGTAAATTACTGACATCAAATCGGCAGCTTAATTATTTATCCTAGACTTCAAAACAACCCAGCACAAACAAGTGTGTAAGGGATACAGTGTCTACATCGAAGAAATATAGCAGATATACAGTCCACGCCGTCAGTAGATATTGCGTCCCCCACATTGTTGGTCATATCGAGCCGAATAGTTTGAAGAAGGAAAATCAACAGCAAGCGATCATCATGCCAGTGACAAGGAGTACGGGTGGAAGAAGACGGGCTGCACCTCAAACGCCGACGAGCTCCGAGGGAACGGAGCCGACAACGAATGGATCTACGGCAGCAACTACCGTTGCCGTATCATCGCCACGCCTGGCAGCAGACCACGCTGCCCATCAAGCCACGACCGCCCGCGCCGCAGCGAGGCGCGGCCCAGAGCCGACCGCTGCGACGCCCGCCGCCGGGCATAGTAGAAGAACGCCAAGAGAGCGTACATACGCCGCAGGGGTACCCGGGTCCGCACAGGAAGAGCCGACGCCGCCGGTACTCGCTGCAAACTTAACGACGCGCGCCGCCGCCGCGACGCCCTACGCCGCGGGGCCGCCGTGTTCAAACGTTATAGTGCACAGTGAAGAAGTGCAAACATATAGTAGTAGTGCAGTGAACAGTGCCGTAAAGCCCACCGCCGCCGCGGGGCTCGACCATGTAGTGAAAGTGCCGCCAGTGTACAAGAGAGTGGTGTCCACTTCGAGGGATAGCCGAAGATCGACATTCACAGTGCGTCTGGCTCGCGCAAAGGAGGAATATGCCCGTCTACAGGTCGAGCTCGCCGCTGCAAAAATAGTGTCGATTGAAGCCGAAGAATCGGAGCACATCGACGACGCCAGATCGGAAATCTCGGACAGGGGAGCAACACATCACCGGGTCAACAGTTGGTTGCATCACAGCGAGACGCATCTCGCAATAGTAGAACCGCAGAACACCGGGGACACAGAACGTCCGCCGGAGTATGCGGAACCCCAGCCGCCGCCGCTGCAGCCACCGCCGCTGCTGCAGCCGCCGCCACAGCCACCGCGCGCACTGCCGCCGCCGGTGGTACCAACTGAAAACCCAATTCAAAGGTATGAGTACTCGCCTAATAGCTATTCCCCTAATGAGGCCACTGCCGCGCCAAATGATAGGGCCGTTGCAATCCCTTCTGTCAAGTCCGATATAGCAGAGCTAGCCGCCGCTATAACAGCCGCCGCTAAGCAGTCGCAAGTCACGCGACATTTTACTGATTTACCTGTCTTTAACGGCTCACACCAAGACTGGTTATTGTTTAAAACCTCATATAATGAAACTGCATGCATGTTTAATGATAGTGAAAACGCCGCTAGACTGCGCCGTAATATAAAAGGCAAGGCACGGGAGGCAGTTGAAAGTTTACTAATCAATAGATCACACCCACTAGAAATAATTAGATGTTTAGAAGCACGCTTCGGAAGGCCTGACGCCATCGCCTCGACCGAACTTGAGCGGTTGAGAAACCTAACGAAGCCCACCGATAATCCACGAGACATATGTATATTTGCAAGCAAAGTATCTAACACTATAGCCGCCTTACAAGCCCTTAATAAAACTCACTATATAATCCTGAAATAACCAAACTAACATCTGATAAACTTTCTCCCACGCTACGTCACCGGTGGTACGAGTTCGCCGCCGCACAACACCTGGACGAGCCAGACCTCATCAAGATGTCCAGGTTCCTGAACCACGAAGCAGACTTGTGCGGCCCCTTCGCTCAGCCAGAGAACGTGACGTCGAGCTGGAACGAGACAGCGAACAGACGACCACAACGCACCAACGTGACACAGGATAGAACGGTAAAATGTGCACATTGTAATAATACTGGTCACCGCATAATAGAATGCAAAACGTTCCTGGCTGCCGACGTCAACAAGCGATGGGATATCGCAAAGGAACAACATTTATGTTTTAAATGCCTAAAACACCGTAATAGACAGCATGCATGCAAGCCAACGAGGTGCGACACAGACGGATGTACCTACACACATCATCGACTTCTGCACAACCAAAGACAGGTAAAGACGGAGGCAGTCGCTTCTACATGGACAAGGAAATGCGCGCACGCATTCCTTAAGGTGGTTCCAGTCACCATAGCAGGCCCTAAGGGCAAAATAGACACGTGGGCGCTCCTCGACGACGGCTCTACGGTAACCCTTCTGAATGATAGTATAGCGAACAATATAGGTGCAAAGGGACCGCAGGAGCAGCTGAACATAGAAGCGATCGGGGACACCACCCTTAAGGCAGCACGGTCACGCCGTGTCTCAGTCACGTTATATGGAAAGAACGGTAAGAAATACCAAATAGCGAGTCGTACGATAGACGGTTTGAAACTCTCACCACAGCACGTGAGAAACGACGACTTAGCCGGCTGTGCACATCTTGAAGACATCGAGCACTTACTCTTAACTGAGGGCGCTATTCCGCAGCTGCTTATAGGCCAAGACAACTGGCATTTACTTATAGCCGACGAGATGAGAACCGGACGCCGTGATCAACCGGTAGCTTCATGCACCCCGCTGGGATGGGTACTACACGGCGCACAAACTCGCACCATAGGCCACAAGGTAAATTTTATACAGGGAGATGTCAGTATGGACGAGCAGCTGCGACAACACTTCGCAATAGAAAGCATGCTCATTACGCCTAAGCGACCGCACAGCGATCCCGATAGAGTAGCACAGGGGATACTCGACCAGACGACTGCTCAGTTACCCAACGGTCACTATCAAACCGCCTTATTGTGGGCCAACGAAAATAGTAAGATGCCATATAATTATGACGCCGCTGAAAGACGCCTTCTTTCAATAGAGAAAGAGTTATCCAAAGATAAGGATCTAGCTTTAACGTATAGTGAACAAATGAGTTCTTCAATAGAAAATAGTGCCATCGAGTTAGTACCAGTGGAAAGTACAACTACAAAAATACCTACAGGTGAGGAAAAATGTACGCATACCAAAATAGTAGAACCTGTACTTCAAGCCGCACTACCAGACGCCACCAGGTTTTCACGGTGGGAGAAGTATCTGAGGACCACTGCCAGAGTCCTACAGTTTATAGAATTATGCCGAACGAGAAAGGAAACGACTCTCTACAAACGCAATAGAAAGAACAAAGAGTCCGACCCAACATGGACAACGCGTCAGACTAAGGTAAAACCTAAATTAATAAAGATAGTAGAAAAGTCGACGCCGGCACGTCATCTGATGTTAAGCGCCATACTAATTCGCCGAGCTGAAAACCTGATCATCAGGAGTAGCCAACAAACCACTTTCAGTGAAGAGATTAGAGCGCTACAGAGCGGCTACGCCGTAGCAAATCGTAGCCGCCTACGACTAATATCGATGACTTACTCAGACGGACTTCTACGCGTCAGGAGTCGTATAGAACGTTTAGAAAACGCTGCCATAGAGAAATTTCCTTTAATCTTAGATGGAAATAAACATGAGGTACAATTGTTAATAGAATACACGCACAGACAATTGTCACACGCCGGCACCGAACTTATAGTGAACGAGATGAAACAGCGTTTCTGGGTATTAAAACTTAGACCTATAACGAAAATGTTAGTACACAGGTGCATACCCTGCCGAATAAGAAGAGCCATCCCGCCGCAGCCAGCCACCGGGAACCACCCGCCGACGCGCTTCGCTCATCATCAGCGGAGCTTCACCTTCACGGGCCACGACTTCTTCGGTCCTGTGACAGTCGTGGTTGGCAGGACGACTCAAAAACGGTATGTCGCCCTCTACACTTGTCTAACATCACGGGCAATCCATCTTGAAGTTACAGCATCCCTCACAACGCACTCAGCGGTAATGGCGCTGAGACGGATGATCGCTCGCCGAGGCTGCCCCACGGAAATCTGGTCTGACAACGGGACCAACCTCCGAGGTGCCGACCGGGAACTTCGCCAGGCCATGCTTCAAGCCACAGAAGAGGAGGCGAGTCAGCGGAGCATCCACTGGCGATACATCCCGCCAGGTGCACCTTTCATGGGCGGTGCATGGGAGCGCATGGTCGGGGCCGTCAAGCGGGCTCTGACCGCCACTCTCGAGCGACATCATCCAACCGACGAGGTCTTGGCCACCCTAGTTGCCGAGGCCGAGTACACGGTCAACAGCCGACCTCTCACGCACGTGTCAGTACACCCCGATGACCCAGAAGCACTGACACCGAACCACTTCCTCATTGGTGGCTCCGGACGATCCATGGTTCCGGGCACCTTCAACGACAGCGACCTGATCGGTCGCACCCACTGGCGCGCCTCACAGCGCCTGGCCGACATCTTCTGGAGCCGCTGGCTCCGGGAGTACCTGCCTGAGCTTCAACACCGCCGAGACATCCACAGCCGTGGACCGCCAGTCAAAGTCGGCGATGTCGTCCTCATAGCCGACCACACGCTACCACGAAACACGTGGCCCAGGGGCCGCGTCACTGCAACCTACCCAGGCGCCGACGGTGTAGTACGTGTGGCTGACATCGCTACCCGAGGCGGACTCCTGCGACGACCGGTGAAGAAAATCATCGTGCTACCGACAGACCCCACCATTCCTGCACCAAATTAATCTCTATGTACAGACACATAGAGAGGTGGGAGTATGTGCAGGACAGAATCATACTGTCCATATAGAATTGTATAAATAGTAGATAAGCTTTGAAATTGATAAGTTAACTTTAAGGAATCAATGTTTTTTAAGTATATCATAGCATAGGGCATCGCATTAAGCGATTAGTATAAATCCCTCATAAAATAAGCGGAGCAACGTAAAATGCAATGTACGTTTTTGTAAGGCGCTACCTTATGTAGCTACCATTGTTCAATAAAGAATAGTATAATATAGAGTAGGAACGTATTGTTATTTTAATGTCAGGCGTCGCCCTAGGCGACCACCAAGAATAGGGCCAATGTAAAGAAGCATTGTAAACATATAGTATAGAGAGAACACAATAGCACAGGTATATAGATATAAGTGTATAGTAGGGCCTTAGTTAGCACATAAGGACCCATTGTTTATGGAAATAAAGTATATGAGTTGTGTGTATCTTCATTGGGTAACGAGACCATAGGTATATAGGGATAAAAGTTAGGTATATAGGCATAGATATAGGGAACACATGACAGAGATACATATACGCATAGCTTCACGTAATAAAGGTAAAAGGTGGTAAAAGGTAAAGGTATAAGGTAAAAAGGTACGATAGACATATAGTTATGCGGTACACATATGTGCCAAAAATGCACATATAACCACTGCCGAGTTATATGTGCATAAACATCGTTATGTACCTACAAGCGTGCATACGCAATAGGTGTGACGTGTGTCATATAGCCGCCGCCGTGCTATATAACACCGTGGGTATGTAACGATATGGTCTATAAACGTAAATAGTAGCATATAGGTATGTATAACCAACGCCGCCTTATACATATCAATACGTAAAACCGTTAGGGAATGTCTTACTATAGGTAGCTATATGACGCTATACAAGAGACGCGGGGGGCGTACCCACGCCACACTCAAAACCCGACGCATCTCCTTATATGGTAATGTTCGTTGCATCGGTGGCTAGGGACGCCATCTCATCAGCCAATAGCAAAGCCGTAAAACCTGGACGCTATTCCGGGAATTCTGGATACAAAACGACCGTTAGAACGACGGTTGGAGCTATCTATCTCTGTCATGCCCTCTCACTCGTCAAAACGGCCTCTAAGCGCTGTGATTGGCCAAAATGCTTCGATTAGCCAGCAGATCGAACAATTATGCGATAAATTTAATTATATAGAAATATTGAATCGTCATAGAAAACCGTGTTCATTCGTTGTCGCGCCACCGTCGTGTGTACAGGTCTCTCATTACCCAACTAAGACGCTCACGCTCCGTAAATTACTGACATCAAATCGGCAGCTTAATTATTTATCCTAGACTTCAAAACAACCCAGCACAAACAAGTGTGTAAGGGATACAGTGTCTACATCGAAGAAATATAGCAGATATACAGTCCACGCCGTCAGTAGATATTGCGTCCCCCACAGTAAGTAGTAAATATACAATAATTTTATATACTTGGTAATATACTGTAACAGCCAGATGATCCACTGCTGTACACAGCCTCCCCTATCAAGGGGGTATTTGCCATAATCCCCACGCTAGGCGTCTTGGGGATCGCAGTGTAAGTTGGCTGTTCTTAGAAGGCGCTGCTGCCCACCTTCCAGTATTTTTCCCCAAGTCGCCTCTTACGACACCCACGGGATGATATGGAGAGGTGCAATTCTAACCCGGCACCCCACGGGGTAATGTATTTGTCTCGAATTAATATACTGGCTACAAAAATATGGAAAATTAATAATTGATTATACGAGGGAGAGAGAGAGCCTATCACTTTTAGGCAACTGACGTGCGTATGGACATTGCCGTTAAATTAAGCGCAGGCATCCTTCAACACCTTATAATATATATCTCTTATATTTATTTTGGAAAATTTCCAAAAACTGAATCGACAAAAAAGAAATTATGGACTAATCAAACCTGCTCACAAAATTTCGGGAGAATCGGATGAGAAATGCGACCTGTATAGGAGAGCAACCGGACATACGAAAACACTTTTGTCGAAGTTGCAGCAGAGACGCTTCGCTCGAGCTTCGAAAGTTCTCGCTCGGTCAAAAAAAGTACAATTGAATCTGATTTTTAAAACACACAAGTTTTCTTTTAATATCAATTTTTTAAAACTCATTTTGTTCTTTAGTTTTTTTGTATCTTTTGAATAAAAACGAAGAGACAAATTGATGTAATGTATTCTTAAAAATCTTAAAATAACAAATGTCCAACCTCAGAGAAATCTATTTTGTCAGAGTGTCCAACTAGTAAATAATATTGTATTGTTTGAACGCCCCGTTAAAGATAGAAGTGTCGGCTTTAAAAAATATTAAGTTCATTAATTCAGAGCTTTTTTACAAAACGGCCCATATTAGAAAATGATACACATTTCAAAATGAAAATCTCACTATTAAAGTGATACACAAGTTATACAATAGCAGGTATCCAGATTTTCCTAGTGGTAGTGCCACGCTGCACCCCAATGGGCCGGCACGGCCGGGGCAATACCACTCTCCCACTTAATATCGACGTGAACTAGTAGCTACGCCACTCCATGTCTATTGATCTGTGAGAGACCCCGGGGCTAGGCTGTCCAAGAGATTTTTTGTCAGTCATCTCTACGGCCCCTGCACTGCGAGAATCACTGGCCTACACCGCAAAGGAGAAAACCAATATTCTGGGCTCTCTCTTTGCGTCAACTCGACTTTGGATAACCAAGGGATCTCACCACCGACCTTGCCGCGGTGATACCTCTATGCCGGACTTTATTTTCCGGCAATGTGCAGTAAGTAAAGCACTGTTCTCCTTGGACATTCATAAGTCGAATGGGACTGAACGCAACTCTCTGATAGTGCTGCGGACTTGTTCTCCAGAGTTGACACCGGTTCTAACGAGTATTTTCCGGCTCTGCTACACATCAGGCACGCTAATGTTATCTATACAGCATCTTAACTCGGCTCTCTCGTTGAAATAACTACAACCGCGCTGTACGTAAATATGCGATAGGGCTACCCGCCTCCATTATTTTAATTACATTTGCCTACTTTGTGTTTCCATTTAGTTTTGTTATCGTAAATATACTTTTTTTATATGAACAAATAAAATTCTTTGTGAAATGAACAGGAAGTGTTCACTAAAAATGCGTGTTGTTTTTTGACTAGTAGGTAGATTTCATTAAAAAACCATGTTTGTAATTAAATAAAAAATCAGTCTTAAAAATTTGCGACCCAAAAATATTTGTGAGACGTACATACGAAATGCTTTATCATTAAATTTTATGGTATAATAAATCTGCATTCTAATATATAGCTTATAACTACCTATTTCACTCGTGTCAATCACTTTCCTTTATTCTATTCCCTTTTTTATTAATCGAGACATTTTTTTCAACTATGTAGACTATAAAATAATGTTACTTACTAGTAAGTAAAATTATTTTATAGTATTACCTTTCAGTTTCCAGGTTATCTAAAAAAGTTATTTCTGGTTGCGTTTTTAACGAATTCATGCAACCAAAAACAGCACAATATATCCTACTCGTCATATTAAATATGTACATAAACCTATTTTAAGTGAAAATATCGCGCGTTTATTGTTAAAAAATAACACACGGTCTATTCGTCACTGCGGCACAGACGCGACTGTCTGCGTACTGAGCGCGGGCCGAGATCGAGGCGCGTAGGTATAACTCGCGTTTCGTCCGCTTCTATGAAGTTGAAATACTGTATAGATAACATTACCGTGCATCAGGCGTTGTCTCAAAAACATGGAAGACGGCTTTGGTGCACCAGGTCCCTAAAAAAGGTGACCGTTCAAATCCATCCAACAAACGCTCTATGGCCAAAACGTCTCTGTTCTCCAAGATAATGGAATCCATCATCAACAACGAGCTCTTGCAGTATCTAGAGGAGCACCAGCTGATTAGTGAGGCTGACTGAAGAAGGCACAACTTTGTGTGTTTACCGCTAAACTACCCCCCTTTGTTGTATCCCTCCGTTTTGAAGACACTCCCTTTGCGCCCAATTAGTATCGGAGTATGTAACGTCGACATATCGAGGACCTTCGTTCAAATTCGCTGTCACTAGGAAGATATGGCTAAATTAGCCTCTAAGAAGCTTGGTGTACTTGGAAAGGCGAGACAGTACTTCACTTGAGCCAATCACCTGCAATTTTATAAGGCGTAGATTCGGCCTCACATGGAGTATTGCTCTCACCTCTGCGTGGGAGCTACCCAGTACCAGCTTCTTCCATTTGAACACATTCAACGCAGAGCGACTCGACGAGGCAACACGATCAAGCTCTCTCCGATCGGCTCGATTCTTTCGTTGGCTTTGCAATGCGTAGATATGTGGGTTTACCGTATCTATCACTGGGAGTGTTCTGAGGAACCACTTTTGAAATTCGCCATCGGACATCGAGACAACGTATGATTTCATCAATGTCATGTCAAAGTCCACACCTTGCGATTCTCACGGCATTTTCTGCCTAGCCAAACACAACACAACCATAATATGGCACCAGCAACTATGTGAAGTATTTTAGAACCGATACGACTTTGAGTGCCTTCAAGAAGAGAACATATTCCCTCTTCAAAGTCCGGCAACGCATCCTCAAGAGCTCTGGTGTCGCGGATGTTTGTAGATGTCAGTGATCTGATCACTAACCACCAGGTGAGCCGCCTGCTCGTTTGCCCTCTCTAGATAAGTTCGGTTGCAGTCTTCTACTGCCACGATACCTGTGTGATGGGCGGAGGTTGTCAATTGAGACGAAATGCATCTGTTTTAGGCAGAGATTACCGCATACAGTATTTAAAATAATATCATCATCATCAACCGGAAGACGTCCACTGTTGAACAAAGGCCTCCCCCATAATCGACACAAAGTACGGCTATTAGCCGCTTGTAACCATTGGCTACCCGCGACTTTTATAATGTCATCAGTCCATCTAGTGGTCCTTAACTGTAGCCATTATGGACAAGCTAAGAGTCACTCAACGAGCCATGGAGAGAGCTATGCTCGGAGTTTCTTTGCGCGATAAAATCCGGAACGTAGATATTCGCCAAAGAAACAAAGTCACCGACATTGCTTTCAGAATTTGCAAGTTGAAGTGGCAATGGGCGGGCCACATTGCTCGACGAACCGATAACCGATGGGGAAGAAAGGTTCTCGAGTGGGTACCACGATACAGCGGAAGACGTAGAGTTGGTAGGCCCCCCACTAAAACAATATGATCAGAGTTAATCCTAAGCGTCATCACCGACACCCCGCGCAGCTCTCGTTGAGAACGGTCGTGTGAAACCCGCAGTTAACGTAATATCATATATTATTCAAGTCCTAACGAGTGCAAGTAAGACAACAAGTGTCACCTAATCAGTGCAACTGAAATAGCATACGAAGTTAACTACCTCCGAGAATGTCTCAGTCACCGAACAACTCTGGTTCCGAATCAGAAAAAAAAGGGAAAGCGTCCAGGTTTAAGCGTCCACGAGTTCCTGAAGAGCCGGACTGGCAATCCGATTTTAAGATATATAAGGACGAAATGCTTAAAGCCATTACATCCCTCAAAAACGACATGACCACGAGACTTAACAAGGTTGACTCAAAACTAGATAAACTGAGCGATATTGAGAAGTCTATGGACCATCTGGCTGCAAGAAACCAGGAGCTGACCAGGGAAGTATCAGAGTGTAAGATGATGATTATTCAGCGAGATGAACGTATTGAAGCATTAGAGACTCAACTTGACGATCTGTCATGTAAATTTATTAGCTCTCGCATTGAGATCCGCAATGTTCCTAAGATTGATAAGGAGAGTAAAACTGACCTACAAAACTATATACAAAACTTATCAAAATCGCTCAAAACTGAGTTTGACATACGCGATATTTTTCGCTGGTCTACTAAGAAGGAGGGCCACCCTCCTATTGTCGTTGAACTGAATAGTACATCATCAAAAAATACCATAATGAAAGCTGCTAAAGTACATAACATGAATAATCCAACTAACCGACTTTCTGCCGGTCACCTGGGTATTAAAGATCGCAATACGCCAATTTTTATCGGAGAGCATTTAACCAACAAAAACCGACGACTTTTTTACTTAGGAAGACAAATGATCAAAACTGGCACATACAAGTACTGTTGGACAGCGAACGGCAAGGTATACATCCGCAAAACTGAGAATTCCACTGCACTTCAATTGAAAGATGAAGAACAAATAGAACAGCTTAAGAAGACCGTTTGACTATTATTTTTGTTTCTTACTGTTAATATAAGTAGTCCTAGGACTATGTCCTGTGTTCAGAACTTTAAATCGAAAAGAATGTATATCTATCGTAATATCTGCCAGGAGATAGCACTAACACATTGTTATAGCCGTGCGCGTATTTGGTATGAGTATTTATGTATAATTTCGTTAAATTATCTAACATACTCATACATTATTATAAGCTCACTCTGCATGCATTATCTTACAACTTACATTAGTAAAGCATGTCATTATTTATATATTCAATTAACTGTCAATATGAATGTGGAATCTTCACTCCAAAACAATAATCATAGAACATACTTTAATGTGGTATCTGTCATAAGATTCAACTTCACAATTTCAACTTACCCATATCTACATTCTAGTATAGTGCCACAAACACAAACACAAAAACAACACAGGTTTATGTCTTTTAACATACAATTATACAACTGCCAGTATAACATAATGTTCTCTAACCACGCGGAAAACAATACACGAACTTTTGTATCGATTAAGCATAGTAATCCAGTTATTTTTCACGTAATTAAGGACGTCATCTTCTACTACTACAAAATACGAGACTGCATAAAAGTCTTATCTATTCACTCGCCAAATAACTGGTTTGAGGCCGTGGCATTATACTCGTATGTGTGCAGGTTAGCGTTTATAGCGCGGCTGCACTCAGCTCGTCGCTTAAGATTATTATGCACGTTATTCAATAAAAATGGCAGGTAATAACAATATTTTCTTAGATTTAGATTCTATGAATATTACAACGACATCAATATGCACCCCAGAAGAATGTATTTATAACATTGGTGATACCAAAAACAGCATTAAGGTTTTATCTCTGAATATCAGAAGTATATATAAAAACTTCATATCACTAGAAATACTATTACACAGACTTCAAATTACGTGTGATATTATCATCTTAACTGAGTGTTGGCTTCACAAAGATAAAAACTTGCCTTCATTAGTTGGCTTCCAAAGTCATTGTACAACAAACTGTCGAAACCAAAACGATGGTGTGGTAACATTTGTACGATCAAGCCTTGAATATACGATTGAAGAACCTGGATTTGAGGGTGCTAATTGCACCATCATTAAAATAAAACCAGATACTGCTATACTGGGAATTTACAGATCCCCTTCTTTCCGTACTATTGACAGTTTTATTGACTCATTGGATACAACACTTAAATCACTTAAACACTTTACTAATCTGGCGCTTCTCGGAGACGTAAATCTTGACATAAGGAATGGTCTTTCTGAAACAAAAACTTGTAACTATCTTAACCTGATTTTAGAACACGGACTATTACCAACTTATGACTTACCTACTCGTGAAGAAAATTGTTTAGACCACGTTTTACTCAAATCCAACCTCAAGTCTTTTGTTACCATTATACAGACTAAAATTACAGACCATTTACCAGCATTATTGAGTATAAACCGTGAAACTATCAGAAACAAACCTAATAAGCATAAAGTGAAAACAGAGTGGGATAATGTAATAAGTGAGTTAAAGGATGTAAATTTTAATAAGGTATTCGATGTCGATAATGTGGATGAAATCGCTGAAAGTTGTATATTTTTAATTTCAGAGTGCATCTCTCATCATACAAAAAATATTAAAATACCTAAAAAGCAGCGTACTGCCAAGTCATGGATAACGCAAGGTATTTTGCGATGTATAAAACATAAAGACAAACTACATCACAATCACAAAAAGGAACCTAAAAATGAAAAACTTAAGATTATATACGATAGATACAAATATTTTTGTTCGGAACTAGTAAACAAAGCTCGTAACAAACATCATCAAACGAAACTTGAAAATTGTCTCCATGACACTAATCAGACATGGAGGGCAATAAAGGATATCGCACATTTTTCTTCTCAAAAAACTCAATCACATGAACTTTTACAATGGAAACATAGTCCAAAAGAATCTGTTACAGCAGTAAATAACTACTTTTCCAGCGTAGGTCGAATTTTGGCTGAGAACATCGTCCGTAATAACACTACTACATCAAAAACACACAACCAGCTTAAGTCGCCCATCAACTCATGTGTGATACTCCCTACTGACATTGACGAAGTCAGAAGAACTATTTTAAATTTGAAAACTAGCTCTGCTGCTGGTTGGGACAATATCACTCCCAGATTTTTAAAAATGGCTAATGCTATTCTAACACCTCCATTAGTCAAATTATTTAATCTTTGTCTCGACCAAGGTAGATTTCCACTGGTTCTTAAAAAAGCCATAGTTTATCCAATACACAAGAGTGGGGATCGGTGCTGTGTCGGTAACTACAGGCCAATTTCCGTTCTGCCAGCCTTATCTAAAGTGTTCGAAAAACTGCTAAATGATAGATTAAAAGCGTTTCTAAACAAAAATAACTTGATAGCAAACGAACAGTTTGGTTTTAGGGCTGGAAGATCCACTGAAAACGCCGTGATTGATCTTTGCGACGTAATATCAGAATCGCTAGATAGTAAAAACAAGTGCTTGGTAGTTTTTCTCGATTTGGCAAAAGCCTTCGATTCCGTGTCAATCCCTCTCCTTGTCAACAAGCTGGAGAGAATAGGTATACGTGGAAATTGTCTGAAAATTTACAAAGATTATTTAACAAATAGACATCAGATAGTAAAGATAGGTAACTATACTAGCGAAGAAGACAAAATTACCTACGGAGTCCCACAGGGATCAATTTTAGGACCAAGCCTCTTCTTAATTTATATAAATGACCTGTGTAATATGCGAATCAACAACACAAAAATTTTTACGTATGCGGATGACACAGCATTGGTATTTCAGGGAGAGACTTGGTCAGCTGCTTACGCTGCTGCTGAAAACGGCATGAGCATCGTGTCCCAATGGTTGAAGGATAATCTCCTAACATTGAATGTTGCCAAAACCAAATATATAGCGTTTGCTCTACGTGCTAACAGCGATCCACCATGTTATTTTAGCATAAAGGTTCATAATTGCTCGGAATCACAGTCTTGTGCTTGTCCTACGATAGAGAAAGTCTCTGAAATGAAATATCTAGGAGTTGTGATGGATCAACGCTTATCCTGGTCACCCCATATAAATATGATAGCATCACGTGTTAGGAAGCTCATATGGATTTTCAAAAAATTGAGGTACGTGGCGAGTCAAACTCTCATTAAATCAATCTACATATCCCTCTGTCAATCAATAGTATCTTATTGCATAACCGCATGGGGTGGTGCATTCAAATCACACGTTTTACCACTCGAACGGGCTCAGCGCTCGGTCCTAAAGGTAATCATGTTTAAGAGATATCGTTTCCCAACTATCGAATTATATAAGCTTTGCAAAGTTTTAACGGTTAGGCAGCTATTCATCCTAAACATAATACTATATCAACATACGAAAATACCCTTTGATATAACGTGTGCACACAGAAAACACAGACGCATAAAGCGTATTAATTCCAACAGATACAGAACCAAATTTACAGAAACTCAACATTGTTATTTATCTCCTTACCTATATAACCGACTTAATAAAGTATTGATTTTATCCTCACTCAGTAAATACAATTGCAAAGCAAAACTTAAATCGTGGTTACTTAATCTGAATTATGAGGATACGGAAAAGTTACTTAAAATGAATATTTAGTCTACTGACATTGGAATTTATTTTACAACGAACTAAATCTTAGAATGCTATAATATGTATGTATTGTTTTTGGAGTGTGTGTGTCTGTATGTGTATAAACACTTTTATTACAATTAGATACACACACTCTCACCCACGTACTTGGTTGCATACATGTATACATATATAAAATCATGTATAATTGGTATCACACTTGTGGTCTACGTATTTTGTATCTAGAAATACCTACTCATATATGTAATGTACTATGTACTTTTATGTTGTACAAAGAACTTCATTATCTATGCTACTCGTAATGTAGCAGTGTAAACAACGAGCAGCGAGCTTAACTTGATCTTGCCATGCACAACACCTATACTCCACTAAAGTCCTGCTTACCTATTTGTACCAGTTATTACTCTTATACTGTTAACTAATCATTTATTGCATATTTATTAGAACTTCCTACCTTGCTACTGATTATTCATTTGTTTTTTTCCTGACAGAACTCAAGTAAATTAAGCAATTTTAGCATAACTAATCATGGTACGAGTAGTGTTTCTAGAAACGATCAAACTGAATGTGAAGGAGTCAACTTATAACATAAAACTAACCTGACCAGTTTTGAGAGTTACTAGTATGCACTTCGACTCGGCACACGCACAGCTCAATCCTACCCACTACTTACATTGTATTGTATTATGATTTATGATATCATCGTTCTTGCCTATCTGTAAGTATTTTATAAGTAGGTAGGTACCTACCTACTTTAGTTATTGTCCTACTGCACTACGCAAACATATAATAATTGCAGGCTATTTTGTGTAAAATTGTTAGTAAATGCGAATGTTCTATTGTATTTTATTGTAGATCTTTTACTATAAATATTATGTTATTTAGTGCCTAGTATTATTAGTATTACTAGTCTTATGTAGTATGTATAATTAGTTAACACCGCGGGAAGACGTCGGTATCCGGGAAACAGAATAACTTGTCCGGACACCGACACACTATTTTATGTTTAAGTACTTTAAATTGAAGAAATAAATATTATTATTCATATCATTATAAAACACCATACATAAGTTAAACTCACCGGTGAAACGAAGTAGGCTCCACGTATGAGAGAAGCAAGGAACGCGACCAAGTACAGCATTTTCTGCGTGGTGACCTTGCAGGCGCGGAGGAAGGATGGTGCCTTCAGCCGGCGGTACTCCGTGATGATGCAGATAGCCAGCTGGACAGCGCATACGAATGCCACCATAAGGAACACGCCGCCGATACCTGGAATATAGAAAATAATTGTTTTAGAGAAGGCTTAGTATAATATGCAAGAGATTTCAATGATATTATTAGAAGAGTTTAATTAAGCTTGGACTTTTGTTTTTGTTTACTTATATTATCATAAATGTGTAGTCTGTTATTTTTTTTCCGAAACCGACTTTAACACTCAAGCTATCATGGTATCGACTTCAACAAGTTATTTCACACTTTTGAGTGTTGAAGTCACTTTAATATTTTGTAAAAAAAATCTACCTTTTAATGACCCTTACTATTTACGGGATGGATTGTCATTCACTGTATTTTTTTTTAAATGGGACCACACGGGATGTATCGTCTTTCAAATAAAAAAAGAATCATCAACATCGGTGAACCGATCCGTGCAGAAAGTTTAAAAAAAACCGCGTCAAATTTAGAATCTCCTCTTTTTTTGGAAGTCGGTTATAAAGAGCAAAAGCGTTTACGGGCAATGAGTCAATGCGTCTCAACCATATTCACTAACATGATATGTAGAGCCAAACGCACTCGTTTCATGAGAACTGGATCTTGAAGATATATGTGCCCTTAACCCATAGCACTCGCGATGCTGCCTTGAACGTTGCCCATTCCCCACGCTCTTCCTACTTAATTGACCCTCAACCATCTCGATACTTACAGGCATAATAAGCCACGTTATGCCTAGCGCATTCGTCTCCCGAGTACCCAGTACGGCAGAAGCAGATACCGTTCATTCAGCCCTCCTGTCGCAGCAGAGAACGCAATCCTGCGCCATTAACCCCTTTATTATGCCTTAACTATTTTGATACTTACATGCATGATAGGGCATGTTGGGCCCGGCGCACTCGTCTCCCGAGTACCGGATCTCGCACAGGCAGGTGCCGTTCATGCAGTCACCCCTCCCGCTGCAGCCGAGAGCGCAGCCCGCTCCTCGCGCCGCTGCTCCCATCACTGCGTCGGCGTAGTAAGCGAGCAGTGAGCGCATCTTACGGCCAGCGACGGTGGCCGTCGCTCTTTACCCCTGGAAAGAGGAGAGAAGAAAAGGTTAAATAGAGCTACACAGGAAAAGAGAAGGTTTGCTTTTTTAAATCCAGCAGAATGTTGAAATATGTTATGACACACGCAGACAAAGACCACGCGAGTGATCCATCTAAATCAGTTTTTTCTTCAGATGTACAGAACCGTAATAAGTCAAACACACTCAGTGGCAAATAATCTATATTTATAGTAAAGCAAATTTTCATCGATGCAAAGAGTATAATGTCTTGGAACAAAAGTCTGTAAAACACTTTCATCGGGGAGGATGCAGAGTGCTGAGCTGACACCAGTTAGTGGCACGTCTAAGGGGTGGATATTATGAACATACTCGTAGTATACAGAAATTTATTTTGAGCCATGGAAAAACAGTAGCTATCGAAATGTAGGTTGGAACAAAACACTGAAGCACTTACAAAAAGTAAATAAATAAAAATAGGAAACATTTACTTCGTTTATTGCCTTCTGCAGATTAGCAAAAATAATTATTCCAAAAGCACGCACCGTACTCATGAAAACGCTACAAAAGAAGCGTCTACTCTGCAGCCCGCGCGCGTCACTCACTATTTTCGTTATAATCTTATCTATGATTTATTTAATTTACCGTGTGTCTCGATAACGGTTGGTACCAGATTATATTAATTGTCACACAATGGACAACAGGAAATACCTGATCGAAACCAGCTTAAAATTAGCAAAGCGTGTATTGAACATGGTAAAGACTGAAGGTTACTGGAGCTAATAATAATGTTTAACTAAAACGTGTTTTGTATACAAAACAAGGAATCCTCACAAACTTTGCATCGTCTTATGCTGCAAATATAGCCCATGTTTAGTTTATTACTAGTAAATATTTATGATGCTTCACAATAACCCTGTATCGTAATATGTACCTGTTGTGGGTACCTAAGGTACACACACCTATTATGGAGTGAAAGCATTTCCACAGTATTCAACAGAAATTGAAGCAGTTTCAGCCGATCGCTATACCCAATGGCCAATGTGACGACAAAATATGACTGATTAACCGATTTAAAAAAAAGGTGAGTTTGTCAATTCGTCTGCTTTTTATATGTGTGTTTATAACTCATTTAATAACCTCAACTTTTTTCAGGGTGAACCTGAATAATCCTTGTTAAAAGTTAATTGACGTCTCTGTACATCTTTATCTTTACATATAAAAATTACGTGTCACGTTGTTTGTCCGCGATGGGCTCCTAAACTACTGAACCAATATTAAATTTGATTGGCACACCGTGTGCAATTTGATCCAAATTGAAAGATAGGCTGGCTTACATGTAAATTTATAATTAATTTATAGTCCTAATTACCCGTGCGAAGCCGGGGCGGGCCGCTAGCTGATTTATAAAAACTGAAAAGTGCGTTCAACGTGAAAACCTTAAAAGTATTTTCGAAATTACACTCAAGTGGAATAATCGAGTTTAAAACCTTAGATGCGAGTACGAACAATCTCTGATCGATTACTCAACCATACAAGTCACGGTCTTACAATCAAAAACGCATAACTAGAGCCCAGTTGTGTTTACGTAACGACACCAGCAGATTGCCATGAGAGAGGTCGTTGCACTTCTATATTTATCAGAGCCCTCAGAAGTCACACGAGAATTCTGTCAACCATTTGTGCCAAATTACCTATCTTTCATTAATACTGTAAAAATGTTGCTAGTACAATAACTTTTTTTTTGGTTATCAAGTGACTGCACTGAGCCGGTCATCCTGTGACATACAGTTGTTAATTTTCATGTGTTTGTAATTTTTCAAGGACTGCTAACGGAAAACACTGTTAGGTGCTTGTAGATTTTCTACTTGAGGGTGGTGTCTAGTTAGGCGAACATTCGGTAAAGCTCTAGCCAGTGACGGAGATGAACCCATGGACTTGTGGCAAATCATCCTTGACCCCCGACTCGTCCATCTCTGATAGCAATCTGTATAGCAATATGTAGTAGGTAAGCACTTTCTGACCATAAAAGTTAATGTATAGGATTTTCACTCATAATTACTTACGATATGCTTTCATGTATTTAAGTTCAATTCAAATCACATAACCATACAATTTCTTCATTTACTCGTATGTATATTTTACTCATACATTCATAATCTATTATTTTTTTACTATAGCTCTGTTCTCTATCTATATAAAAACTTCTACCGGTTCTCAGTAGATGATGTTTAACTTCTTTTTAGTTCCTTGATTTGTCTCTATTATATAAAACTAAGTACAGAACTTTTAATTTAATTTTGTTTAACTTAATACTAAATTGAAAACTCCAATTTTCTAAAAACATAAAATTTCAATAGAAACGTTCATTTAATGAATACTTACTCCTGCTTAAGTCAATTTTGCCCACTAACTATAAATAAAAGTAAAATAAAAATGCTTCTTAGCGGAAGTCTCCTATTTAATAAACTACATACGTTAGGTAACCTACAAACGTTATAAGAAATTAGCGAATTCAATGTCATGGTTTAGTTTGGAAGACCGCATGAACTCTTGAGTTTTGCAATTAAATTGTACGAAGAGGCTTTTGTGATCAAGTGGTTAAGTAATCAGCCAAATATGCTCAGTGGCGAAGTCGTTGTTTTCACACTGATGCGGATGTCATGGAAGATGATAATCCACTTCACTCAAGCAGACGCACTCCGAATCCATAATTTAACCGACAAAAACTGGCCGTAAAGATAAAAAATATCGTCCGTTCCGTGCCATTATCTATACAAAATTAGACACTATATTATAAGCTTTTTTTTTCACGAAGCGTACGGAACCCTTTGTGCGAGAGTCCAACTCGTACTTGAACGATTTTTAATATTTGTTATTATAGCGGCAACAGAAATACATCATCTGTGAAAATGTCAACTGTCAAGATATAAATCCAGACCATGAAATTTTCACCGATTATTTATTTCTATTATTTACTTATGAACCGTGATCGGTTACAGCCTGCGACAGACAGACAGACGGACAGTGGAGTCTTAGTAATAGAGTACCGTTTTTACCTTTGTGGTCGAGAACCCTAAAAAGAATTGGTATTATATCGTAATGTCAAACCACTGTGTTTACTCTCATATCCTATATACATAAATACCCAGAAATAAAGGCAATCATAACAGGCACTACATTATATCTTCCGCATTGCGTACTCGAACTGACGATAATGCTATCTTAGTAGAGTATGGCTAACTTTCTCACACAGCAATAAGAACGCGGCACCAAATGCCACAATTCTGTAATAAAGCTTTTAAAGGAAATGAACTTAGATCCTGTATTGCCGGCACTTTCACTTAGTAACAACTTGAGTCGATAATTAACTTTTATTATCAATGAGCAACACTTCCCACTTTCCCTGATGTTTAATCTTTGTCCGAGTCATACAAATCGCAACTCGTGTGAGCTAACGTTTTGGACCAAATTGGAATATACAACAATTTTATGAGTCATTCGGATCGCACAGAGAGAGAAGACTTACTTTTTTATTTGTTCAATACAAAAGTAAGTCTTTGTTCATTGCACTCATGCCGATAGAATATCGTATCACAATCTTACCTGATGGTAAGTGTTGATGTGTTCTAAGGTTCTAAGATGGTGAGTGGGAAACTAGATCTCAAGGACAAGTGCTGAAACAGACAGCTGGGTGTTTGGCGACAGATTTTCTACTTGAAGTTTCTAGTAAAATGCCCTAACTTGCGATGAAGTGAAGTCCGCGATAGTATTCTTCGTGATCGTAACTGCCACTAGGCCTAGTCATCACTACACTACATAAAAATATGCTTCTCTTCTGTGTCTTCCATCTACTAGTCTATATAGTCCTCGACTCGTATAAAGATAGATAGATAGGTTTAAAACAGATTATAATTAATTTTATTAAAAAAATAACGTGGTTTTCGCTCATTTTAGTAGATAGTACGTGATAACTCACCTGGAAAAAGACCACCAAACTTGGTCGAAACTATAATCGGAGTTATCGGACGTTTTTTTTATCTTTATTTATTTATGAGGATTTTTTCATAGTTTATTACGTCACCCCCGAGGAAACTATCCATAATACTTATTCTATACGCCTTACACCCAACATAGTAATAATATTACTGACGTGAGTTATCTCGTATTATTTACCAAAAAGAATACAATAAACATGCGGGTACGTAACGGTTGAATGGTTTGCTCGCAGTTTCAGAGCTACATAATAAAATCTGCGTTTTTAATAAGTATTTGTTAGTTAAATAGAGCCTATAATATACTAAGGCCTAGTTTCACCATACTCTGTTATTTATTTGACGCCTTGTTAATCCTTTTAACGGACTGTTAACTGAACCGATGATTAATTCAGTTAACTTCATAGAACGTAGACTGATTTAACAGCTCTGTTATTTTTAAAGACCCATTAGCTAATGCCTGATTTAGCGTAAACAAACATGGTATGGTGAAATTAGGCCTTAAGATGATAAACCTAAATTTTAGAATCCTTACTAATTTAGTTTTTGTGACAACGACAGAAATGGTCTAAAATTATCAACTTTGGTGCGCCCGATATACTTATTTTTACATTAAAAATTTATATACTTATTTGATTGATTAAATTAGGAATGATTTTGCAGGACCTATGGGAAAGAGACCGTTTATATTAATTTTATCGAATTATCACATTCTAACGTTAGTAAGTTACTATATCAGTACTAATATTATAAATGCGAAAATAACTCTGTCTGTCTGTCTGTCTGTTACGCTTTCACGCCAAAACTACTGGACCGATTTGAATGACATTTGGTATGGAAATAGTTTGAGACCCGGGAAAAAACATAGGATAGTTTATATCTGCGTAAAAAGAGGTTAATGTTTTTGCGCGATAACCGACATACGCGCGGGCGGAGCCGCGCCCGGAAAGCTAGTAAACCATATTTAACACTATTCGTATTTATTCAGACACTATTTCAGACTCAGACGATTCGGATCCTTACATGAGTTTATATGAAAGTAAAATTATTGTTCATATTCTAATGCTAACTCGACGCAAACTCGCAAATACAGTTACTTACGCGTACACAACTGCGCAATCACACTGTCTGGAACAAAGTTCAAACTAAACTTGATTTACAGTTTGTCGTAGGTAAGGAGACGAATAACTTAGCATTCCATGGATTCATCGCATTGTATGGAAAGAAGCTATAGTCATACCTGCGCTAGGTATCCTATTTTAAGTATAAATTGCGAAGGTTGCAATGCAATCTTTGCAACCTATACTTAGAGTTTAGGAGTTAGGGGGCCTCCTACGTTGAACATCAATGCTTCCCTCCAGCTTTCTTTCCTGCCTAGAAAAAAATATAAGACTAAATAACTGTAAATAGTGATAAAAATCGAGAAAGGTATGTTAAGATGATTTAAACATGTGGAGAGGATGAATGTAATGAGAATAACTAAACAGGTATACATGGGACAAGTGAACGGAAGTGTTGGAAGGGGAAGACCTAGGCGAACGTTCCGAAATCAGATTCAAGACGTTCTGAAACAAGAATGTTTGGAAGGATTGCAGAGTGTAGATGAAGCGAAAGAGATATTAAAGGATCGTAGGAATTGGAAATCTGTGGTGTCTGCCTACAAATACGGGAAAGAGGCGCGATTTTATGTAATTTATGAAATAACTGTTCCAAACTAGATTGATACGTACACGTATATAAATCTTAGTTCGATTACGTCTAGTAGCCTCAACGAAAGCCGCGCTCAGCGCCTACCCTGGATATGTTTCCTCATTCTTACGTTATGGAATAATCATATGGGGTAACTCAGTAAATTTTATATTAGTGTGTATAGCACAAAAATAATGTCTCAGATCTCTATGTACCATTGCTGCTAATGCTGCTTTGGTTGGAAAGGTTAGGTGTTCTACGATGGAACTTACGATTGATCTCGAGACTCGAGTCTCGCTCAGACAGAGTACAGACCAAGATCTTTTAGTAGGTTATTTTATTATACGTGGATTACGCTGGTATAGGTACCCCTTGCTTCGACTTCTACAAATATACATTTACTACTTTTCATAACCGTTGATTAATTCTTACGTTAAGTCGTTATATTTGTTTGTTTTTATTGCGTGATCTTCAAGTTTGTTTCCCACGGTACTGTAAATTCTATTTAAGTCCTATATATATTAGTTACCTCAGGTATTTTATAATGATTCATCGTTCAGCTTTAACGTTCCATCAAAAGAACCAAATCGTAAAGATTAAGCCTTGATTTTAATTAATTAATAGACTCAGGCACTTAGTATAGATTTAGAATATAGATTTTGGCAGTACTTTGCCAAAATCTATATTTTAGAATAAAAAATATTTTAAGAAAACACTAAACAAATATTTTAGAAAGACTTCAAAATTACATTTAGTGATAAATTCTGCCAAATTTTCCTGCTAAGCCGACGAGACGTCATAAACGCCAAGTAGCCCAACCTGAAGAATTTTCGACTCAATGCGCTTCTACACGAAGCATCATCAAGAAGTCTTGACTCTTCGAGCGCACGATAATCGTGCACTTTTCTTCATGTCTTCGAGCGACGTGGCTTGCTCATTGCCACTTTTACTCGCAGTTTTTGAGAGCTATTTCGGTGAAGTTTGTTTCATCGCGGAAAGAAACTCCGAGCTCTTTCTATGGCTCATTGTGCAACCTAAGCTTGCCCAAGCCACAGATAAGGACCACATGTCAGTGGCATAAGTCATCATCCTCTCTGGCAACGCACACTGGCTGCATTGTGTACAATATTTGCCAATTATAAATACAGTACAATTAAACACGTCACGTGTCGACGGCCGCGTGTCCTATTTCCATTTATCTGACATATGGCAGGATATTGTGTTTCTATCGTGCTTTAAACTGAGAATTTAAATGGAGCATTACTGTTTTTAAATTCTTTATTGAGTATGAATCATTTTAATGACCGCTACAGAATTAGTAAAAAATATTATTATTTATTTGTGTCATATCAAACACTTTTATATTTAAGTTAAAAACTGTCGCGAGTTTTGTCCATAATTATTATTTAGTAACCGGCTAAGACTCGCGTAATATATACCGGATATTGCTCCGACCAGTTTCGAACATATTTGAAGTTCTTCGTCTGGGAGTCACAATTGTGTACTTTTATATTGTTTTGGAGGTGAGGTCCCCGTGGGGTTCCGGGTTAGAATTGCACCTCCCCATTTCTTCCCGTGTGAGTGTCGTAAAAGTCGACTAGGGTAAAATAGTAGAAGGTGGGCAGCAGCGCCTTTTTGAGAACTATGCCATCTTGCACTGCGATTCCCAAGCCGCCTGCCAAGCGTGGGAATTATGGCAAATACCCCCTAGTGGACGATCCGACTGATACAGTATATTATTTTGACCACAAAGTCTCACCTAAGTGATAGTCGGAAGTTATTTATTTTATTTATTTATTCATAACAATAACCAAAGTGCTAACTATTTTAGATTCATATTATATGAACTTTAAACACATTTGCGACGACGACGCGTTGTCGCAAATCTGTCCGTATCGTGAAACGGTCCTTAAAAAAAACACATCCACATCCTGGATCTGCGTCGTAGGCGTTGTGTATTCCTGGCGTAGCTCGTTATATTAGCAGGCTAAAATGGCTACCGTCTACAGCTACTGGATTACCGTTAGGTGCTTAGCAACTTATTTTCCTACTTAAGGGTGGAAGCTACAAGGGCGACCATCCGTAAAATTCTCTACCATCATAATGTGAAGCCTAATATTGGAGCAGGATTCGGATAATGGACCCCCTGCGTGTTGATACAGTCCATAACTCCATACCATACTCATCGCTACTAGGGTGTCATAAGTTCAAAACACAATAAGTAATCAGGTACCCAGTAATAGATCGGTTAGTTTTAGTTTACCATAATACTGTACGTAGTCAACTGGTAGCCGGGGGGCTAAGCACTAGGTGGATAGATGACATCGACAGAGTCGGGAGGAACCTTCGGTGTATTCCGGTCTGATGCCATAATCGGTCGATCCCACACCATTTATTTATTAAATACAATTCATACAAAGTGACTTTTTTTTATTCACGATATGTTCGCGTATGACCACACCCTGCCTGATGTTAAGCATTCATGTGGTCTAAGATGTAGCACGCTTACCCGGAAGAAACCTATTTAATAAAGACAGGAAGAAACCTGTCTAAAAATACTAAGATTTAAAGACATGTTGTATCCATCGGGACATTATTATTATCGGGACTTTCAACTGTCCATCGTGGCGTTACATGAGGGAGGCATTTGCCAGTGGACAGTGGACGTCTTCTGGCTAATGATGATGACGAATACCTTCTTTACGACCATCACCAGCAGTAAGTGAGAGCTCAAAGATGGTCACAGATTAAGCTCTCGTTGTCATAATCCCCACGCTTGGCAGGCGTCTTGGGGATCGCAGCGTGTGATGGCAGTTCTTCAGAATGCAATTTAAGCCTGACACCACACGGGAATTGTTATCTGCAAGGATTAGTTTTTTTTTAGGTATTAGTTAATTGCGGAAAGTCACGGGCAAGATAAGCAGATTCCAGTGTCCGTGCAAATCATATCAATCAATACGTTATCGTATGTACGTCGTATCATGCCGAAATTGGTACTTCCCCGATTGACTCAACGATATCAAAATAATATTTGATACCTATTATTTTTGATTTATCATTCAGTTAAATACTTTTGTGAAACATAATCCGATCTATTTATATTTGAACTCTTTTTTTTCATATTTATTTTATTGTTTATATAGTTAATTTTTTATCATATGTAGGTGTTTTACTGTTGAGGAAAACTACATCGAGTTTTTTTTATAGCCCCGTGGGGTGCCGGGTCAGAATTGCACCTCCCCATATCATCCCATGGGTGTCGTAAGAGGCGACTAAGGGAAAAATACTGGAAGGTTGGCAGCAGCGCCTTCTAAAGAACTGCCAACTTGCACTGCGATCCCCAAGACGCCTGCCAAGCGTGGGGATTATGGCAAATACCCCCTTAATAGGCGAGGCTGTGTTCAGCAGTGGACGATCCGGCTGTTACAGTACAGTACATCGAGTTTAGACTACTTCTTATTTGATTTTCATTAAGTTAAGAGTAAACGATGTGTGCATTCCTCGCCCAGAAACAATATTCACTAAATCGACCTTTCTAATTTTCACTTTTTTCTCCTTCATAACTTAGCCGATTCAATTATTATGCTTTGCTTAACATCTAGGCCAGCTACAGACCTTTCATTTTCTATTTTCAGCAACGAATTATTACTAAAGAAAATATGAATATCGCAAAAGCGCCCCGTTTTACCGCCATGTTCAGAGGACCATCAGATTAATTGGAGAAGTTTTAAATACAAGAAAATGATAGGAGCCTCGATATACTCTTTCTTGAAATTTGAATGCCAGAAAATAATTGAATTGGATTTGGTTTGGAGTAGAAAACAAATGAATACGAAACGTCGATATCGTGAATTTTCTTATTATGTCTCGCAAGCATCTTTTCCTCTTAAAGACTTAACAGTTGCTTAATTAGCAGCTAATTGCCAGCAAGTACGAAAATTAATCAACCGATAAAATAACCCCAAAGAGGATGTGGCAATAACTTTAAAAATTCGTACGAAATGCGCTAATATATTCGTACAAAATGCGCTATAATCAATCAAAAACACATGAGCCACCGGCTTATAATAAATTTTCAGGACTGTTTTTACGTTTATAAATTTCCTATCTTTGGGTGTAAGAATTGATTACGAAGCATTTGTTTTTATCACGACATGGCAGGCTCTAAGTAGATGTTAGCAAAAAAATTCTTAATCGTAATGTAACCTAAGTAACTAAATTCAAGTTAAATACAGTTAATGACGGTGAATTATTCTTTAATTAATCTATTATTTTTATAATGCTGATAGAATACGTACGTTTTCACTACTTTAAGTAGAAAAAAACTGATTTTTTCAACCCTTGGGGGTCATAAATGGATATTATTACGACTGAATACAAATAAATGAGGTAAACAAACACTACAAATAATAATTGAATACCTGGGTTGCATGATTCATAAACCTGTTTTATTACATCAACAAACATAATATTTAAATGTCCTTGTAGAAACACGAAGGCCAGATTGGTTGCGTGCGAAACAATGGCTGGAGAATTACAACACCCAAACAAGCTAACAGGTTTTTTTTTATGAAAATCTTAATCTGAATTCAGCAGAAGTAAACCTTACTGATATTCTAAATGCGAAAGTTTGTAAATATGGATTTTAATGAAACTTTACAATAATATAGCTTACACATCAAAATAACACAAAGGCTGTAATTTATAAAGATATTGTGAGAATTGTCCAAAATATAACGATTAGTGTCAAGTAAGTAGGAAAAACTATATATGAGACCTATTCTGGCGTGCGCTGCTAAAACCTTTAGTATCACACGTACATAATGTACCTATAACGAAGTCTATATCTTAAATAGCCCTACAAAAAAGCCGGCGACAGCATGTATCTATCTTTTATTGTAAGCCATTATCGCCAAATTAGTGAACCAAAAATATGTATAATTTGTAATTTTGTAACAAAAATATGTACTATAAAAATTGATAATTCATTTCTAAAGCATATTTGGTAGTAAAAAAATTATCATTACCCGACTAAATATAAATAGGCGAACGTTTGTGAGTGTGTTTGTATGTTATATCTTTACGCTCAAACGGCTGGACCAATTTTGATAAAATTTGGTATAGAGGTAGATGAGGCGCGCTGGATTAACACATAATTATGATACTTTTATCATCATCATCCATCACCACGCGGGTGTAACCGCGGGTCGCGGCTAGTCTAATATGAGTTAAACATTGTGAAGAATTATACCGCGGCCTCTGTCGATACCTATTTCAAAATTCTGCAACCGCGAAACCAGAGAACTGAAGCCCCAGAAGGGGGAGAGTGTACAGGTTAGATAGTAGGTGGGATAATTAGTAGGACATTTAGCCAAAGTGTCTGCTGTTTCGGTCTTCATAACCGCAAGGTTGGTAAGACCATGGGTTGGTTGGTGGGTGAACTTATTGAACCCGGATGACCCTATAGCAGCCATTACGTCGGCAGCTTTAGCGTATTCCGCCAGTCCTCGCAGTAAAAGTTTTGCTGCCTCTAATTCAGAGGTAACAGGTTACATTATCAACACCGAGGTCCCAAATCAAAAAGTCCCGAATAGTGTATCTCCAAATAGTCGAGGTAGAAATATCCCTGGAGCTCTCTCACAGCGGTACAACTCTGTTGTCTAATTACTTTCGAATTCCCCAAATGATCCCTAGATCACCACGTGCAAGCCGAGGTCCGTACCAGTATGCCCGTTGTCGAATCCTCTTTTTGTATTGACGCGAACACATCACATTTGAAAGAAGTAGAAAGCATTTCTCGCCTTCTGCGCTTTCCTCGAGTACAGTGCCCTCAGCGCTTACCCTCCACGGCTATTGATAGTAGACCCACCCAACACTAGGCCAGCTAGCATCCAAAACAAGACATTATTTTCTTATAAAATGTCATGACTAAAAACATCTAAAACGGTGCAGTTGAAACAAATTAAATTATATATAAACGAAGTTGTACCTAATACCTATCAAAAACAACAAAATACCAACACGATTACTGCTATGAAAATAGTATATTAAAAGAACTCTGTTACCTATAAAAACAACAATATACCAATACACTCACTGTATGCGTCATGTACGCCATACGCACTTTATTATAGTAATTGGCCAGATAAATCTATGTTGAGAGAAAAAGTGGACCTCCCTGGTACAATTTTCCAAGTTTATAAGTTGTACGATATATGAAACTTTTGGCATGAGCAATTTGCCTTCATTCGATTAGATTTTACTAAAATTTCCTAAGATTTTCAGCTCATGATCAAGTAATAATGAATATGAGCATATTTCAGGTGGTAGGTCTCTTCAGCAAAAGTGCGTCTTGGTGGGTATCACCACAGTGTTAGATAATCACACACAGTAGTGTGCAAACACTACTATCTTTAGGCGCTCATAAGAACTGACGTCTCGGAGTGACGAGCGCAGTACAGTGGCAAGCAGAACGATGACGGTGACACTGCACCTATCTGTAATGGACCATCAGACAGGCGACTTGTCCGTCTCTATATTAAATAACATAGATATATAAATAGAACCACCAACCTCCAGAAGAAAAATCTATCGCCAAGCACTTAACAAAACAAGGTGTTACAACAGCTGTTCAGCGAGCTAAGTCGAATTGTGGACCAAATCTGTGTAGCATCTTCGACCAGATCATTATATTACCAATCAGCAATGAAACACCTTTCATTTCAGAACTAAAATTCAATTCATACTAATATTATAAATTCAAAAGTAAATCTGCCTGTCTCGCTTTCACGCCAAAAATTACTGGACCGATTTTGATGAAATTTGGGATAATTTTTTTTTTTTTTTTTAAATTCTTTATAGTTTCACACACCCTGCCTGATTTTAAGCATTGGTGTGGTCTAAGATGGAGCACGCTTACCTAGAAGAAACCTATTTACTCTCGATTTGAAGACGCCCATGTTGTATTCATCGGGAAAAACTGACAGTTTGAGACCCGGGGAAGGACATAGGATAGTTTCTATCCAACTGCGCAAAAAGAGGTTAATGTTCTTGCGCGATAACCGACATAATTATACGCGGGCAGAGCCGCAGCCGGAGAGCTAGTTACTTATATACAAAACTACGAAGGAACAACTCATCGAGTCTAACAAAGTTGCGTCTCAACCTCTTCAAGTGGACACTTGTCGAATAATGTCACTTATCGAGAAGCGTTAGGTAACCGGTACTGAAGTAGGCACCCAATTCAATACAATGTTACGTGCTTCAACTATTAAAGGACAATGATAGGGCGTATTTGGAGTGTCTATAATTAGATATACTGGGCAAGAATGAAGTACATAGCCCTACTTTAAGGCTAACAAGATTATCTGGCTGTTTATTTGTACTGAAGCGATTTCAAACGTATCGTTAAGTAAACTTTGAAGCGCTCGTACCGATGTTTGCTTAGACGTTCTGAAACGATCAGCTAAGTTAAACAACGTACGCCGAGGTTATGACTTGGATGGGTGACCGCTAATGGCATTACTACTGAGCGCTTCCTTGCTTCGGAGGGCATGTGCCGGGCCGTCGGTCCCGATTATTGTCTTAGGATGGCAGTCGTTATAACATGGTGGTAGGGCATTTTGCGAATGCCCGCCTCAAGTATGAAATCTGTCGCCAAGCACCTAACGGTGTGTTCCGGCAGAAATTCTAGGTAAGCCTGAACAACATCTTCGACCACATTATCATTTACCATCAGGTGAGTTGAGTTCAAAGCCTAGCATATCAGGTAAAAAAACGCGAGGGTACATACCGCCGACTTGTGTATCAGCCGCTAAGCAGCCGTGTTTATATATAGCTATCAAAATTATGAGCCGCTCCACGCATTTCCTAAAATGTTGTAATATATTTTTCTCAAAAATTGTATGTAATGTTGCCATAACATCTCTAAAATGTATCCAGAAAGTGAACTCTACCGGAGACTTATTCACAACTGTCCAGTAAGAAGCGAGATTTTAAATTTGGAATCTCCTACTGTCCAGTAAGTAAGTATATAATTTACTTACTGGACAGTAGGTCATCCTCATTAGATCGGCTTGGAAAAAAAAACATAGTACCAGACCCAGATTAGAGTTTAGCCATTATAACATACTTATAGAAGGGAGGCTCCAAATATACAGGGTTATTGGAAAAAAGCTAACAACCTCCTAGAGTTAACTTCTGCTAGTCCTAACAAACATTTTGAGATGTTTGTTTTTTTTAAATGTTTTTTATTTGTGTTTTGACGGGAAGAGCACGAGGACCATGCGATGTTAAAAGTCTATTGTGTCTGTAATGTATTATTTCATATTTTTATTACTTTGCTCGATGTAAATAGTCAAAACTCTATTTAAAGGCAAAGCACTGGTCCAGTGTTGCCGCGGTGGGCGCTCTTGACTAGGAAAAAAAATATTCCAAAACAAAAAAAAACATCTCAAAATGTTTGTTAGGACTAGCAGAAGTCAACCCTAAGAGGTTGTTAGCATTTTACCAATAACCCTGTATAACTATCTCTCTTTTTGTTATGACATTTTCTGAAATAGATATATTTTTGGAGCCTTAAACAGCAATTTTGTAGCCTGCGACGCTTAAAGCTACGCAGAAAAAGTATGCACGTTGCATTTTGTACTTAGTAATGTTGTAGAAGACTAAATAAAATCCCACAGATTTTATGTTTGTATTTAGTAATTTAATTTTTGAGAAAAGCATTATACAAGCCTCAACCAATAAGAGAGCCATCCTGGCTTCGTATATAACCGGACCTCACCTGCATTTCGGTCCGGTTAACTCGTACTTGGCCAGGAAGGCTTACTTACTGGATTCAGCAGTAATGTACTATTTCCACAAACATGTAATTACAAAACGCTGAAACAAGGAAAATTCTTTTTGGCATCGGTTCAAGCCTCGTTTCGTTCAACAAGCCCGTACGACCGTATATCGCCACTGATAAACTTGCACAGTTTGGGAGTTCGAAGGTCGTAGCGCAGATACGAGTAGATATAAATGTAGTTATGTACGATGACCAACATACTCAGTACAGAACTAGTAGTTTTTTTGGGAATTAATTTAAGGCAATGGTAGCCGAGCGGTAACAGCTACGGACTAACAGCCGTCGGACGGGGACGGATACAGGCGGCGGCGGACGGAAGTTCTAATTTCAAAAATCTGTTCCACGCTTGCGGATAAAAATCTCTTTTCACGCAGGTTTCAAAGCCTTTGCAAACTTGCGACGTGTAAAATAGACTTAAGTATATCTATTAAAGTTAAAAAAATGGGAGAAACAGCACCAGTACATGGAACATGGCAATGTAAAATCAGGCTACATCTCGTGACTGAGCCTCAGTAGTGTGCGTATGTGTCTACTACATGCTTGTTTTCCTGTCTTTATCATTCATTAAAACATTTCATATACAATGGACTGTGTGCATGATATGCTTGTGTTAAATTTTCTCCACATAATATTGTCGTGATATTAGAGCGTACCCTAACTTCCATTTTTATTTAAATCGATGAGTATATCATTCCGATTTCGTATCTGGACCATAAATAAAAAGTAATCATCACAGGATACGAAAAAGATTTCCACTTGCTACGATCCTTACATATCTCTTTCGCTTCATCTATATTCATCAATCCAATGAAAAAAGTATGTATAGTTATCTTACTGCTTCATTTTGTAACAGCTGCATACAAACATTTTGCTACAAATATGTTGAAGTAAAGCAATTCAGCACTTCTCAGCGTCTTAACACACACACACACACACAATGTCGTGAATGAAGTTTCATATCGGTCCTCGATTTTGTTTTGTTCAATCAATAATCGATTATGTATGTATGACGTAAAGTAAATAACGAATTACGAAACAACAATTGTATAAATATAAACACGTATCGAATATAATATAAATTATACAATGTCATTGTAGATTGAACTGTTACGAAATCTGTTACTCTTGTACATACTCGAACTGCCACAACGTACGTTTTATCTCGTATACGTACAACATGTAAGTCAATCGTGTCAATCTTCAATTGAGTCATCTTGATTGAAGTAAATATTTTTTTCACCTCAAGAGCTGTCAAGTCTAGTTTTGTTTGTCATTCAAAGTCGGCGTACATAAGTGCTTTTTATCCTATGGTGTGGAAAAGGCTTTTTTGAAATTCGAACCATAATAACAGTTTACAAAATGTTGTCTTAGGTTTTCGCGATTGGTGCACATAGTAATTAAACAACTTTAAACGGTTTAAATCGCGTATATTTTTCATTATTTTATCCCGACGTTTCAAACACTTTGTAGTGATCGTGGTCACGGGGTGTCACAGTCACCCCGTGACCGTTTAAAGTTGTTTAATTACTAACAGTTTACAAACTTAAGAATTTACCTTCTATTTATTAATAGAACCCACGCCCCGATTTTACGGTCCGGTCCTTAGTACGCATGGTGGTATGGTGGTGCATGGTGGAAGGGTTTTTGCGAATGCCCGCCTGGTTAGCTAGCACCCTCAAGTATAGAATCTGTCGCCAAGCACCTAACGGTGTGTTCCGGCAGCTGTCCTTGAGGGCCAGTAATTAGGTTAGGTTCACCTGAACAACATCTTCGACCACATCATCACTTACCATCAGGTGAGATAATGGTCAAAGGCTAACAAATCAGTCATAAAAAAACGCAATAATAACAGTTTCGAAAAACAATATTAAACCAATTGTGGTATGTAAGTATTAGTTTTATTTATTTAATGTACTTAAGTAATTGGAGTGAGTAGTTCTTTTATTTTTTATAGAAATAAACACTAATATATTATATTAGACACCGTTGACCTTGTTATTGTGTCTAGCCCAGAGTCTGAGACGAATTATACTCTCTGACAAATTATAGCAAGAAAACTGTAACGTTTGAAAGAGCACTAACGCAATCGCAGTAAGTTTGTAAACAAAAGGGCTACTCTGATCGGACTTGACCTGCCATCAGACCCGGCTACTATTACAATTAACCCAGTTCTAGTTACCCACATAACATTCGAACGTATTGTTTTGTAAACAATTCTAAACGATAGTCATATGTAAAATACGTATTGAATAGCACAAAGTGGTGGGAAATATTATTGCTTTAGTAATTATGTTAAAGAACATATATTAGATTAGAATTACTTCGTTAAAAAACTACAAATTTACGAGAGGAAAAAATTAAGTCATGTGCGGGATTCGAACCCGAGTCTAAATTTGTAATTTTGTAATGAAATCCGCAGAACATGCGTTGTTGCAAACATAAAAATATTAAAATTATAGGAAAAATATTAAAAATATTAAAGTCATCATTAACAAATTTAAAGCTAATTGCAAAATTAGTCTTGTTTGTAGTACAACGTAAGTTGAACTATAGATGTCGCACCATCGTATAAGATGGTTAAATAAAAAATTTTGTTATGAATCATTGTCATATTAGCTCAATTGGTCAGAGCATACCACGGCTAAAGGATGGACGCGGGTTCGAATCCCGCACATGCCTTTTTTCCTCTCGTACATTTGTAATTTTGTAATGTAATCCGTAGAGCATGCGTTATTGCAAACATTAAATATTTAACAAAATATAATTACTTCTTTTATAGATAATATAAATTATATAAGTCACGTATTTCAGACAATAAATCATACAGACGGTACTTTTGACCCGAAATCCTGGAAGAACTGAAGACAAATGTCATTGAAGACTAGAAAACAGCGGAATTTGAAATTTTACAGCAACTACAAGACGATGATAAAGAAAATGAAGAAAATTGAAATTTGATCTTGTCGTTCATACTATTATTCTTTTTTAAAATTTCAACTTTCATAAATGTATGAAATGGTATTTTTCAATAAAAACATTAATTCAAAATATAATTCTTTTCTTTTTATATAGTTGGGAAACTTTAAATTACATTAATAGGTAAGTGATATTAAATAAATAGATAATAAATTATAAAAAAAATATTTTTCATTATATTTATCGATAAGAAGGTTTGAGACAAGTTTTATGGTGCCAAAATAAAGTTTTATACAAGTTTATAGCTGATTTTCTCTCACTCCAACTTGAAACCCTAAGGGCCCGTTTCAGAATGTCCTAATAAAGTTTCGTGTTGCTATGCAACACATAAAATAACTGAATGATAAAAATGACAGTTGACATTCAGCGCGTTTCAAGCTTTAACCGATGGATAGGCTAAATCGATGACTGTGAAACGCAGAGATAGTGTTTTGTTTAATAAATAATTATGTTCTGGGTAGTATAACCGGAACTTACTCGAACATTCTGAAACAGGCCCTTAATATTCCTGGACTGCTTGTATCCAATCCTCGTTAGATTTGGACTCGATTTTAAAAGTAATTAGCAACAAATTTTATTATGTTATTTAATTACATTATATTATGTTCTACTATGTTTAAAAATGTCAAAACATAAAGCAACAGCTAATATATCGCGGTTGAGTGATCATATTATCTACGTTGCGACTTGCGAGGTCATACACCCGATAACAGCTATTTACATAGAAATGACATTATTTACTTATTAAATAACATTACAAACAAAAACAGTCTGTTTTTGCATGGTTAGTAATTTTGTTAAGGAGCTTTTTTTATTGCTGCAGGTGAGATTGCGGTCAAGCCTTTGACCACAATCTCACCTGATGGTAAGTGATGATGTGCTCGAAGGTGTTAACAGGCTTTACCTAGAATTACTGACTTGGAAACTAATTTACTTTTATATTATTTCTTGATTTTGGCAACTTTGAAGGTGAACTCCTTTTCAGAAGATCATTATTATTATTAATTTGAAACGCGCTGCATATCAACTGTAATTTTTATCATTCAGTTATTTTATGTGTCGCATAGCAACCCGAAACTTTATTAGGACATTCTGAAACGGCCCCTTACTCTTTCACCTCAGTACTGGAAAAGATGTAGCCTAGCTCGGACAAAATAAAAAAATATAATTACTTAAACACTGCGCACTGTGCCCTCTATCTCGAAAATAGTTCGATATATAAATAAAATGTTTTAACAAAAGTTGTGGAAAATTTAATCTTCAACAATATTTGTAATAAGAAAAATTATAAGTAAATATACCATAAAACCCATAGGAAACGAGGAATTTGCAATAAATGTGTAAAAAAAATTTTTTTTTTCCTTTGACCTTGGAATATCTGTAGTCCCGTATATTATTAGGATAAGGTTTGAGACAAGTATATTTATTTAGTAAAAATAATAATAAATAATCATAAAGTTTTGATGTTAGTAAAATCGAAAATGTAGGCGGTGAAAATGGGGGACCCAAAATTTTGAGCGAAAATAGTCCTGAGCGAAGGGGTTAAGAAGTTTATAATATGTAACAAATCTGAATCTGAACATCGCGTCGGCTTGATTAAGAGATCAAAACATAGCTTGAAGCGGCTAAATCAATTTTTTTAGAAATCCTCCTCAAGTATATTTATTTTTCACATCTAACTTTCGATAAAATATGACCAATTGTATACATATAAATATTATATATATATGATTTATAGGTTGTCTAAATGCTTTTAATGTAGTAGCTGTAGTGTTGTATATATAGTTCGTAGTATTTTGTTAAATAAAGGCACCCCTAAAAAAAATTGTAATACCTATTCAAATTCATATAACGCTTGCGAGTGACAAAGTTTTACTCAAATCAAGTCGTCATGTAACTTAGTCACGGTAATATTATCTATATAATATTACCGTGACATAATGCTCTCTAAACTAATGCAAAATTACCTACAATTGAATAGGTTCATCCTATTTTTAGTATGGCCATTTTAAGTGTAACACGAATATGAATTCGGGTGAAACAGAATAAGAACAAACATAGTTTAGTTTTTTTTTATGTTATTGTGACGGAACAAGCTTGAGGCCCACCTGATGTTAAGCGAACTGAACTCTGCCTATAACAGATGCATTTCGTCACAAGCCACGACTTGCACCGTCACCTTGAGACATAGTTGTTAAGTCTCATGTGCTTGTAATTTCACTGGCTCTCAAGGACTGCTGCCGGAACACACCGTTAGGTGTTTGGCGACAGATTTTCTACTTGAGAGTGATCGCCCACTAGGCGGGAATTCGCAAAATGCCCTTCCACCATGCAAATATAATAATATATATGATACTAATAGTATTGTTTGTAACAGATATTCAGAAGGCAAACAGTTTCATTAATGTAAAATTTTTAATAAGAACTCCATTTAACTATAGCTGGCCTTGATTTTAAGCAAATTAATTGTAAAAGGCTCAGTTTGTCGAAGAAAACAGGGAAAAGTCTATTTCAGATGTCTATTTTGTGAATTTTCTTCTTATTCTTTGCACATAAGGACTTAAGACGAAGAAACCGATTCACCTTTAGACTCCCAATCGTGTACCTTAATCATTATTATGTTATGATTCATTTACACGTGCCGATTTGTTCAGAGCAATTACTGCGACGCACGTAACACTATCAGTAATACTTATTCATAAAGAAGAATATGTGCATTTATTACATTATTCGTATGACTATACGTAATTGACTCGTCCGAAGAAATTTATGCTTAGTTACACCATTGTAAATCGTAACTCAGAAATCAGTTGATATAAGGTTGAATTTAGTAGATACGTTTCCACAAACTTAACAATATTCCAATTTGGCGTAATGCAGTAAACGTATTTAAAAAATAAAAATTAAACTGAAAACGTGCGACGGCGTACAGTGTTGTCTATTATAGATTTTGAAGCGATCGCAGCGTAGTTTGCTTAGTATTTTTTACTACAGCTGTGTTAAGCAACGTCCGCTGCGGTAGTGTGACTAATGAGCTCTTCCGTGCTTCGGAGGTAACGTTAAGCCGTCGGTCCCGGTTGTTGTCTTAGGATAGCAGTCGTTATAGTAAGTTGGTAGGGCATATTTCGAATGCCCGCCTGGCTAGCTACTACCCTCAAGTAGAAAATCTGTAGCCAATCACCTAACAGTGTGTTCCGGCAGTTGTCCTTGAGAGCCAGTTATTCTAGGTTAACCTGAGCAACATATCCGAATTCCGACCACATCATCACTTGCAATCAGGTGAGATAGTGGTCAAAGGATAGCCTATTAGTCGTATTAAAATATAAAAGAATTTCTATAGCCTGGGCTCGAGCCCCGAATTGGACAGTTCAGGTTTTGACCCATAATCTAAAGAAGAAGAAGATCTCGTCAAGGACCACATATGTAGTTTGACATAAATTATTAAAAATAGAAGTCAAAGTCAATAAAGAATACGATTTCCTCGCGTTCTTGTAGGTCGGATAAAAACAGGAAATAAATCTAGTTTCGCGTGCATAATTATGTAGAAGCCTGTTTGTTTACTTCCTGTTTTGGTTGAAAATCTCAAAGATACCGACACGAGTTTGCAACTATGTAACTATACATACACATGTGTGGTTTGTATCGATGTTATCTTGAAAGAAAACCAAACAAACTCATCAAACTGTATCAATTGATATTTATTGAGATATTATGTCGCATCGCAGGAATATTTTTGAATTAGTTGCTCCCCGCGGTTTCATCCACGTAGAAAATGAATGATAAGTCAAGACGGTGGTGATGGAAGGTATCTTTTGTATTAATCCAGGATCTAAACTATTTTTATCCCAAGTTTCATCTAAATCGGTTCAGCCGTTTCAGCTTGAAGTAGTAACAAACATACACACAAACTTTCGCATTTGTAATATTGGTGTGATGTTTCCGAATATAATTTACAAAAACAACTTAGTATGAATTACACCAATGTAGGGTATAACTATACGACGATTATTTTAATTTCTGTAAACAACAAAATATGCTAGGTCTTTGTACTCGATGACATTACAAAACTGTGTAATTGTCATTGTATGACACCATATTGAACAATGATGTGGTCAAGTTGCAGCATTTTAAATTTAGCTTAATATTACCTTTTACCACATTTTTTTTTTTACCAAAAATGGAACCGACTTCGACACCCAAAAGTGTGAAATTACTTCTTGAAGTCGGTACTATGATAGTTCAAAAGTACCTAATATCACAAAAACGTGCACATGGTACCGACTTCGACAAGTTATTTCACACTTTTGGATGTTGAAGTCGGTTCCATTTTTTGGTAAAAAATTTTTTTTTCACTCTTTTTAGTGACCCTTGCTACTTACGGGATCGATCAACGACTATATCATCAAGATAGGTGAATATTTTGCAGTTATTGGAGCGTAACTCAAAAACGGCTTGACCGATTTTGATGAAATTTAAAATGGGACCAAACGACAAGCATCAGCTTTCAAACAAAAAAAGCATTTTCAAAATCGGTTCACCCAGTCAAGAGTTCAGAGGTAACAAACATAAAAAAACGCAACGATTTGTTCGCTAATTGTTAATTCTAATTGTTCGCTGAACAGGCTCTGGAATAATTGGAAACTAGCCCTAATTTTCATTTAAAAATAATCTTCAGCGATGAGTCTGAGATTCTGGATGAATATGTATGCAACAAACAAAACTGTTAAATATGAGACTATACCAATCCACATGACATCAAATGAGATCAAAGTTGCTGTTTGGTGTGGATTTTGGACAGGTTTTTTTTTTAATTTATAGTTAGGAAGCGGATAATGAAACACCTGTTGATTTGACAATCTATGAAAAGCAAGGCAAATACAATTTTAAATTAGGTCTATTTTGAAATCGGCCAAAGAAGCAACACATCCCGTTGTTTCAGGGAGAACCTCTAGTAAACATTGTATCCGAATATGTGCACGTACTAGCCGCAGGTGTTTTATATTGCGGTATAAAGACGATCCAGCGCACGGGTGTCGGTGCCAAGCTCTGATCTCCGCGATAAACCGCCTTCACCGCACCGCACACTTCGAGTGATACCGCATTGCAGATGACCCAGTGTAATATTTACTTCAATATTCTAGCTTGATTTAGTAAAGAAACAAGGAATGTCTCGACTTTCTCTTTGTATAGATTTAATAATACGTCTCGATTTAAAAATTCGATATTTTCGCAATTCAGTGATAAACTTTTATTTGCTGATATGTAAGCCTTTGACTACCATCTCATTTGATGGTGAGTGATGATGCCTTAAAAGATATTGTTCAGACTAACCTAGAATTACTGTCTCAAGAAAAGCTTCCGGAATACACCGTCAGGTGTTAGGCGACAAATTATGGTAGCATTATATCATTCGTAAACACAGTGTAACAAACTTAAAGCAACACTATAAAACGTATGTGTGGGAGCAATATAAAGCGTAAATAGTAATCTTTATTATATATAACATGTGGTTACCGTACGTGTTCTGCGGTAAGAAGATGATCCCCGGTGTCGAGATCACATCTCCGCCACAACTTGAGTAGGAACAGCTGTTACAATCTAAGGCAACCACGATACGTATGTAACTAATCGATAGGGTCATCCGCGTTTTCAATAAGCGCCGCACTGACTTACATGAAATACTAATACAATATCTTATGTTACTATTTTGTTTAGGTTAAACAAAAGTATAAAATCCAAGTTATTTAAAGGTGCCGTTGTATAGCACTCCCTCGGAGTCTACTCCCAGTATATTGGGATAAAAGTATCCTAGGTCCTGGATCCAGGCCCAAAACAATTATATAATTATGTCTAATGCTTATTTGACATAACTATTATATATAATATAATTGTTGTAGATTGTAGATAGTAAATTTTTGACATATTATTCATTTGCAGATATTTTTAATGATCTGAATGCACGTCTTTACAGCCAGGATTTTGTAGGAATAGGTATATAGTTAAAGAACTTCAAAAGAGGAGGAGCTCCTCAATTCAACTTTTTTTGTGTGTGTTATAATGTGTATAAATCTTTACATGGTGTACCGATTTTTATGTTTTTCTTTTACATTCGAAAGCTGGTGTTTGTTATGTGGTCCCATTGAAATTTGAGTGAGATCATCTAACGAGTAGAATTTGAGTTAACCCTAATCATGCGTATTTTGTGTTTAAAGTCTTCTTTTTTAACTTTTTCAGTATTACTTTCATATGTATATATTATATGTCAGTACAGTAATTCAAATCAGTTCAGCAATTTCGGAGGTGGCCACAATCACGCACACATACACGTATACGCATCTCATTTATATTATTAGTGTGATCTATCCTCATTGGTCCAGTGGCATGTGCATTGCTTCAGTGTACAGTTCAATAACTTCCCGGAGAGTGGAACTATGTATGCCCGGTAGATAGTAATAGGCTCACCTCATACTTAAATAAAAATATACTACACAGGACCTAAAATCATCTACGCTTACGTATTCGAGCATGTACAAGCGTAAGGTATGTGTTTTTATATATGTATAGAAGGTAGAAAATGGAACCCTCTTACCGCTATCCATACATATCCGATCGATCTTGCTTTGAAAAATGTCAGACGCAGAGAAAAAACTTACAGACACTTTATCACATGGTTGCTACATAATAAGTAGAAATGTAATGGGTATTGATTTACTATATAGACACAAAACATGTCTAGCGAAATTGTAGAAATATATGGAATCGAGTTTTCGGTTCAGGCTTTAGTGTTTGTCCTACCTCTAGAATACTATATGTATTATTCATATCTACTGAATTACAGGCACATGAGACCGAACAACTATGTCTCAAAATTCGTGATTTGTCACGAATTGCATATGTTATAGGCAGAGGTTAGTCCGCTTAACGTCAGGCGGGCTTCGAGGTTGTTCCGTCACAATAACAAAAAAAACTGTAAGAAGTACACTCTTTCTAAAAATATTTTAAAAAATTTCCTTTTTGAGACTCACTTCACCTTAATATTAAAGGGGCTATATTATTTCTTAATTGTGTAAGTATGGGGAATTGTCTAACATATATTAATGTAATAATAAAAACGAAAATTTTAAATGATGAATTATGAGAACCCTTCATAAAAGAAACGCTTTTTTGGCTTTTCTGTATTGTAAAATCGGTAATAGGTCGACAAAGTCAAAAGTTTAGCAATTAACAAAAAAAACTCACGCTAAAGATCTCTGTTTTGAATGAAAAATTACGATATTTAAATTTTTTACATGAGTTATAAAGTTTGTTAGTAAGGGTTCTTCTCCTCTGAACTCCGAATTGAACAGGGCGGCAAAAGCAAGTGGGCTTCATCCTGCGCCCTGTGCTCAACTGGCAACAAAAGCATTCGCCTCGCTAGTTCAATAAACTAACAGTTAACGTTTTTCAACAGCATGAGTAACGGCCCGACGATAGAAACAAATTCAGACAATAGTGCGTCAGTAAATATTTATCAGTTTTTAGGAAACACCATTTTTAGCTACATCGTTTACTGTTAATATAAACTACCTATACATTGTTGATCGCCTTGGTTCTAAGAACTGTTTGTCAACAAGCTTTCAAATTTGAATTTTCAGTATCACCTTTTCATTCATAAATATAACTTATGACAAGACTATAACATTACATTGATGCAAAGTAAGTGAATTAAAAGTAGTATCAATTACATCAGATATATAATTTTAAAGCACGAGTGACCGAGTGTTCATAGAGTTTGTGAGTGTAATTGATCACTTCCACCTCAATTGAACACTCTACTTTTGAGCACAAGTCGGTGAATATCGCTTCGACTTCTACATCACATACCTTAACGTTTCTAACAAGGATATATTCGAGCTGCTTAATTATTTTCTATGTCTACCTTTTTTGTGTTATGCTGACCAATGCGGTTTTTTAAAAATAAAAACGCTTTGGTTAAATGTTTTGTCCTCCATTATCTAGAAAGACCTAATTTATCTATGAAAGTTATGAATCTCATTCGATTTAAAATTTAACACTTACCGCCCTGGAGCTACTAGAACGTACCCTAGAAGTGTTGCGAAAGCAAGCACATAGAAGAATGGACATTTAGTTAAGTTATTGTCGATGATACGAATACACCATAACTTCTAGAAAAAATCTCAAGCTTTTATTTCAGCGCCGAAATAATACAAACAAAGTAGATAAAACTATTTTTACAAAACGTATACAACTCATATTTATTTCCATTGCCACTGACCTATATAATACTTGTATTTCAAATCCACTACCCCTCACTATTCGTCTCTTCAATCCCGAGCTCCATTCAACCTTAAATGATTTAATGCAATGCACATGACAGAACTCTTATCCGTCATCAACACATACAGACACAGATATGACACACACATTACTACGTATAATAGAAATAGAACACGTGCCAAACCATCATTACCTTGATTATCTACGTGTCTCCCTGACGAGCATTAATGTGCTATTACAAGGGCCAAATATTTGACGGAAATTCTAGTTGCCCTAACATCGACTGTTGGTTTGGTTTGTATTTAATGTTTGCCTCACTGGACATCATTGACCCTGTAGCCAGTTCATGGATTGGATCAAATATTGGCTTGCGTTCTTGACAAACTATTTGTATAGTTTGTCAAGAACGCAGAACAGATTAATTGAGTAGATTTATTGTACCTAATAGTTTTTGAATCAATGAAGGTCCGATAGCAATGATGACTGGAGATGGTCCATCGTTCAAATTTCATCGCGGTCTTGAGCTTCACCACAAGGTGATCATTACCCGCTGGCGCTGGTTACCAATCTCAAATATAAATTTTGTCGCTAAGCACACCTTAGGTCCAGGTGGTAGGTCTCTATACCACGAGTCCGTCTTGATAACACCGCTGTGTCAGATATTGTCTCGACTCGAAGCAGTAGGGTGCAAACAGAGCTGTGGCATGAAAGTCTATGAAGCAAGTGCAAGTGCTGGGGAAACAAAACATAAGAACTAACGTTTAGGCGTGACGAGAGCAGTGCAGTGTCATGCAAAATGAGGCAATTGAATTCAATTCATTCCGACCTGTGCCGCCACGCCGTGCACACCTGTCTACAGCTCCGCCAGTATCTCCCAGTGAGACCGCAATAGTCCCCGCACTATTGCCGTCTCACTCGGGTCATCGTTCCGACGCTAGTTGCAGACCAGTGCCTTGGAATACGCAGTCCTGACGAAGTTTTTGTTTTGTGTGCAGAAGCTGAGCAGCCGCCGAACGCCGAGCAACGCGAGCTACGAGCTCGCCGTGCCGTCGCGCAGAGGCGCTCTAAGACGTCAGGCATTACCACCTACCCAAGTCCCTTGTTTCGGACGAACAACATCATATCGGGCTGGTGGTCTTGTTTTGACCGCACTTTTCGGTGCGCATTTCACCACTTTACTACCCGACACAACATAGTAACAGTCGCGTAACAACACACTTTGTGCTGTTAAGCGACGTCGTTCAGGCGTGGGGTAGCGTCAGCCAAACCCGTCTGAACGATCAAATCCGCCATTTGCTGCGGTCGCAGTGTGACACCCTACGGTGACAACGGCCACTGTTGTTGTTTTGGTTTAACCTTGCACCGTGGCCTTTCCCGCTTCACGGGTCAGCCGAAGCAAGCTGGGCTCCGGGATTACTGGCCTTGGGGTCACCCCTAGTCAACCCCGGAGTAGCGCTTAGGAGCACCCCTCTCCGCCGAGAAAAAAGCTCGGAGAGGGTACACAACTAGGGCACACCATAGGTACTCACTCCCTCTCACACAAGTGAGCTCACGAGTTGCGAGAGGGAGACAGAACCCGTTAGGCCATCCTGAGTATTCCCCTCAGGATGCAACGTCCCTCTAACGGTGAGGTGGAGGTCCTTCAGACCTTCGCCCTCCGCTACCCCGAACTCTACGCTGATCATCAGCAATCACTTAACGATGCAGAGAGTGCCCGCCTCACGGACACTCTCATCGCTCCCTCCGGAACTCCAATTCCGGAGGCCATCGTCCCTCCTCTGACCCGGTCCTTCTCAGAGGACAGCCCGACTTCGCCCGCTCCGGGCCCTGACAACAGACGCACGGTGGCAGCCCCTCCCCGTGAGAGGTCTCGCTCGCGCTCACCGATCGGGAGGCCAGCGAGCACCCGTCCCTCCATCGCCGTTGTCGAGCCCACTTCGGACTCCGAAACGGAGATGGAAGTAGATCCGAGTCGCGCCTTACGCACTGACTCGGACTCCGATAACGACGGCTATACCGTCGTTGACCGCAAACGCAAGCGTGCTCCTAAAGCCGCTAGTTGCGCAACTTCCGCCCCTCCCGCCAAGGCACCCGCTAAGGCCCCCGCCTCCGGCAAGAAGCCGACCCCCGCCCCGCGCCCCGCGTCTCCTCCCTCCGCTCCGGCCACCACTGCCGCGTCCCCTCAGGACGCGAGCGCGCGCCGCGAAAAACCGCCTCCGCCCCTGTTCATTCAGGACAAAACCAAATGGGACATGCTGTCCCGTTTAGTTTCGGATCGTGGGATCCACTATACTAATGCCCGCTCCACGCAGCAGGGCATTAAAGTCCAAGTTTCCACCATTAGCGACCACAGAGCGCTAACTAAACTCCTCCGCCACGAGAGCATAAGTTTTCACACTTATGCGCTCGAAGAGGAGAAAGTCCTCCGAGTGGTCATCCGCGGTGTGCCCAAGGAGGTACATACCGATTCGGTATGTGCCGACCTGAAGGCACAAGACTTCCCCGTACATGCAGTTCACCGCATGTACAGCGGGAAGGACCGCAGCCCCTACGATCTAGTACTCGTAGTACTAGATCGTACTCCTGAAGGCAAGGCCATTTTTAATTTAAAAAAGGTCTGTGGCCTCTCAGGACTCGATGTCCAAGCCCCATACAAGAATGGGAGTCCCTCGCAGTGCCATAACTGCCAACTATACGGGCACGCCTCCCGTTTCTGCTTCGCTCGCGCTAGGTGCGTTAAGTGCCTAGGCGATCACGCGACAGCAGCGTGCACTCGCACCCGGGATTCGCCGGACCCACCCAGCTGTGTTTTATGCGGTGCTCAAGGGCATACCGCGAATTACCGTGGCTGCCCTAAAGCACCACGAGTGAACCACAGGGTGGCAAGGCATAGGCCGACCCGTCCCTCTTACGACCGTTACCAACGGGTAAGCCCTAAACTAACGGTAGTACCTGCCTCACAGGTAATACCCGCGCCGCTCCCAGCCCGTAACGCATGGTCTAAACCACCCAGTATGGTTAAGACCGTCGCTACCGCCCGCGCCCCGGCCCGCGCGCCCGCACCCGCGCCCGCACCCGCACCCGCCCGCGCCGCGGCCCCTGCCCGCGCACCGGCCCCGGCTCGCCCCGCGCTCCCGGCACCCGTCGCCAACACCATTCGCGCGCCTCCCCGCGCCGCTTCCCGGCCTCAAGCTCCACCTATGCCATTGATGGCTGCCCCTCTTCAAGAGGCAATCAACCTAGTCAGCGATCTGGCTATGTCGGTTGACATCAATGAGGTACAAGAGCTATTCCACAAGATGCAATACGCTCAATCCCCAGCGGACGTGATCCAATACACATTGGAACACGCGAACTTACTAAGCGCCCTTAAGCGCTTCGTTCCCCAGGCCCCTCCCCAGTACAACCACTATGGGTAGTACAACCGCACGCACGAAACCGCGCTCAGTTTCGTTAGCGTCATTCAACGCTAACGGTTTCTTTAGACAACGTGACCTTGTCCACGACTTTTGTTGCACCCACCTTATCGACATTATATGCGTGCAGGAAACCCTTCTAAAACCGGGGAAGGCGAACCCTAGGTTTGCCAATTACAGAACGGTACGTGATGATAGAGTGAACTCCCGTGGGGGAGGCACTCTTATCTATTACAAAAGGTCCCTGCACTGCATCCCCTTACCTACCCCGACTCTTGTTAATATGGAAGCATCTTGTTGCCTTCTAGCTATGACTGGTCATCAACCTATAGTCATAGCGTCCTGTTACCAAGCTTGTCAAAAGCCGATCGTCCGAGCTGACTTAGAAGCATTGTTCTCATTAGGAAGCGCCGTCCTTCTGATTGGCGACTTCAATAGTAAGCACATCCTATGGAATTGTAACGTCAACAATCCCAGAGGCATTGCACTTGAAAAACTAGTCGCAGAACTTAATTTTGACATAATTGCGCCCACTGAGCCCACTCACTACCCTCACACGGAAGACTTTCGACCTGACTTGCTTGACATGGCACTACTCAGAGGCGTAACACTCCAGTTACGCTCCATAGAAGTGGTTCACGAGCTTCACTCTGATCACCGACCCATTATACTGCGACTAGGTCCCGACCCAACAACAGACCTCCCCCGCCCCACTAAGACGATAGTGAACTGGAAGCAATTAGGCGTTGCCCTAAAGGCTATCAGTTCACCGGACCTTGACAAGATCCCTGACGACATCCTGACTAAAGATGACGTAACCCTTGCGATCGATTCGTTCACTAATCACCTCTCCACCGTAGTAGGTGCATCCGCAAAGGAGGTCATGGTGCCGGACGACCGGCGCCTTGTCATTCCAGCGGATGTGAGACGATTAGTGACGGAAAGTAAAGCAGTGACCCGACATTACGACTCTTACCCCAGTAAAGAGAACAAAACTAAGAAACGCCACTTTGAACGCATGGTTCAAAGTCGCGTGTCTGAGTTGCGTGATCAACAATGGGGTGACAAACTTTCAAACCTCGTGCCAAGCCACCAGGCTTATTGGGACTTGGCGCGAGGTATGAAAGGAAGTAACTACAACGACATGCCTCCCTTATACAGACCAGTCCCACTAGTCCCAGCGTTCTTTGACGAAGACAAAGCTGAGTGCCTAGCTGATAGCCTAGAGGCTCAGTGTTCCCCTAACGTAGATCACGTTGACCAAGCTCACCTCGATTCGGTGGATGCTGAAGTCGAACGTAAAAGCTCTGTGATCACCTCTGAACTCCCACCAATCACCTTAGCGACTTACGCTGAGGTGGCGAGACTGATCAAGGCCCTCCGACCGCGCAAATCCCCCGGTGCCGATGGCATCTCCAACAGGGTTCTTAAAACCCTCTCTCCTCCTCTCATCCATCTCCTAGTCAGCATCTTCAATGCTGCTATGAGCCACTGCTTATTCCCAGACACCTGGAAATGTGCAAATGTCATTGGCATTCACAAACCAGGCAAAAGCTCATCTGACCCCACCAGTTACCGCCCCATCAGCCTCCTCAGTGCCTTAGGCAAACTTTACGAGCGGTTACTTGCAAACCGTCTCCAGTCCCATGCTAAGGAACACCACCTTATCCCAGATGAGCAGTTTGGCTTCAGGCCCGGACACTCATGCGTCCAACAGGTGCACCGCCTCACGGAGCACATCATTGAGGGCTTTAACAAGTACCCCAAACCCCAGACAACGCTAGCAGTCTTCCTCGACGTAGCGAAAGCTTTTGACAAAGTCTGGCACAATGGCTTGATTTACAAGCTATACCAATTTGGCGTGCCAGAACGTCTTGTGCTCATCCTACAAGACTTCCTTAAAGCCAGAAGCTTTCGCTATCGCGTGGAAGGCACCCTCTCCTCCCCCCACCCAGTCAGAGCCGGAGTCCCTCAGGGCTCCGTGCTATCACCCATTCTTTTCGCGCTGTATACCAGCGACATCCCACGCTCTCAGCCTAACGTCCTATTAGCCCAATATGCGGATGACACCGCTATTTATACCACTGGGTGGCATATCAGTAGAAAGTCCATTCCCGCCCTCCAACGGGCCATCACCGAGATCGGTGACTGGTTCCGTAAATGGCGCATCGCGGTCAACCCAGTTAAAAGTGCAGCTATGTACTTTACTGAGAAGGGCCGCCCCCGTTACCCGCAACCTATAACTTTGTTCGACCAACCCATCCCCTGGGTTAGTAAAACAAAATATCTCGGAGTCACCCTTGATCGGAATCTCACCTTTAGCGATCATATAACAACCGTCCGTAACAGAGCGGCCTTTGTAATGGGTCGCCTTGGTCCCCTGATTCGCAAAGAGAGTAAAATGTCTCTTAGAAATAAGAAGACACTTTACACTGCCTGCATCCGCCCCATCATGACTTACGCATCAGTAGTGTTTAGTCATGCTAGTGAGGCCCATCTCCATAAGCTTCAAGTCATTCAAAACCGTTTTCTTCGTAGTGCAACCGGCGCTCCGTGGTATATCCGGAACACCGAGTTGCATTGCGACTTAAACCTTCCCTCTCTAGCGCAGTTCAATAAGGACTGCGCCCGCCGATACTTTGATCGAGCGCCCCACCACCCGAACCCATTGGTTGTCCAGGCATCGAACTACTCGACTGCCTCTTCTATCCCATTTTTCAAACCCCCCCGTCGCCGACCACGGCAGGTATTAGACGACCCGGATGACCCCATCGCAGCCATTACGTTGGCAGCTTTAGCGTTATCCGCAAGTCGTCGAGGTAAAATCCCCAGGTGTGAGGTAATCAGAGGTCACACAATCAAACACCGAGCTCGCCGGCGAGCTCGAGGCAAAAACAAGGTCACGATAAATTGCTCTCCAAATAGTCAAAGAGTATTATTCAGTAGGGCCCAATTGTGCAACACTGCAGTTGCACAGAGGCATTTTGCTCCGATCCCCCCCATGTCTCTCGACAGCGAGACAAGCCGAGGTCCGAACCACAGTGGTGCCCTTGAGCTCGCTGTCAACCCCTCCTATAATAGCGGTACGTTTTCGGCGTCCGCAGGAGACGGAGGTAGAAAGCGCTTTTCGCCTTCTACGCCCGTCTCGGGAGAAGTGCCTTCGGCACTTCTCCCTCCCGGGCTATTGTAGGGCCAGGCCCTCGCCCAAAACCCGGTGGAGCTGGACGACCGCACAGGCGGTAGCCAGCATCTATGTCCTCCCTAAATAAAAAAAAAAAAAGCAAAATGAGGACGGTGACTGCAACTGTAATGGCCAGGCGTGACGCTTACCATCAAGCAGGCGACTTGTACGTCTAGTCATATCATTATATAAAAAGAAATCTAATAGTGTGTTCTAGTAGCCGTCCTCGAGGGCCAGTTTCAGTTTAGCATCTTCGCCCACAGTTCACCATATTAAAAAACTTATCATTTTTATGTCATCCAATGCAACCCTAAATTCTGAACCGAACAATGAGCACGTCTAACCATGCCTATTCAAGGGCTTTCACAAATAATCAGATTCAATAGAAATAGAATTGACACGTCGGTTAAAAACTGCATAAGACTATCCAATGCAGTTAAATTGATTTGTGTTCCACAATGCAATCATCTCGTTTGAGTACCGTTGTGCATTAAAAGCAACACGTGAATTATAAACAACTCTGCAACTGTCAGTCAAGGTTAAACCGGTCCAGCCATGTGGGAATGAAACGGTAAAATCATCGGATGATGGGAGGAGTGGAACTTGGATCGCCTGAGGCAGTAGCGGTACAACTGCAGCCATATTCCCTTCAATTTGCTGGCGGAGTTCATCAGTCTGGACGGTCAAGAAACATACACAAGACAAAATAAACTACGCCCTGCCGGTCCCGATTTTATCAACCCGTTTGCGGACCGTCAAGGCATTGTTTCGCTTTTACTTACAAGCGAAGTAGGGACTTTAAATGTGTATTGCTTGTATCACGCTCAGCTTATATTTTCCACTGTAATTACATCCTGGAAAAAAAATAACTGTGCTGTTGTGGAGTTATCAACGATACAATTCTGAATGTCTGATTGGAAATGTTTTAGTTGAGATTCAAGACTTGAAACAGTTTGAGTAATGTGATTTCTCGGACAAATAACAATTTAAAAACAATTATTTTACTAAAAGAATGCAATATTTTCGAGTCAGTTCGAGGAAAATAGATACGGTCGATTGTTTTTTGAGGTTCACTATCATCTACAATTGGACACCATAGCCAATCAGGTTATGAAATAAGAGATCAGTGAAGCTTCGCCCAAAACAGGTGTTGTCATTTTTATACTCGAAGCTATACTAATGCACACAAAACAGCTGGATTAAGGCGGCGATTCCCTCTTAAAGGTGATCTGATGAGGGTCATTATTTGGATGCTGAAATATAAACTATGTACGGACTTTTTTGCAACAATGCTGAAAGTTTTTCATAACTGCTTGATTAAACGTAAAAAATATGTGAAGTGCAGCTGTTTATTTTTTATAACATCTATTCGAAAAGAGCTAGTTTATTCTTCGTAAACAGGTACTAAAATAGCTTTATGATCCCTGAGGGCCTAAAAGTGATTTGAATTTAGAATGTGGATATTTGCAGTAAAAGTTCCAATCATGTATATGGATAAGTTACACGCGTTTTTTTTGTTTTTTATATTAAATATTTATAATTTTTTTTACAAACTAAAAAATATATATTTTCTCATAAACTACATCCTGAGACGAAGTTTTCCGACACCATTTCTAATTCTCAAGCTGTTAATAAATCAACAACTGTAACGGATGGTAAAATTGTTCCGATGTACTTCCATAATTGTTTAAACATAAACATTAGCCTCCAACTATTTCAATGCTGTGTCTTATTATTCCTAAATATATATAAATAAATTAACGGGAGCCAATAAGTATTTTAGGCTCGAGTAGCTATATAGTTTGCTCCCTTGGTAAACAATCTACTATTTTGGAACTCCTCAACGTTTACGTATTATGTAGTCTGACTGACCATTTTTTTTAAGTTCATACAGTGCAATAAAATCAATTACTTTGATAGGGCCAAAATTAGCACTCTTTTTGATAATCCACGGGATAAGTTAAGTGTCAGTTATCTACATAAACAGTTTTTCAATCATCAATTAACTTTTTATCAAAATACCCAACCCCTTCGCCCATAGATGATACCTCAACACTATTAATTATGAAAATGTAAGCGTGTAAAAGCTGTATAATGTTAGCGTAAATACTAATAAATATCAATTAGTGCCTAAGGGGTATTTTTTGGGACTATATGATTTGTTTCTGTAGTGAAGCTGAAAACCGAACGGAATGGAGAAGTATTGTACAGTCGCCTGCAATAACAAGTATACACATTGTAATTTTCAAAATTGTTGCAAAGACTTTTGTTTTTTATACTCAGAAGTGTCTTGTAATCAAGCATATATTTTTTTTTTTACCTTGTTTATTTTAACTTCGATAATTAAGTTTTCCCCCGTGGGGTGCCGGGTTAGAATTGCACTTCCCCATTTCTTCCCGTGTGGGTGTCGTAAAAGTCGACTAAGGGAAAAATACTAGAAGGTGGGCAGCAGCGCCTTCTTAAGAACTATGTAACTTTCTTAAAAACTATGTCAACTTGCACTGCGATCCCCAAGCCGCCTGCCAAGCGTGGGGATTATGGCAAATACCCCCTCCATAGGGGAGGCTGTGTTCAGCAGTGGACTATCCGGCCGATACAGTACAGTACAATTAAGTATTTAGTGACATAAAAATGTTTTGAAAATTACGAAGTGCATACTTGTCTTGTTATTGCAGGTGACTTTACATAGAGCCATGATGGCCTTTCAGGGACACGACCTTCAGTAATAAAGTGTACGACGAAGAAAAAGAAGAAAATGATTTGTTTCATATTTTACTATACTAGTACACCGGCAAAAGATTAAAATTACTCGTTGGTTCTGATATAAAACATAAAACGAAAATTGTTGGGTGTGTTCTCTATTGTCTATTGTACACTACCAATATAGAAAGATTATCGGAGATACTGCAAACAAAATAAGGGCTTTAGGTTCAACAAAGGGCTTTCTTCAAGCATTTAAGTCCAGCAAAGCCGGTTTGATATTCCTTTGTCCTTCGAATAGTATTTTTTTTTATATGATTGTGATGGAACAAACGCACCTGATATTAAGAGGTAACCTCTGCCTATATATAACAGATGGATTTCGACACAAGTGACGAATTTACAGACGAGACATACAGTTATAATATTATTAAAACTCACGCACATTTTTATTAATTGATTAAAACAGGTTATTCACGTGATATTTAACACTTACGTGTTGCCGATATAAGGATCGACAATTGTTTCGGCGGAAGCCATCTTCAGGATCTGGAGTGCGGTACGGGCCGCCGCCCGCAGTGTGAAACGGGCCGCGACAGCGATCGAACCGCACTGTTTTAATCAATTAAGAGACATACAGTTGTTAAGGTTCATGCGTCTGTAACTGCATAGGCTCTCAAGGACAGCTACCGGAAGATGCTTTTAGGTGCTTGGCGACAGATTGTCTCCTTGAGGGTGGTATGCCAGACGAGGATTCGCAAAATGCCCTTTCAGTGAAGCTCAAGCTAGCGGTGGGAATCGAACCATGGATCTGCAGCACGGCAATCCATAGGCCGTACGGCTATCAGTGCTTCATAGTATACTTTTTTTAAAAGTAAGCAGCTTACGCTTACAAAATACGTACTATTAAGTTCTTGTTGCAAGTGATACATCACATAGACGCTTGACGTTGATATGAGATACTGTGCACACCAACTAAAATACATTCGAGATTAAAGGAAGCTTCAGAACTCAGCCAGTATCACACTTAACACTTTTTTTTCTTAATGTGATTATAACGGGACAAGCACGAGACCCACCAGGTGTTAAGCAGATTAACCTCTGCCTATAACAGATGCATTTCGTCATGTGACGAATTGCACTGCGCCCGTCACATTGAGACATACGGTTGTTAAGTCTCATCTCATGTGCCTGTAATTTTTCTACCTCACAAGGACTGCTGCCGGAAGACACTGTTAAGTGCTTGGCGATAGATTTTCTACTTGAGGGTGCTAGCTTGCCAGGCGGAAATGCCCTTCCACCACGCCGTGAAGCTCAAGCCGGCGGTGGGGATCGAACCAGGGACTTGGGGCACGGCAGTCCAATGCTACAACCGCTCGGCCATCATTGCTTCACAAATAGTATAATGGCAAAGGCATGTAGTTTTGTAGAAGTGTGAGAGTGCTTAAATGTGTTACATAATGACTATATGCCTGGTGGTAGTGCCACGCTGTAGCTCTATAGGTTACAGCTGAATGGGCCTGCGCGACCGGGGCAGTAGATAGATACCTAACACTTTATTGACACAATACAAATTTACAAACTTAGAACTTAAAAACATAAAAAGTAAGAGTAGGTGTGGCAATGGGCGGTCTTATCGCTGAGAGCGATCTCTTCCAGACAGCAGTACCCCTGATACTCTCCCACATGATATCGACGTGATGTAATGGCCGTTTCGATCGATTTGTGGGAGACCCGGAGGCCCAATCTCCCCCCAAAAGAATATGGCGGCACGGTTTCACGAGACAGTACTCCAGTAGGGTACCAGCCACGAAAGCACTGGGGAATCCCTCTCCGGGCATCCACCTCCAGGACCTGAACCTGAAGGTGGATGCTCGGGCTGCCTGCGTATTCTGGAGGAGGCAAAACCGCGCTGAACCCTCTTTCTGCTGCTCGAGGCAAACAAAGCAGGAGACTTAAGTCACCCCACACCACGCTTGCCGTGGACTTTTGCAACATACGGGGTCTCCGTTCTAACCTGAACGATGTCCACTACTACCTGGAGACTGCTAAGCCGGCCTTGCTCTCTTTGACCGAAACACAGATATGCTCTCCGACAGACTCATTCCTCACATACCCAGGGTACAAACAGGAGCATAGCTTTTTGCCGCGGGCGGGGGTATGTCTTTACATCGGAGAAGATATCTGTGCTCGTCGTCTCAGCAGCCTTAAACGACGGGGCCTATCTGACATTTGGTTGCGCGTAGATTGGGATGACCATCCGCAAATCTATGTACTAAAGGCACTTTAGGCATTTTATAGGTCCCAAAACAACGATAATGCCGAAATAGAACAATTCATGGAGCACCTACAGATGGCTACAGATTCTGTGCTTGAGCATATCCCCACCGCAGAGATCGTGATACTTGGCGATTTCAACGCCCACCATGCCGAATGGCTTGGTTCGCGCACCACCGATCATGCAGGGAGATCTGTTCACGACTTCGCTTAGCGTATGATCTTACACAACTGGTCACCTCGCCTGCGCGTATCCCAGATGTGGATGATTATACACCTTCCCTGTTGGGCCTTCTGCTGACCTCTCACCCGGACAACTACTCAGTATCCGTAAACGCTCCCCTCGGATCGTCGGACTACTGCCTGATTCGGAGTTCAGTGCCGGTTACACGCCCAACTCGACCCCGTTTTGTAAGTTGTCGTCGCGTGTGGTACTATAGGTCTGCAGTTTGCGACGGGATGGGGTCCTTTTTAGCATCCTACCCATGGGGGCAAGTTTGCTAGATTGAAATGTACATAGTTTAGTTCCTGGAATAACACAGAATTATATTCATCATCATCATCATCACTTTTCACCATTTTCTACGCGGGTGAAATAACGAGGTGCAGCTTATATATATATTTATATTAAGTATCTAATTCACCTCAAAAGGATTTTAGCCGCAACGTTTTTGAGAACGTGATAGATAATGTAAAGGGAAAACAAAGAGTTTAGTCGTGATAACTTGTGTTAGTGTTGAGTTTATCAGTGATAAGAAATAAATAAATATTAAAACATTGCTAGTTTATTAGTACGTATTAAATGTTTTATTATTAAATGTGTCCAAAGCTAGACGTAAGCACGAGCTCTCCTTGAAAAAACCACCGGATGTGGGCTAAACTCATATAGTCAGTGCTATTTGACTTATTCACGCGAGTTATCCCGTATTATTTACTAAAATAAAGTATTGAATGTGCTTCCATTAGAGTGAGTAGAGTTATAATATAACTAGTTCCTATTCGAGGTATGTAACATCTGCGATCAAAATCATGTACCCCGTTCTTTAATCCGAAGAATTCTACTAATAGCTCCAAAATATAGCAAGTAGATATGTTCAACTTTACTAGCTATGCAGTTTTATAGTCTAGGTAGACTAGACGCCAGTTGAAAAGCGTTTCAAGAGTCTAGACTCTTCGATAGAAAGTGAATCTACATCGGTGCTTCATGGAGGAACGGTACTCGTTGAAAGGGGACATTTTTAGAAATATCAGAATGTAACTAAGCGACTCTACGTCCTACATTTCGGACTTACGTGTTAGATACTTTTTTATTTTATTTATATGTATATATTTTAGGTACCGATACATTAATTATAATCCTATCTTAAGTTATCTGAATTAAATATTTATTTATTTATTTATCTAGAGGCAATATAAACGAAGTGCGCTGTTGTCGGTAAATTTGAATTACTCTATTTCGCGCGTCGGCAAATTCGGATGTTAAGTTCATTATTAATTATTATTGATTGTTTCCGACATGTTCTGGGATATCATGAAACTTACAGGCTTTTGTTGCGGCTTCAGATGGTATAACAATTACAGTTGAAGAGATGGCTCAGTAGTAATGGCAATTAACTGCCGTATAGAAGGTCCATGACCTCGGGCTTAAACTTCACCGCATAATGGCAAGGCATTTTGCAAATGATTGCCTGGCTAGCTTGGGAGATCCCCCAAGTAAAAAGTCTGTCGCCAATCACCCAACGATGTTCCGGCAACTGTCCTTGAGACTAAGTTCTTTTGTGTTTAACCTGCCTGTTAACACCTGCGACCACATCACAACTCCCCAGGTGAGATGCGGTCAAAGGCGAGCCTATCAGCAAAAGGAACCTTATCCATGCCCAATCATATGATGGTATCCTTTACAAGTTGATTTGAGCAAGTCTTGAGGAGGGATGAAAGAAAGATTAGAATTGTTGTTATGAATGAAGGTTGATGAAGAGCAGAGATGATATGGGTTTCATAAAGAATGAACTGTGTATTATGAATTTCTAACATTAAAATCACATCTGATAGGGTAGGGAAAAAGGAGACATGTCAAAGACTACTGACTATAAATCTACCTACTCCACTTCGCTTGAGACAAAGGCAAGAAGCAATTATGCGCATGCGCAATAGCTGCTATAAGCGTGGATATAATTTAAAGACCACGTAATACATTAGCTATGTATGTACATAATTGATACTATTGGACTAGTTTTTTATATATCATGTGTATTATGCAAGTAACTATTTATTTTTGCATTCTAGAAACCTCTCTTAGCCTTTGTCGGGAATATAAAGGCGATACACAAATCTTTCTACCTTGATAGACTATCAGTGTAAACTCCTGGCGAACCGGTCTAGATTGGTACTTTGTTTGGATACGGCTCTATCAACAATTTAGCGCTCAGGCTGCAAAGAGTGTCCCTAACCACCACTTAGAATTAAAGTTACTGCTGGTGATACATCAACTGCCCTTGAGTTTTCCATCAAGCCTGAAGCACAGGAATTACGGTACCACCTATTCATCATATAAACAAAGAAAACCTTTAAAAACTTTATTTTACACTGGGTATTCAAGACTACCAGTAAATAATTATTGAAAACACAGAACTACTTTACACTCATTTAAAAAAATGTACTTACTCCGTAGCATTTCCGATGATGAAGATCGCAATCCAGTGACAGAAAATGCCGCCAAAAATTCCGAAGTAGACAAAACTTTATTTTAAGCTTCCGTAATACACTGCACTTCACTAAATAATGAGCTGCCTTGTGACTATTATATTAGAAATTCCAACTGTTCGTTTCAACGCCAAACAAACGTTAATATGACCAATTTACTGACGCGGATAATAAATCTAGACTAAAAATATTTATTTATGTAATTTATTCTCATAAAACATCGATTTTATTAACGTAAATTAATTATGTTTAAAATACACACACAATAAAATAGCTATGTAACTGTATTAAAAACTCTTTAGGCATGTACCGACACAAATAAGATTGCAATATATCAAACACGAAACTTTTTAAATATCAATAAAGAGTTCTAAATCCAAAACACCGCGTTCGACTAGGCGTGATACTGGCACAAAACAAAAACAAGTAGTCTTCGCGCGCGCACTCGTGATAAAGTATAATATTGTTATATCTATCGTGAATCCACGTATATCTTTGACGAGTGTCGGCCCCGGACTGGCTGGACTGGACGAATATGTTACTCATGTAAAGCTCTTCGTGAACTCTTTGTGTATTTATGTATTCCGATGGCATCGGTAGAATTTTGCCCTGTGACGCGCACTTTTGTTCAGTATTCCAAAAGAAATCGAATGGCAGAAACCGATCATTTTAGCATATTTGTATTAGCATCTTCTGTAAAATTCCATTGGATATATCATTGAGATGCAATGTACTCATTTGTACCCACTTTCTCATTATTATTAATGTATTATCTTCAACTTCCAACCTTTATCTCACCTATCTATGCGGTGAAATCGAAATATAATGTTTCTCTTTAACCATAGAGTCACATAAGTATTGTGAGGTTTTTCAGTTTTACGGCTGATCCCCTTCCTGATGCCAACCGAAGGGCTGTTGGCGTGTTCTGAATATAATTTTCGAATATATTTAAAACTTTTCAAACATGTTACTTTTGCAAATCTGGCGACAATTCAATAAGTTTATGCACCAATCCTTTCTAGTTATTTCAGCGTTGAACTTTATATTATTTAATATTGAAATTGTTTTCAGTTTCCTCATTCCTAGAGTTACGGAGTGTACAGCAGCAATTCATAGTTTTTACTTGAATATTTGCACTCACAACAAAAACAATAAACATTATGTAGTTAATCCAAAACATCAAAAAAAAATTACATGCAGTGCAACAACAGTTAACTACGTATCTCCTATGTGACTCCAAGTTAAATGGTGTCCTGTTGGCTTAACATATTTTTTTCTGTATGACGCATTAAGTGTCTCAAATGGTCGCGTAAAGGCATACGAAATAGAAGACAATGTCCCACGCCATATGTATAATGTCTCTTAGAGATATCGCGCGACGTCAATCGACTTCGCACGACATGTCTGGGTTTAAAATAGTGACCAAAAATAGATTTGGATTTTAAAACCTATAAAAGTACTTTCATATGCGTTTAACAATCCAAAAGGTTCTACTAATAGTTTTGCAACAGAGCAAGCACACCAATGTTCAACGTTACCGCTTCACAGCTATATATATATATATATAGATATATATATAATATATATATATATATATATATATATATATATATATATATATATATATATATATATATATATATATAGTATGATATATATATATATATACGTATGTTTTTTCGCGTCCTATCCTCGACTTGGGATGGAAACAAAATATGACACGACACCTACACGTCGCGCGTCTGTCAGTTTACGTCGAGCAGCCCTGTGTGTAAAATTTTTCGTACTCTTTTTACAAGAACGTTTCTTTTTATTACCTCCGTCAGCTCTGATTTGAACTACTGCCTTGCAGAATTAACACTTGGTCCTGTCCCCTTATAATTAAGAGATGCCATTGGAGTGAACTTGGTATAGTTTATTTCCATATATGTTACACGTTTTGTATATTTTATGAGCTGACGCCCTAGGTATATAAATGTTGCCTTTTGACTTATACGTTGTACGTAAGTGAGTGAGATGGATTGATGAATAATATATTTATTGCAATGCTATGAGTTGTATATATATACACTATACAGTTCTATATTTTACCCTTAAACTTTTGCTATGTAAATTGTACAACTTTACAGCTTATTATTATTGTTATTAAGTATTTATGTTCTTGATGACTTGTCGACTTACATATGATGCAACATAATATAATGTATATCCGTTATTGACTGAACCGACAGGTTCAGTAATTATGATTAATTATTTATCTCTAAGAGCTGTGGATTTTTTAAATAAATAAATAAGAAGAGGTAACACGCTACATAGGGCTGTTCATTCACGAAGGCGCGCTCCACAGTACTTGATGCGCATCTGTACGGTTAGGCCTCGTTTTTACACTACGCCCATATATTACATACGACATAATACAATAAAAAAAATATAACCAAAAAATGGAACCGACTTCAACACTCAAAAGTGTGAAATAACTTGTTGAAGTCGGTACCATGATAGTTCAAAAGTACCTATTCTCACAATATTGTGCACATGGTACCGACTTCGACAAGTTATTTCACACTTTTAAGTGTTGAAGTCGGTTCCATGTTTAGGTATTATTTTTTTTTACTTATTTTAGTGACCCTTGCTACTTACGGGATCGATTGTCATTCATTGTCAACGACTATATCATCAAGATAGTAAAATATTTGTCAGTTATTGGACTGTAACTCAAAAACAGCTTGACCGATTTTGATGAAATTTAAATGGGGCCAAACGACAAGCATCAGCTTTTAATTAAATAAAATCAAAATTGGTTCACCTAGTCAAGTTCTGAGGTAAACATAAAAAAAAACATACGAATTGAGATCCTCCTCCTTTTTTCGAAGTCGGTTAAACATGTCCAATATGATCGCTTGACCAGACGGTAGTAATTGCAACTACACTCAAAAAATATGGACGGGCACGCCTTCGTGAGTGGAAATGTCTGTAGCTAAAAGCAATTCTAGATTAAAATTGACTTGTCTAGTCTATTCACTGGAGGACAATGTCTCACGATATATTTTGTCTCTTAGAGATATCGCGCGACATCGCTCGACTTCGCACGACATATCGGTGATATCGCGTAACCATAAAAGGGTAACCTGATCAAAACTAGAATTTAAAACTTACGTACGTACTAAGTACTTAGTTACATATAAATTTAACATACATTAAAAAAGGCATGCACATGAAACGCCTCAGATTTTGAGTGAAAAGTATTATTTTCGCTAATTTTCGCGCATTTCCGAGGGAGCTGTTCTCGTAACCGCCACGTTGCGGCGCTCTGTTACTTATCTGTATGATCGCTGTCTGATACTTAATTCAACGGATATTTGTTAGTTACATTAGTTTTCGTAATAAGGCCAAGGCAGCACTGACAAAATGTAAGTGCGATGGTGCGATGTCCTCGTGCTGAACCCGGCGAGCCACACGCTATAACTCTGGAGACCCAAGTCGCCTTCTTTATAGTCGTTTTAGAGCATTACACCAAATGCGTCATGAATACACGCCTTAATATTGTCTTAACTTTATTTTTCACTACAATCAAACACGACATAACCAAAATATTTTAAAGTAACGTACATATCGTTATTCATCGAAGAAACATTCGAAATCGAAAGTGTTAGACTTAAAAATCAATTCGATAGACACCTACGTTTTGTTAAGTCACTCCCAACCGCAGGACCCGACATAAAGGTATAATACATAAATTTAATCTGTATTCATATGTCATACATAATGTATTTGTACAATTCTTTGTTCTTTCGCAGACCGTTGACATTTGACACTGCGCCGCGCGTCGGCATTCAAGTAATAGATTCTGAACACTTATATTAAATCAGTAGAATATTAATTTATGTTACATAATACGGAACTTATCCATCCTATATTCATTAATTTATAAGACGCCAACTTCCCGAGGCGTTTCCGCAATTTAAACATTCATACTAAGTTAATAGACTAGGGTAGGGGATAAGTGTGAGGGCGTTTATATTTTGAGGATGTAATTGATCACTTACACCTTTAGGCTGCGCATCCTCCAGAGATGAATCACGAAGGAAGGATAGACGAGTCGTTATAGCCGTCGGCTTGAGCTTCACCGCATGGTGGGAAGGAATATTGCGGATGCTCGCTTTGCTACCAACCACCCTCAAGAAGAAAATCTGTCACCAAGCGCCTAAAATTCCGTTCCGGAAGTAGCCCTTGAGATTCAATAAAATTACAGAAACATGAGTATCAACAGCTGTATGTAGAGTACCCTAACAGCAACTATAGACTTAATAACAAAAATTAAAAATAACTACAAATGTTTCTGTTTAGGCATTTTTATAGACTTTAAAAAGGCATTTGACACAATTAGCCATAAACTACTAATAAACAAGTTGGAAGATATAGGCATAACGGGAACAGCCCTCAAGACTTTTAAATCATATCTCACCAACAGACAACAGATAGTAAAAAATGGGGAATTGCGAAAGTGGTCGGCAACGGATAATTTGCGGCATTCCGCAGAGATCGGTATTAGGAAGTTTGTTTTTTTTTAATTTATATAAATAGTATAAGCAAAATAGGTATTTCAGGACATGTAACTTTATATGCTGACGACACCTGCCTATTTTATTTTGGTCGCAACTTACTTGAACTGGTGAATAAAGCACAAACCGATTTATGCAAATTTAGCATCTGGTGTCAAAGCAACCTACTAACGGTTAATGCAAAAAAAACCTCTTATATGATATTTGCAGCTAAAAATAAAAAAATACCACAGCATCCACCATTAACCATAAATAACACTGTAATTCATAGATCCCATCAGGAAAGATATTTAGGCCTTAAGCTGGATGACAAACTAAATTGGTGAGCTCATATTGACGAAGTCAGGTCGAAAATTTCATCAGTGACCGGAGGTTTGCGCAGGGTAACTGGATGCATACCTAACGAAGTCCGTATGACTATTTATAACTCGTTAGTTAAATCACATTTGCAATATCTCGTCGAAATATGGGGCTGTGCTGCACAAACACATATAAATATCCTCCAGATATCACAAAACAAACTTATCAAAACACTTTTTAAATACCATTACCTAAGTAATACTAATACTCTTTACCAATAAACAAAAATATTTAACATAAAGCAACTCTACCATTACAATACATGTATATTAATTTAATAAAATTCTATCAGAATAAATACGTACAGAAATTAAATTTACTAAAAGAACATTTATTTATAATTTAAGAAACCAAAACAAATTAAGGACAAGAGTTCCAAGAACCAAAATGTACGGTAATCGGAACATATTGTATGAAGGAGCACAGTTCTATAACGAGTTACCTAAAGATCTCAAAGACTGTCAAATTAATTTATTTAAAAAGAAACTAATAAAATATATATTTGATAACATATATGTAAGATCGCTGGACTAACATATCATATAAAAACTTGGCTAATTAGATTAATTAGGTTTTAAGTTAAATAATTAACTTTATCTCATTATAAGTGAACATTGTTCTTTATGAGAAAATAAAAATCGTTAAACTTTTTTTTGTATGTTGTGACGGGCGCAGCGCAGTTCGTCACTTGTGTCAAAATGCATCTGTTATAGGCAGAGATTACCGCTTAATATCAGGTAGGTAACGTGTTTGTTTCGTCACAATAACATAGAGAAAAAAACTGCGAGGTAAGTGTGTAAGGGTGTCGTAAGTGGAAAAAAGAAACATTATTAAGATCGTTGCGTACAGCGCAGGAAACAGCGAATCTATATCTTCCCCTTACACTGCTGATCTTCCTCGCCACGTCTCTAGTGGAAACAGCCTTAGAACACTCTTTGAACACCCTGTTTCTATTTTTAATGCGAGGGAATAACTAAAACAACAACATCCGAACAAATACTGCAACAACGTTTTCAAGAGACTTTTGTGAAGATATATTTTTTTAATTCGCGAACCTCGTGCTGGCTTGTCCGATTATTTACAAAAAATACGAAAATTACTTTATTATTGAGGCTGTGTCTATGTTCGATACATATAATGAAAATCTGTTTAAGTAAAGATATTTAGCACTTGTCAGCGCATTCATTGTGAACTTAATGAGTCCAATATAACAGCAAAAACAAAAACTGTAGATAGATGGATAGAAAACTTAAAAAATAACATTGCAACACAATAAAAACTTATACAGGAATACACTAGTGCAAAAAGGCGGCCTTAACGCTTATACCGATTTCTCCCAAACAACCAGGTAACCAACAATATATGAAAGTTACAATTTATATATTCGTAGGATATTGGTCAAAAGTAGACTAACAACATTATGCATAATCTACTACGTCATACAAGTAGATGAATGACCGATCGATACCTACTAACGGTAGGTCAACGACCGGATCAGACACGAATAACAATGGCTTATCATCATATACGCATATTATATGCGCGTGCGCATACACACTGTGCAACACATTGATGCTTTCGTAAACAAGGATCTGCCACAGAGTTTAGAATTACCAGTGAAAGGAAATACCCGGGGAGGGATCCTGTTTTATAAGTTCCTGTTTTCCTATACCTATTGTCATGATTTCCGATATTTTCTACTCTGTGGCAAGATTTTAAAAGAAGACATTTTGACTACCTCATTTTGCCCTACTCTTTTTTAAATAAAAATGGCCACCGGAAACACGTTTTCTCACGGTATTCCCGCCAACTGCTCAAGGGGGGAAAATGTGTGATGAGGAGATGGCGGGCTAGCGGCACTTCTTGTTCAGACGTGGGGCAGTGAAGTCGATTTTATAACACAGGTATCAAGAAATAAGTGTCTTCATTAGTCTTATGGTGTAACGACGTTACTGTACTTAATACGCAAAGTGACAAATATAATATACGATAGTACTACAGATATACATTGTTCGACTTAAGCTTAACCAAACTGTGAAATAGAAGATAATAATAATAATAATATTATTTATTATTTATTATTATTTTTTTTTTTTGTATATGAATGTTGTAAAAAATTTAAAATTATGTTGTAAAATAAATTACGTGAATAATAATATAATAATAATGTTTATTTCAGTAACCAGAAATACACAAATACAAATTAAGCGACCAGAGATTCCTTTTAAGCAAAGAATGCCTGTATTAGGAGTCCCTGCTCTTTCATAACTTAGAATTTCTTAACTTGGAGTGAAGATGTATGAAATATAGCAACTGGAACGTGGTAAGCCCTAGTTTTTATTACACTATGCCCGTAAGTAATAGGGTTGCCACAAGTTTTGAAGCAATGATGGACGAGTACGAATTGCTATGGAATTCCGTGCCGCAAGCCCCTGGTTCGATCGCCACCAAAGGCTTGAGCTTCACCGCATGGTGGAAGGGCATTTTGCGATTGCTCGCATTTCTAGCTACTACACCCAAGTAGTAAATCTGTCGCCAAGCACCTGACGGTGTGTTCCGGCAGCAGTCCTTGACATCCAGTGAAATGTCAGGCACATGAGACTTAACAACTATGTCTATATCAAAGTGTGTGTATTCTTCTCAGTGGTTCTTGGTGACTTGTGAAATGCATCTGTTATAGGCAGAGGTTAGTCCGCTTAACATCAGGTAGGCCTCGAGCTTGTTCCGTCACAATAACATAAAAAAAGTTAACTTTTAACTGAAAAATGTGAAATTTCACCACAGTAGCAGAATATGTCCTGGCCCCAAAGACAATAATAATATAGGTATATTCTTTTGCCAAATCATTCATATATAAAAAGAAGGCATTTTAACTACTGTGCAACACATTATAAAGGAGCATCTGGTTCTTAAACAAGGTTAAAGACTAGTGACATAGTTTCCATGCCTTTTTCGTCGTATTATTACAGAATTGCGCCTTAAGTTTTGATACATAAAATAAAAAATTAAATAACTATAAAAAAAATCCTGTATTATGGATATGATGGTGAAATTGAAAATAAAATATTTGATTCAAGTGTTCATTTAAAAGTATTGTTAAATAAATGTTATACTTTTGGAAGTTTATATTTTATAATATTTATTAGTTCAGTCTTTGCTAAATGTCAGCCTGAGGGCGCAGGATGTAGAGGCCTCGTTTCGCATGTGAGTGAGCAAAACAGAATATATAACTAAGTAAGCAAATTTTTTTTATATTAATTCATAATATAAGCTTGAAAACGGAAAAATCCTTAGGTTCTTTATCACATGGTTGCTACACTACAATTAGATATTGAATTGAAATTTGTATTGATATATACCGAACACTTGATTAAGATATATGGTCGCTTCGCTCGCCCTAATCAATATTAAACCTCGCGATCCGCTTGGGTGCCGTGAAAAACCGACTACGGGATAATTGCACCTGCTAAGCACCCTACTGCCATTCCCATTGGCTCCTTACAATCTCATCTAGGACGTAACCAGCGGGGGTATATACTAACAAGAGTAACATTCGTATGGAGGATTAGGGTTAGGACGTCAGCCGGCAGTAAAATCGAAGCCAAAACTTTTTACAACTAAATTTTGTTTTGCCCTGTAAGTTGATAACGAAAACATATTCCTAAATTCTAATATGTCCTTGTGTTGTCATTTGTATAGTTACAGAAGACAATTTGTACCGACACCACATGAGTGGAATAAGGGTAGGAAGATAGACTCGATCAAACCTTAAAGAAGACGCCCATATGTAGTAAAGCTGATTGTCACACTATGTAAATGTTTGTCCTTATGCATCGACAGAGGCCTTAAGGATATCTCTATCACGGTCATCTGAGTAACAAGGTGTTGTGTAAGACTTAGAAAACACTTCAACTTAATAAAAATAAATCATTATGAAATTAAAAACCCGACTGCACTAAAAAGACCGAAACAAGATTGGAAATCCCGCACTAAGTTTAATTGCAAACGGAATCAATTTCTTTTCGTTTATAATTTGCAATTGGGTCCCGCCTGCTACTAAACTTGACCTATCGAAGGTTTAGTTTTTTTTTTTAACATATTACTAGTTTGCACTATACATCCGCCATTTTTTTAAACACCTCTCTCAAGAGTCCTTTCTTGGGTTTTTAAGACGAATATAACAATACCTTATCTGTCCAAATGCATTCAGCTGTTTGGAAGATATGAAGTAATAAAGAAATTAAAAATTACAATTAAACACACATAAATACTCATACATACGCGCGAAAAACATAACTCTTCTTTGGCAGTCAGGTAATAATATCTTGTATAAAGCAAAAAAGACATCAGCAAAAACTACTGAATCAGTGATAGCTGATAGAACAGCGGCAATCACTATGGGTTTCGTCGGTCTAATTGCAAAGACTAATCCCACACTATTAATTTTAAAATAAAATTTAGGTCTGATCCCTTCATCATTTTCCATTCCACCGTATCCCCACTCATAGTATTATGGTCATGGGATACAAAAATACTGACCCAGAAGGTCAATAATTTTGAAAAACCTAATCAATAAAAAAATAAATAAAAGAGAAGTAATATAATACTTAAATATCTTGACGTAAGTAAATGTCATGACAGGATTGCCTATGGTTTGTGCTTAAAAAAAATGCTTAAAAATATCTTGCCGTGAGTCATCCAATAATCTGATAACTGCAACCTACACACTGTTAGGTCTTAGCGACAGATTTCCTACATGAGTGTGGGTGCTAGCTAGGCGGATATTCGCGAAATTCCCTACCACCTTGTATGATAAGGGTATTGATAGCACATAGATAAAATACTTCCGGAAACAAAACAAATTCCAAACTACGACGCAACAAAAAGGATTAAAATTATACTGACAAATGATGAAATTGACCCTCTCGTCTACTTTCAGTGACGGCTCAGTGGCATTGGCTTATGGACTGCCGCGCAAGAGTTCCATGTTTCAAGTCACAACGCGGGCTGCCGCATGGTGGAAGGGCATTTTGCGAAGGCCCGCCTGGCTTCAAGCAGAAAATCTGTCGCTAAGCACCTAGCACTATGTTTCGGTAGCAGTCCTATAGAGCCATGAAATAGTTATGAAATTACAGTGAGACTGAATAATGTATATCTTAATGGGCGCAGTGCTGTTCGTCACTTGTGACGAAATGCATCTGTCATAGGCAGAGGTTATATCTTAACATCAGGTGGCCGTCGTGCTTGTTTCTACCTTTTAATATGCCACAGTCAACATGGCTTTTGGGGAAAATATTTATTGATTTATTTCTGATGGGCTCGCTTTAGACCACCATCTCACCTAATGGTAAGTGATGATGTGGTCTAAGATGTTCTTCATGCTTATTTAAAATTACTGGCTCTCAAGGACAGCTGCCGGAAGACACCGTTAAGTGTTTGGCGACAAATTTTCTATTTTTGTGTGTTGTATCTAGCCGAATGGCCATTCGGAAAATTCCCTACCGCCATGCATGATAAGGATAACGATAGCACATAGATAAAATATTTCCGGAAACAAAACACATTCCTACTTGAATGATGTCACTTTTTTTGTTCTTTTTTTAGGGTTAGGTACTTAGAAGCTGGACCAGTTTAGTAAGGTTCGTCCATTATGCCTTGAACGGGCTTTATATTTTAAACTGTAAAAGGCAACCAGTTGAAATTTTCACAAAATATGTGCTTTTATAGTAGGTACCTAGTATGGTAGGGTAGTACGGTTATAAGTTACTAGTTTTCCGGGCGCGGCTCCGCCCGCGCGTATGTCGGTTATCGCGCAAAAAAATTTACCTCTTTTTGCGCAGTTGGATAAAAACTATCCTATGTTTTTTCCCAGGTCTCAAACTATTTCCATACCAAATTTCATTCAAATCGGTCCAGTAGTTTTGGCGTTAAAGCGTAACAGACAGACAGAGTTACTTTCGCATTTATAATATTAGTACTGAAGTACTGATTAAGTACTGATAACAGATTGCTTAGCAAAATAACAATAAAACATTTATAACTTTTTGGGCTCCCCGACCAGAAACGTGTTTTTACTCTATCGGTAATAAATACATACAAGCGTCAAAAATTATGTGGTTAACATTCTATTACTATTATTTGTCAGACAAAATGCCACATACACATATTCTGTGAAAATTTCTATCAGCTACTCTGCTTTTCCTGTCACGCGGATAGCCACCCGCGTGCGGATCTAGCCTGCATGTGGGCTGCCGGCATCCTATAATTTCATACATGTTTTTCCAATCACGCGAGCAGCACGCGTGCGGTCACGAGCATGCTAACACCCGCATGCGAACCGGATCCGCGCGCGGGCGAATATGCGCATGACAGGAAAAGAGCCCTTACAGTTCCAAAGATACAGAAGAACAAACGGACGGACGGACGAACAGCCGTGGCTTATAATAAGGGTGTCGTTATCTAGTACGGAACTCTCAACAAATTACAATTCCTGGTGAATGCGTAATAAACTGTATTTTAAACGGATAATAAATAGGTAGGTAGAGGTCTTCCAGTTTAAAAAAATCAATGTCGTCAGCCCTACATGTAAAAAAGTGTATAGACGCAATACATGAATTGTATTCTTCGACCACATCATCACTTACCATCAGGTGAGATAGTGGTAAAAGGCTAACTAAGTGTAAATATTTACCTATCTTGATGATCTATATCATCGTTGACAATGAATGACAATCGGTCCCGTAAGTAGCGGGTCACTAAAGAGTGAAAAAAAGTTTAACCAAATAATGGAACCTAACCTTTGTGTGAGTCCAACTGGCGCTTGGCCGTATTTTAATTTTCATTGGGCGTTACTTTCCTTTAGAAAACTCGTACGTTAACGCCTACTACTACGATTAACTCATTTGATTGGTTGATGATGTAAATTTGTTCTGGTCGAGCGGATGTTGAAGCCCATTGGCTAGGTGAAGCGTTCGTCAGAAGTGGTAAAAAATGCGCAAGTTGCAAAGTCATGTGACCAGACAAGTGGTAGCAGATTCTTGCAAGGCGATTATGTGCCTTGACGTGGGTTGATTTTATTTAATAATTGTGCCACGTAAGTGAGCAAATTCGATTCTAAATAAGGAAACCATAAATAAAGTCGAACTTAAGGATGAATTTTCTTTGCACCGAATTATTTCTTGTTATATTTCGTAACTAAGCAAGTGAAACAAATCCCATTTAGGAAACTTTTAAAGATTAATGAAACACATTTTCTTGTCACGAACGCTTATGTTCGAATTATTTCCATATTCTATTTAATGGACTTAAGCTTAATTTCGATATCAAAACTTCTTAACGGGCATTGTTGACCAAGGAATTGAGCAATAATTAGGTGGTAATAGGCTTGTTGAACGGACGAATTACAGGAAATGTAGATATTATTGTCTATACTCAAATTTCAAGGAGTGTTATCTACATTGAATTTTTTCCGACTTATAACTCTGAAAATATATATATATATTTAAAATTCTGTATACCATGCTGATTCTATAAGCCAACATTTTCATGGTCCGACTTAGACATATATATTTCTGTATAAATATGACTTCGTGTCGAAGTCGGTCAGCCACTTAAAAAACTCATTGTTATTTTTGATATATTTTTTGTGTCCAGTCTCCAGCGATAATGGTCACCATCGATTATACAGGGCTTTTTCAATAGGGACAAGGTATTTTTGACAGGCGATGTCGTCATGTTATAATATTGTCTATTGGCGCAATTTTTCGGCAGTCAAAAAACGTTCGGCATTTACGCCGCCAATGCGCAATGCCGCTATACAGTGGAACTGCGCTTTGAAATCAATTGGTCATACGTTGCGTGCGTTACGAGAAAATAATGGTCAACATAATCGTGCTAAGGAGGGCATTAACTGTCACATAGTGAAAAATAATTTAAAGTTCGATGACGACTCTCACCAAACGTCCACCAGTCGTCGTCGAAATGTGCTGAACACTTAGGATATCCTATTGGCAATGACAATTCTACGACAACGTTCCCAACAAGTCGGCCTGTCTTACACTTCAAATTGGTGACTCTCTATGAAATGATTTGGGTGTAGACCCTTACAAAATTCAGCGGACTCAAAAACTTAAGGTTGTGACACGTCTGTGGTGGAAAGCAAACTTTTTTCTTTTCTAGCGTAGTTTAGTAACATGATCGTTGAATTCGCGACACTAAAATAATACTCGTATCTTGAAAAGTTATCGAAAATAATAAAAATATTGATAATTACCTATTAACCCGTAATAAACTTTAATCAGTTGTTTAAATACTTATTATTACCTATTTACAATATTTATATTTAGTTATTTAATATTTAATACAAACGATTGTGCACTCAAATGTGTATTAAATAGCATAAGATTCTCGAAACATTATCGAATCACATGATTAAGAACAATAGTTTGGGTAACTAAATGCTTCGGTTTCGTTCGGAACTAGTACAGAACCGAACATTCGGTATCAGTTTCGACTGAAAACCATGTAATTTAAATGTGAGGCTGATAGAAATCAAGACAGTAAGCACAATGGCGAAGGTTACTGCAGCGGAACGATAATATGACCTTGGTTCCATTTTAATGTATAAATTATATCGATTCTAGTAGGTACAAATTGACAAGTAATCGGAAAGATGTACCACGCTTTGAAATTTCTGTGGACATGTTCATCGTAATATTTTTTTGGTCGTGTACATTTTTTGGTAGGTTAACCTTTGATTACCATCTCACCTGATGGTAAGTGATGATGTATTCGAAGATGTTGTTCAGGCTGTCCTAGAATTACTGGCTCTCAAGGACAGCTGCCGGAACCGTTAGCTGCTTGGCGACAGATTTTCTACTTTAGGGTGGCAGCTAGCTAGGCGGGCCTTCGCAATATACCCTACCACCATGCTATAACGACTGCCATCCTAAGACAACCGGAACCGACGGCTTAACGTACCCTCCTAAGCACGGAAGCGCTCAGTAGTGTCACTAGCGGTCACCTATCCAAGTCATGACCGCGGCGGACGTTATTAATGTTAATAAATTATTAATACTTAACATTACATGCCCAAATTTGCGATTTTATCAGGAACTTAGCCATGGTCTATATTTAACAGCGGAGGTACAGTCCAGATTGCCCAATACTTATGAAAAAGTAGGTGGACTTAGAGTCAGCTCCCGACGGAAAACAAAGCAATGTTATATTTATAATGTAAATTATGTAGGTTATATGTCTGTAGAAATAATAATAATATCAAAGCTCCCAACGAGTTTTTTTTGTGTTTGAATGGTTGCTTGATATAGTGTTCTTAGCTATGATTCAAGAAAATATTTTCAGAAATTTCAATCATCATCTAGTTGATGAGGTTGAAGTAATGTGAGCCACTTCAGTCTGATTATTTCGAGATTTAGTATCCACTATGCATATTATGGTTACTGTAATTATATTGCAAATATATAGTAACCGTAGGGTTGATAGATTTAAATCAAATTATATAAATCTAAAAGTGATTTTTAAATTCAAATTAGTGATTTAAATAAAACAAAATTTTCTGTCATAATTAGGATTCGGATTTTAGAATAGTATTAGAAATATTTGGTTTAAAAACATTAGTGATGTAAAAATTCAATTTTGGGTGAGTGCACAGAAACGCGCGAAGCAGGTGATACGACGATGAGTTAACTTGAATAGTACCTAGATTCTCTCCATTGTTTTTTTATCAGTATTTATAATATTTATTATGTGGTAAGTGGAAGAAATTCGGCACAGTTTTAAGTAACATTATTTAATTTATTAAACATTTACTTTTATTGAACTACATTCCTATATGTACGCCATTTAGAAACAAATGGAAGGATGTAGAACCGTGCCAGCAGACTGCGACTCTATGTTTTGAAGCACTCGTAGCGAAGTTTGCTTGGTAGTTTTTAACCGATCACCAAAGTTAAGCAACGTCCGCCGCGGTCATTCGATGACTTGGATGGGAATGCCCGCCTTGCTATCTACCACCCTCAAGTAGAAAATCTGTTGCAAAGTACCTAACGGTGTGTTCCGGCAGCTTTCCTTAAGAGCCGGTAAGTCTAGTTTAGCCTGAACAACATATTCGACCACATCATCACTTACCATCAGGTGAGATAGTGGTCAAAGCTTTGGTCAAAGACTAAACTTTCAAGCATAAAAAAAAAACTACAGTTAACACAGGGCTTTTCGTCAATTTTTAGGGGAAACTTTCATAGTTCTATGTACGTACTGCATGTGTTCCAGATCACACAATAAATTTGAAATGGTAACCCTAACGGAAGCACCTACTCGTAGCAATTCGCTTTATTATTTCATTGCTAGACGACAATGTTGCGCCAAGGTTTACTTACTAGGAAATATCAAGGACATATCGATTGCCTCCAGCCCTTTTTGTATTGCCTTCAAAATGACTAATAGATACATATATAGATGTGCCCGTTTATTTATTACAGGTTTAACTTAAAGGGGTGTTTCAATGGTTTCGGTAATTTTGAAGGCGAACTCTTCTGAGAATGAATACTTATTTGGATTCAGGAAAAATATTATGAACGGACGTTTTGGCAACAAATCCATGCTCAAGGTTTTGGCAACACGGATTTGTTGGTAAAAATTAGTTCCACCATTCGGTGAAGCGAAATCAGGCAGCGAACCATGGACCTGTGGCAGGGTAGTCCATAGCAATTACCTCTCGGCCATCATTGCTTGAAAAATTTTTACATGCCATTTTATCTCCTAGGTCAATAATTCAGCTATTTTTTTTTTCGTTACAGGTGTAGTGTATGTGATAAAGATATAGTTATATCCTGTCGTCTCTTGCGTGCGTACGGCGGGTGCGAGAGGTGGGGGAGACCACTTGCTCGGCGACCACGTGTAGACGGACGAAAGAAGCGATTACGGTGCGTGACGTAAGGAGCCGATATAATAGAACAGTGGTGAAGGAGAAGGAAGGTTGCTACAACAGGTATCTCCAAAATGATTACTAATAAGTGTCCTATGATGTTATTAGGTATATATGTGTGTTGACAACGTCGTACAACTGATATTTGACCAACTTGAAAGCTTCAATAAAAAGTTATGCGTGATCAACATATTTGAAAAATTTCGTCCTTTTTTGAAATTCGGTTACAAATGCATCGTCTTTGAGAGCCTATATTGCACCTTATTGGGTTTCGTTAAAGAAAATGGATAGGATAACATATGTTTATAGAATACTAGTGGTCCGCCCCGGCTTCGCACGGGTATTTAAGAAAAATTACAAAAAATATAAATTTAAACACATTAAAAAGGAGTTATTGTGACATAGTAGACTTATACTATTACGGACTTATTTGTATAAATTGATGTCCTCCTAACTATTTGAAAATCTTCTATAGCCTATGTTCATCAGGGATAGTGTGGGATTCTAAGTCCAAAAGAATTTATCAAATCGGTCCAGTTGTTTCGGAGCCTATTCAATGCGAACAAACAAACAATCAAATCTTTCCTCATTATTATATTAGTTTAGATAGTTAGCACGCGATCCAGTTTTGAATCTCAACACCATGCCAGACAGATAAAAAGAAACTCGGTGCAATTGCACTGAACGCACTCGTGTGTTGATCTGCAGCTATCTGTATTTGGGTTATAAAGCACTGCACATGCATTTACAATTAATTATTTTGTAATTAGTTACACATAAATATGGTACAACATTTATTTCGATAACATAGATCGGATTAATTGACTTATATTATTACTCCGTAAGGACAGGCCGGACGCAAATTTAAAATGTTGAATCATTTTTTGCATGTATGTGTTAAGGCTACTTTGTATCGTAAGGGCTACGAAAATTTCGTTTCGTCATATTTTCTAAACCAAGAGTTGAAAATCGTAGAAATGTTGCATGCATATCCTTAAGTCCTAAATCTATGCTTCTGGTTTTTCAGTTCTCCGTAAAAACTAGGAGACGGCCGCTAGTGGCTTTACTACTGAGCGCTTCTGTGCTTCGGAGAGTATGTTTAGCCATCGGTCCCGGTTGTTGTCATAGGATGGCAGTCGTTATAGCATGGTGGTAGGGATATCCACTAGCTTATCATCTCCGTCGAGGGCGCTGGCGTAGGGCTTATGCCCAAACGCTAGCCCGACAGGGTTCGAGTGAAGTAAAGGGAAACCCTAAGCTGGTACCAAGAACGCCTGAGAGGAGTGTGGTGTCATGCACGTGTTCCGTCATACCACCTCAGAGTTGGAAAATATGGCCCATGCCAAAATTTAAGAGGGTATTCGGACGAATACATCACAAAACTTGTATCGTATCAGTACAGTAGTAAAGGTTAAACAAAGTAGGCAATTTACGACCACTTTATCTGATTACTCCGGCTAAACACGCGTGATAAAGCACAAATAGAGCGTTTTACTGTGGCAAATAGTTTCGAAGTAAACGTGCCATTGTATGGCGACGATAATGAAGAATGGACATCCATTTGGGTCAACGTCATCATCTGATATCCTTGTCCCAATTACATGTGGGGTCGGTAACAATATGTCTTATATGACATCTTCCCCTGGTTGTGCCGGGCTTGTATTGCGCCATATCTTGCTGTGGGAGTCGTTAGACGACGCAAGGTTAAACACCAGATGGCGACCCAAAAGACGATTTTTTATTTATGTTATTGTGAAGGCCCACCTGATGTTAAGTGGACTAAACTTCAGCCTATAACAGATGCATTTCGCCACAAGTCACAAATTGCACTGTGCCCGTCACCTTGAGATAAAGATGTTAAGTCTCATGTGCCTGTATAATTTCACTGGCTCTCAAGGACTGCTGCCGGAACACACTGTTAGGTGCTTGGCGACAGATTTTCTACTTGAGAGTGGTCGCTAGCCAGGCGGACATTCGCAAAATGCCCTTCCACCATACGGTGAACCCCAAGGCCGCGGCGAGTTTCGAACCATGGACCAGCTGCAAGGCAGTCCATAAGCCAATGCCACTGAGCCATCACTGCTTCGGTTGCGTGGAGATTATGGCAAATCCTAATCGGGGAGGCGCGGTTGTTTAACCGTGAAGGTTATAGCTGTTCTGATGATGATGAGAAACAACACAAGAAGATATCTAACGTTTGAAGCGCTCGGATACGAAGCTTGCCTAGTAGTTCCTAGCGAATCAAAACCAATCAAACTCCGGTCTTCTTCCAGTTATTGTCTTGTCGCTATAATAATGTCATATAAATGAATCGCTTTAACATGGTGTTAGGGAGTTTTGCGAATGCCCACCTGGACTACCAACCTCAACTAGAAAATCAGGCGCCAAGCACCTATCTGTGTGTGTTGGCACCTGTCCTTGAGAGCCATTATGCATTCCAGGGTATGCATTTTTACCACCTTCAACCACATCATCACTTATCATCATCAGTTGAAGTTTTAGTCAAAGGCTAGGCTAGCAGCACTCAAAACAAAGACATACCTACACCAAAATGTAAATGTTTTGGCAAAGTTTTATAGCTGTTCACCTGCCTGACACCATCCCTCCTTGGGAGTACCGGTAGTAACTTTTAGATTTAATAGGCTTTTAGATAATCAAGGCATTAAGACGGTACTGAGGCCTGTTATGCGCCCAATTTGCTGCAAAACTGGTAGCATCGATGTCAGTGGCATGCTGCTGATAATGCGCATATTTCTCCATAGTCGCCTTTTAGGATGTGCCATCGTACAGAGAGAAATACAATCTATAATAAAACTTATTGCTGCTAGGCAAGCCTTTGCCCACTGTCCCACGTGGTGCCTGTTGGTAATCGATGATCATGCTGAACAGGATAAAACTAGAAAGAGAACTGGATCTCAAGGAAAGCTGCCGGAACACCATTAGCTGTGTGCTGACCGATTTTATTTTTACTGCTGGTAACCTAACCTTTGACTAAAACCTCAACTGATAATGATAAGTTATGATGTGGATTTAAGTGGTAAACGTGCACACCCTAGAATGGGAAATGGCTCTCAAGGAAGCTGCCAGAATACACCGTTAGGTGCTTTGCGACTGATTTTCAGCTAAAGGGTGGGAGCTAGACAGCCAAGTGCAAATGAAGTTTACATGGGCATGGCCATAGTTCCCTATTAGGTAACTATACAAAAGCATTTTTGGCATGTATTCATTTGGCATTTTTCCTTTAAACTTTCTTTACCTGCAGTATTTGAAGCTATTCAAATACATTGACATTCTACTCGGCTAAAACCAGCCAAGATTCAATGGCATTTCGCCAATTGTTTAAATTAATGATCATACTTGTTTGAGAATATCATACTCTTGGTATGTTGTCACTTCTACAGAATGAAGTATGTCTACAGAAGTATACAGAAGTTCTTAAAATAATCGCATTGGGATTTAGAAAAAAATATCTGCAAAGTCCGAGTCAGACTCGCGCACGAAGGGTTCCGTACCATTAGCTATACAACATTAGACTTCATATTTGAACCTTTGTTTGTTTAAACGTGCGCGAGTCCGACTCGCACTTGGCCAACTTTTTGTATTTGTTGTTATAGCGGCAACAGAAATACATCATCTGTGAAAATTTCAACTGTCTAGCCATCACCATTCTTGAAATACAGCCTGGTGACAGACGGTCGCACAGACGGACGGACAGAAGGACAGCGAAGTCTCAGTAATAAGGTCTCATTTTTACCCTTTGGATATCCGTAGCCAAAGGGTAAAAATTAGTACCCTAAAAAGTACTATAATCTTAAATATTTGTAGTAAATTTCATACAATTCACTATTTAAGACTCCCATAAGAAGCAACTGGCGATATATTTTTTAATTATTTTCATTTATTGCTGATAGGCTAGCTTTTGACTATTAACTCACTTGATGTTAAGTGATGATGTGGTTAAAGAGTTTGTTCAGGCTAACCTAGAGTTACTGGCTCTCAAGGACAGCCCACTGGACCGGACCACACTGTTAGGTGATTGGTGACAGGTTTTCTACTTGAGGATGGTAGCTAGCCAGGGGGGCATTCAAAATATATATAAATTCCATCAACCAGACTAAAAATGAATACATGCTATGCTGGTTCAATTTTCACTCTGGATAAAAATTATGTGCTCTAAAAATTTGTGAATTTATTATAAATAAAATTGAAGAAAACAGACAAGATAAAGTTTACATGGCATTGCAGAATTCTAAAATTATATGGTATCAAATTATTATTAAAAGACTCTCATGTTAGGGAGTGCCGTCATATGCAATAAAAAGAGCCCAACAAGCTCTTATCAAACTTTTTTGTAGTACATGTTCATAAACTTATTTATTTACAATATGTTACTATGTAACCTTGTCATTATGTGGGGTACTGTGCTGTAAGCATGCTACCTCCAACCTGTCTATAAAATACTTTAATCTTTTTGTGATTTTTTATTTGACGATCCTGGCTGTTGCATTATAGTATGTAATCTTTGGCTAATACAATTTGTACATAAATTATTAAATTCTTTTGTCATAATGAAGAGACAAATTACTTAGCATTCCATGGATTAACCATGTTATGGTGCCGGGTCCATAGCGTTACAGAGGATGAGGCAAGAGGGGCCTGGGACTTGCAACCCAGGAGTAGGGTTAAGGGGCCTCTTTACAATGCATCAACGCTCCCCTTCCCGCTCGAGCCTCCTCCCCTACCTCACCATCATCCTATTCTTATATTATTATTTATCATAAATTTCTAGCATTTAATTTGTCATAATGGTCAATAACTGAATACCTATTGGCTTATATATACTTTCATAGGTTCTGTATCAACACACATTGTACTTTTGTTTAGAAAAATCATACTTTTTATTTAGTTTGGCATCCTTAGCAAGTCTGAAAAAGAGTTGAGCCGGTTAACCCCTTTCATTAGCTTATGTGAATATGAATCAGATAACAGTAAATTTTATTGATTAAACTTTTAGTGGTTGTTAAATATTTAATAACTTCGCTCCATTGGGTGCCAGGCTAGAATTGCACATAACTTTCTGTGAGAGTCAAAGAGGCAACTAAAGGAAAATACCGGAAGGTGGGCAGCAGTGCCTTCTGAAGAACTACTACTATATTACACTGCGATCTCCAAGCCGCTTGCCAAGTGTGAGGATTATGGCAAAAAACCCTCCCCCAGGGATACTGTTCAGCAGTATATACTCGGGTTGGTATAATACAGTATTTGATACTAATTTTTATGGTTTTATTTTAAATAATTTATTACATTTATACCTTTAAAAATTGAAAATTGACTGTTTTATGTTTGTACTAGTATAAGACAAATTTAAATGTTATGAATTTTAAGAAGTTGGTGACACCATAATTTATTACATTTCTATATTATTGATAACGGCAGTAACTGGCCACTATCTCACCACTGGTTAGGTGATAATGTGATCAAAAACTTTATCATGCTAAGCCTTGATTGGGAACTGGACTGGCTCTCAAGGACAGTGGCCACAATGACATTTCTATTATAGCAATAAAAAACATAATTAAAATACAAATACCACTTTTATGTAGCCTATGTTGTATGTACACATGTTCTGAATAGGCCACCTCAAAAGAGTAATACTTTTATAAATTTTATTAAGTCATTCAAAACAAAAGTATAAAATCTGATGGTAATAAGTAACAATGTAAATTTGTTTGTGAACCACAAAAACTAACTCAATGTATCTGCAACTGGTTTAAATCTTTTATACAAGCCTTTAAAATGGAAACCTCATTAATGTATGTGAAACAACTGACAATACATACTTTCCTACATATAAACGCTAGCTACAATTGCCAAGCAAAAATAAGCTCTTAACTTTACAGTTTCAGGCTACATTTGCATAACAGCACCTTTTCAAACTGGAAATATTTACGCTGCATTAGAATTAAGTCTGTATGCCTCTAGTTTAAGAGTGCAAATTTGTTCAGATGTTTATTTTACCTTTGTCAGTACATTTGCACTGGTTCTGCACTCATTGCTTGGGTCAACTTGTTATGTTCAAGAATAAGTTGGTGCTAATATAAAAAATATCATGGGTAATTTAGTTTCTAGAGGCAATATATTGTCAGTGTTGTAATCAGTTTTGTTTATAAATGTTGATGCATATGATTGTTATTTTAGCAATTCTAGTAATTTAGTTTCTTGATGGAATTGTATATTCTATAAAACTTTGTTTGGTTTTTACCAAAATCTGTCCACACTAAATCTCTTATTGTTAAATATTATAAACTCTGACAATGACAAAAGGTTTTTTCTTTGATATTATAAATTATGTAAGTACATGGATTAATCTAACTACTGGGACCATTCTTCAATCTTACGTCTAAATATGAATATGTTAATTGAAAGTGTGAAGTATGTGTTTAATAATCTAAGCAAAGTTTTGAATATAGGAATGTTGTTGCTGTCAAGGAATTTTGCCATGATGATACAAATATTGGAACTATAAAAACATAGGCTCTTAAAACATTAGGATCAAAAACTTACTATTACTCGTATGAATTCTTCACGGTAACACATTTTCACGGCACATCCAGAGAAAGTCTTTTATTCAGTGTAGAATTTTAGACTTGAGTTGCAACAATTTATTTTGCTACTGTACCAAGAAGAATTGTGATGTGTTATTTAAGTAAACTGATTATTTACCCTCTAGCGAAGGAAATACCATTTACTCACCTATCCTGGAAATAATTGCTGTTGTATATTCCACCTCACACGATTCACGACACAATCAACCAGTTCTAACACCACACCACACAATACACAAATATTTCACACGCGAATAAGTCAACGTCGATAAGTATATACGGTAAATAAATTAGAATTTCACAATTTTTGTTCTCGATTTGGAATATTCATAAAAACTCAATAAATTCACATTCCAAAAGCCCAAAACCCAAAATAATGAATAGTGTTGTGTTGCTGTGCTGGTTGCTGAATACTATATTACAAGCTGCAGTCCAACAATAAATCGATTGAAATTACGTTAATCGTATCAAATAATGAATGTTCAGTCACATCTGGTTATTTGCAGTAAATGAATTTACAAAAGCTGTACCAACAGTATACCCATTTTGACCGTACAAAAAAATTAATACTTAAGATTGTACCAATTCTGGACAGAACGCCATTAACCTGTTCATCGTCAACTAACCTAGTTAACAAATGGTTTAATGAGTAAGAAAATAAATAATTTAGCCGTTTCTTTACATTCTTTGAATAGAATTTCCAATAAGAAATTCCGTTATATTGTTACGGAAGTTCTTTTCCGTTGGCATGTAATCTTTTTAAACTAATTTAACAACTCGTCAAACAGCTAAATTATTTTTTTAGGTGGAACTATCACTAGACATATTTTCTATGTCAAATATTCTATATCTAATTTTTGCTGTATCCATCTTCATCTTATAAGCTAGATATCAAAACAACCGAAAATCGAATATCATAATTATTATATACATATTACACCTGTCTTTATTAATTATAGAATGTTATAGATTTCCAGTATAAAATGTTTCACACTGAAACTGAAACTGCAGGCTTTTATATTCAATGTGACCAGTGCGTTAAAATAACAATTTCATATATTATAAACCCCAATTATTATGATATTGAGATAATTTTGCAAATATATTTTTGAAATTGCACCATCCAATTTATATGTCAATGTTTAAGTCACCGAAGAAATCAATGACAGTATTTATTTACTTTAATATATTGATGATAAACTTACAAAGGCTTTTCGTTGTGATTTCAAGGAATTTTGTTTAAAGTTTTCCAACCGAATTTAATTTATACAGCCCTAAAGCAAATATAATCCGGCAAAGTGTTGAAGTTGTATTCTACACTGCGAGTTCAGTACAAACCCAGAATGTAACAAAAAATCGTTCAGATCGGGATCCTTAGCAGCAGTCCGACTGCAGATATATGTCATTTTTAATATTTGTGTTTGTTAACTAGATATTGGACTTTTACTGTAGCATATTAGACACTTGTGTGTATTCGTGTTTTCACGATAGAACAAAACGAAAAAAAAGGGGAAATAAATCACGTCTCTTGTATAGGGACTCATTTTTAGTATCGTTATTTGGCAGTTTGTTATTCTAACACATATATTGTCAAAATTTTAAACGGCTACCTTTTACTGTTCTTAAGATACAGATCATTGAAGGTTGGACGGATGGACGGACAGCTGAGATTTATTAATAGGGTCCCGTTTTCTGGTACGAAATCAAATCTAAGAACAAAGATAAGAAAAAAAAATATGAAGCTGGCATATTGGCTACCATTTTGGTTTGTTTATTGTAATTTTAGTTCACGAATTTGGAAAAGAGAAGCGAAAGTGCGGATTGAGACCAAAGTTACCATTACTAAATAGTATTACATCCATCGATGCCTATAGCCTCATGTGATGCTATATGCTATATATCTAGGGCAATATTATTGTATGTTCACATTCTTCCCGTGGATGTCGGAAGAAGTGACTAAGGGAAAAGTGTGCCAAATGAACAAAATGCCACTTCTTACATGGATGTGAGTAGGGTGTTGTGTGCATTAGTTGCACAACAGGGATGTATACCATATAAGTGCCCTGTCAGGGTTTCATACCTGATCAATATGTCTTATATGTTATTACCGTAAACATATTAGTCACAATATGTTCTTGTGTTTCGTCCAGTGTAGTAGAAGAAACATTTTGTGTGACCCTGACACTGTGCCAAATAAATGGCAATGGGCCCGCCCCTATTACTTGGGATCAAACCACAATTGGCGAAACGTGTTTTGCAATGAACTACTTGAATAACAGCTCATGAATAGGTACACGTTTCGAATAAAGATAAGCGTGTATTTTGTTATCGATACAATTGCTTAAATTATAATAATGAAAGGACGTCCATCACTACAACTATCAAAACTTAATTGTCAATGTCACAATTTTTTGTGACAGTACTAGTGTTTCCTATTACAGATAAATCGGTAAATTTTCCTATTGGATATGTCATATCATAGAGAAAAGTAATATACCGGATATAAAAAAATATACCGATGTGTCATATAATTATATTGTTGAAAATATTTACGACATAAGCTTGTTTTGTATCTATGCAAAGTATTATGTTTTATATGATAGAAGGTGCGTGATCGTCGTAATATTTTTTTTATCTCTATGATATATACAATAATTACTCTATGCTATCTATGACCGTATGCGTAAAACTTACTGCGCATGCGTAATTTTAGAACTTGGTATTGTATGTTTATTGATCTCATTCGCTTCTTGATTCCTTTATAGTATTGTTAACATTTTGAAATTTATTTCACTATGCTTAGCGCAAAGTATTTATTTGGTTGTGGGGCAATAATTTGTCTCAGCTGTCTACAATCCAACGCCGATCAATCACCTGTAACGTTTATATTTAAAGAATACCAATATAAAGATTCCCCGAAAAATGTGCGAAATTTGCTGAATTACCTACTAATTTAAATGTCGTCCCAAAATTGGGGTATACACGTTTTACCTAAATTATTGCAGGAAATGACATTTCGTGAATTTGAAACGGCCTGTGAACAAAGCAGCGCGTGCAGTCACAGTACTGGATTACAAAAAACAAGATGTGTAAGAGAATGTGTTTCACCGTCGTGCTACAAAGAGCTATACCAAGCTGACCCTGTAAATATTAGTTATAGACATTATAGCCATAATATTAATGCTTTTCCTGAAGCCTGGAATTAATTAAGAAATCTTGTAATAGTAGGACATAACATGACATGAAAATATGCTTAGGTAACAGGAACAAGAATAAGATCTGATGGTTTGTAAGGGTGTAGAAATTACTAGAAATAGCTAGTTTCCTGCCAGTAATACCCGCAAATATATAGTGCCACAGACCATCACCGCTACAGAACCCAATACTTTGAAATTCTAGTCGAATGTGTTATCCCATATTTCGAGCACACTAGATACTTGTCTTCGGGAAGTGATGGTGGCTTTGAGCTCCCGCTGGGCACTGTGTAGTCTATAAAGCAACGGCAGTAGAGATCTGGGTCAGTGTGGAGTGAATAGTGATGAAATATGGAAACGCTTCGTTATAAGTGATGGGATCATCATTACACGCCTTTGACACACACCACCAGCTTATTTGTCATAGGATATTTTTCTAATATGCTATGATTATGGAATAATTTACTAGTTTATTCCATACATTCTTCGTCAAGGTAGTATTAAAAGCATGAATCCTAGCTAGTAGCAACGTCCGACATCCATCTGTTAGAGTTTTGATGCCAATCACCCGTGAGAATCATATTGGCTTATTTCACAATGTAAAATAACTTGCTAGTACGGAGGCATAATCAAATATAGTTTATTGGAGTGTAAGAGAGGTGTAGGTTAGATAATAGCCCAATTATTAAGGTCACATTCAGGTAATTCATCCTTCAGTGGTCGCTTTTATAAGGCGGATGGAAGAATATTCTAATATCATACTTCAGTTATAAGAGTTTTCCGGTTTAGTCCACTGCTCATTCACTCTGACAATAAGCATCTGATATGGTTAAAACAAAGGTCACGTAATCTATCATTGATATGAGATTTATTATCTCACCCGACCGTTGAGTTCTTAGATATTCTATTGTATATAAAGTCTGATGATTGATGAACACAAAATGATATTATTGCAACCATCAAGCTGAGTAGTGTTTTCCGTGAAATTGTCTCTTTAACTTACGGGTTAGATGGTTTTTTCTCACCAAAGTGATTGTTAAAATGATGTTTGTTAATAAGTAATTATTAAGTACCTACATATGTAGTTCATTCAAAGTTGGAGTCAGGCAGGCAGCCGGCCATAAAACTGAAGCTAATATTATTTACAACAAAGTTATCCTTATGTTGTCAGCGAAGACAAATCGTAATAGGCCCAGATGAGAAGGATCGGGATCGGAACGGGAAGAAAGATGAAAATTATATTTAATAATAGATTAACACTTAATTGATAGTGTCACTTGTGAATACCAATTAAAATGCTAAAAGTAACTTTATATAACTGTTTTTGTAACGCTCAACCATTCAACAAAATAAGAAAAATATGTTTTTATTTCAGCTTGAGGAAGGCGAAATTGACGTGCGTCTTAATTCCTTCAAGGGATGTTTCGTACAAAGAAGTGGCCGAACAAGAAATTGATTTTATAAGTATAATTTAGTTTCGTCATTGGTTCTTTGTGCAAAAAAAGTTGACAAAGTTCGTAAAAAACTCAAATTCATCTTGATGGTATGAAAATACACTATTTATTATCCTAAATTTCTATTATGATTAAAAAACCTTTTACTTCAGGGATTAGATTGACCAAATTAGAGCATAAGCGAGATTTAAAACCCTTACTAATGTGACGATACGCAAATCTTATATAATTAATAATTTCTTACCGAAAGTATTGTATAACATGATACAATATGGTTATGTTCAATATACAGTAGTTATGTTTTTTTTTTATATTTTTTGATGAGATGACTTTTATAATAAAGTTAACATAAAAAAAAAAAAAACTTAATATTCAAGTTGAAAATCTGTCGCCAAGCACCTAACGGTGTGTTCCGGCAGCTATGCTTGAGAGCCAGTAACTCTAGGTTAGCCTGAATAACATCCTCGACCACATCATCACTTACCATCAGGTGAGATAGTGGTCAAAGGCTAACCTATCAGGCATAAAAAAAAATATTACTAAAGGGTGCTCATATATTGAAAACAGACATTCAAACGTTGCAAATAAATGAGTATGTATGTGTTTCATTTGTGTTTCATATATATGACTAGCTTTCCGGGCGCGGCTCCGCCCGCGCGTATGTCGGTTATCCTGCAAAAACATTAACCTCTTTTTGCGCAGTTGGATAAAAACTATCCTATGTTTTTTTCCCGGGTCGCAGACTATTTCCACACCAAATTTCATTCAAATCGGTCTAGTAGTTTTGGCGTGAAAACGTAACAGACAGACAGAGCTACTTTCGCATTTATAATATTATAATACTGATTGGAGATTTTCTTTAAAACTTACTTAACTAATATTATTTGCATTAAATTTACACGCTTAGTTCATATACCTTTATTTTTCAGATATATTTGTTATGGAATACTCAGTATGGAAAATCCTTGATCGATGAAGCTATCAATACGAAACAATTTAAAACTTTTGTGTAAACGTGAAAACGTATGAACATACTGATAAGACCTGCCTGTAATACACATTATAGTTTACACTCAGTAATTTTTCTTGATCTTTTTGCTTGATTTGGCACTTAATTGTGTATAACAATTTTCAGAAGTCATTTTAGACATAACTGTAAACATCACCTTGAGCCACCTGCTTATCTACATGAAGAATAAATGAATTTCATCGATAGAATGAACGCTGCGTTTTCATTACCTTTAATAATAAATTATTAAATTCATGAACGCTGCAATTTCATTACCTTTAATATACCAAAGTAATCTTCCACTTTCTTTATGCCATGGAGAATAAACATCATAATTTCATGAAACGGGTGATACATTATCTTCCGTTCGGTATTCTACTGCCAATCTTGATCTTGAATTTTATAAAAATGTTAATGTTTTAGGAATACTTAATTTTGAAGCGCTCGTAGCGAAGTTTGCTTAGCCATTCTGAACCGATCAGCAAAGCTAAGCAACGTCTGCCTCGGTCATGAGTTGGATGGGTGACCGCTGGTTACAATACTACTGAGCACTTCCGTGCTTCAGAGGGCACGTTGTTGTCTTAGGATGGCAGTCGTTATAGCATGGTATGGCATTTTGCGAATGCCCGCCTGGCTAGCTGCTACCCTCAAGTAGTAAATCGTCTCCAAGCGCCTAACAGTGTGTTCCGGCACCAGTCCTTGAGAGCCAGTAATTCTAGGTTAGTCTGAACAACATCTTCGACCACATCATCACTTGCCGTCGGGTGAGATGGTGGTCAGAGGCTAACCTATAAGGCATAAAAAAAACAAAACATATATGATGGTAGAGCATTTTATCATATATATTCATCTATATCTATAATTGTTTATTAGAAATTCAAGAGGATAGAGATATTCCAGAAAATCAGGTAAAAGTTTTAGCTTACATTCTGCGTAATAATGAAAAGCGAATTATAAAAAATAATGAAATTCGGGTTGTTCCAAAAATCAGATTAGCTAAAGTATAGAAACAAGGTCGTTATTCAAAAATACTGATGTATTAAATTACCAAAAAGCTTGACCACCTTTAAATATAGTTTGTTCAAAATAAAATTTAAGAACTTTTTTGTAAACAATCCCTTCTACACATTAAAAGAATATATATTATGTCACTGCAGCTTGTAGAATCTTTGTTCTTAGGACAATTGCAAACGCGATAACTGAAAATTGTATATAACTGTATTAAGTGTAAAAATATTATGGTTACTAAATTTTAATCGATTACATACATAGACATAATTGGGATTTAATATTTTAGGTATTATATATATTTAATAAATGTACCTTGGACTTGCCTGTAAATATATTTACAAAAGAGCTATTAAAACTTCTTTTTATTTTTATATCTTTTGCAAATGCCCGCCTGGATAGCTACTACAATCAATTAGGCAATCTGTCATAGTACTTAGTAAAATGTGAATGATGGAGACACTAATTGTGTTGGTACGAAAAGAAAACTTGACGAATTACAGACGCATTTAATGTCTGACAGTCACATTAAATATCTAGATAAGAATTTGCCTGACTTACATTTTCAATTCAAAGGAAATCTCCCACTGGGTTTGCACTTTGCCGGTATATACGAAATTCATATATCAAAAAATTCAAATATCAAAAAAACAGTAAAACTCATTTAAAAAGATTAATATGTAATGAACTGTTAACTTATGAGAAACTAAACACCGTATTAGTACAAATTTGAAGGCATTTTAAACAGTCGTTATGTCGGTATGCATGCACTAGCCTCAATGAACAGCACATCATCAGTATTATATGTTTTACAGCTTCAACACAAGGATCTCAAAATACATCATTCAAGCTTCTACAGACAAAATCATAACTGTAAAATATTAGATCCATATTATTTTGTCGGGAAAATAGCCACTGCTATTATCTGCAAGCATGTGGTAGGCCTTACATACATACATAAAATCACGCCTTTTTTCCGTAGGGGTAGGCAGAGACCAGATTTCCACTTGCTACGATCCTTACATATCTCTTTCGCTTCATCTATACTCATCAATCCTTTTGTAATGTTCTATGAAATGTTTATCTGGTGTCGTGACGCACGTCACCTATCAAGGTTTATATGTGAGCCCTCATTTCTTCCATTGCGTGTTCTTGACTGTCTACTGGGAAGGGTAAATGAAAGTACTACATTTCGGTGATCACCATTAGGTATTGTCCGTCAGAATTACATAAGTTAAGGTACATAAGAGGTTACACTAATGGAGTGGGCTGAGGTACGGACGCTTGGTAAAAACGCGAGGGGGCAACTGAGCGCATGAGGCTACTTTTGCAATATCATCAAATTGCGCTCCCTTTGCATGTGTCCCTACACTTTCATGCATAAGCGTTGGTTTAGGGTACTCCTGACCTGGCCTTTTTTCAGAACGTCTTCAATCTGATTTCGGAACGTTCACCTAGGTCTTCCCCTTCCAACACTTCCGTTGACTTGTCCCACGTATACCTAGTCAATCTCATTTCATTCATTCTCTCTACATGTCCAAACCATCTTAGCATACCTTTCTCGATTTTTGTTACTACATCCTCATTCACACCACACCTTTCCCTTATCACACTATTCCTTATCCTGTCTCTCCGTTTGACTCCAATCATGCTTCTCAATGCTCTCATCTCCACTGCATTTATTCTACTTTCATGATTTTTCTGCCATACTCATCTTTCATTCCCATACATTCATGTCGGAACCAACAATCCCCCATGAACAGCCAGACGAGCCTTCTTAGACACCTTCTGACTGATCATAAACGCGTGCAATGCTCCATTAACCATGTTTTCAGCATTCACTCTCCTTTCTTTATCACTTTCACACTCTCCATCTTTTGTAAACATGGATCCCAAGTATACAACAACCAAGAAATCAAATAATGTTGAGGCGTTTAGTACATTTTTCAGATGCTTATGATCTTCACACTTGGCAAGCATGTATCGTGAAGATCTTAAAAAAATAAGAAAGAGATGAAGTTTAGTAAATTATATACAAAACTTAAAGCCCTCACGTTCTAGTTCTGGAGGCCAACTCCCATCTCTTAATTCAGTCTTATTTTAACATTACATCTACAATTTTAATTCGCACCACCACATATCTCTATAGTATACTTACATTAGAACTTCAACGTGAGAGCGGGATGCATGCATTGAAAAGTCAAGTGTGCGACAGAGGTAGCACTATATGAACATTATTGTTTCGTGATGGCCACGGTACCAACCTTAGTATCAATAATTTAAACTTGAAACAATGACGTTTGCTTTCCATAATAGTTTATAAAAGGTGGGAGTTGGGCCCCTGATAACATACTCGTATATGGTAGCAATATATTTATTCACACGAGCTAGGTAAAAGAATATGATTTACAGGTTTACTCGAGAATCTGCAGAATTTTTTCAGTACTATCATCAGTCAACAAAGATAACCATTTATGAATGGTGTGTTTGGCTTCCGTTACCGTCATATCTTTTATATTACATTGTTTCAGTACAGAATTATAAACATATGCTTTGAAGAACTCTCCGAAACAGCTAGCAAGTACGGTTTTTACGGGAGCTTAGAAAAGCTAAACCGTTTTGTGAACTGAAAGTGATACCCTCAAAATAAGCAGTTGCCTAACTGTAAGCACTCTCTCAACTCGAATGAGTTAAGTCTTAGCTGCACTGCCCCAACGTTATAATTATGCACCGGTATGATTAAACATGTTTTTTAATGACTTTCTCATGAATATTTAAATGATATTTTGTGATATGCTTGACATGTGTCTTTTCTATATAATTCAATAATAAAACAGTAGTATTTTTCTTAAAATTAATAGAATTTTGTAGTTTCGTAGTACACCTCCGAACGTTTAGGTATCACAATTAGGTACGAGTATACATAAATAATATATTTATAAAAATATATAATAGAAGTATATTATATATATAAATATATGAACATATTTATGAACTAGAAAATTACATACATAAATATTTACTTTATAATTTGATATTATGAGTGGAAAGAAATTTTATAAGAGCGCAGCTGGCCTACCAGCGTCTCTTATTGCAGTTTATTGTAAGACTTGAAATGAACCGTTCCACTAATTCGTACCATAGTGTCACACAATCCGCACACATCACGTTGTATCCTAAGCAGCGCTGCTTATACTCCGCTTATGATTTTGTTCATTCATTTTATGGGTGTTTTCGTACCATCGTCTGTTATCTGACAGGTTCTTTACTGCTAGTTTGACGGCTAGTTGTCAATTTTATGGAACTTAAGTGAATCATAAAAAGTTGCTATTGTACGTACTTTTTGTATTCAACTTGCAGTAAAATTGTGTTGACAGAGATAGTCGCAAGCAAAGTAAGTAATGTTTTGGTTATTGTATAGTCGTAACATACGTAATTTCGTTTTGGCTCCATTAATATCACAAATTGACTAAATTGGGCAAACAATTACTTTTTAGGTTATGATATTTACCTAGAAAAATACATTTCAATTGTGAAGTGAGTTAAAAAAATCTTTTTTACTTCATAAGGGTGGTTCCATCTAAATCAGTTAAGCTGTTTTTGAATTACACTCCAATAATTGAAAAGTGTTAAGCCTATCTTGATAATTGGATTGTTGATGGTGACTGACAATCGTTCCCACTTCAACAAGTTAGGTATTTCCACTTTTGAGTGTTAAAGTCGGCTCCATTATTTGTTAAAAAAATGTTGAGTAGGTTGTTGCCATAGGATAGCAATATAAACAAATTACTGATAACTAGAGAAGAGACTACATATTTGGTCTTACTTTGGCCCACTCTTTCCAATCTTTTGTTGCCCCTTCCCCGTGTGCGTTGAGGGCCTGCGCCAGCGTCGTCCACATTCTGCGGGAGTACTCGCGTGCCTGTGTGGATTTATTCCTCCCGACAGCAAGACTACGATTATGCCTCAGGTACTCCCTCATAATTTCGAGCTGACCGAGTCACTCGTCGACGCCTTTGCTCCTTACTAAAATAGTAAAACAACAGAATTAATGAAATAAGTAGCTACTGAAAAGCATGAGCTTTTCCAATGTAAATTGAGGTGTCCCATAAGTTAGCTTAGCTGAAGAATACATTATGCAAAATAGCACTGCGTTTGTACTTACGGCATTGAAAAACTATGATTCACGCACTACACTAACTCCAAAACAAATAACAAGAGTTGGTTTTTGTAAGTACATAAACAAACTTTATTCCGCAGTGAAAGAAACTGTTTTAAAATCATAAATGGCGCCAATACTGCTAAAGTGCTGCCAGCAGTAGGAAGATATTTTAACGCAAAAAGGAACAAAATTTGTGAAAAAGGTTTGTAATAAACCAGATAATGTATTGAAAATTACATGATAGTTAAAGTAAAAAGACTTAAAATTTAAAAATGAAAAGTTAGCTAGACGCTTTCGTTTAATTTAACGACTGTATGAATAAATAGGCTGTGAAAATGTTACCGATGGCGCAGCATCATGGCACATTCATTAATATTAGGATGTATCCTGGTAACACACGCCTTCGTTTTAAAACCCATCATTAAATATTGTCTTGATATGCGAAACTAACATTTTATACAAAAGTACGTTTATTTAGGAATATATGTCAACAGAGTATATAAAATACATATGAACAGAAGAAAAACATAATTCCTAGACTAAAAATATGTTACATTTATTAAATTCAAAAAAATAATTTCATTACCTGGTAAAAGCCAATGCATAAATATTCGGGATTTCTGACGAAAAAAATTGAGAGGGCGAAATAGACACACGTAGCAATAGTTTTATCCCTTTTGCTCAAACGTTTTACAACTGGCTAAAAATCCGTATTCATTCATTCATTCGGTCGTCAAACTGTATAAACGCAGCGCTGCTATTTAAAGACCCTGGTACCATTTTAGTGTAGTTGATTAGAAGCGCTGCCTTTACACTGCCTTGCAAATAGACCGTTTGCTAAACGACGCTGGTAGGGGTCCTGGTTGATTTTTATAAATAAAGTATAGAAGAAAGATTGCAAATAATCTCATGTAAAGCAGGTGATGAATATCGAGGAATAGAATATGACAGGGGTAGGGTTCCCTCTGCAAGGCCACATTCACATAAAGAAGAGTCTCTAACTCTAAGTTTTTTTTTAAACAGGTGAAGAGCATTATCCTATTCGTAATCAACTTATTATCCTATTCGTAATCTACTTATTATAGAAGATATGTTTCAAAAAACGAATATTAGCAAACCATGGTTTCAATGATACATCTGGTTGGATCTGATATAAGTGTGACCCCTTGAGGCGGCTTGCACTTTCCACATTTTATTCCAAGACTTCTCCAGATCTCTGCGAGCCATAGCTATCAGATCATGTGAAAAAACATTAAAATCTTACATGTTCCCTTGCACTATTACCTGTTTTGCTAGTTGGTCAACTTTCTTATTACCTGCAATATCTATGTCACTAGGAATCTACTCTATGGTGATTTTGGTTCCATCTTCATCACACAATTTGAGTAAATGTTTAATTTCTTAACAAATGAGACACCTAACATTTTTACTGAACGGGTTACTAAGTAGACACACAACTTTTAGAATCTGTAAAAAATACTGCCTTATTTATTAAATGTTCTATAATGTATTTAACACAGTTTAGAATTGCTTAAGATTCTCCAGAAAATACCGAACTATAATGTGGAAACTTGAATGTATGTGCTATATCAGAATTGTAGTGCCAAAATGCCGCTCCCACTGAACCCAATGTGTAGGTCTTAGAAGCATCTGTAAAAAATATATCCCAATTCATCCAATGTATTTTTAAGAGAGATTCGAATCTAATATTTGCATTAGAACAATTTTTATCAATTCCTAAATTAAGAACTACGTCTGGTTTGAAATTTTTTGAATAATAGCTAAATAAAAATAATGGATGGGTTTCAACTTTTTTTATAGGGCAGATAACATTTTTAAGCTTTCTAAAGCTTTTAATTAAATAGGGGATATTTTTATTGGCCCAATATTGTTTTGCCTGGGCATATTCACTAAGTAGTTTAAGTTTTGGTATAAGGGGATGACCAGAAAACTGAGAAATTTAAAAGAAAAACCTATCAGAGATATATTGACGTCTAAATGTTAAAGGCGGATCTGAAGCCTCAACCTGTAAAGAATTGGAGAAGATTTCATTGCTCCCAAAATGATTCGTGATGCTTTGAACTGTATGGAATCGAATTTTTGAAGATATTTTTATTGCATGGTATGAGTGTATATGTACCAAAGTCCAGGTGACTTCTAATGATAGCATTATATATAAGACGTAGTGAGAATGGATGAGCACCCCACCATACTCGACTGAGACAACGAATAATATTTATGCTTTGTTCACACTTAGTCAGTAGTCGATTGATATGAGATATTCCATTAAGTTTATGATCAAAAACTTTACCTAAGAATGTGGCTTCTCGCTTGTTAGGAATTTCCATACCATCGCACACTGCCGATACGACAGGAGGATTGCGCTTTCTTGTGAAGAGGACTACCGTGCTTTTGGCTACTGATAGGCTTAAGGAGTGGCACTGGAGCCATGATGATAAAATACTTAGACCAGTCTTGAAATCTTGAGATGTCTTGGATATGTCCAAGTCAGTTGTGTACAAGACTACATCATCAGCATGCTGAAGGACTCTGCGCACTGATGTCAAGGAGGATTCCATATCAGCTGTGTACACGTCATAGAGCAAAGGACTTATCACCAATCCCTGGGGTAAGCCTCTCCAAACTAAGCGGTCCTCTGTCACCACCCCTGGGAATCTCAGTGAAATCTTTGTACCTGACAATAAATTAAATATAAAATTGTTGATCTTATTAGTTATCCTTAGCTATTGCATTTTCTGCCTAAGAACCAAAAGATCCACATTATCATATGTGCAAGAAGGCGGCCAACAGGGACTCATTTCTAGATAGTGCTAAGTGTATATTTATGTAGTAAGGATTGCATGACTATCTGCAATACTATGTCCTTTACGGAAGCCGTATTGTGTTTTTGCTAGCAGAGAATTATGTTCTAGGTACCACTCTAGTCTGTTCTTTATAAGATGTTCTATAACTTTTGGAATAATGGAAGATAGGGCTATATGAATAAGATTCTGAAGGGTCCTTGCCAGGTTTAAGTAAAGGTATGATTATTTGATGCTTCCAGGTGATGGGGATCAGGCCAGAATCTACTATGATATTAATAATTTCAAGAAAGTAAGTCAAAGTATTTTTTTTGCTTTAGATATAAATGAATAGGTTATACCATCTGGACCCGGATATGAGTCTTTTAAATAGGTATTCTAAAACATAAGCAAGCTCTTGGTAAGAAAATTCAGAATCAAAGTTCCATGTTTGATACCGAATGAGAGTATTGTAGAGGTAGATGCTGGGAGGATGGCACAAAATGAGGTGCCAGTTGATTTATAATTTTTTTTACCCACTCAGTTGATTGAGATGTTGGGTTTATATGCATGCGAGAAGACCTAAACTGTTTAATTTTAGTCCAGACCTGGTATGGAGGAGTTTCTGGGGAACTCTAGGTTAGTCTGAACAACATCCTCGACCACATCATCACTTACCATCAGGTGAGATAGTGGTCAAAGGCTAACCTATCAGGCAAAAAAAAAAAAAAAAAAATGGAATAACAATATTTACGAAATCCTTGAGGTTTTTTTTTGTGAAAATATCTTTTGGTGGCTGCCTCAATGTTACGATAGTGTAGAAAAGTTGGTAGGTCCAGAAAAATATTACATCTTTCTTCTATTTCTACTTTCTTTTTAACCACTTTCGTACAGTCTCGATCCCACCAGGGCGGTCAACGGATTTTTTTTGTTGCAGTGTTTTTTTTTACTAAAGCACAGTTCAGCTGCCTCCATTATGCATTCTGTAAATTTTGTAATGCATGCATCTAAGTTTTGTAAATTTGGTTTAGGCAAAAGAGAAATTTCATTTTCAAAGGTATTTCCATAAAGATCCCAATTATCACAATTTATTCTATAAGATAGCAAAGGAGGTAGAGTAGGAATACTAACATTTAATGACGAGTATGGGAAAATGATCTGAACCATGGGTTAGGGGGAGTCTTGACCAATTCAGTAGGGATGCTAAGGAGATGAACAAAAAGAAATATCAATATAACTAGGGTTAACTGATGGTGGTGTCCTACGTGTTGGTGACCCATCATGTATGATACATAAATTAAATTCTTCCATCAAGTCTAATAATTTGTTGGCAATTTAATGATTGTTAGGGGCCCCCCATAATTGATGATGGCAGTTAAAGTCCCTTAATATTATAAACGGAGAAGGTACAGATATAAGAAAATTTTCTTAATATATTAATGGCAGCATTGTCTCTTTTGGGAATATACACAGATACAAATTAAATATTCTTTAAGCAAATATCAACAATATTTATTGCATTATTAAAATGCCTGAAAGGCAGATGAGAAAAATTTATATTATTTTTCAGATCCTCTCCACCCATCATCTCTGTCGTCCCGGAGAATCCTGTAACCTGGCACCCCAAATGTGGTACCAGGCTTCAACCATGTCTCCGAGACGACAGTAACAATAGTCTGATATTTATTTAGTAAAAATATTAGACTATGTTTTTTATTAATGATACTACGTATATTCCACTGGAGGATGTGCTGATCCATCCTTTAGTATTTCAAAAATCGTGACAGAGATTGAGTGTATGATGTGGCTAGCAACGTTGGTCGGTAGTTTAGATCGATAAATAACTTCTACAAGAGATACAATAGTCACTTACTATTGTAGTTTGAGAGGTGTCCTGGTCTCTATTGACCAGAGCACAACCATTGGGAGGCTTTGGCATTTCAAAAGATTTTAGGATATCTTTATGAGCTCATTGATCATAACCTGTGTTGAGAGCAGGTCGGGAAGGGGGTTTTAATGTAGCTGGTTTTTTTTAAGATTGACTTTCAGTTGGCATAGGGAGAGATCTATTTTGTTGACTGTTGCTTATTGGCCTTATTACTGATGTAGTTTGTTGGTGTTGTAATTGGGTATCAACTTCACGGGCAGAAACTATTTCAGCATATGATTTCTTAGTTTGTGGAAAAAGGGATATGGATTCTTGATATGAAGTATTGTTAAGAGCCATATTATGCTTGATATTTGTCTGTCTTATAAATACAGGACAGGTTTTATTAGTTGCATAATGGTGCCCTGAGCAATATGTACATATTGCTTCTGTTTCCTCTACAAGATACTGATCTGGAGAATGAGATTGACCACATTTATAGCATTGACCTTTTGATCGACACTGTGTACGTGTATGTCCATAGTTGCAACAGTTAAAACACTGAATGGTAGGGTAGAGGTATTGTTCAACAGGTAGGATTGTGTAACAGCAGTTGATTTCTTTCGGAAAGACCTGTCCATCAAAACTAAATACTACGGTCTGGGTAGGAATCCAATTGATTCCATCCTTATTTATTACCTTTCTGTTTAGCCTCCGTGATTTAATAACTCCTAGGGGGATTTTTATATCTCAATCATTTCTTCATGTGTCCATTCAATTGGAATGCCCTTTACGATACCTATGCGAGTTATGTTGTGGGTTGGGATATATACGTTGTACTGTGTGTTTCGGAAAATGTGATGATACAAAAATTCATTCGCATCTTTGGATGATTTAAAATATATGGCTAACCTGTTTCGGCCAATTTTCTTAATCCCGTCCTAGAGGGCATTCTGCAGTTTATGTTTGTAGAGGAAGGCACCAAATTTGATGGGATGTAATGTTATGCCACTTGAAGGATTTTCTTCCAGCAATTCAACATACACTATATAATATGGTATTTTGTCATCTAGTGAGTATTCTTTTTTAATTGAGGATGGTGTTATTTCCTTTGAGTTTTTTTTTTTTTTTTTTTTTTTTTTTATGCTTAATAGGTTAGCCTTTGACCACTATCTCACCTGATGGTAAGTGATGATGTGGCCGAAGATGTTGTTCAGGCTAACCTAGAATTGGAAGGTGGAATAGATCCTGTCTTTTTTTGTGATTGAAGTGATAGCATAGTTGTGTTCACTCTCTAATGTCTTAGGTACATTTAATGTTACAGGTTTAAGTTTTCCATGATGGATTTCAATTGACTTTTTTTTTTAACTTTTCTGTACTTTTTTTTAACTACATTCCATTCTTCCATATCTTCATTTGACGTAAAAAGATCCGGGGATACGTTAAACACGTCTGGTAATGAACCACTTACTAGATTTTGCGTATCTAAAGAGATGGGGCGGTTTCCCGCCCCATCTCTTTCGTAATGCAAAAAAAATATAGTATGTCTTACAATTCTAGCATATCTGTGGCATGGTCTAAGAAAACATAGTAGTATATTATTGTAACATGATCTGTGGTTATTACCGGTTTTCCCTTCACTAATTCACGAGAAAATCTGTTCCATCCACTTGCTATCGCTAGAAGCGGTCCAGTGTGAAAAATATAAGAAATGGCCTCCTTGTGCAGACAAATTATTAGAGGAAATGCTGTTAAGAGTGTATTATTTTCAACCGCACGGCGAGGATATGGCGATAAAAGTAAGAATTCTACATAATTTCTCCACTTTGTTACCACCCTTGGCAATGTTTCGTTACGTAATGTCAAAAATGTCCATAGATTTCCTATTTATACGAGAATAATATTAAATTTCTATTGAAAAGCTTAACACTTTCACGTTTTGTATGTTAGTAATATATCTTCAGTCTTTTCAGTGAAAACGTTTAAAAAAGAAATAGTGAAAAATGATGAGATTGTGAGTCACGTTTATTGATTATTTATTTTGGTTAAACATATATTCTTGTTTTTATTAAATAACTAATAAACTCCCCTAAGTCCTTGTTTCATGATACAATAATATTGACTCATTTATTCTACAATATTCTGTCGATTATTAAAATGTAGTGAATTTTAGGTTATCTACCTTATCAGGTAAACTGATAAATACATACTTATCCTTTTACGTAGTAATCTAAAAGTTGAAGCAACAGCCTTATGATATTTATGAAATTTATAGCCATCTTAGGATATCGAACAACCAATTATTGTTACAGTCATGTACAGACTGTTTTAGTAAATGCAATGTATGGTAAAATTTTATTTCAGATTAGATTTTAAGCAGTTGCCCTTGAGCTTAAATTTAGCTTCTTCCTAGAATCGTGATGGACCTGGTAAACTCACTGCATGCTAAAGTAATTGTGTGGAAAATAGGTACCTATAAAAAATCCTCACCATACTGAGCACAGTTTCGTGGCTTTATCCAATTGTCATAACTAATTCATGTATTATATATTTAGTAGTACACATATTGTACAATGAGAGTTATTATAAATAGTGTCTTGAGATGGGACAGAAGTGCAATCTTTTCTTGTCAGCTGTTTATGAGGTCAGTGAAGCCTATACTATTAACCCCTGGGGATAGGCTGTGAATAAATTTACAGGATAACAATAATTTTCTATGTTTTAGAATTAGTTACTGATTTATAGGGGTGGAAATAAGTATTTTTTCTTATATATATTTCATTAAATTGTTTCCCATTCCCAGTAGACTTATGGCCTATTTCAGAATGTTTGAGTAAGTTCCGGTTTTACTACCCAGAACATATTTACTAAAAAAAACACTATCTTTACGTTTCACAGTCATTGATTTAGGCCTAATTTCACCATACCATGTTTGTTTACGCTAAATCAGGCATTAGCTAATGGGTCTTTAAAAATAACAGAGCTGTTAAATCAGTCTACATTCTATGAAGTTAACTGAATTAATCATCCATTAACAGTTGGTGGGACACTCGGTTCAGTTAACAGTCCGTTAAAAGGATTAACAAGGCGTCAAATAAATAACAGAGTATGGTGAAACTAGGCCTTAGCCTATCCATCGGTTAAAACTTGAAACGCGCTGCATGTCAACTGTCATTTTTATCATTCAGTTATTTTATGAGTTGCATAGCAACCCGAAACTTTATTAGGACATTCTGAAACGGGTCCTTACTGGTATTACTATAAAAATATTTATTTATTCTTTGGCACAAATAAGTGTACAAGGAGGACTTATTGCTATGTAGCATTTTCTACCAGTCATCCTGGTGTGCAAGAAAATGGTAGTGGTGCAGTAAAAGATCGTAATGACAAAATGTGTATTGTACATTTATTAAATTATAGATATGTATATATAAAAATAAATTTTATCATATATGTATGTATATATATATATATTGTGTGTAATTATAAATATAATAGGCCAATAATATAAATACTGTATTTTAACAATTAATGTGTAGTAAATAAAATGAAGACGGTTTATGGATGGACATTAGTGACTTTACGGATATAAAAATTATGAATCTGTCTTTTATGCATTTATGGATGTAGCTTTGATTTCCATTTGTTTCTTTTTGATATCCATTGGTAAGGCGTTCCACAGCCTGATAAGAGCAACTGAAAAGGAGTTATCTGAGAAAGAAGTTCTGTGATGAGGGAAGGCGAGCAGCAGATTTTGGGAAGATCTAAGTTCACGGTTATGAGAGTCAGTTCAATATTGAAACATGTCTTTCAGATAATTTGGAGTGTTAGGAACATTTAGAATTGAGTACAAAACACTTAGTGCCCTAGCACTTCTGCGCTCCCGAATCGGCAATCAATTGAATTTTGCTCAGAATTTGAGATGTGATCAAACTTTAATATTCTTCTCAGCAGACTTCCTAAAAGCAATTGCTATACCATGAGTAGGTACGAGTACTATTCCAGTTTTGATTTCATATGCAGACTACATTGATATTAGGTCTTAGATGTCATTGTCATAGTTCACTAGTATATTGTCATTGTCAAGATACTTGTTTTTGTATAAAATTAAACAGTGGTAGTTGTAAAATGTGACAGCTAATATTTGGGCTACCGCATGGGGTGCCGGGCTAGAATGTCGCCCCCCAATTGCTTCCTGTGGCATAGGAGGCGACTAAAGGTAAAATACCGGAAGGTGGGCCGCAGTGCATTCTGAGGAACTGATATCTTAAACTGCAATAGCTTAGACACCTGCCAAGCGTGTGGATTATGGCAAACCCCTCCTTAATGGGGGTGGCTGTGTTTGGCAGTTGATACAATACTGATATTTCGGCTACTGTCAGTTCCAACACTGGTGTTGATGGTGGTGACCTATGAAATCATGAATGGCGTACCACGAAATGAAGATCTGGCACATCTGTAAGATGAATATTTTCAGACATTAGCAATCACCCTAGTACAGGTGTATTCTGGCATCTGTCCCTGAGAACCAGTAATTCTACGTAAGCATGAACAACATCTTCAACCACATCACCTAATCAATACCATAAAAAATGGTTTAAATTAAAAAATAACAACAAATGTGATATTGAGCTGGAGTAGAAAGTAGATGTACGTACAACAGGTGTATGGATTCAAACAATTTTTCAATCACTCTGACAGCTGCCACATGAGATTTGAGATATCACATTTTTACTTTTAGCAGTTTTAGCACAGATTGTAAGTATTGTAACCATGTCTGTTTTAATATAGTCTTAATTTATCCATATGTTTTCTGGGAAGGAAATTCACAGAAATAAATATGACCTGCATAGTCTTACTGTTAAGACTATTGAGAAAGATATTAGACCCCTTTTATTTTACTATCAATAAAAACACCGGGAAGAGAAAGTTCCCAGAAGTCTAACTAGTAATACTAAGGTAACACTACTGGAAATGACTGCAGTTGTTGCTGTTTCAATTTATATTACTATATTAATATTTCTTGACCATGAAAACTCAGTGTAATCAAGTAGGGTCATTGTGCCCCTATACAACCATTTAGTGGAGTTGCTAGCATTTATATGTAAAAAAGTATATTTCACTCACTCAAAATCTAAAGGACTGTCTTTATTAAGGTATTTTATGTTAGATTAATAATATTATACTTATAATTCATATATTTTTATTATTCTCAAATTTTCCTGGTAGGCCGACATGACGTCACAATCATCACGCAACCAAACCGGAAGAGTTTCTGACGTGTCGCGCATCTACACGAAGCATCCTCCTCCTGATCTCGACTACGAGCGCACGATCATTCTAGATCGCGTCGAAAATTCTTCCGGTTTGGCTGCGTGATGTTTGTGACGTCACGTCGGCTTAGCAGGAAAATTAAGTGGAATTGTCCCTAGATATTATCATATATTTTAAGTGTTTTATTAAAATACTTATTATATATTATTAAATATGGATTTCCGCAAAGTACTGCCTGAATCTATTCATTATCCTGTTCTAGTAGTGTTATTATAGCTAAAAGATACTTATGCAGTATTGTGATTAGTATTCCATCAGGACTGTATATGCTCTATGGTTGCATTCTCCTGCAAGGCCCCTCACAAAGAACTGTCTGTTGCTCCAATATTCTGCAGAAAACTTTACCATCAACTCTTTGTTACAGTGATGCCTGACCCCCTAGAACATGCGACCGGCATGGAGCGAAAGGAACTGCTCGCCCTTCAGTCTGGCAATGATGATCCCTTCAACATGAAGGTGCTGAAGAAAGCTGCCGGCACCCGCGAAAACCCCACACTTGTGCCCTCATGCTTTGACGCCCGGATTGTTGGTTGCATATGTGAGTTCACTTACAAACAGTATTCCATTTCCATAACACTGGTAGTTTAGTTTGATAGAGCATGATCCGACCAGTCAAATGGAATCGTCGCGTTCGATTCCTGCTTTTGTGATTTAGTAGTGTATTTTTAGTGTTCAACAATATGAAACATTTTGATTCCCAGAAGAGTTAGGCAGTAGAGTATAATTCTACATTTCTCAAAGCATGTTTTGATCCCATGTAATATGGCACGAGCATATTGCCACCTACCGGGCACTATGCTGGACTCCAGACTTCTGCTGAGAATTTATTTGCCAGAAAACCCAATAACTCCCCAGCCCAGAGCTTGAATCCCAGGACCTCGAAAGCATTGTTTACTCTCCAACTGACAGTTCAGTCCACTAATGAGGCAGTCTTTAACAGTATACCAAGCTTAGGATAAACTGTATCCCATGCTTTTTCTGAACTATTGATGCAACCTAAATACTAAAAAAAACTACTAATAATACTAAAAACCCCAAGCACAGAATATATACTCATGTAAAGAAACGACACTCATGTGTGTGTGATCGTAAAACCGCTCGCGGCTATGTGTGAGTGCGACGGCCAGCGCTGGTGGTGAACGGGCCACGCGGTGTGTAGACGGGCGCCTCTAGTTGCACCTGAAATTCAAGAAGTTCGGCCGCTCATTTGGCCTATTTAGATATGTAAAGTGATAAAAATACTTTTGTAACATGTTCTATATAGAATAACCAGTAAGGATAAACAATAATCCAAGTCGTTCCGAACTTTCTTTTCTTTGAACTGGTCGCCCTTCAGTAGGGCAATGAAGAAACTATGAACAAAGCTATGAATCAATTTCCAAATTTTGGATGCAGCATACAACTATTAAAATTAATCATTTTCCGGCCGCCGCGCTAGGCGATATCAATGCGCAAAATCTTCCGAGCTTCCCGGTCAGACAGATCATCCGCATCATAAAGCGGAGGCCATTGTAACTAGCGTCCATAGGTTTACTCTCGCGCACGTAGCCATTGGCCCAGGTGACCATTTTTTGGCGGCCGTATCTCGTAACCAGCCACTTAATACTGCCATATTTGGAGATAATTAACGGTCAATGAAGTTGTGCTATTAGAACAGGCCTAATTTTATTTGCCCAGAGCAACACAATCGCTTTGGGTGGCTGATATTGGAGAGCAATGGAATAAAAAGCACGGTTTTTCGATGGATGACATGCTGTAGTAGAAGCCCAAATAGTGTGCTAAGCGCATTTGTTAGGCTGCTCCACCACCATGCTAAAAATCCCGTGATTCTTCACCGTGCCTGTTGGCTACCGGAAGATGTACGCTTAAGGGTGCTTCGGGCGTCACCGCGGTCTTGAGATCAGGTCTCCATTGGTGCGTCTTAGTTGTGTGAAAGCTAGACAAGTAGCGGTTCGTCTGACTACTCAGACTAAAAACTATGGCTAAAAGAAATATTCCTCTCCCTACACGTGCACCTTGCTATATTATAAAACTTCAGGCCAATCGTGAATTATTCCACCGACCACCACCTCTTTGAGACTGTAAAGCACCAATGTGCAAGTACTTCTTCACGGAGATACTTCGTTCCCTGGCTGTGCCTTGGAAAACAAATTCAAGCCAAATCCATACTGATTTTGCATTTATGCTCGTGATGACTTTTGCTACAAGCGGCTCCTAATCTGGTCTTGAAGATTATCAGTAATATGCATTATTTATTTATTAATTATAACGAACATACCATTTATATATTTTTTTACATAACCAACCATTTACATATTTTTTAACTTAACATAACACAGCATTGTGGTTGACATGTGATTTGAGAGATTATTTACGCTGAAGTTTTCCTGGTACCTGGCATATAGGAATTATGGCTATATGCCAGTTAGGCATACATTAGACAACTTATGCAACAAAAAACAAAGCTCACTATGTTAAAGATGCATATTATTTTCTTTAAATCTTTTTTGGTGAGGTAAGCTATTAATAGTTTGTTGCCAGAAATGGGTACTGAGCAAGCCAGTAAAGAAAGATAGCCGCAATCACGGGCCTTATTATGTAACTAAAATAAAAATACAATACTAATAAACAGTGTAACAATGTAAAGAGAGTAACAATATGTGATAAAATTTTATGTTTGCTTCTTTCAGGTGAAGAGCACGCAACAGCCGTCACCTGGCTATGGATACATAAGGTAATTGATTGCTTTGCATACTAATTTATTTAGTTTTAGCGATGGATGACACATGCATTATTTTATGGAACACATTATGTTATGTCATAAATTTTTTATGATGATGTATCTCCACTGGCTTTAATACTTAATCACAACATTGAAACTTTGTTACTGGTTCACATAAGGTAATAACGTTATTCCTGGGGGACCCTGAATTTTTACAATTTGGCATTATACTTCAGCTGTTCCATCAACCTTTAATCTCAGCACTTTGTTCATACACACTCACTGGTTTAGGGTATATCTGGACCCTATCTTTCAGAACTTTTATTTATTGCTGATAGGCTAGGGTTTTACACTATCTGTTGTTCAGGCTAACCTAGAATTACTGGCTTTGAAGGCAGTTTCCAGAACGATAGATTTTCTAGTATGGTAGCAAGTCACGCAGCCATTTACAAAATACCCTACCACCATGCTATACACGCTGCCATCTTAAGACAGCAACTGGGACCATGCTTTAAAGTTTTCTGCTGAGAACAGAAGTGCTTAGTAGTAAATGCCGCTGGCAATGGCCCATCCAAGTAATGACAGTAGCGGAAGTTGTTTTTTATGGGATTGTGATAGAACTCACACTAGGCCTACCTGATCTTAAGCGATAACCTGTCTAAACCAGATGAACTTCATCACAAGTGACGAACTGCACTGCATCCATCACACATACAGTTGTTAAGTCTCATGTGAATTTCATAATTATTAACTGGCTCTGAAGGACTGCTACTGGAACACACTGTCAGGTGCTTGGCGACATATTGAGGGTGGTAACTAGCCAGGTGGGCAGGTGAAGCTCTAGTCGGCAATGGAGATAAAACCATGGAATTTTGACAAGCAGTCCATACTTCCATAGCTATTACCGCTGGACAATAAATGTTTCAAAATTTAGTTGATCGGATATTAATAGGCAACGTCCCCTACAAGCACTTTTGGTCCAGGAATTGTTCGGTGATGCAAGGACTTCCATGACTTCCTGTCGCGGGATTACGCTTCGCCTGGCTAGCTATCACCTTTAGTCCAAAATCTGTCGCCTAGCGCCTAACGGTAGACTCCGGCAACCTTGAGTCAGTAAATTATAGATATAGCCTTTTAACATATTCGGCCACACCATATCACCTGGTAAGGTCAAAGACGAACCTAAAAATGATTAATAAATGCTAATTAAAACTATTTGACCTGAATAGGGAAATATTGTCTCCTCGCTCCAAATTCTTCTTATTAGGTTGCTCTTTCCTTAAACTGAAACATATGCAGTTATTGTTTTAATCCACAGTTGTACCTATATCACAAAAAGTCTTAACATGTATTGGACCTGTGGCATAACGGTGCTAAGATGATGGTCCTATAAAATGGCATGAACTGTCGCGTGCTGTCTAATCACGACTCTAAAGAAGTATATATTTTCTGCTAGAAAATCGCCAGGCAACTAATAGTGTGTTGCGATAGCTAAGAGCCTGTAAATCTAGGTTTAGTCTGGAAATACTTTCGACCACAAATCATCCCTCACAAACAGATGGCAATGTAGTCAGCAAAAAAAAAAACGGAAATTAATAACAATTTTCTTTTTTAATCGTTTTATTATTGCAATAACGACTGCCCCGCGGTTTACACTACATAATTACGACAGGAAAAAATATTTATTAAATTAATTAGTACAACGTATGTTGAACTATAGATGTCGCTCCATCTCCACACGATGGTTGAGAACGACAGGACGAATTAGAGATGAGTCAAATGTCATGTTAGCTTAACGGTCAGAGCATGCTTCGGCTATAAGGGTAGATGGCGCGGGTTTGAATTCCACATATGACTATAATCTTTTCTCTCGTAATTTTGTAACGCTTTTCTTTTTTTATTTCACAGGAAAAGCCCCGCCGCTGCGAGTGTGGACACTGGTACAAACTGGTTGAGAAGGCGCCCGTCTAAACTAAACGCATTATTAATTAGTTATTTTTAGTAGTGATCAATTACATCTGCAATAACGAAACGCATCCCAAACGCGCCCACAGCCTTTCTTATTCCATAATGTTGCCATAAATAAATAATATTGTAACAAGAATGCGTTTAGATCGAAATCAATTTAATTATAAGCAATACACAGTGTTGAAGAAAATAGTTGGGTACCTCTGCGTTCGATGTTTGTATTTCGGGCTTAGTGTTAATAAATGAACGGTTAAATCAAGTGTGGTTTTATTATTGCTATTTGAAGTGGACCTAGTTGCACCTGCGATGAATTTGTTTACTTTGTCTAATAGTTTTTGTTGTCGTTACTCACTGTTAATTAAGCTTGTTTCTATGTTGTGTTTTGAAGCGCTCGTAGCGAAGTTGTTCTGCTGTTCTTAACCGATCAGCAAAGTTAGGCAACGTCCGCTGCGGTCATGAGTTGGATGGGTGACATTACTACTGAGCGCTTCCGTGCTTCGGAAGGCACGTTAAGCCGTCGCGTCGGTCCCGGCTGTTTTCTTAGGATGGCAGTCGTTGGTCGTCGCATGGTGGTAGGGCATTTTGCGTATGCTCGCCTGGCTAGCTACTACTCTCAAGTAGAAAATCTGTCGCCAAGCACCTAACGGTGTGTTCTGGCAGCTGTCCTTGAGAGGTGTGCATTACCCCAGCAAGAAAATCACTTCTGGGATAAATTGAGTTCTACAAATAATTAGTGCGTTATACGCTGTAAATGTGCACACAAATAAAAAAATTGTGCACTTTGAAGTTTTGTTAAAATAAAGGAAAAACCAATTCTGCTGGAGTAACGTTGTTCCAGCAGGAAAATTTCAATCGAATGATCGGAAAGGAAAATTAAGCTTATATTTGTGCGTAAATGTGCGCCAAAAATTAAATTTGTGCGTCGTAAGGTTTTCGAGATATTTCATTTCCTGCTGGAGTAACGTTTAGCAAAATCCATTTTCTCGAAAACCAATAATTGTGCAACCGTACAATAAGAATATATTTTATATTAGTAGCTCTTAATTTGTGCTTATTTGTGACACTATTAGGTTTTCAAAAATCTGTACCATTTTTATGTAAGTAATTATGCAATTACGAAAATAAAAAAAATATGTCTAGCGCTAAAACGAACAAACGGTTGTACTCACTAAAAACGGTATTTGGTTCTTCTTGTTATTCCATTCATAAAAAGTAAACTTATTAGACAAAATATACACACATTTATCAATAATATCAATATAATTATATCGCAACCGACAGTGTCATAGTTAGACATCAAAATGCAAGAAATAGAATTAACTCAACATGTTTCGGTGTTAACCAAAAATGAGTGCGTTTAATGAAATATATATACTGAAAATGTCAGCTTCATATGTAAAGTATTAAAGAAGATATGAACAAAAAACTAAAATAATAGCGAGATTACTGGTTATCCGAGCAAATTCGAAAGATAGCAAAAAAGCCACGGTTTCATACATATTGATGAGCTTCTTAACTTTGCTCAACTAACAGGTTTACAAATATTGTGCCTGGGTACATTGTAGCATAAAACTGTTAAGGGAAATATTTAATTGCTTTTTATATTGAGTTTATATAAAATGTTTTTTTTGTAGGTAATTACCGGTATGTATCTAGTTTGTAGCTTACCCAACAATAAAAGACTAATACAATAAATTCGGGTTACATTACTAACTCAAACATTTTAATGAAATGAATGTATTTTAGGCATATTAATTGAGTTGTTTTTCATCAATTGCTAGTACAAGGACAAATTAGCTTTACGATTGTTAGATGGTGCAATTAGTTAACCATATCACAGAATAAATAATAGTACCTACATAGTTGTTATTTTCGTAATTGCATAATTACATAAAATGGTACAGATCTTTGAAAACCTTATGGTGTCACAAATAAGCACAAATTAAAAGCTACTAATATACTTTTATTGTACGGTTGCACAATTATTGGTTTTCGAGAAAATGGATTTTGCTAAACGTTACTCCAGCAGGAAATGAAATATCTCGAAAACCATACGACGCACAAATTTAATTTTTGGCGCACATTTACGCACAAATATAAGCTATCTGTCCATATACTTAATTTTTCTTTCCGATCAATCGATTAAATTTTTCTTGCTGGAACAACGTTACTCCAGCAGAATTGGTTTTTCCTTTATTTTAACAAAACGGCAAAGTGCACAATTTTTTTATTTGGTGCACATTTACAGCGTATAACGCACTAATTATTTGTAGAACTCAATTTATTCCATAAGTGATTTTCTTGCTGCGGTAATGCACACCCTTGAGAGCCAGTAATTGTAGGCTAACCTGAACAACATCATCAAGACCACATCATCAGTTACCATCAGGTGAGATAGTGGTCAAAGGCGAAGCTATCAGGCATAAAAAAATGAGATTGTGTCATGATTTTGCAGTGTCCTAAATAGAACCCAAGTGGAGCTGTCCTATCAATTGGCAGAAATGTAGTTATAAAAAAAGTTATAAAATTATTTCTGTGGGCTTTGGACTAATATTGCACGTATAGTTCATTGTACGTCCAATGTTACATTTTTTAGGCCTTACCTTGCGTTTTTTAGAGGACGCAATTTTATTCTTTTAATGTGTAGGGGGGTCAACGTAAAGCTAAAATCAAGTTTTTGGGGTTGCCCCACGGCCGCCATCTTGAAAATAAGGATTGAAACGGTTGTTACGATATATCTCTTAAACTATTTATGTGATAAAAAAAATTTGTAAACATTTTATGTTGCAAATAAAATTTTCTATAACTTTGGTTCCGCAACTTTTTGTCGTAGAACTATAAATAAAAAAGTTATAAGTGAAAATGTTCAGAAATTCGAGAAAAAAGTTTATACTTTTCGATATAACTTTTTTTTATCATATTACGAAAAAATGATATCAGACCATTTTTGTAGATCATTTTTTAAGGAACAACTTTTATAGGCAACATTTTTTCATCAAGTCAATAGCTAGGGTTTTACAGCGCTCCGAAGTGAGTACTATTTTTCAGTACTCTTAACTTCTTCTCAGTCGGGCACTCTTGTCAGAGTGGTCGTGGTTGCGCTGATGCTGTACACGCAGAGGCATTGGTTAATAATCCCAATGCTTGCCCACTTAGCGATGTTCTTCCAATTCTGTCGGTTCGAAGCGTTCCGAGTACACTGGACCATGGTAGACTCAGTTGCTTTTAATATCAGGTCAATCCAGCGGGTTGGTGATCGGCAGCGTAATCTTTTGCCTTCCACTTGGCCCTGAACCACTAGTCTCTCCATCGAGTCCTCTTTTCTGGAGATGTGACCGAAGAACTTCAAGATTCATAGTTGCACAGTTGACGATAGTCGGTCTTTTATTCCGAGTTTTTTGAGGATGGATACATTGGTGCGGAATGCCGTCCACGGGATCTTTATGAGGCGTCTCCCGCACCACATTTCCAGCGCATCAATTTTGCGGCGATCCTGCAGTCTCAGAGACCAGGTTTCGGCTCCATAGAGAAAGATTGGAAAAACAAAGCACTTCATCAATCTGACCTTTGTTTTCTTGGTCATTCTCCTGTCTTTCCAAATCTTTCCCAGCAGTTCTACTGCTGACCTGGTAATGGCACACCGTCGTCTAATCTCGTCGCCACATCCTCCAGTACATGAGATACTAGAACCGAGGTATAGCTGTGTACAACTTCAAGGTTAGCTATGTTTTGTACATTGGTTCCATTTTGTTCAGCCCGGTCTACTATCATCATCTTCGTTTTGTCTCGATTGATGGCAAGTCCAAATTTCCGGCTGGTAGTTTCTAGACGAGTTAGGAGAATTTCCATATCTTCTCTTGTCTGTGCAAAAAGGGTAGTATCATCAGCATATCTCAAATTATTTATCACTCGTCCCCCGACTGATACACCTTTGTCCCATTCTTCCAGTAGAATGCGCATAATGTACTCTGTCTAGGTGTTGAAGAGTAACGGGACACCCTCGAGGTAGAGTCGTGAGGGGCGTTTTTTTACGTGGTGTCCCCAATAGGCCTAATCCACGGTGATTTTCTTAATTGGAACTATTCCGTCCTCAGTCTTTTCGGTGGACCAAGCTGCGGCTCAGCATCTGATCGACTTTCTGAATTAAATATCAGTGGGAGAACTGGAGAAGGAAGGGTGTCAATGTCAGCGGTTCATCATCAAAGTCATTTTCATTTATTAATTCTGAGAGCTCCATTACGTTGCTGCAAGTCTCTCCAGAACAATAGAAGCACACTGCGGAACATTTTAGCCGTGCTTTTCGACATCCACACATCGCTACCTCGTGGGTGGTGGGGAAAAGAGTCAATAATTAATTATTAATATTATTGCAAAATTACTAATTAAAAGAATTATAATAACAAAATAAAAAGTAACAAAAATAACTGATGACACATTATTAGTATATGTATAGTTAAGAGTACTGAAAAATAGTACTCACTTCGGAGCGCTGTAAAACCTTAGCCATTGACTATATGAAAAAATGTTGCCTATAAAAGTTGTTCCTTAAAAAACGATCTACAAAAATGGTCTGATATCATTTTTTCGTAAAATGATAAAAAAAAAGTTGTATCGAAAAGTATAAACTTTTTTCTCAAATTTCTGAACATTTTCACTTATAACTTTGTAAATGTTAACAAATTTTTTTTATCAGATAAATAGTTAAGAGATATATCGTAACAACCGTTCAAAATGGCGGCCGTGGGACAAGGGTGGCGACCCCACAAACTTGATTTACGCTTACACTTACCCTCCCTACACATCAAAAAAATAAAATTGCGTCCTCTAAGAAACGCAACCCCAAATGTAACTTTTCAATGGACTAGTAGAAGATTGTAGGGTAACTGTATATGGTTTAACATTTTCGCCCTCCTAATATTAAAAGTTACTTCGTGTTAGTTATAAACTCTTTTGCAAAAAAAACGGGCACTTCAATGAAGAAGAACAAGAAATAGGTTTTGTTAATTTGACGATGTATTGGCATGTTTTTTTAAGCATCCTGGCATCATTCTTTACGTTCCAAATTTAAAATCATTAAAAGAAAAATAAGGATTATTGTGGATTATTCTATAATCCTTTACTAATGGCGCGAATTGCTGAAACGATTTTTAACTGATTACGATATTTTAAAACTTTTAGGATATTTTCTGCAAATTAAACAATTTAATCTTTCTTTTTACATTAAATACCACTTTTTGATATGAGTGATAAAGCGATAAGGGCCGGTAAAATATAAAATATAATAGCCCTACTTGAAGAAGGTTGTTCGCAAACTTACGTGTCTCAGCGGCTAAATGTGAGTCGTTCAACTGTCCAGAGGACTTGGCAACGGTATCGAGAGACTGGTTCGGTCAAAAGAAGACCCAGTTCGGGAAGAAAACGATGCACAGAACCAAGAGATGACCGCTTTTTGGTGAGTCAGGCGTTGCGTAATCGTAAGGCGTCAAGTGTGGACCTGAAGAAGAGCCTTGAAGAAGTAAGAGGAGTAGAAGTTAGCTTGTGGACGGTCAGGAGGAGGCTTTTGGCTGCCAATATCAAGAGTTACCGCCCAGCTCGGGGCCCTAAATTACTCCGTGAGCACCGTGTTGCTCGACTTCAGTTTGCTCGGAACTTTGCTTCATGGACTCTGGAGGACTGGTTTTCTGATGAAGCTAGAATCTCTTTGTGTGGAGAGGACCGACACCGGCGAGTGTTGTGAAGACCACGGGAACGCTATGCGGAAGTGTGTTTCGAAGAAATCACTCCTTATGGTAGAGGCTCCGTTATGTTTTGGGCAGCAATTAATTTGACGGAGCGTACCTGCGATGAAATATAGGGTAGATCCCCGATCGGCGCTCGAAAACGGCACCGTTACAACAAGGCATATATGTAGTATGCCTTGTTTCGCTCTCAGTAGCGTGTGACCGCTCCAATCGTGTGACGTGTTACAATGCCGAAGTGTGCAGTGAAAACATGCAAGAATTATACGTTAAAAGTGCAAAAAAAGGATGGCGTACCGTAGTTTTAGTAAGTATTGCATTGTTATCCATTTATTTGCATATTTACTAATATTTTTGTATATTTATTGGCATATTTACTAATATTTTTCTTCATTTGCAACCACGCATTGTGTACGCATCTATCCCTTTCACTCTGGCTCGGACTTCAATGAGCAAAAACGAAACGAAACTAGTGCTTTAGAACAAGGCCTGTATGAGAGGATACGGAGTCGTCATTCCCTTTTTATGTTTTTTGTGTGTTACACTTTTGTAATCTTTTTGAAATACTTCGTTTGTTTTAGTTTTCCACAAAATGAAATACAAAGGGAGAAATGGAGGTGTAGGTATCATATCACGAAACAGAGAGGAAGAATTTTATGAACCAAACACTTCTAGTGTAATTTGTTCGGAACATTTTTGTAAACAGGATATGTATGTCACGAAGAAAGGATTTAACAAAATAAAAAAGACAGCCATACCAAATATACAGGTAAAGTTGAAGTTGAGGATGTGGTAGGGTCAATTTGAACGTGCTGATTTTTATTTGATGTAGATTTTTTTATACCTGCAGTCGCATGCTATCGAACTTATCAGTAACTGTAGTCATTGAATAACCCTCCCTTCTTCGCACCTCCTCTTAGTCGGGTGGAACACGTGCAAGCAGGTAAACGAGCGCAAACGCAAATAGGGCAATTTTGACCCTTCCACAACCACGAAGTAGTACTTCTATGCCATTTTTCAAATTATTATTTCATCGATTTTTGTCGTAGTTCAGAGTGTTTTGAGTCAAAATGGACAACGAACGAACGGTTTTACTTATGTCTTTACCACAATGCTCAAATTGATGACACCGCACTGCTAGTAATTTATTTCGACAAATCGGCATTTATATGTTGTGTATAATATGTATAAACATATGTTTGTATCTTCGACACTAGGACGAGTATTTTCTTTCTCAAATTTTGTTAAGGTGTATTAAAAACTACGTAGTGATTGATAATCTTTAATTAAAATTTGTTGTAAATTGAATATTCTATTCGTTTTTTTTAGCTAGGGGAATCAAAGAAAGGGGAAAACACAATATCATCTCGAGTTGTGATCGCCGCTCCAGTTACAAGAAATGATAAGACATTTTGTTCCTAATGTTATGCAGGTATATCAAAAGCCATTTAATTAGTATAATAGTTAATTTAAATGTATTGTTTCTTAATTAATGTATTCGTTATTTTTTAGCTAGAAGAATCATTCACATTATATGAAATACTATCAGTTGCCCGTTTGTAATTATGTGTCCTTATTGATCCATTTACCATTCTCAAATAAAATACAAACTAAGCGACTCCACGCTTTCTAATTACTTTGTTCCTAGCGGTCGAGATAAGGTAAGTTCAAGTCCAAAATGATGTAACTCGCATATTATTTGTAACGAATTTGTATTTTAGTGCCAACTATTAAGGTTGTTTAAACATTAAATATATTTTTAGAAGTCTTGTTTTATTTCTGGGTATCATCATCCATAAAGTCAAAAATAATAGTTACAGAACTCCTACAAATGTTTTACAACTCTACTACAGGGTATTAAGGTTCATTATTAAAATGATATAATATCCACTTGTGGACTTTTTTATATTAGCTGGAGGTGTATACATCTGTATATGTATGCATTAGCGCGGAGACACTGTTGAGGTTCGATTTTCATAGAGACTGGGTATCTATAGTATATTTGATTGAAGGAGCGTACGGAGTTAGTTTTCATAGAAAATGGAACATTAAATGCTCACCGGTACCTAATGGAAGTCCTAATTCCATATGCACATCCCACATTGACTGCACTTGGGGAAGATTCCATTTTTATAGACGATAATGCTCACCCGCACCGTTCTGGCGACGTGGAAGCGTACATGCAAGAAGTTGGGATCCGTCGTTTAGATTGGCCAGCTCGAAGTCCTGACCTCAATCCAATTGAGCTTGTGTGGGATGTTCTAAAGAGACGGGTAAAATCAGTGCAACCTGCTCCCCAAAACATCAGGGAGATAAAAAGAGTCATTGCAGAAGAGTGGGAACGTATTCCTCAAAACGTTATTGAAATTACAGATACACGAGACTTAACAACTACGTCTCAAGGTGACAAGGCGCAGTGCAATTCGTGACTTGTGACGAAATGCATCTGTTATAGGCAGAGGTTAGTCCACTTAACATCAAGTGGGCCTCGAGCTTGCTCCGTAACAATAACATTAAAAAAAACTGTACGTGCCAATACAGGCACATACTCTATTTTGTTAATATTTTCTCGCGTGTATTTTAAGCTGCCAATGTGGATACTCCCTTAAGATTCAGTGTGTTACAGAATCGCGAGAAAAAATACGTGCGGTGAAATTTAAGAATCTCAAAAGTAATTCTGCTGTGACATTTTAAAATAACGAAATATCTATCCTGATTTGAATACATTTGCTACTTAACGCTAGATGGCGCACCATTCAAGTTGATTACAAGATTTTTTTGTTTGTGGTACGTGTTTCTTTAACGGCCAGTATTGAGTTGTATTCTATATATAAATATATATTCTATTTAATCTATGGTATGCACTGGCAGTACTGGGGTGCGTTCCTCCTAGCCGTCGGCCAAGACATATTTTGGTCTAAACGCAGATACACGCCGCCCGCGCCGTTCCAGCACACTAATCGAACTTAATAATTATGATCCTGACAAGATTTGATCATACCCGTTCCGGGCGATCTGTCAGAGCAAATTTTGCTCTGCCTGGCCAAATTTTTACTACCTTTTCAATCGGCCAAATCTTGGTCTGTCAGAGCAAATTTTGCTCTGCCTGGCCAAATTTTTACTACCTTTTCAATCGGCCAAATCTTGGCTAGCTGTCAAATGTGACAGATTCTACAATAAATAATAGATTTTGTACAAGCTAAGCCAAGGATTAGTGACATACTGTGTTAACATTGCTTAATTACGTATTATGCCCCATTTAATAAAAATTTAGACTGTATGACACCTAAAAACAACGTTGTCAATTCCATATTTTGAAAGGAGCTTTATAGGTCGTTCCAGGTGCCTTGGAGCTAATATAACTCGACCAATATTTACTGGAACGCGCTCCTGGCACTGGCACAGAGTACTTAGAAATTAGAATTTAGAAGCCCAGAACACAGATTACCTAGTCCTCTGCCTGCCCAGAAGTTTGCTTGTTTCGCTTCGATAAGGTTTTGCCGGGTATTTGTTTGGAAAATAATGTGCGTTAATTAATTGGATTTGCACTGCTTGTGAATTATCATGTATTTGTCTTTCTTACTGATGTTTGCCATCCATGGATAATCATGTCTTGTAAGTGTATACATACATTCATCAATATCTCCATACGCATCTTGTAAACAAAACCGCGATCCATTTGTATTGTTAAGATTCCGTATGAAAAAAGGAATCGTATTACTGCCTCATGCTTTAAACATAAATGATCACCTTCAGAGAAGAATATTTTATAATTGTGTCATTAATCTTCACCAGTAAATGATCTGCCACGCGTGTCCTTGTCCACTCACATAAACAAAATACAAATTCATAAATTTTGGACGTCGCCGCAAGGAGCCCAGTTTTTGGACGATAATAGACTTGCAAGGAGGATGACACTTGTTACCACACCTTATCTAGACTCAATACAATGTTAATTATCTTTGAAACTACAGTCATTTGATTTTTTCTACAAATATTCTATGTACACTGTTTCATGTTGAGTATAAGAATGACATAATCAATAACTATTATCATGTAAGATTAAGATACTCTACAGTGACTTCCAACTACGTTTATCATTTTTACTTACAGCTAATAACTATGAACTTATTTCAATTATGATATTTTATATATAAGTAAATAAGGTACAAATAACAAGAAAAACTCACCCATGCTGAAATGTTATGCAGTTGATTTTTTCTAGTACACAACTATAAACATAAAATAACCATGCTCACTAGGGTGCATGTTATAAACTTTCACAGTATATGTATAACATTTTTAAAATTATGTTCGCTGCAGACTCAGACACTGCACATAACTATTGGACAGTTAAGTTGATTACAAAAATTCTAAACAAATGTCAATTTAAGTTAATTTAAATGTTTCCATTTTAAGCAGTATAGTAATAAGCTTGTTTCCAACATGTAACTGCTCACTGGATATTATGTTTGGTCTGTTGGGAACTGATATGGAAACAAAAAATGTGTGTCTAGATAAATGAATTAACTAAAATATTTATAGATTTATGTACAACTCAAAATTTACATGTATATTTCCTATTACTTTTCAAAGTGTTTAATAGCTTCATCCATTTATGTTTGTCTTGAGGCTTGGTCATATCCAATATTTATGCTTCCACTTCTTTTGCTTTAAATAATGAATACTGCAGCATAGTGTCATAATACTACCAGCATAGTATCATCATTTGACACTTAATTGTCACTTGTCCACTTTTTGGTGGAGATTGCTAGTATTCAGCTAAAATATTGCTTCACCTTGTTGACACCATTGAGATGTTGGTGTGGAAATATTGAGGACAAAAATTGTTTTTTTTTTTTAAGAAATACAATTGCCTACGGCTTAAATCACAAAAGTAGCCAAGTACTGTATCATTTTGGCAGATACCCAAACAGGTAATATATATTTTTTTAATTTAGTGGGTCCCTATCGATGAAACTTGTTTGTAATATCTGATCTAAAAATAGTATTTTATACTATAAATACTAAACATATAACTTGGTATGACTAATGTAAAATTCAAAAGTAAAACAGAAAATAGTTTTAATCTATGCTGATCAGACTGTTGCTGAAGATCTGATTTGTGTTCAGTTGTTATTATTATTCATGTTTTTAAAATGCAACAAAACATATGCACCTAATCTTTCTCTTTAAATTAGTTACTGGGAATCATATGAGAAAAAAATTAAAACTAAAAAATGTAATGCTTAGGCCTGTCTAGAAACAGGGTCGAATTATGCAAAAATTAATACAATGGGATTGACTGGTACTAGTCTAAAAGGAAGTATGCCCAAATGCATGTTGTAACAAAATCAGTTTTATTCATCTCAATAGGCCATCATCTTTCTTGATAGGAGAAATTAAAGTAATTCGAAAATACAGACAGTATTGTTACTAAGCTACTAGCTTAGTAACTTCTAGATTTTCTATGAATTTGGAGTTCTTCCCTCAATAAACATTTTTCTTTGATCTACTGTCCTGATTAATAATTCTCCTGCTATATTTCAAAATTATCCTCAAATAAAACAGATTCTGAATTTAATAAAAATTGGTTAACTTTATTAATGTTCTAAGTCATCTAGCATTTTTGAACACAATTATATATGCCAAAATCTTTCATAGAATGAGAAAAATGCTTACTAAGACAATTTCCTCATATCTTTTCATAGTTAAAAAGAACCCTGTTTACTTACTTACATATAAGTATGAAAATTTCATCAAAATAAAACATATTCAGTATCTAAATTAAGATAAAAGTAAATAATGATAAAGAGTTAAATACAATTCCTAATTTTTTTACATGACTTCGTTGCTGTGACAACCCTACGCGCTTTGTACTGAACTTCCCAGGCGAAAGGGGAAATTGTGAGGTGAGATGTGCTATAGGTAATAATTTTGTTGGCTTTGCGCAACTTCATAGAAGGATTCTCTTTTATATCCTAGTGTTATTTATTATACGTATAGGCGAGAAGTACTCTCACATAGCCGGTTAATTTTTTAAAATTCTGCAGATATACCTGCATGGTATGTGTACCATGTACTGATTCTGTTTGGCATGGGGTCTAAGATCTTTTTAAATACATAGTGAATTTGAATTATAAGCTGGCTGTGAAAACAATCCCTTCACCACAGTCCAGAACTTGCTTCTTTGTGAGCAGGATGTGCATAAAGTGACAGTCCAGAACTTGCTTCTTTGTGAGCAGGATGTGCATAAAGTGATTATTTGAATTATAAGCTGGCTGTGAAAACAATCCCTTCACCACAGTCCAGAACTTGCTTCTTTGTGAGCAGGATGTGTATAAAGTGATTTGTGAATTACTTTACACAAGTTCATAAATCCATCTCTACAAGTTAAAATTTTCAATAGCATTTAAATAATAGGTTTTTTTTTTTAAAAACCAAGCAATCATTTAGTGTATGTTATTGTATGTACCACTACCAGTAACATCCTTACTTAACAATTATTTACTGTGGACAGCGTGCCTTTGTGAGTGAACCGGTCTGTACATATCAAATGAAGCGATTGTATAAACATACTACATTTCGTGAAACAATTTCAAATTTATGTATAATCTTATTTATATAATTATCTTCTGTATGTTATTATTTTATGTAGTTACCTTAAATGGTCAATAATAAATTACAATAAAACCTAGCTGACACTTAACTCTAGGTGCTTCAACTTTAGCTCTTTGAGGGATGCTAATATTTAGTATGTTAAGTTTTCAAAGTCTATAAAGCTGTAATATCGGTGTAAAATAGCATGTCCCTATGAAATCGCAGTGGCCTCTGCAATCCCATAAAGTTCTGAGCTTAGTGTTGTTGGAAATATGTTCTAATTTTGCTTGTCGTGTGTCAGAAAATATTTTTCTTTAGTTATAGGGATCAAAGAGAGAGCTTATGTGATTGTGCTGCAAAGTATGTATTGGCATATTCTTCTATAATAGCATAATATGTTGCCATATTCTTATTCTAATTGGGGGCGATATGTCCTGCACTGACGTCCTGCTTGGGGTGTTTGGTGCATTTCCCCACCAGCTTCTACCCAATCCATCCCAACTCCTTAATGTAGCAGATAAGGACAGAGTCACTGACGTAGCTGCTCCAGTGGCGTCTTTCTTGGTGGTGAAGATTACGTAGGTTAGAATGGCTCGCATAGACCCATTTCAATTCTTATTAAATTTGTTCTGTGGCTTCTCAGTGCAATAGTATGCTCCACGGTCTCTTCTTCCCGCATACAGCCTCTACATAGAGGGTTGTCTGTTGCGCTATACTAATAGTCAACTTTGCTGCCTGACAGCAACTAGGGGTGTGGATTGAAGGAAGGCAGAGTTCCTGCTGCTTGCATTGCAGCGCTTGTGGTACACAAGCCATCTTGGCTCCTAGGCTCGTACTCTCGTTTGTATTTCAGCTATGCAAATGTGGATAAAATTGAATGATTCAACTTGTACATCAAGATCTTGTTAATTTCTAAATATGTTGACACTTTTGGAGTTCAGATTTCTTTTGAACTTGTTTGGATTTCATTACCTAGCACTTTGGCTGACTTACTGGTCCTAACACTTTTCGATTATGAACCTGTATCGAGGCTGTCTTTGGTGCCTGGTTCAGTCATATACAGGCAACAAAATATATAAAAGGAAATTTTGTGGGTTCAAACCCCCTTTTATATATCACCTTCATTAGCCTTTTATACAGATAAGTAACAAGACATACAAAGCGTTTGGATAGTATATAAAAATATTGAAAGGAATATTTCAATTATAAAACAAAGTATTTATTTGTGATTACAAATAGGTTATGATTATCAGTACAATGCTATTGATCACACTTTATTAAAGGATTTTAATTTTTAATACAGTGCTTTGTCAAGTAATATAATATTGAGACATAAAAATCACTTAAATAAATTTTTCAAAGGGACACCATACATTTTAGGTGCTACACGACTATTATATTGTAAGTTTTCTTCCACCGCGTGCGTTTCGCTATTTTGTTTTATTTACTACCTCATATTGTCATGCATGACGTGATGGAAAACTTAAATATAGAAGCCGTGTAGCATCTAAAATTTATGACACGCTATAGCAGCGTCGTGATACTGCGAGACATAGAAATGGCGCAGCGGCAGCGAAGGGTAAGGGGTAGTTCGGATTAGCTGGGTTTTGGATTAAGCTGAGGCCATGCTGTAAGTAAATAGTGTCATTACTACAATTTAGAAATGTTTAAAGTACCAAATTTAGTAATCGAACCAACCTTCTTTGATTCTAAAGATCAAAGAAGCCTGTAAGAGATGCTTGAACAGCTTGTATAGGAAAGTGTGTTGGCCTCTTAATGAACGCTACAAAAAATTAAGTATGACGAACTTTGGCAAACTAACGCCATAGTGAGACAGATTGTATCCCCAAAAGAATTTACAGCAAAAGAAATAAGCAACAGAGTATATTAGCATGGAAAATATATTGGTCATTTAAAGAAATTGTACTTAATAAATCTTGGAGCACCACGCTAAGAAAGTTAAAGCAAAGAAAGAAAGTCAAAGCTAAGAAAATTATATTTGATTCAGGTATTTTATGTATTATGACATATAGATGTCATAAATGGAGCCTAACGAAACCAAATTAGCGAAAACTTGAGATAATATAGTATGGAGCGAAGCATGCTCAACTTCAAGTAAAAAGACAAAATAAAACTAGATACATTACGAAACCAAATTAAAATTAAGGATTGTATGTTACAAACTGCAGAAGAAAACTTAAAAATAAGTTGCCATTGGCATAACATAACTAGGTACCTATCGAAAACATAACTAATAGTTTATTAAGAATACCCAAGTCAAGCGCTTGGTGTACTCATTTTTCCTGTAGTTGATTTACACCTACTAAGATCAGAGTTATAGGCGTAGGTCGGCCATATTTGGAGCGAAGCCACATTTATATGCATGTGCCATACACAAAACTGCTTGCATAATTTATAATTTATAGTGAAAAGACGTATTGTTCATAATCTTGAAATCGCGACACTATACTATATAGCTAATGTCTTTTTCAAAATCTTTTCAGAATGATGCGCGTATTAAACTGTACCACTATTTACATACATTCATAAAATCACGCCTCTTTCCCGTTGGTGTAGGCAGAGATAAATTTCCATTTATCTATACTCATCAAGCTTTTCATACATGAGCGTTGGTTTAGGGTACTCCAGACTTTTCAGAACGTCTTCAATATGATTTCAGAACGTTCGCGTAGGTCTTCCCCTCCCAACACTTCCAATCACTTGTCCTATGTATACCTGTTTAGTCATTCTAATTTCATTCATTCTCTCCACATGTCCAAACCATCTTAACATACTTTTCTCGATTTTTGTCACGACATCCTTATTGACACAACATCGTTCCCTTATCACACTATTCATTATCCTGTCACTCCGTTTGACTCCAATTTTGCAATTGGTCACTATCGTCACGTTCAAGCCAGTTCACCATAACTTTCGTCTCATTTACGTTTATTTTCATTCCCTTTCTTTCTAAAGCCTCATGCATAACATTTACCATCTCCTGCAACTTCTTTACCGGCAACGCAAGTAACATTGGGAAGACATGTCATGAGTAACTCATTCGTTCTTAATCCACATTCACTGTCTTTCAGTTTTGTCAAACAAATATCGACGAATAAGTTGAACAGCCACGGTGACGTTACACATCCTTCAGTCAATCAGTTTATTTCCCGTTTATCCTAAAACAAGCATCATAGAGGGATTTCAGCGCTGAGATCAAGTTACCATTCAACCCATGCATAGATAACGCTGACAACAGTGCATGCCTACTCTCCCTATCAAAAGCCTTTTTTAAATCTACGAAAGCGCAATATACCTTTTATCGAATTTTATTAAATTAAAATCACACGATCCTGATACATCACACATTATTCTGTTTAATAAAACAAATACCTACCTAATAATTTATCAGCTCATAGACGGAAATAATGCAACCAATTTATAAACTTTATGATATCAATGTATAGATTTACTGTCTGATTATTTATTGTATTTCACATTTATTGCACAGTTTTTAATTACTTACAACAGCACACCACAATATGACAATTGACAACAAAATAAAAAAGATCAGATAATTTCAAAGAGTTTTTCGAAGTACCCCCGACGGGGTTAGGATTTTGGGTCAGGTTAGGAATAAACCCATATTATCACTTGGCATAGTAAAAAAATAATAACAAGTGTAATCAATCAGTTACAGTATTAAAAATGAAATAATGATAAGCATATTTACTAGAGTCTAGGGAAACTCAAGATCTAGGTAACTGCTGTGACGTTTCATTTTAAATGTTCCGTAAAAAAAAAAGTTTATCTCCGCCCGCACGTATTTCGGTTATCGCCTAAAATCATTAACCTCTTTTTGCGCAGTTGGATAAAAAGTATCCTATGTCCTTCCCCGCATCTCAAACTATTTCCATACCAAATTTTATCCAAATCGGTCCTCACAGAGACAGACATGTGCATTTTGATCATTGTATCGCGCGTCGCATGGACCAAGCGCTCTATAATCCCTCTATCTCTATTTAAATTTTGAAAAATACGATGAGCTCCCAACCCCCAAGGACCCAATGTCTCCACACCAAATGGCTCAAATATGTAACCACTACTGAAATGAAAATTTAAATAATATGTGTTGATACTAAAATTTATAATGATAGTATTTTATATGAAAATTAAATATTTTTCACTGATAAAATAATACGGATAAGTAAAGACAAAACATACCTAAAGACCACACAATAAAAACTAACAAATATTATGACTTAACAAATGAATTAGCCAAAAGCGGTTATGTGGTTAATTTATATGCTGAGAAGTCGGAGCAAGGAGTATACCAGCGAAATCCCTATGTAACTTACTAAAAGACCTTGGCTTGTCAAGAACAACCGTAACTTTCATCCTAGAATGTGTATCCAAGGCGGCATTAGTAGGATCTTAACAAATTTGGTTAGGTTAAGGGGAGGAGGCTCGAGCGGTGAAAGGGAGCATTCATGCATCATAAAGGGGCCCTTAACCTTACTCACTGCACTGGGTTGCAAGTCCCAGGCAACTTGACTTGGGCCTCTTCCTCTGCAACGCTATGGATCCGGCAGCCGCACGGTGAATCCATGGAATGCTAAGTAAATTCGTCTCATAGCTCCGACTATAGTTTCGACTACATCAGCTTGTATCACGTGTTACGTCATTGTATATATTATACTTTAGAAAGTTATTTAGTAAAATTGACAAAAATGACGTCACGCGCGTTAAACTGATGTAATCGAAACTGTAATGATTATTTATTATTTATCAAATATAAATGTTTGATAAACACCAAGAGACATTTATCTCGATAATTTAGAACCTGCTGTGCTATTAGTAATTATTACACGTTATGAAATCGACCTAAATGTGAAAGGGTGCATTATATTATAATATCTTAAATATATGAATATATAGGGCATCAGCGAACTGGAAATATGTAGTAAATAGCGGTAGAGTTCTATAACATGATTTAGTTGATCATTCACTGATTATGTGTGGTAGGTAGGTATGTATATGTTGGACAACTGAGTGGCGGATTAGCAACAGAATACTGTTTATGTTTTCACGCATACTCTTTCCTTATCTGTTACAGTATTTTTTCTGTCACTAGTGCTGCTTTTAAACTTTTTCTGAGACTCAATTGAAACCTTTCCATTTTACTGCGGCACAACAGATCAAATTTAACAATATCGTCTCTGCCGCCGTAAAATGGCATATAGTTCGTGTATGTAGTAACCATGGACTTCCATCCAGGCCGAGCCTAAGTAGAGTCTGACCTCGGAGTACTTGTATGGTGCCAATCTTGAATCCAGCATTTAAACTTCATGGTAGTAATTTATTATTAGTTGGTGTCTCTCTATTATTAAATTGATTTGAGCAATTAGTATATATACATATTATATTTTTGCATTTTTAATTAAAGGTCCTACTTCAAATGAGAAAAATGCTATACAATCTCCAAGGAAACCATCTACAGGCAAGAAAAAACGTAATGGGCAGGCTAAAATGCTATCAACAGCTAAAAAGAAAAATGAACCATTAACTGAAGGTAATAATAACAATGATGAAACAATAAAACCATTATCAGCAGATGTTAAAATGTATGGTCATTCTGTTCATAAAGTCTCAAACAATGGTTTGCCACCAACAATTGAAGGTCTCGACATGCCTGATTTAAATTTATTATTATCCGAGACGCCTGGACTACAACCTACAACAACAATTCCTAAGGGAACTAAAATAAGTATGCCCAAAGAAAACGTAGAAACAATCAAAACATCGCCCAAACCCAATCCTCAGATCCCTGCAAAAATACAAGGGATACAACGTTTGTTAGCCAATGAAACTTCGGTATCACTGAAAAATATTGAAACGGCAATAAAAAGCATGCCCAATCTAGATTTTTCTGTTGATTCCCCACCCCCATTGGCACCTTTAAGAAAATCTATGGGAAATAAAAAAGCTACTGAAATTAAAGTAAGTCCAATAGCTTCTAAGGAAAGTGAATCTGGTTCAGAATCATTAATAGATAATAAAACAACAAGTGAAACCGATAAAAATACTAAAAAGAAACAAGCCACACCAAGACCAAAGACATTGTCAGCTAAACAAAAAAGTGTATCGCCAAAAAAAAAACCTGCAGTCAAAACAAACTCGAAACCTGCAATAACTCCTACACCAACCAAGAAAAGCCCACCAGTTAAATCTAATGAAAAGAAAAAAAAAGTAGTAAAGAGTGATAATACTAAACATGATCCGGAGGATGATATACAATTAACTGATGGGCTGGCTGCTGACTGCGAGCACCTTATTGAAAGATGCCTCAAAGTGTACAAATTAAATTTTGAAACATTTTGCGACATTTGGAAACAGATGAGCTTTGTGCGTATCTTTCAGTAAGTTACATTTATATTTTATTTAATGATAAGCAATATTTTAACAACTAAAACCATCATACCCAAGAGCAATATTGCTTGTAAGAAACAACCTGCCAAAATCAATCTCAGATCAGAAAATAAATTATTAGCAACATTTAAAAATAATAAGAATCCATATTTCTATTTTGCAAATGTCTCAAGTTAAAATACTAGCATTATATTTTTAACTTTTCAGTGAGCGGGCATCAGGTGCAGAGTTAGCAGAATTTTCAGAGGAGGCAATATTTTTAGCAAAATCGTACATGCTGTCAGGGAGTGCAAATTTTGAGGTAAATATTATAATAAATAATAATAAACATTGTTTATTCCGACAGCAGATATATATTTATGATTCACAGAATTAAAAATATTAGCAAATTAGGTGCTTCTTTACTCTCTGTATGTCTTTTTGCCAGTTGGCAAAGGCCTCCTCCGATCTACTCCATTCTGATCTCTCTCTCTGGCTTCTCTGCCCAATGTTCTCTGCCCCTGCAACTTGGTTGATATCATCAGCCCATCGTGTTTGCTATCCACTTTTCCTTTTACCTTCCCTTGGGTACCATAGTGTAATTATTTTATGTACTCCATTTGTCCATTCCTCTGATCATGTCTCTCTGAGGTAAATATTAATAAATAGTAAAATATTATTATAGTAATTTAATTAATGATTAGTAAATATTATTTGTACATTTCATATGGATCTGCTTTTATCGTATATTTTTAAAAAATATTTCAAAATGCCAGAGATATGTGGTATTGAAAACTTTAAAAAAAATCTATATATTCCATTTAAAAAAAAATTCAAAAATGATACATTATTTTTTTGTTATCCTTATCAAGAAGCAATTTTTCTGTCAGAACAACTTACTCATCCGATAAACTAAAAAGGTGGAAAAGAATGAATACAAAAAGACGCTGTTTTCTTGTGTCATATCATATCAGATCACTAGGGAATTTTATATATTTTTTTTAATAAATACAAATATCTAATGGTTTTTGTTGACCCATACTATGGAAAACGTAAACCGATATTATTGGTTATACCTACTATTGCCCATTACCAACCCATATAGCTTTTGTTCGCTACTTTTTTCGCTTGAAAGCGTTAGGTACCTATAGTGAGTGACATATCAATGAAGAAACGCAAATTACCATTATTAATTGTCACATCAAATTAATTTCTTCAGTTTTCTGAATATAACTATGATTTTTGGATTTTGTGACCCCATCAGCGCAGGGTGCGCAGTGAACCTTTATTCAATTTTAAGCTATGCAAGGGCAGATTTACAGCTCCGAGGGTCACAAGTACTAAGTATTTTATATTTAAGGCAATTTTTGTAATGCCATTTTTTATGTATGTACTTACTCGTATGCCTACCTGTGGCCCTATTATATATGTCTAAGATAATTTACCACTTATTTAATTTGTTACAAACAAAATTTGATTAAAATCATAGAAAACGGTGGTTACCTAATGTGATTATAATAAGAAATATCCAAACACCGATACGTGTATTAAAAGTTGTTATGCCGGGAAAAATATTCTCGGAATCCCAACTGCGGTCAATAGTGGTGATTTCGAGAATAATCCATTTTTTGATGGAAATTGACAATGTGGTATGGTTGTAGATGGGACATACTGGTTTGAGAGATAAATGTTTTCTCTAGAATTGACTAGAGACTCACACGTTATAATTATCAGGTAACAAAGGTAGATAATTTTGGAGGAGTAAGCTTTCCCACAGGTATGTGATGCCAAGAAGGTCCCCAATAGACTGGTTTCTGTGTAACTTATACTGCTGGTCACCAAGAAATACATTGTTTTGAAAGTATGCAATCAACATAATATTCAGATCAGAACTTAAGGGCGCAACGAACTTTTTAGGCGCGCCGTGTATGTGTGCGTAAGTAAGACACGACAACAGCATCCGTCCCCGTCCGACGGCCGAAGAATTACTAAAGCGGATAGGGACAAAGCATCGCGGCTCTGACTAAAATGGGCGGAACATGCGTGAATTTGAGTATTTCCTTCGTATAATAAAAAGAAATACCTATTTGAAAAATGTTATGTGTATACGTTATAGAAAACATGTTGTTTTTTTATTATTCAAATACGGATGACTCTCCGTTAAGTTATTACACCGTACTAAGGGTTTATTTCGTTTTTTAGATGTTACTTTGGATTTTTTTCCGAGAAAATTTTAAGTAATCGTGTTTCCAAAGTGTATGATTTATAGAATGATGCCTTAAATATAATATATATTAATTTTATAACTCAAAATTAAGAAATAAAGATACAGCAAGGGATCAAACGAATCAAAATTACGTATCGCTGCCTCGGTGCAGGCTTAAATAATTATTTCATAAAGCTTAAAATTGCTTAAATCGCTTTACTCATATTTTTCACAGATCAGAGTAGCTGGTTTGTTCCTGGTGTATGCGTTTCTTAATCTTCAACCGTATGAGGATTTTGCTGCTTTAAGACTGACCCCGGATGATGTCCCCCAAGTAAAAGCCTTAGAGATGGAAGCAAGGAGGCAAAGGAGAACCGATGTCCTTTATATATTGGGTCACGTGCTTATCAGTGGACCTTGTCAGTTTCACGTGACAGCAAGGGAGGTCGGCTTGGAGCTTCCACTCAAGAAATATTTTGATGGTAAGTTAAGTCAAAAAAATCAGCCGGATTGTCCACTGCTGAACACAGGCTCCCTCATTAACGGGGGTTGCCATAATCTCCACGCTTGGCAGGCGTCTTGGGTATCGCAGTTTAAGATATCAGTGCCTCAGGAGGCGCTGCTGCCCACCTTCCTTAGTTTCACCACCTTCCACCTTCTTTAGTCGCCTCTTACGACACCCACAGGTAGCAATGGGGGGGGGGGGGTGACATTGTAGCCCGGCACCCTACGGACTCTAGCCCGGCACCTTACGGGAAGTAAAGTAACATCATAAAATTACATTCTCGCTTCAGTGGGGTTAAAGCACTTTGCATGGCGGCCATCTTGATTTTTTGACAGCTGTGATAATTGGTGTCATGATTTCTTGTGCCATTAGCTTAGACACACGCTACATGCTTTTGTGTCACTAAGTATGTAAGTTTATTTTATATTTTTTCACCAGCGCCTCTAGTGGAAACGTGAAAGAACTAAAAATATGTATTGGAGAAAATATTATTTTTTTATGGTAAAAACTGTGAAAACTCGGACTATAGATAAACCGCGATAAATTTAACGATGATGTTTTGGTTTGCGGGATGCGGGCGGGCAAGTGCTCGATCAATAAACTAGTATGCCGCAGTCATCGTCATGTCATTTTGTCAGTCACAGTCGTGTCATTTTTCTACATGAATAATCTACCGATTGTACGTCATAAGAAATTAAACAATTAGTTTCTATATTTAAAGCGTTTGTAATGTATTAATATATGTGTGATTAAATAATATATTTATTATTTTTGAAGGCGTAAAATTTGTAGCAATAATTCATATACCAGTATTAAAAAACATTATAAGTGTAATAATAATATATAAAACTAGAGTTCCGGGCGCGGCACCGCCCGCGCGTATGTCGGTTATCGCCCAAAAAAATTTACCTCTTTTTGCGCAGTTGGCTAAAAACTATCATATGTTTTTTCCCGGGCTCAAACTATTTCCATACCAAATCTCATTCAAATCGGTCCAGTAGTTTTGGCGTGAACGCGTAACAGAGTTACTTTCGCATTTATAATATTAGTACTGATGGAATTTCTTTTCATTTTTATCTAAACCATCATAGGTTAATCTGAAGACTTTCTTAAGATATCGGTCATCTCATCTCCCGACCCGCGTCCCGCAAATCATCGGAAGGGCTAAAGTTTACCGTTCAGACAAGCATATTTTTTCTGGCTAATACTAACAACTTCTTACTGCGCTAGAAGGAACCTCAGAGCACATGAATAAAGAAAGGAACAGAATGTAAGCTATGGAAATTTTTCCTACTTACTGAACTGGTTCGAACCAGTTCTACACACCTAGATAGTTACGCACACATAGATGTGCGTGTAGTAGTGGAGCTTTCATGTACCTTTCTTTACTCATGTGCTCAGAGCAGAGCGTTCACATATGATACTCAATAACTGCATAGGCAATAATATATGTAATAATTCTTGGTTTGGGTTGTTTATTGCTTGAGACAAGGTTTATTTTAGATGTGAGGGGTAAGGAAACAACTTTGTACGTATGCACTCGGTTTCTTGCCACGATGGTTTATTGCCACTGAACTCGCCTAGCATTGTGCCGGCGCTTATATTAGTAGAACACTAGCTGCGCCCCGCGGTGTTACCCGCTGTTTAACATAAATTATATAAAAGTTGACTGGAATAAAACATGTGTGTCCTTAACCCACAGAAAAATCATATTTTTTCACCAAAAAAATATCCTAAGTGTCAATCCAGAGAGTGTAAGCTACCTCCAAACCAAATTCAATATAATTGGTTTGACCTTGCCTTGGCTAGCTAGCAAACAAATATATTACAATTCCTTGCTCATCCCAGGGGAACACTGTACTTTTTAGAATAAAAAATAGCCTAGATGGTATTTCAGAGTGTAATCTTTTATTTTTATTGCTGATGGGTACTGGGATAGGATAGAAGGATTAGTAGGGTTTCACGCTCCCACGGAAATACCATATTTTTCGCAGAAAAAATAACCTGAGCCTGAGTAATCCACATTCTAAGCTACTTCCGTACCAAATTTCATAATAATTAGTGAATCCTTGCCTTGCTTATTCAGCAAACATATATATTACAATTCCTTGCTCATCCCATAGGAACACTAAACTTTTTCGGAATATAAAGTAGCTTATGTGTTATTCCATGGTGTTATCTGCTTTCATACCAAATTTCATCAAAATTGATGGAGCCGTTTGAGCGTGAAGAAGTAACAAACATATAAACACACTCACAAACTTTCGCATTTATAATATTAGTAGGATAGTAAGATTACAAAGTGTATCGATACGATTTACTTGAAATATTATAAAAACTTAAGCTCATATTTATATCTTATATATGAAGACACGGGTGTTTGAGCGTGAACTTACTATGAGTGGATATCGCTATCGACAATGATTCGGCTTCTACCGGAAGCCTTCCTCAGGATTTTGAGTACGGTACGTCCGCCGGTGTCGCGTCACGCTTCACACTGCGGGGTGCGGGCGCAGCTCGCTGTGCTCGAGCCGACGGCGCTGGCGGCGGGGGTCAAATCAAATCAAAATTTGTTTATTGCCACACAAAACATATAAAATGAAACAACAATGGCAACCAATACACAAGAAAAAACAACATAAATATATTTCTAAATTTACATTGAGAGAAAAGGAAAGATGATTCAATATAAATAAATACGTCTCGATCGTGCGCTCGGTAAGTCAAGACCTCCTGAAGATGCTTCGTTTAGAAGCGAAACTAGTCGGGTATTCTTCCGGTTAGGCTGCGTGATGTTTGTGACGTCACGTAGATAACAGGAAAATTAGGCGGAATTGTCACTAGATATATAATTTTATGCTTTTTTGAGTGTTTTATTTAAATATTATTTAATATTTTTTAGGATACTTTTAAAAGTATTTGTTATTATAAATAAATACTGTGGGCAAAAGGAGAAAAACTCAGCATAAAGTCCGTACACATGTCGTTGCGGGGAGTGTTGTGGCGAACGCTGCGTTATAATAAATGCACAATAACTCATAGTAACTTCACACTCAAACACCAGTGTCTTCATATATAAGATTTACTTAAAATTTTAAACAACTGGAAGTAATTTTTTTTTTCGTATTTAACCTTTTGCGAATTCTCATATGTAACCAAGCAATTATTAGCAGTAACATCAGCAGATAAGGCTGTTTTTTTTTATAGTAATAAAATATAACTGTATTATCATCGATTAGCATCTTACTCATTGGATACCTTCTTAATGTGTATCCTCAGGGACAGTCCACACATTGGACTCGGGCTTGGGAGTCCTCAAGAAGACGCACGAATCAGTGTCGCTACTCAAAAATCTGGTCCAGTTAGAAGACAAACTCCAGTCTATAAAGCAGAAGATCGCAGAGCGGATGATGAATCGTATGTATATGGTTTTTATTTTCTTCTTTTTCATTCTCACTTAGACTTTATTGCGAGGTGGGAGGGTATTTTGCGAATGCTCGCCTGGCTAGCTACCACCTTCAAGTAGAAAATCTGTCGCCTAGCACCTAACGGTGTGTTCCAGCAGATGTCCTTGAGAGCCTGTAATTCCTAAGGTTAGCCTGAACAACATTTTCGACCATATTACCACTTACCATTAGTTGAGATTGTGGTCAAAAGTTAATGTATCAAGCTATAAACACATATATACAAAAAAGTGGGAGGGCATTTGGCGCATGCCCGCCTGGCTAGCTACCACCTTCAAGTAAGAAATATGTTTCCAAGCACCTAATAGTGTGTTCCGGCAGCAGTCCTTGAGAGCCAGTAAAATTACAGGTACATGAGACTCAATAACTGTATGTGTTAGGATGACGAGCGCGTTGCAGTTTGCCAATTGTGACGAAATGCATCTGTTATAGGCAGAGGTGACCGCTTAACATCAGGTGGGCATCGTGCTTGTCCCGTCACAATCCCATTTTTTTTTCACCTAAAAATGGAACCGACTTCCAACACTCAAGTTTGAAATAACTTGTTGAAGTCGGTACCATGATAGTTCAAAAGTACCTATTGGCACAATATTGTGCGCATGGTACTGACTTCGACAGGTTATTTCACTCTTTTGAGTGTTGAAGTCGGTTCCATTTTTAGGTAAAAACATTTTTTTCACTTTTTTTGTGACCCTTGCTACTTACGGAATTGATTGTCATTCATTGTCAACAACTATATCATCAAGATAGGAAAATCTTTTTCAGTTATTGTAGTGTAAGTCAGAAACGGCTAGACCGATTTTGATGAAATTTAAATGAGACGATACGACAACCGTCAGCTTTAAAAAAAACAAATTCGATTTACCCAGTCAAAAGCTATAAAAAACAGACCAATGGAGAACCTCCTTCATTTTTTGTAGTCGGTTAAAAGTGTCCTTCCGATTGGCTAAAGGCAAAAAGATTATGTATGTAATGTTTCGTTCTTTTTTTGTTTGCAGAAAATATGTTCACGACCAAACACATAGCTTGGCAGCTGTCGTGGGAATTGGGGCAGCTAATCCCAGGCTCCTCTCGCAAATTGAATACTAACTGTAAATATAGTAAGTTGTCATCTTGCTTAATGATAGCGGGTACAATAGCAATGAGAAGTGAAAAAAACTTCAGCGTTAACTTTATGTTGTGTTTGCAACGGTGAAGCTAACCTTGAGATTTCGTGGTAAAGTATTAAGAAACCATTTTATTATATTCAAAATGTGACGAGGGAGAATAATAAAATATGTAAATTTCTGTAAGTATATTATTTTATTGTAGTCCCAAATTATTTTATAATTGTAATCGTTGGCACGGGTATCCGGAGCGGTCTAGCTAGTCTTGTCTAGCGGCGGTGTTGTGTGTCGGGTCGCCATCTTCCCTCAAAAATGGTTGAGGAAGACGATGAAAAAAAAACTTTTCACACTGTTCCCCTTTGGAATGTTGCATGTTTCCTATTTCATATTTCTTGTTTTTTAATAAAAAATCTCATAGTTGAAAAAAGTCACGGACCACGAATACTATACGAAAATCAATAATTTTCGTATATAACACATTTATTACTCTAATTTCGCGTTTGTAGTACATATTTCGTAAAAAACCTACGAATAAATTTTGAAAGAAATGTAACTCATACAGTTGTCGATTTGATTTCCGACTCGTCAAGTTCACAATTAACAAAACACGCACAATCTTCCAAAGGATATAGCAGAACACGGCCTATGATCTTACACGCTCGATTCTTGTTTCATAATTATTACAATTATTTTTCATTTTTCAATTCATTAATGTAATGTGACGGACACTTCCTAATATTAATAACATATTAATAAGTTTTTTCATTGATTCAATCACAGATCGCCGATCGCCATATTGTTCCGCTGGCCAAGTAGTAAGCTGTAGTGTTATGGTAAACTCGCGTTGAAACTACACTCATACTCATGGTCGCACAATCGATGTTTCGCCACCAATCGATGTTCATCGATGACGCGACGTATCATAGAAATAATTGTTTTTTTGACACTGAAAAGTATTTCTATTTTATGACAAACGCGCTGTAAAATGTGGCAAGTTGTGAGGCTGAGTTTTGATGGCTTCCACAGCCCTTTTTGGCGTATTCCATGCATTTTACATGCATTACGTATTGCATTATACACCCCATTTTACGGTATACCTAATACAGGCAAATCCCACAGTCCAACATTCAATAAATTATAACCTCAAAATCCGATATGTTTTTTATTTTTTTTCATTCCAAGGAAGTGTCCGTGACTAGTTTTTAATTTCGATCGCTTGAGTGATTATTGTAGAACCCAGAAAACAAACTCACGGCTCAGTAAGACTCTAGGCTAAAATGGAGGGATGAAAAACCATGTCCTTTAATTGAATTGGTTAATTGATTTAGCACTTATTAATGATCGCATCCGATTGGTCGCGCGTCAAGATAATGTTGATACACCTTATAAACCACGCCCGCCGCGGTTAGGTTTTCGTTCTGCTGTTTTTGAGCTTCACTTACGTTTCTTTACATATTTATTCGTAGGTGAAAAATAAATTAGTCTCATCGGTCATTTTATTATATAATATGTTGAGTTTGTAAAAAAATATCCCCAACACTTTACAAAGATATTAGATGAGAGGAACTACCCAATACGGGCTACTTATCAGCATAATCTGATTGTGTCTACCTCTAGATTAGAAATGCATAGTACAGGACCAAACGCAATGGCCGCTTAAATATATAATAAATTACCGGTTAAAATAAAAAGTATAGTTAACGTTCACAAATTTCTCAATGTCCTAAAAAATATACTGCTCCAAAAATGTGACTATACCCTTGAAGAATTTTTTAACGATCCTTCGATTATAGAATAGATCGTCCCAATCTGCTACATATTGCTATAAGGGTATAGCAACATGTAGCGGATTACCGATTGACCGGGGTCATTATGTACCATTCCACCTAATTTTGGTTTGTATAAATTAACTCATGTAAACCGCATTTGAATGTACCTAATGATTGCAATAAATGATTGAGTATTAAGTTCTTTCGTGGTCGAGTTTGAGAGTATCATATGGCACACCATACCACACGTTAGGTTCCATACAAAATGTATGGAACCACTTCAGTTTGCTTCCATTTATTGTCAAGCTGTATTATATCTCCATTGTTTTCCCAGTGTCAATATCTGAGGATGCAAAGAACGAGTCGCCCGCGCCGACCCCGGAGCCCTGCCAGAGTCGCGGGGAACTGTTGAGTTCCATAAAACAGAAAGCCATGATCAATGTGGTCGAACCCATGAGGCATCTTACCGGAGTTGAAGAGAGGTGAGACCGGTTCATCACAATCAGCCTTTTCTTTTTATTACAAACTAGCGTCCGCCCCGGCTTCGCACGGGTATTTAACAAAAATTTCAAAAATGTTTCATTTAAACTTTTAAAGAAGTAGTTATTATGACAACTGTAATAGACTTATATTATTGCGGACTTTTTTATAGATATTGATGTCTTCTATAATACTACATCACTTTGCTCTATTTTCAAAATTTTAGGTAGCGTACGCTATATAACGATATTTTTTGGTATTTTTTTTTCGCACTTAGGGTTATTTTATCGAAGTTTTCATACGGATCCATAACTTTTGAAAATCTTCTATAGCCTGTGTGTCGGATGGGTTTTATTTTAGGATAGCAATAATTAAAGATGTTCTTGTTGTTTATATTTATTTTCCACTTATGGTATCGACATTTTATATTATAAAAGTATTTGTGTGACAAACAAAGTAACAACTATTACGCAGTAGCCATTTTTTACAAGAGAGAGAATAAAGATTATATCATAAGTATCATAGAGTAGAAAGTAGATACAGCGGCCTAGACTATAACAGATAATTGTGTATGTGCCACAGATCCAACACTATGTTCATCAGTGATAACTGATAATGTTGAATTCTCATGGTGAAAGAATTTTTCAAATCGCTCTATAGTATAAAGTAATTTCAGAGCCTTTTCAATGCAAACAAACAATCAAATCTTTCCTCTTTATTATATTAGTTTAGATCGGCTAGCCATTGCTCACAACCTCACCTAATAGTATGTGTTGATTTGGTTGAATGTGTTTACTTTGAATGGGGATTGGCTCATAAGGATATCTGTTGGAACATCTTGGCCAGGTGATTGGCAACTGATTTTCTAATTGAAGGTGGTAGCTAACCAGGCGGGTATTCGCAAAAAGCCGTACGACCCTGCTAAGTCGAACCGATCCTCTGTGTCAAATTTTGCTAGAGACGGCAACTTTTTCAATGTTTTTTTACATTGTGGTTATACACTTGTATGAGATATATCACCTGTCAGTTGCTTGGCGGATTTTGTTCTTTTGTAGCCGTATATGTAAACTATTCACGGTGAATATTCTGTACCTACGTTATTTAATTAAGAATTTTTATGAGTATTGTGTGTGCAACTGATTAAATTTTAAAATAATTATCTCCACGCTTGGCAGGCGTCTTGGAGATCGCAGCTTAAGATATCAGTTCCTCAGAAGACACTGCTGCTCACCTTCGGGTGTTTTACCCTTAGTTGCCTCTTATGGCACCTACAGGTAGTTATGGTGGGGAGACATTTTTTTTTTTTTTTTTATGCCTGATAGGTTAGCCTTTGACCACTATCTCACCTGATGGTAAGTGATGATGTGGTCAAGGATGTTGTTCAGACTAACCTAGAGTCTACATTCTAGCCCGGCCCTCCACAACTGTCAAGTATGTGGCAAAATAATAGCTATAAAATCGAAAAAAGTGTATTTTAATTTTGTTTCTTGCCACATACTTGACAACCACCGTAACTTTGATAAGAAGAAACACATGTTGCATTATAAGAACTTTGTTAGTATAAATGCCAAATATTTTAGTGAGATTAACTTAACCATGAAACTAACAAAACGTAATAACATTGTTCCAGACATCGCGACATATCCCCACCTGCACCTAAATCTAACACAACTGGTGAGTCTGTAACTGAACGATCACCGTACAAGGGTAAAGGTAAAGGAAAAGGCAAGGGCAAAAAAGGCCGAGGCCCGGCTGCAGCCCTACAAGCCCTTTGCACCGAACCGGAAGAGGAAGCACCGCCGTATATACCCGTTGACATAACACCTCCAATTACATCTCAGAACCGAGACCTGCCTGTACTCGATTTGACTGACGAGTGTAACAAAACCACCAAAACACCGCAGGCAACTGCAAAGAGAAAACGTTCCAAATCTAATCAAGTCGTTCAGCTTCAACTTCACCAAAAACCAAATGATGATACCGAGACAGTTAACCATGAACAAATTGGTGAGACAACACCCCAAAACGACGATATCTCACCGCCTGCTAAAGTATTACAACAAGATGACGAAACGAAGCCTCCAACTGAGGAATTGTTTCCGCGACTTACTGTTGACCCACCTCCAAGTGATAAAATCGCACCGCGTAAAAGAACATACTCAAGAATACAATCAAGTGGTATGAAAAAACAAAACTCTAATGAAGGCATTCCGCTAAGCGAAATAATGAGCAAAGAAGTAGTAGAAGCGGAATTAGATCGTACGAATGTATCTCATAATAATTTACTCAATATAATTCACAAAATGACAGAAGACAACAGTCAAACGGACGACAATAAATCAATAGTAGGCGATCCACAAAATGTTATGCCTTTAACATCTCAAAATGAAGACTTACCCATAAAAGATGATACTATACCAAAAATACTTATTCAAAATGAAAATATACAGGCTGAATTTATAGATGAATGTTGCAGTGAAAATAACAAGAATGAAAATAATTCTATGTTAGTTAAAGATGAGTTAGGTGAAAAAACTACACAGGAAATTAAAGAAGTAAAGGAAACTAATGAAGAATTAGGAACAGGAATTATAAGAGTTCCTCCAAAGAAACGAAGAGCTGTTTTGCAAAAAGACAATAATGCTAAAATCCTTTCTAACGAAGATAAAGCAGACGTAACATCCAAGACTGGTACCAAAAAGAGTGTAACTAAAGATCCCAATAAAAGCCCTGGTGTATTTAAAAAGCGTATTTTGATGAGTCCAACTACATCCAGGCAGACAAATCCTGAAGTAAGCCCAGCTAGATCAAAACAAATAGGCACCAAAAGCCCAAATGTATCTAAGAAGCATGGTACAGACAGCCCCGTAGAATCTCCCAAAAAGACGCCAAAGGCATCAAAAGAGTCCGGTGATAAGAATCCTGCTGTAACTAAAGAAGGTCTCAAAAGAAGCCCACGTCTATCGATGCATTCTGATTCTAAGAATGATCGAGTTGAACCGGATGCGCCAAGTTGTGCGCCGAGCATAGCTCAAATTGCAGCTCGACGGATGCGAGCAGAAAAAAGACAATTGAAAAAAATGCGTGTCAAGTCTAGATTCAAGAAAATGGGCATGCTTAGTATTGCTAATTTTGACGAAAGCAAAGATGATTAGTAGAGATGAGCTTCTATAAAGAGAGACCTTCTATAAAGTCAATTGGAGGAATCGGCTGGAACTCGCGTGATATTAAATGTAAATTTTCTCCGCCCACTTTTTTGCTGTTGCCGTATAGGAATGCCCTCAGTTCGTAAAGAGAGTGAACAAGAGTGGTGAAGCTTCGAACAAGCGTTTGGAAACGCAATACACAAGCGCGGCTTCGTCTTCAATAGAACGCAAAGAAACTAAGGCTATTTGGACGGTGTGGGTTGTCGCTCAGAGCGGTCTCTTTCAGACCACCCATACTATAGTAACTGTGATAGCTATATACCTATGGTCTTGTGATTTATTTTATTTAAGTTGGTATTGCTTGCTTTTAAACATGCCATCACGCTTGTCTATCCCTAAAGGGGTAGGCCGAACATGTACAAGTCCCATTCGACGTATAGAAATGCATTAGATCGTGAAACCAAGCTGAATATTTGCATATGTGTAAATATTATCGTATAAGTACTTACTCGTAACTTTATTTTTTTAGATACACTTATCAGTGTGTTTTAAATAAATAATAAATGCACATAGTTACATATGGCCTGTGTTTATTCTAATTCAAGGATTGTTTAATTTAGTGCAACGCTTCAAATTACAAACGGTTCTAATGTACGAAATGGGTGCACCCCAAATTACAAAAGTTATTTTATCGTTAAAATTAATTTTATATCTTTCGCAAGAAAATTTCCTGAAATTTGGTCCAACATTTTACTAACGTTGGTAAAACCGGCCCTAGGCAGTAATTTAATATACCATAGGCAAGGGCTTATGATGTCAAAATATGGTATAAGTAATCAATATGAATGTATTTTATCATTATATTTTGTGAATCATGCATTGTAAATAATATAAAAGCTTTTTTACATATCGTAGTAAATTAATTTCATTCTGGATTTAAGATTATGTATGTTAAAAGTATGTGGTACTTTTTTGCGTGTTTGGCGCAAGTCTCACTGACGTCGAATTAAATATTATATTGTACAAGTGCATAAAACATATAATTTTAGCAGAAACATTGATTAAGCCAAGCCAAAGGCGAGAGTTGATGTTTAAAGCAAGACTAAAATGGGTTTTCTGCACGAGTTATTTTAAATAATTTGTTTGATTAAAATTAAAACTTATATATGAACAATGTTCTATTTTAAGTGTATTTAATTCGACACATTTAGCTCTCTATCAATACTGTGTGTGTATTATTAAAGACCTATGCATTATTAAACAGCCCACGTGAAATATATTATAAACTGAACCTCTTTGGACAATAATAAATAAAAAAATATTTTTATGCACTTATGCTTAAGAAGCAGACATTTAAGCACTAGAGCAATAAAAATATCCGCTTACACCGGGCCTAAATAAGAATATTATTAGCATGAGAATTTAACTAAATATTAAGTCATTGTCAATGAGGATTTTCTTTTCAATTTCAAAATATTAAGCAATTAAGTATAATGTTAATAATTTTTAATTAAAATTGAAACTGACATTTGAACAATGAACTATTTTTAGTGTCATTATTACGAAAAAAAAAATCTGGATCTTTAATAATACTCTAATGTAAAAGCCAGGCAAACTTCTTACATAAAATATATTAAGCTGAACCTTTTTGAACAATTTTAATTAAAATAATCACTTGTTTGCACTTGTGCTTAAAAATCATGATTTTTGCACTATAGCATAAAAAGCTGTTTTAGTCCGCGTGCACCGGGAATAATCCAGAACTTAACGAGCGTGAGAAATGAGTAATATGTTTTATACCACACCCACTCAGAAAGTGTCTCATTGCTAGTTCAATAACGGGTCATAAAGTTCGTCATTTCTCCCTTATAAATAAGCGGCGGGAAAAGTTATATGGAATTTTGTTGTATGACAAATCCATACCTGCCCTGCTTCTTTTGTTTCTAGCGAACATAAAACAATACAAACGTCAAATCTCAGAAGGTTTTATATAAAATAATTAGAAAAAAGAGGTGGAAATTGTTTTTTTAGTCGATTTTCACTGAAAGAAGGTTGGCAACTTTTTTTTGAAATACGAAAAAAAGTTTGTTTAGTATTTTTATTTTATAATAAAGTGATAATTTAACCGTACGTTGTTATTATTCTAAATAATTTTCCAAAATGTCATCTGATAGTAAAAGTGACGATTCTATAATGATTACGCCACCATAAATAAAAAATACAGCTCAAGAAGTCATAAAGAACTTACTTCTTGAGAAGTTTCGAGACAAATACGAGTACATTTATAATGATTTTATTTTCCTCGTAGGTGCAGTATAGAGCACTACTATATACTACATGTATCACTCGGGAGAAAGTTCTATTTCTGTCCGAGAGTATGTGCGCGGCGCGCAGCCAAGAGCTTAAAAGGAAACTAAAGAGATCTTTCTTCCCTCGGTGTACAATGTACTAGGTATTGTATTTTAGGTTTATTGCCTTAAGGTTGTCCGCATTATTGTTAGACTTCCTTAGGTTTAGTATTAAGATACATTTATGTGAATGTATATTAGAATTAATGACGCTGTAGCTTTATATGTAAATATTAAGTAATAATAAAATGTTAATGAAATTATCGTCATCTATCCTTATGTGAATAAGTAGGGTTTAAATTATGTGAATCTCTTTTTAAGTACAATAATATCATTGAAATACCTTATATCGATTTTTTATTAATGTGCTGAAAAGTATTTCAGTCATATCATATTACACTTAATGTGTGATCGAAGTGTTTTACGATATATGTCATTATTGATCAACATCATCATGACATCAACCAGAATGGTCACCGTCAGACAAGGTCTCACCCGTTGGGGGAATAAGCCATAATCCCTCGCATGGCAGGCGTCTTGGAGAACGCGGGAGAAGTTGCCAGTGCTGCAGAAGGCGCTGATTCCCACCATCCGGTATTTTCCTTTAGTCGCCTCTTACGACACCCAAAGGAAAACATGGGGAGGGGATGGGGAGTGACACGCTAACCCGGTCATTTTAAAAGTATGTTGGATTAGTGACAGATGTCATAATTATAGCTCGTGTGATATTATGAGGATCTACCCTCTTGGCTTGTTCTATGAAAAGAAGCGCTTAAATGGGCGTAATTTTACAAGAATATTGGATTTGTGACAGATGTCATCTTTATAGCACTTGTGATATATGAGGATCCAACTTTGCTTGTTCTAGGAAACGAAGCGTTTATATGGACGTGGTTTTCCTAATGTTGGATTTATGACAGATGTCATCATAATAGAACTTGTGGTAATAAGAATCCAACTCCAACAGATTGGTACATCTGATAGATGGCGTTTTCATTGTGCGATGAAATAGCATCATATGTTTCGAAATCGGAAAAATTTAGCACTTGTAGTGCTAAATTTTTGTATCTGGAAGGGACCTGTTTTATTATAAAGATCCTCCACTTTTCCCTTTTTAAAAGCTAATATTTAGAGGGTAAAAATTGCCGGATTACCAGAAATAAAATAAAAATTATTTTAACCAAGACATAGAGAAAGAGACTTACACCTCCAGACAAGGTCTAGTGGTGACTTTTTGATCTGTGATCCAAAACAGAGAGATAAAGACTATAAAACCATGGTTGGTGAAGGGTTCCGTAGCTTTCAGTAATAAGAATGCACATTGACTTGGTCAACTCCATTTCAAAGCCAATGGATACTTAGCAGTTAGTGGTGATAATTTTATAAGTATTGTTGTTCTAGTACATGAGATCTTACAGATTATTCAAGAAAACGCCGAAATCTTGGCATAAAATTTAATTATGAAAAAAAAAAACCATTGTCACTTTCGGTTTGAATATTTCAAAAACCAAACATTTTTAAACAGGAAATTTAGTAACCTGTAGAATGATTATAAATTCCCTTTTCCTTGATGTGATAGCCAAAAATGTTTTTATATATATTCTAAAGATATTATTCTAATATTTTTTTTTTTTATGCCTGACAGCTTAGCCTTTGATCACTATCTCACCTGATGGTAAGTGGATTTAAGGGTATAATAACATGAATAGTACGAATGTAAAATTAAACCTGCTATAGCCCAAGTAGAAATCGATGACTTACATCCGTGTTAAACACTGTACATTTAAAATATGAGGGAAGTTAAAAATTGTAGTTATTATTGTTATTATAATATTTACTGAAAATAATAAACATGAGTAGAATATATATATACATAATATAAAACTAATTGAGGAGTTCGAACAGATTGTGAAATTTAGGTAAATTTTGTTAGTTTTTTATAAATATACCTATTTAGTTAATACCCTGCCTAATTATATAAGTAGTTTTTTTATTTTAAATAAGGAACATAATGCGTCTCCCTCGGGGGCCATCCCGCTTAATAGGTTTTTTTTTTAATTCACACTGCTCATAAACATAATAAGTGACTATAATGTTCATATAACATACACTAACTTCACAAAGTCACATTAATTATATTATAAACTAGTTTTTTAGCCTTTACGTAAATATAAATGTAATTGTTATTATTTGTTTTATAACAACAGATTATCTAAATAACATCTAATTTTGTTTACACATGGTTAGCATGGTTACAAGTCATTCCAGCCCTTGAGAAGCAAGCATTTAATATGAGTTTTTCCCACTCTTAGGTGGGAAAAATTAAGCAACGTCTTCCACCCGCTACTCGAATCAAGCAACACTACTTTCCGATTATGTGAAATTAAAATTTTATTTTCCACTAAACTTGTTCTTGACATTTTGTAAGTTAACTTTAGAAATCTTTTTAAATGACGAGCCTTGTGTTGCGAACTGCGGTGTATTAAAAAATACGCGAAGTGAATACCTATGAACAATGTTCAATTAGATTTTTACTTACCTGCAAAACGGAAACAAGGAACAGATCACGAACACCGGGCAGTCTGCTCAAAAATATCAATAAAACTGTGATTTGTATTGTATTAATGACCTCTATGGTGGTAGCATATGCTTGCGAATACCCACCTGTATAGCTAACACTTTCTAATAGCACATCGCCAAGTTCCAAAAGCTGCGTATCCAGTGCGTATCCAATAGAGGTTGCGAGGGAAATAAGCGGTGTAAAAGGAAAATATGCACCAATGGGATCGCTGCACTCAGTGACGCTAACTAAATAAAGCGTTCCTATTGGTGGGTTTTTATTCTTACACGCTTAACGCTTATTTCCTCGCGTATCCCTGGTGGAAACGCAACGTAACAGGTATATTTCGGATGGTGGCCTTGAGAGTCGGCTACCATTCAGATTAAGCATATTTACAATTATCTATAACATCATTTACCATCAGATGTTTTTTGTGGTCAAAAGCTAGCCTATCGGTAATAAAAACAATGAAACGAGATGCACCAAGTTTTCAACCAGTTTCAACAAGGGTTAAATAACTGATACTACCTTCTGAAAATTTTGTATGTACTTAAGTACTCGAAGTAGCATTTTTTTTTTACATTCATTATAGTTTCGGGTTTGACCACACCTTACCTGATGTTAAGCATTGGTGTGGTCTAAGATGGAGCACGCTTACCTATAAGAAACCTATTTATAAAAAAATGTGAGAATAAAATAAATAAACATTTTGTATCAACTACCGATTAATATTGTAGTCTGTAGTTTTGTTTCTTTTTATTTCTACCCATATTTTGACGGCGACAAGTCGGTACAAACTTTTCATCGCGACATGCGGGATGAATAGTGCAACAGGTCGAGGTGCCATCTTTAATCGAAACGATGATATTACAAGTCTGTAACAACGAATCAATCTGAGATCTAGATTTATTGTTTTTCATATTTATTATTCAATCAAATACATAACGATAAAGCTGTAGAAGTATAAAGATTTGGTAGAAAGTGATAGAGGCGAGAGCAATGAGAGGGGAGAGGTGACTTAATCACATTTCCAAATGATTGGAGCGCATTTTATTTTTTGTACCGGACGGGAAGCGATAACCCGCGTCTTCCGATTTCGGGCCGAATGCCTATTCCACTCGGCCACAGGAACCTTGCTCTTTCGAGTTGAAACTTTGTGCTACAATTGTATTACTAACTGCAACCGTCAGAAGGGACGGTGCGCGGTCATCAACCAGAGTACTACAATTCATCTGATGGAATTAAGTGCTTTTTCAAAAACATAACTCTCCCTATGATGACGCTACCCTTTCATATATCCAAATATTATTACAAGCACTATCGCGTGTTGAGAAAAAATCAGAAAAGTGAATCAGGAGTGTTTCGACAGATATTCTTGAAGGTACTACTGCTTTCTAGGTAATGCCCGATGTGTATGTCTCCAGCTTACTCAATTGAAATTTCTTAATTCTGAATATGCCAATATTTAGAGCAGATTTAGTGCAATTATGAATACCAATTCAAAATTTAGGTGCCAAATAAACTTCGATGCTACACGTGATTATAAGTGTGTTAGCTGGCGTTATGGTCTCCAGCTGACACATGCTATATATACGAAACGGCTAAAGGTGTGATTATATACTATAGCCAGGGATTTAGCGCATAATTTGTGCCAGTGGCACAAAAAAATTGAAACACCTTACTTGAAAACTGTAGTAGTAATGACCCGATTACAACGTGTAAGCTGGGGACCACGTGTCTACAGCTGCTCATCTGTATCTTCTGAACGAATGGGCCTACGACTTTGTTTAATATGTCAAAATTTAGCGCCAAATTTGTGCCATCGGCACTAAAACTTTCAAGTCTGTGGCTATTAAGGTTTTGGAGCTACAAGCTCAAATAAACGTGTAAGCTGGAGACACATGTCCCCAGCTAGCACATGCTGTACAGCTCAAACGGGAAAGGCTAGACTACTGTTTAATATCTTAAAATGTTGGGTAGAATTTGTGCCATCGGCACCAAAATTTTCAAAACAATGGGCCTCATAGTTTTTGCGTAATAAGCAAAAACATTTCTTCCCGCCTAATTATTTAAATATTTCGTTGAAAACGTTACTGTACGCGGCGTTGTCTTTCCGAAGACTGTAGCTACAATCTGTCTTGAACCTTATTTCTATAGGCTTGGAAACTATTATCACTTTCATACAAAATAAACGCCGTTGAGACATAGGCTAGGAGCATGAAGGTTTAAATATAATATGACAAATATTTTATACTATGCATGCTTTCCGGATTTCAAAGTTATTGAAGCCGTCACTATTGACGAGTGGTCGTTTTAAAACGTTACGGGTTTCGAAAACTATCTTCCCATCGTTGCAATAGGGGTTTTTCAGTTTTCCTTAGGGGTTTTCTTTAATTGTGGAGGTATGAAGTGCCTTCTGCGTGCATTGAGTGATCTCTTCTGCAAGATTGTCCACTTCTGATGGGGTTGTGACATGCCTTGAAGTTGAGGTATCTCATGCGGTTTTCATAAACTTAGGCCAGTCGATTTTGGGCTTTTGTGGAAGTTTGTGTATCGGTTGGTGGCAAGATCATGTTTCTTCAATATTTTGACTAATTAATTTGAGTAGGAACTTACTTGTATGCAAGAAAATAAATATTTACCCTTTCAGTACATATACAGCAGATTTAATTTTTCTATTCCACCATATAGGTAAAAAAATCAATAACACGCCGGCTACGCCGCGCCGCGCCGGGTACGTTTACCAGCGCGCCGCTGCCGACTTTCATGACCGCGGCGCGGACCTCTACCACCGAACAGCCACGAGACGTTCCGATCATGCTGCGATCTCTTTCACTCTCTCAAACAAAACGATACACATATCTCGCTCATCCATTTCATTGAGATTCGTTCTAAGATAAAACAAAATGACGATATTTTCTGTTTTAACAATAAAAGCTATAATTACGCGTGAAATTAAACAGTTTTCTTATCTCTCACAGTGCCTGTATAATTGGTGCCGAGTCTAAGACACAAGGAAGGCATATTGTCCACAGATTATTCCTAAAAAACACGATTAGCGGCGATGTAGGTATTCACCGGATGCTCGGAAGTGCAAGACTGGTAGTACTACTGGTACTCAGGTAATTACCCTGAATTCGTCTAGTAAATATGGAAGGCATACAAATCATCTGCAGGTAAAAAAATCTTAGATAGTTAGGTACGCGTTCTATTGAAAACTACCACCTCTTTTGGAGGTCGGTAAACAAAGGGTGTCGACCTTTGAAGGTGCACATAATGTGATGATCTGCATACCTAGTAGGTACTTAATTCATATTTGCAAGGAAACGTTTTCATTCGTATTCTAAATAACATTCATACAAGTACAAGGTACAATACCATTCGAAAAGCTTCCGAATCCGAGAGAAAACTGTACCTAGATAGATACTCTGGAAAATACAACACCGACGAAAATACACACATTACGTACGTATTTACCTACTTACGAACACCTGACTTTAACATGTAGTAAAAAGTAAAAACATTTACATTATTGTAAAAGAACACAAAAAGTGTGTTTTGTTTTTATCCCAATCCGCAGCGGGAGTACGATGAGACGCGCCACGAGCAACGATTGTTCGTTAGTTATAATTTGAATACACCGACGCCGACGCAGACATCTATTCCAACAATGACACCGACGCCGCCGCCGACGCCGATGCGACGCCGAAACTGACACCTATTCCGACACCGACGCCTATTCCAACAATGACACCGACGCAGACGCCGACACCTATTCCAACAATGACACCGACGCCGACGCCGATGCCGATGCGACGCCGAAACTGCCACCTATTCCGACGCCGACGCCTATTCCAACAATGACTCCGACGCCGACGCCGACACCTATTCCAACCATGACACCGACGCCGACGCCGACACCTATGCCAACAATGACACCGACGCCTACGCCGACACCTATTCCAACAATGACACCGACGCCGACGCCGACACCTATTCCAACAATGACACCGACGCCGACGCCGACACCTATTCCAACAATGACACCGACGCCTATTCCAACAATGACACCGACGCAGACGCCGACACCTATTCCAACAAGGACACCGACGCCGACGCCAACGCCGATGCGACGCCGAAACTTACACCTATTCCGACACCGACGCCTATTCCAACAATGACACCGATGCCGACGCCGTCACCTATTCCAACAATGACACCGACGCCGACGCCGATGAGACGCCGAAACTGACACCAATTCCGACACCGACGCCTATTCCAACAATGACACCGACGCCGACGCCGACACCTATGCCAACAATGACACCGACGCCTACGCCGACACCTATTCCAACAATGACACCGACGCCGACGCCGATACCTATTCCAACAATGACACCGACGCCTAAGCCGACACCAATGCCAACAATGACACCGACGCCTACGCCGACACCTATTCCAACAATGACACCGACGTTATTCCATTGAAAGGGCAAACCAGAGGAGAGAAACAGAGCATTTAAGTGTTATTCCTACAATGACACCGACGCCGACGTCGACGCCGATGCGACGCCAAAACTTACACCTATTCCGACACCGACGCCTATTCCAACAATGACACCGATGCCGACGCCGTCACCTATTCCAACAATGACACCGACGCCGACGCCGATGAGACGCCGAAACTGACACCAATTCCGACACCGACGCCTATTCCAACAATGACACCGACGCCGACGCCGACACCTATGCCAACAATGACACCGACGCCTACGCCGACACCTATTCCAACAATGACACCGACGCCGACGCCGATACCTATTCCAACAATGACACCGACGCCGACGCCTACACCAATGCCAACAATGACACCGACGCCTACGCCGACACCTATTCCAACAATGACACCGACGCCGACGCCGACACCTATTCCAACAATGACACCGACGCCGACGCCGACACCAATGCCAACAATGACACCGACGCCTACGCCGACACCTATTCCAACAATGACACCGACGCCGACGCCGACATCTATTCCAACAATGACACCGACGCCGACGCCGACACCTATTCCAACAATGACACCGACGCCTATTCCAACAATGACACCGACGCAGACGCCGACACCTATTCCAACAAGGACACCGACGCCAACGCCGACGCCGATGCGACGCCGAAACTGACACCTATTCCGACACCGACGCCTATTCTAACAATGACACCGATGCCGACGCCGACGCCGATGCGACGCCAAAACTGACACCAATTCCGACACCGACGCCTATTCCTACAATGACACCGACGCCGACGTCGACGCCGATGCGACGCCAAAACTTACACCTATTCCGACACCGACGCCTATTCCAACAATGACACCGATGCCGACGCCGTCACCTATTCCAACAATGACACCGACGCCGACGCCGACGCCGATGCGACGCCGAAACTGACACCTATTCCGACACCGACGCCTATTCCAACAATGACACCGACGCAGACGCCGACACCTATTCCAACAAGGACACCGACGCCGACGCCGACGCCGATGCGACGCCGAAACTGACACCTATTCCGACACCGACGCCTATTCCAACAATGACACCGACGCCGACGCCGACACCTATGCCAACAATGACAATGACGCCTACGCCGACACCTATTCCAACAATGACACCGACGCCGACGCCGACACCTATTCCAACAATGACACCGACGCCGACGCCGACGCCGATGCAACGCCGAAACTGACACCTATTCCGACACCGACGCCTATTCCAACAACGACACCGACGCCGACGCAGACACCTATTCCAACAATGACACCGACGCCGACGTCGACGCCGATGCGACGCCAAAACTGACACCTATTCCGACACCGACGCCTTTTCCAACAATGACACCGATGCCGACGCCGTCACCTATTCCAACAATGACACCGACGCCGACGCCGATACGACGCCGAAACTGACACCAATTCCGACACCGACGCCTATTCCTATAATGACACCGACGCCTACGCCGTCACCTATTCCAACAATGACACCGACGCCGACGCCGAAGCCGATGCGATGCCGAAACTGACACCTATTCCGACACCGACGCCTATTCCAACAATGACACCGACGCAGACGCCGACACCTATTCCAACAATGACACCGACGCCGACGCCGACGCCGATGCGACGCCGAAACTGACACCTATTCCGATACCGACGCCTATTCTAACAATGACACCGACGCCGACGCCGACACCTATTCCAACAATGACAACGACGCCTATTCCAACAATGACACCGACGCAGACGCCGACACCTATTCCAACAAGGACACCGACGCCGACGCCGACGCCGATGCGACGCCGAAACTGACACCTATTCCGATACCGACGCCTATTCTAACAATGACACCGACGCCGACGCCGACACCTATTCCAACAATGACAACGACGCCGACACCTATTCCAACAATGACACCGACGCCGACGCCGACACCTATTCCAACAATGACAACGACGCCGACACCTATTCCAACAATGACACCGACGCCGACGCCGACACCTATTCCAACAATGACACCGACGCCTATTCCAACAATGACACCGACGCAGACGCCGACACCTATTCCAACAAGGACACCGACGCCGACGCCGACGCCGATGCGACGCCGAAACTGACACCTATTCGGACACCGACGCCTATTCTAACAATGACACCGACGCCGACGCCGACGCCGATGCGACGCCGAAACTGACACCAATTCCGACACCGACGCCTATTCCTACAATGACACCGACGCCGACGTCGACGCCGATGCGACGCCAAAACTTACACCTATTCCGACACCGACGCCTATTCCAACAATGACACCGATGCCGACGCCGTCACCTATTCCAACAATGACACCGACGCCGACGCCGATGAGACGCCGAAACTGACACCAATTCCGACACCGACGCCTATTCCAACAATGACACCGACGCCGACGCCGACACCTATGCCAACAATGACACCGACGCCTACGCCGACACCTATTCCAACAATGACACCGACGCCGACGCCGATACCTATTCCAACAATGACACCGACGCCGACAACAATGACACCGACGCCTACGCCGACACCTATTCCAACAATGACACCGACGCCGACGCCGACACCTATTCCAAAAATGACACCGACGCCGACGCCGACACCAATGCCAACAATGACACCGACGCCTACGCCGACACCTATTCCAACAATGACACCGACGCCGACGCCGACACCTATTCCAACAATGACACCGACGCCGACGCCGACACCTATTCCAACAATGACACCGACGCAGACGCCGACACCTATTCCAACAAGGACACCGACGCCAACGCCGACGCCGATGCGACGCCGAAACTGACACCTATTCCGACACCGACGCCTATTCTAACAATGACACCGATGCCGACGCCGACGCCGATGCGACGCCGAAACTGACACCAATTCAAACACCGACGCCTATTCCTACAATGACACCGACGCCGACGTCGACGCCGATGCGACGCCAAAACTTACACCTATTCCGACACCGACGCCTATTCCAACAATGACACCGATGCCGACGCTGTCACCTATTCCAACAATGACACCGACGCCGACGCCGACACCAATGCCAACAATGACACCGACGCCTACGCCGACACCTATTCCAACAATGACACCGACGCCGACACCGATACCTACTCCAACAATGACACCGACGCCGACGCCGACACCAATGCCAACAATGACACCGACGCCTACGCCGACACCTATTCCAACAATGACACCGACGCCGACGCCGACATCTATTCCAACAATGACACCGACGCCGACGCCGACACCTATTCCAACAATGACACCGACGCCTATTCCAACAATGACACCGACGCAGACGCCGACACCTATTCCAACAAGGACACCGACGCCAACGCCGACGCCGATGCGACGCCGAAACTGACACCTATTCCGACACCGACGCCTATTCTAACAATGACACCGACGCCGATGCGACGCCGAAACTGACTTCAATTCCGACACCGACGCCTATTCCAACAATGACACCGACGCCGATGCCGACGCCGATGCGACGCCGAAACTGACACCTATTCCGACACCGACGCCTATTCCAACAATGACACCGACGCAGACGCCGACACCTATTCCAACAATGACACCGACGCCGACGCCGATGCAACGCCGAAACTGACACCTATTCCGACACCGACGCCTATTCCAACAACGACACCGACGCCGACGCAGACACCTATTCCAACAATGACACCGACGCCGACGTCGACGCCGATGCGACGCCAAAACTGACACCTATTCCGACACCGACGCCTTTTCCAACAATGACACCGATGCCGACGCCGTCACCTATTCCAACAATGACACCGACGCCGACGCCGATACGACGCCGAAACTGACACCAATTCCGACACCGACGCCTATTCCTATAATGACACCGACGCCGACGCCGACACCTATTCCAACAATGACACCGACGCCGACGCCGACGCCGATGCGATGCCGAAACTGACACCTATTCCGACACCGCCGATGCGACGCCGACGCCGACACCAATGCCAACAATGACACCGACGCCTACGCCGACACCTATTCCAACAATGACACCGACGCCGACGCCGACACCTATTCCAACAATGACACCGACGCCGACGCCGACACCTATTCCAACAATGACACCGACGCCTATTCCAACAATGACACCGACGCAGACGCCGACACCTATTCCAACAAGGATACCGACGCCAACGCCGATGCGACGCCGAAACTGACACCTATTCCGACACCGACGCCTATTCTAACAATGACACCGACGCCGACGCCGACGCCGATGCGACGCCGAAACTGACTTCAATTCCGACACCGACGCCTATTCCAACAATGACACCGACGCCGATGCCGACGCCGATGCGACGCCGAAACTGACACCTATTCTGACACCGACGCCTATTCCAACAATGACACCGACGCAGACGCCGACACCTATTCCAACAATGACACCGACGCCGACGCCGACGCCGATGCGACGCCGAAACTGACACCTATTCCGACACCGACGCCTATTCCAACAATGACACCGACGCCGACGCCGACACCTATGCCAACAATGACAATGACGCCTACGCCGACACCTATTCCAACAATGACACCGACGCCGACGCCGACACCTATTCCAACAATGACACCGACGCCGACGCCGACGCCGATGCAACGCCGAAACTGACACCTATTCCGACACCGACGCCTATTCCAACAACGACACCGACGCCGACGCAGACACCTATTCCAACAATGACACCGACGCCGACGTCGACGCCGATGCGACGCCAAAACTGACACCTATTCCGACACCGACGCCTTTTCCAACAATGACACCGATGCCGACGCCGTCACCTATTCCAACAATGACACCGACGCCGACGCCGATACGACGCCGAAACTGACACCAATTCCGACACAGACGCCTATTCCTATAATGACACCGACGCCGACGCCGACACCTTTTCCAACAATGACACCGACGCCGACGCCGACATCTATTCCAACAATGACACCGACGCCGACGCCGACACCTATTCCAACAATGACACCGACGCCTATTCCAACAATGACACCGACGCAGACGCCGACACCTATTCCAACAAGGACACCGACGCCAACGCCGACGCCGATGCGACGCCGAAACTGACACCTATTCCGACACCGACGCCTATTCTAACAATGACACCGACGCCGATGCGACGCCGAAACTGACTTCAATTCCGACACCGACGCCTATTCCAACAATGACACCGACGCCGATGCCGACGCCGATGCGACGCCGAAACTGACACCTATTCCGACACCGACGCCTATTCCAACAATGACACCGACGCAGACGCCGACACCTATTCCAACAATGACACCGACGCCGACGCCGATGCAACGCCGAAACTGACACCTATTCCGACACCGACGCCTATTCCAACAACGACACCGACGCCGACGCAGACACCTATTCCAACAATGACACCGACGCCGACGTCGACGCCGATGCGACGCCAAAACTGACACCTATTCCGACACCGACGCCTTTTCCAACAATGACACCGATGCCGACGCCGTCACCTATTCCAACAATGACACCGACGCCGACGCCGATACGACGCCGAAACTGACACCAATTCCGACACCGACGCCTATTCCTATAATGACACCGACGCCGACGCCGACACCTATTCCAACAATGACACCGACGCCGACGCCGACGCCGATGCGATGCCGAAACTGACACCTATTCCGACACCGCCGATGCGACGCCGACGCCGACACCAATGCCAACAATGACACCGACGCCTACGCCGACACCTATTCCAACAATGACACCGACGCCGACGCCGACACCTATTCCAACAATGACACCGACGCCGACGCCGACACCTATTCCAACAATGACACCGACGCCTATTCCAACAATGACACCGACGCAGACGCCGACACCTATTCCAACAAGGATACCGACGCCAACGCCGATGCGACGCCGAAACTGACACCTATTCCGACACCGACGCCTATTCTAACAATGACACCGACGCCGACGCCGACGCCGATGCGACGCCGAAACTGACTTCAATTCCGACACCGACGCCTATTCCAACAATGACACCGACGCCGATGCCGACGCCGATGCGACGCCGAAACTGACACCTATTCTGACACCGACGCCTATTCCGACAATGACACCGACGCAGACGCCGACACCTATTCCAACAATGACACCGACGCCGACGCCGACGCCGATGCGACGCCGAAACTGACACCTATTCCGACACCGACGCCTATTCCAACAATGACACCGACGCCGACGCCGACACCTATGCCAACAATGACAATGACGCCTACGCCGACACCTATTCCAACAATGACACCGACGCCGACGCCGACACCTATTCCAACAATGACACCGACGCCGACGCCGACGCCGATGCAACGCCGAAACTGACACCTATTCCGACACCGACGCCTATTCCAACAACGACACCGACGCCGACGCAGACACCTATTCCAACAATGACACCGACGCCGACGTCGACGCCGATGCGACGCCAAAACTGACACCTATTCCGACACCGACGCCTTTTCCAACAATGACACCGATGCCGACGCCGTCACCTATTCCAACAATGACACCGACGCCGACGCCGATACGACGCCGAAACTGACACCAATTCCGACACAGACGCCTATTCCTATAATGACACCGACGCCGACGCCGACACCTTTTCCAACAATGACACCGACGCCGACGCCGACGCCGATGCGATGCCGAAACTGACACCTATTCCGACACCGACGCCTATTCCAACAATGACACCGACGCAGACGCCGACGCCTATTCCAACAATGACACCGACGCCGACGCCCACGCCGATGCGACGCCGAAACTGACACCTATTCCGATACCGACGCCTTTTCTAACAATGACACCGACGCCGACGCCGACACCTATTCCAACAATGACAACGACGCCGACACCTATTCCAACAATGACACCGACGCCGACGCCGACACCTATTCCAACAATGACAACGACGCCGACACCTATTCCAACAATGACACCGACGCCGACGCCGACACCTATTCCAACAATGACACCGACGCCTATTCCAACAATGACACCGACGCAGACGCCGACACCTATTCCAACAAGGACACCGACGCCAACGCCGACGCCGATGCGACGCCGAAACTGACACCTATTCCGACACCGACGCCTATTCTAACAATGACACCGACGCCGACGCCGACGCCGATGCGACGCCGAAACTGACTTCAATTCCGACACCGACGCCTATTCCAACAATGACACCGACGCCGATGCCGACGCCGATGCGACGCCGAAACTGACACCTATTCCGACACCGACGCCTATTCCAACAATGACACCGACGCAGACGCCGACACCTATTCCAACAATGACTCCGACGCCGACGCCGACGCCGATGCGACGCCGAAACTGACACCTATTCCGACACCGACGCCTATTCCAACAATGACACCGACGCCGACGCCGACACCTATGCCAACAATGACAATGACGCCTACGCCGACACCTATTCCAACAAGGACACCGACGCCAACGCCGACGCCGATGCGACGCCGAAACTGACACCTATTCTTACACCGACGCCTATTCTAACAATGACACCGACGCCGACGCCGACGCCGATGCGACGCCGAAACTGACACCAATTCCGACACCGACGCCTATTCCAACAATGACACCGACGCCGATGCCGACGCCGATGCGACGCCGAAACTGACACCTATTCCGACACCGACGCCTATTCCAACAATGACACCGACGCAGACGCCGACACCTATTCCAACAATGACACCGACGCCGACGCCGACGCCGATGCGACGCCGAAACTGACACCTATTCCGACACCGACGCCTATTCCAACAATGACACCGACGCCGACGCCGACACCTATGCCAACAATGACAATGACGCCTACGCCGACACCTATTCCAACAATGACACCGACGCCGACGCCGACACCTATTCCAACAATGACACCGACGCCGACGCCGACGCCGATGCAACGCCGAAACTGACACCTATTCCGACACCGACGCCTATTCCAACAACGACACCTATTCCGACACCGACGCCTATTCCAACAATGACACCGACGCCGACGCCGATGCGACGCCGAAACTGACACCAATTCCGACACCGACGCCTATTCCAACAATGACACCGACGCAGACGCCGACACCTATTCCAACAATGACACCGACGCCGACGCCGACGCCGATGCGACGCCGAAACTGACACCTATTCCGACACCGACGCCTATTCCAACAATGACACCGACGCAGACGCCGACACCTATTCCAACAATGACACCGACGCCGACGCCGACGCCGATGCGACGCCGAAACTGACACCTATTCCGATACCGACGCCTATTCTAACAATGACACCGACGCCGACGCCGACACCTATTCCAACAATGACAACGACGCCGACACCTATTCCAACAATGACACCGACGCCGACGCCGACACCGATGGAACGCCGAAACTGACACCTATTCCGACACCGACGCCTATTCCAACAATGACACCGACGCCGATGCAGACACCTATTCCAACAATGACACCGACGCCGACGCCGACGCCGATGCGACGCCGAAACTGACACCTATTCCGACACCGACGCCTATTCCAACAATGACACCGACGCCGACGCCGACGCCGATGCGACGCCGAAACTGACACCAATTCCGACACCGACGCCTATTTCAACAATGACACTGACGCCGATGCCGACGCCGATGCGACGCTGAAACTGACACCTATTCCGACACCGACGCCTATTCCAACAATGACACCGACGCAGACGCCGACACCTATTCCAACAATGACACCGACGCCGACGCCGACGCCGATGCGACGCCGAAACTGACACCTATTCCGACACCGACGCCTATTCCAACAATGACACCGACGCCGACGCCGACACCTATTCCAACAATGACACCGACGCCGACGCCGACGCCGATGCGACGCCGAAACTGACACCTATTCGGACACCGACACCGATGCTGTCACCAATTTTAATACCGACACCTTTTCCGACACTGACACCGAGTTCGACGCCTATTCCGACACTGACACTTATTTTTTTACTGACACCAACGCCGACGCCCTTTCTGATACCGACGCCGACAGTTAAATATATTGATCTTCTTTTTAAAATAACATTTAAAAAAAAAATAAAGAAATTGATTTTTTTAACTTTATAAAGTCTATAATTGCGTTCACCTCTGATTTTGAAGGGCAGTCAGTGCGCTCTAAGGTTTTCTCGTACGCGGACGTACGTTTATTCCAAACAAACGGAGTTAGACAGGTTTCCAGTCGCGGCGATCGGATGTGCTAGCAAGGATTGCTATAGATATTAGTGAATATAAACATGTGGTTTATTTGTGTGAGTGACCGTTATTTTGGACGCCGTGCGTTCCTTTTGGTGGAAGGATGAGCAAGCTGTTGGCGGGCGGACAACATCGAGGACAAAGGAGCGTATACCTACCCTTACAAAAAATCCATAGCATTTGTTAATTGATCAATTAATCATTGTTTGGGACTACGGGGATCAAAAGGGGCCCCATTCCCAAACAAGTGTCCTAAAACAAAGCTTTAAGAAGCAAAGGTTTTAGCAAAGCAAAGGTAAGTATAGTTAGGCAGAGATTTGAAATACTTACATAGATTAGTTATATCCGAACACCACTGCTCTAAAAGCTTACTAGAATTTACCTATATACATACCTACGCTCATGTACATGCAGTTTGTAATGACAAGGAAAGAACGTTCAAATATTATGCGTCATATCTGTTGTTAGAAAGAGATAAATGAGCAATTCGTGTTACCACCGAATAGAGATCCGCGCCACGCCGGCGTGTCGCCGCCGAATTACCTCGGCGCGCCGCCGCCGCCACCGGGTCATGAACAAATTCGCGCCGACGTCGAAAATCAATTTAGAGTTTTCTGCCGTGAGGTGCATTACCCTGGATAGCTGAGGTGTGGGAGAGTGCTCCGACCGGAATCCGAACTGCTCCGGTCGGGACTTCATGTGAGGGGCTATCCGACTTAAGAAGAGGCGTTCAAAGACTTTCGAAATGCATGTAAGTAGAGTGATAGGCCTGTAATTCTCGGGTCTCCAAACGTCTTTGCCGGGTTTCGGGAACATATCCACGTGGCTCATTTTTCATTGAGAGGGTAAGTGCTCCGTGCGCAGGATTCCGTTAAACAGGCGCGTGATAGCTGCCGTGGTTTTAGAGGACAGGTGACGGATCACTGTCCAATATCTTCTTCTGTGTTTTATGGGACACTGAAGTATTCATCGAGGAACTGTTCCACAGAGTCTGAGTGTTCTCTGTTCACTGTGGGATTGGGCTTGAATAAGTTCTCAAGGGATTGGGCAAATATTTCTGCCATGTCCTCTGCTCTGTATCTCAAGTTGCAATTTTCGTGGAAAAGACAACGAATTGGTTCTGAGTGTTTCCTAAGTTGCCTGCAGAGTTTGTGGAGTGAGGCCCAGTTCTGTGGATGGGGTCTCATTAATGTTGCCAGGTTTTTCTGAACAGGCGTTTTTCTTTTATGAGCTCTCTTATACAGCGGGGGAGGATGGGCAATCTCGATTCTCCTTAGGGGTTTTCTTTAATTGTGGAGGTATGAAGTGCCTTCTGCGTGCATTGAGTGATCTCTTCTGCAAGATTGTCCACTTCTGATGGGGTTGTGACATGCCTTGAAGTTGAGGTATCTCATGCGGTTTTCATAAACTTAGGCCAGTCGATTTTGGGCTTTTGTGGAAGTTTGTGTATCGGTTGGTGGCAAGATCCTGTTTCTTCAATATTTTGACTAATTAATTTGAGTAGGAACTTACTTGTATGCAAGAAAATAAACATTTACCCTTTTAGTACATATACAGCAGATTTAATTTTTCTATTCCACCATATAGGTAAAAAAATCAATAACACGCCGGCTACGCCGCGCCGCGCCGGGTACGTTTACCAGCGCGCCGCTGCCGACTTTCATGACCGCGGCGCGGACCTCTAATTTGAAGTGACATATACCAATTAAACATCCAGAAGAGTATTTACTTTTATCTAACATAAATAAAGAAAACACACACCAGCCATGTACGTCTAAAGAAATATCAATCTCTGAAAAGTTAAGGATTTATGTGTCGGTGTATAATGTGTCGTATTGTTAAGTAACTTTAAAAAATTACAAAACTACTGATAGAACACTGCAGCACAGAAGCCCAAGATTTTGACTCCCAATCCAAAGATGATGATAACGAATACGATTATGCAGAGCCACAAAACTTTATTAGTGTTGCACAAGAAGAAAGTCAAAATGTATTAAATGTTGATAGCATTATCAACACCATGAACAGTGAATCGATCAAGCCACGTGTAATGCTCTGCGCTGCACAAACCCTTCAACTTGCCGTAAAAGACGCAATAAGACGTTCTAATAAGTGGATAAGTCTCGCCTATAGAGTAATAACGCTATCCACCAAAGAACAAAATATTAGTATACTAAAGAAGGACAACAAATTCCTACTAAAATGTTCGCAAGTACGATTCGGCACTCCCCGCAAAATCCTGAATTAATAACTGGGTATAGTTCGCGGAAAAGAAATAACTTCTTGAAGTGGTGCATAATTAACACTTATTTATGATTTTCTTTTCTCATCAACATTTTCTGTGCTTAAATAAAAAAAAAACAAAATAACTTTTTTATTAGAAAAAAGGTATTTTGATTTTTATATCATATATATATATATATATATTATAAGTAGGTTTATAGGTATAGGTATTAGGTTTATATCATATATATATATATATATATGTATATATATATAAATTTAATAACTTTTCTTTCAATATAACAAGTAAATAATTAGAAGATTCAGCTTAAATATTCACGTATAATAAAAATTTACAGCGAAAATGGAAACTAACAAAATACTTTATAACCAACTATAATATAAGCAAACATTCTAGCTGGGTTTCTAAACTTTCTACATGGGCGCGGGTGTGAGACGCTGTGTATAGGCACGCGGGCAGTACCGCGCGCCGTCCTCAAACCCCTTACGGGTCCCTCTGAAACCTAAAATATAATATCTGCGCAACCAGAAGCGCGATGTTCGAGGGGCTCATAAAGATTTGCGCGAACTATACAAAACCTTTATCGATGTATGAGTCCGACTCGCTCTTGGTCAGTTTTTTACCCATCAGCTCTGTAACGGCTTAGATTGGGTAAAGTTTCGTGAGGAGATTATAGATACCCTAGTATAAAATACCTACCTATTTATACTTTTCATCACAGAACTCATGGATAAAGACTCAGTTTGACTAAAAATAAAGATACCGGATAATTCAAAAGATCAGATATACCTACCGGGAAAATTTAAATGATTCAAAACCTAATTTGCGAAAATATTAAGTCTAATATCTATAAAATATTAGTCTTATATCTATATATAAGTAGGTTACATAATATTTTATGTACTTGTAATATAATATTACTTACTTGTAGTGGCCGCTAGTGAAAAATGCGCAAACTTAAGGGATACTTAGTTTTGGGCCAATCAATTAGGTAGAGTTTTACTTAAATGCAATATTTTTTTTATATCAATGGCTAGTATAAACCAGGGTTGTTGCTGATGCAGGTTTTTTGGATATCAGCGGATGCTGATGCTGATGCTGATTTTTTTAAATTAATATCAGCTGATGCTGATGCGGATGCTGATTTTAATGTATTTTTTAATTTAATAATAATATCTTTGTTATAAAAATATACATATAATATTCAACTATGAAATCGTTGGTTAAAGTGATAACTTTATTGGGCATTTTAAAGAAAAGGTAAGTTATAATAATACTGTGACTTTTATTTATCAAAAATAATCAATAATTGTACATTTCTCGATTCTTGAATAGGTAATTGCTATGACCTAACACATAGAAATAAACTTATTATAAATAACCACGCATCTTAGTATATCTTAGTATATTTATTAATAAAATTAATACTGAAAATGTATTAGAGGTAAGTTATATTTAAAAAATAACAATTAAACTGCCTTTTTTCCTTGCAGTAGATTACAAGACGGTGGAGATACCGATTCCGGTACTGCTGAACAATTGTTCGCTAGGAACACTTGCCGGCGGAGGTGACAGGAATCTCCGAGCCAGCACAGAAAATTCTTTATATGTTGTTGTTCCATGAGTTCTCCACCAGTCAAGTGGATTTTGTGAAACAATTTTTTTTTCTCTTTGATATATTGCTTTAATAGTAGATTTTTAAGTTTCGAATTCGCATCTGAAATTGATTTACTCTCTTCGTCACTTGAATCTAGCAAAACTTTCAGTTCATTTTGCAGGCTTAGTCTGCAAGCTTTGCTAGTTGAGGGTTGTTCATTATGTTCTGTTTCCATCGGAGGAGCAGTTCTTGACCTCTTAGGAGATGATGGACCAGATTCGTCTCCATTATTATTGGCTAGTCTTAGTATTTCAAACTCAATACTATCCTTTGAAATTTCACTGAAGAATTTAGATTTATATCGCGGATCCAAAAATTTTGATATTGCATATAAGAAATTATTATTTATATCATAAAACTTATCGGAAATATTTGTAATTAACGTTGTAATAAAATGTTTTATAGCTTCTGAGTGATCTGTTTTAGCTAATTGCTCATCAAGTTTCTTCGTGAGTAGGTACATGAATAAGGGGGATGACCGATGAAATCAACGCATTTGAGTTGCTAAGTTCCCCTGTGCTTTCTTTACAGGGTCGCAACAAATCCACCCAGTCTTTCATTATTTTCCACTCTTCAGGTAAAATGCCTGGTATGTTGTGGTTATTACTGTAAATGCTCAATGAATCTTTAATTTTTAAATGTCTCTCCATCATGTCAAATGTACTGTTCCATCTAGTGACGCAGTCTTGAAAAACCGTTAATTTAGATTGATTTAGGCGTTCTTGAATAACATTCAATTCTTTCTGTGCTATTGTAGTGATTAAAATGGTTAGATATTTTTTTTTTAATTTTTCTCTTATGTCTATTATACTTTGGTGGGACTTTAACCCATTTTTCACACATAATTTAATTTTATGCTCCGCCCAATCTATATCGCTAAACTCTGATATTGCCATGGCCCTTTTCATATTTGACCCTTCGTCTCTGATAACGCAGTGTACCTGATTCTTTGATAAACCCCATTCAATTAACATAGATTCGTATTTTTCGGCAATGATATCCCCTGTGTGCCGATCGTCGAAAGTTTCGCATTTTAGTATTACGGATTTGCGTTCAAAATTCATGGTGATTCCATGGCAAGTTAAACTTAGCAAATAAAAATTGGTCAAAAGCCACCGCCGCCAAATCTACGCCCCGCCTACAACGGTCATGTCACGACCTGAATATCAGCAATAAAATCAGCATCAAATGATGCAGATGCTGATGCGGATGCTGATATTTAAATCAATGCTGATAATCCGCTGATGCTGATGCTGATGCTGATATTCGCAACAACCCTGGTATAAACCACTAACTCAGGTATTTTAACTTACCGCACTCCCAACCCAAGCCGAATGACTAATGGATTTTAGATAACTATTATATAACACGTTTTTCCCCTCACCTTTCAAATAAGACATTTACGATCAAAAACCCAAAGTATAGGGTAACCCAGGGTTACCCACCACCAACCCAGGTTTTTAAAAAGTTACAAATACCTCTTCATTCGAAAACCCTAAGCAAAGGGTTACCCTATGGTGTAAAGGGTTATTGATACTTCTAGAAACAAAAGCCCAAACAAAAGGGTAACCCTAACCTATGGAAGGGTTACCCTTTGGTAGGGTTACCCTTTGGTTAGTGTTACAGTTTCTTTTAAGGTTACAGAAAGTTACAAATACCGCTTATATCGAAAACCATAAGCATAGGGTTACCCTATCGTTGGGTTGAAGGCAGGGTAACCGTTTAAATTGGTAACCTCATAGAAATGGTTTTTGATAAATGAAAAACCCTTTCGAAAGGCTTAACCGAAAACCGGGGTTGTACGGTCCCTGAATTTAAATGTCATCGATTATTTTAATAGTGCATTTGTGTTTGCATGTCATGATATTGTTGTCGCCAAGTGCCTTAGAACTAGGCACATAACGAATATCTAAACTTCATACATACGTCACTGGATAAAATGCAATGCTGTAAACACTGAAAAATACTGATAGTCATGCAACAATTAAACACATCTGTTTACTGATCCGCCTGGTTCTGCGGTATTCCATGTTAACTGAACTGTAAGGATATTTGGGGGTTTCCCCCCAGTGGCCTCCAACCTCCCCTATAGCCACCCCAAGCCTCGCTTGCTGAACTGAATCTGATACTGAGCACACTGTTCGCAAACAGTCCGAACGCATCGGTTTCTGGTCGGTACGCAATACGTGGTACCATCTAGTCAGGGCTAGTCCTGTATGCACTGCGAATTACACAAACGTGGTACCACCATCTAGTCAGGGCTAGTCCTGTATTCACTGAGTATAACACAAGCTCACACTCAATACGTGGTACCACCATCTAGTCAGGGCTAGTCCTGTATGCACTGAGTATAACACAAGCTCACACTCAATACGTGGTACCACCATCTAGTCAGGGCTAGTCCTGTATGCACTGAGTATAACACAAGCTGACTCACCGATGCTGCTCCGGCGACGTCCCGTCAAGCAATGACGCGCAGGCGGCGTGCGCTCTCGCTCGCTCGCCCGCCCCGCTATCGCGTGATGTCTGGCGCGACTATAGTAAGCTATACCTACGTACGGATTCAAAAACTTGGCAGTAAACTGCAATGTAAGAACGTTGGCTACCGCAATCAAGTAAAACTCTGCACTGTAACTGTTTCGTTCTAGTCATTGGAGGATTGCTAACGTTAACAAGAGCAGTCTGTAACACTAACAACGTAGTATTGATATCCGTCTTTACGTGTAAACTATCGGTTTGGATCGATTTCACTGACTGAACAAGTTTTGCAGGAGACAAAGCTCGATTATGCTCCCTAAACTTATTACAGTGCCTACACTTTTGCTTAGCGCGACAACAACCTGTGTCCTTCGGAACAGTTGTAACGCCGGCCTCTTGATAGTGCTTTTCTTTCCTGCACAGTTTTGTAAGTCGTACATTCATCATTAAAATGATTCTGTCTACAAAATTTCTTTTTAGGTGGCTCATCAGTTTTATCAGTGTGTTCATTGTTCAGTGGCCTTTTACGCGAGGGCACTTTTGACTTATTGTTAAATTGTCTATTATCAAACTTAGGTTTATCGTTTCTAAAATTCATAAATCTGCGTTGTTTGTTGTTTTTAACTTCTTCCGACCTGACATGTAATGACCCTAACGTAAAATTGTCTGATACATGTCTGTTATCGTTAATGGTTGCGTTAACAACCAGTAAAGTCGGCAAATACAACTTTTGTATCTTCAGTCACCTTTTTCAACCTATTTGATGTTTCTCTAGATTCTTCTATACTCTAAATACTTTCTTATGCTATAAATAGTCTCATCTTCATCAGTCATCTCCTTTCTTAACTCATAAATCAAATCTTCTGGTTTTTTTTCATAATCATGACTCTGAGGTGGTTATGATAGACATCTTCTCCTAACGAGCTCAAAATCCCGAGATGTCTTTTGATTTCGTTGAGAAAGTGTCTACAATCTTTCACTACATTTGTCGATACTGTTTTAATTCTGTATAGCTATACATAATGGGCATGAATGATCGCACTTTGTTTGCCGTACCTTTCCTTTGGCGTACTGACAGCTATGCAGTAGTTTTATTAGTAGTCGTATTTAACCAGGCTATAGCCTGTTTCGCATCATCATCAAGAACCGACTGAAGGTATGATATCATATCAACGTCACAGATATTTCTGTTGTCAACGTTTGACGAAAACTGATCCCAAACTTGAAAATATCTCCATTGAATTTTGACAACTCTATTCTAGGCCACACTTACATCTATTTCTGAAGGTAAACCTTCGGCTTGAATTTGAATCGCCGTGTATTGGCCGTATTCCTCTACGCTAGGTGTGATGGTTCACTGGTAATAGTTGTAAATCTCCGAAACAAATCGCTGATTAGCACCTTTCAGTTTGGATCTGACCAACTCTAACTCATTAATGTTGGTATCACTGTCTGTTATTTTTGCGAGGGCACACTGGGCTGAATTTATATAAGACTGAACTGATTCATGAATTATCTTTAAGCGAGTTCGGATGACGTCCTCCATTCTGAGTACAGTACGTAAAGCCGAAATCAAGGATGGGAACTGTTTTCTTCGTATAATCTAAAACGTGTAAGGCAATGCTCAACTTGTCTTAAAGGCACAAATTTCTAAACGATATCGTAAAATTTCATGTGTTAATTGTGATCAAGAGCAAATAATTAGACCAGCTAAAGTCCGCTAAATTATACTGCTACTGTATATAACTGATTGTTACCACTGCGGTGAACTATTATTAACCACTCCGCTAGATGACCGCAAATACTATACGCACCATAAGAAAAAAAATATTTAAAAGACCTCGTTTCGCTAAGTCACTTCTGAACACACTGTATTTTTTCACAATAATGGACACCACTGGCATAGAATAATAACATAATAATTCATTTCTTATTTTAGAAAGCTCATTTTTATCGGTCAGTGAAGAACACCTTATATTATTCACTAAGTGTACGTACTTACCTTACCACTGATGGCCAAGAAAAAAAAATTATAAACGTGATAAAAAGTCAGAATGCATCGAAATCTATTTTTCCGTCAACTATAGGATCACATTAAATCGTTCACTTTCTGAATCACACTATAAATTATATGAACAAAAAATATGATCGACGGTTACCCAAAACTAATGTTTAAATAGCTAATCCTTCACTTAAGAAAGTAATTATCAAACATTCGGTATACTTTACTCACAATTTTTCATGTTAAAACTTGTTTTAATAATCGAATTACGAAACACGGCAACAATAATTATTTATCTGTCTCTGGCTACCGAGTCACTAAGAGATTTTCGAACGAAAACATGACGAACCATTAATACGGGATAATAAATTTCAAAGTACCGTCGGTATCGTACCTATCGGCATAATATATCTGTCGTAACTACCGTCACTGTGAGAAAAAAATCTACATTATTATTTATATTCTGATAAGCCGTTTGAGAGATCCCAGCATCTCCACCATGTCGCCAAGTGCCTTAGAACTAGGCACATAACGAATATCTAAACTTCATACATACGTCACTGGATAAAATGCAATGCTGTAAACACTGAAAAATACTGATAGTCATGCAACAATTAAACACATCTGTTTACTGATCCGCCTGGTTCTGCGGTATTCCATGTTAACTGAACTGTAAGGATATTTGGGGGTTTCCCCCCAGTGGCCTCCAACCTCCCCTATAGCCACCCCAAGCCTCGCTTGCTGAACTGAATCTGATACTGAGCACACTGTTCGCAAACAGTCCGAACGCATCGGTTTCTGGTCGGTACGCAATACGTGGTACCATCTAGTCAGGGCTAGTCCTGTATGCACTGCGAATTACACAAACGTGGTACCACCATCTAGTCAGGGCTAGTCCTGTATTTACTGAGTATAACACAAGCTCACACTCAATACGTGGTACCACCATCTAGTCAGGGCTAGTCCTGTATGCACTGAGTATAACACAAGCTCACACTCAATACGTGGTACCACCATCTAGTCAGGGCTAGTCCTGTATGCACTGAGTATAACACAAGCTGACTCACCGATGCTGCTCCGGCGACGTCCCGTCAAGCAATGACGCGCAGGCGGCGTGCGCTCTCGCTCGCTCGCCCGCCCCGCTATCGCGTGATGTCTGGCGCGACTATAGTAAGCTATACCTACGTACGCGCTCGCGACAATTGTATGGATCTTATAATGAAAGCTTTTATCTTTTTTAAATTGCCTATTTTGAAACGTTTCTTCTTTCTTTGCTTCTTCGAACTGATTTCCAGATACATTGCAGCCTTTACTAGTGCTAGGATTTTGGTCAGTATTATGTTTATATAATTTAATTTGCTGTATCTTATTTCCGGCGGTAAGACGGAGTTTTTATTCTCCTGTTAAGCTTGATAAATCAATATTATGTCCTTCTGTTAACTCGTTTCCTGTTTTACTGGATAAATCGGTATTCTCTTCTTCTGTTAGTGCGATTCTTATTTCCTTTACAAATTCGGTATTTTGTTGTCCTGTTAACCCGCTTTTTGTATCTGTCCACCAAACGAGAAAAAGTGTGTTCCACACACACATTAGAAACCACACACTCCACACACACAGACCAGAAATCAAAGCGGAAAGTTGTAACTATAGCGACGTGACAGACACTTACTAGCAAGCGGCAACAGAAAACATGACACCTAAAATTTTGACCAATGTTTTACTAGAAGAAATATATGTTCTATGGCTTAATTACAAAAAATATATATGATATAGCGATACATACATTTGCTGCACGTCCGCGCGTCTCTTGCTTGCGGCTGCTTTATTAATCTTTTATTTTTGATTCAGTAAGTCAGCCCTAAGAAAGCGCATCAGTCATATGATGGTCAATGGTGAATGCTGCTATCATCACGGCCTGTACATAGCGAAAGTAACGCTAAGTCTAGCGCATTAGACACGTATTTGCGTTTACTGATCTGATAGTGGTAGTGATTAAATTTGTAGGTATTTTTTCTCTTTGAAAGGACAGAGTTAGATCTATTAGTAGGTAATCTGTGCCCTGGTCTTGATTAGTAAATAAAAGAGAACTGAACTTACCATTTTGCTTTCGATCAACGTTGCACCGTGGATCCACCTTGAAATTCGAAATGAGATTACTCGGATTAAGATTACTCTTAGCCCGGCAGCACTCATCATGCCACAATCGGTATCCTACTAGATTGTATTATAAATATGTATCATAATTCATAATGTGCTGTAAATGCGTTAGATATACTAAGGATGACTAATTGATTTGATGTTTTGATTAAATTGATACTAAATTAGTATGTAACATTGCGTTTTTATTTGTAGTATTCGAAAACAATTCTTCTATTGAATACTAGTCATAAACATTCTACATGGATATAAAGTTCCTATGCTTATTAAGCCCTTGAAAACGAATCGAATAATCCCAAAGATTAAATCACATCTGCTCTTACGCTGCTTATGCTTAGGATCTTTGTTGGAAATGTTTAACGCATAGAGCAATGCGTTGTTTCTCCTTAGAAGAAATATGAATATATTGCACTTTAGGTAAAAAAAATTGGGTAATTGATTCAAATAGATCTCGTTCCGTAGATTCCGAATATGTATACATTTCAATTTCACAAAAAATGTCACATGCGTTGTTTATAGTTAGCTCGGCACAGTTAGTAGGTAGGTACTCATAAAGAACAAAATTACGAGAGAAAAAAATATAGTCTTGTGCGGGATTAATACCTACGATTTTTTTTAAACAACATTATTTACTTCCCTTACACATTTACCATAGCAACGCCGTCGTTTGGTAAGTACCTGTTCTGTTACGGCATGCGGCATACGTAGGGCTGCCATCCGTCCGGGATTCCCCGGATTTGTCCTAGTCTAGAGGGTGTCCGGGAGGCGTCCAGTAGGGGTTTACAAATAATCCGGGTAAAACCCGGTCTTTCTACATCATGATTTGTAAATGCTATACCAATTTGGACGTTTGCAAACAAACTAAGAACTTGTATATATCACTTAATGTTGGTTGGTTTTCCATAACAGAATTACGAACAATTATCTTTTTACCAATTTTCTTTTTTTTCAAATTAAATTTTATAATTACAGTATATTCGTAACCAGTTATCACTGATAGATGTAGTGTAGGATTAGATTAGAAAGCAATATCTTGGTCAAACAAAGAGGATGTAATAAAGATCTAGTAAATACGTCAACATTCTGAGAGAAAAAATACCTACCAACATATCTTGTAAATATTGGCATTATATGGTTGTCAAACTACACAACATCTGCTCCTAGTCTATACATTTACTGTTTCTTTGTAACTTCTTCCACATATCCTTAACGTGAAAGCAAAAAGTAAGTTCAAACGCTATAGAAATAAGGTTCAAAACAGATTGCAGTTACAGCGAACGGGACGGCAACGCCGCGTACAGTAACATTTTTAACGAAATATTTAAATATTTAGGCGGGAAGAAATGTTATTGCTTGTTACGGAAAAACTATGAGGCCCATTGTTTTGAAAATTTTGGTGCCGATGGCACAAATTCTACCCAACATTTTAAGATATTAAACAGTAGTCTAGCCTTTCCCGTTTGAGCTGTACAGCATGTGCTAGCTGGGGACATGTGTCTCCAGCTTACATGTTTATTTGAGCTTGTAGCTCCAAAACCTTAATAGCCACAGACTTGAAAGTTTTAGTGCCGATGGCACAAATTTGGCGCTAAATTTTGACATATTAAACAAAGTCGTAGGCCCATTCGTTCAGAAGATACAGATGAGCAGCTGTAGACACGTGGTCCCCAGCTTACACGTTGTAATCGGGTCATTACTACTACAGTTTTCAAGTAAGGTGTTTCAATTTTTTTGTGCTACTGGCACAAATTATGCACTAAATCCCTGGCTATAGTATATAATCACACCTTTAGCCGTTTCGTATATACAGCATGTGTCAGCTGGAGACCATAACGCCAGCTAACACACTTATAATCACGTGTAGCATCGAAGTTTATTTGGCACCTAAATTTTGAGTTGGTATTCATAATTGCACTAAATCTGCTCTAAATATTGGCATATTCAGAATTAAGAAATTTCAATTGAGTAAGCTGGAGACATACACATAATGCCCGATTACGTTCTATTAATTAGATTGTGGTCAAAGGCTTGTCTATTGGATCAGACCTTCCCAGGGTCTCAAACTATTTCCATACCAAATTTCATCCAAATCGGTCCAGTAGTTTTGGCGTTAAAGCGAGACATAGTTACTTTTGCATTTATAATATTAGTATGGATATGGCAGATAGTACCAAAACGTCAGCTATCGCACTAATAACCACACCTTTGCGTCAAAGTCTATTTGGCTTTTAAATTTTGAGTTAGTATTATTTATTGTACTAAATATGCTCTAAAAATTGGCATAATCAGAATAAGTTTTCACCTGATGGTAAGTGATGATGTGGTCCAAGATGTAGTTCAGGCTAACCTAGAATTACTGGCCCTCAAGGACAGCTGCCGGAACACATCGTTAAGTGCTTGGCGACAGATTTTCAACTTGAGGGTGGTAGCTAGCCAGGCGGGCATTCGCAAAATGCCCTACCACCATGCTATAACGACTGCCATCCTAATACAACAACCGGGACCGACGGCTTAACGTGCCCTCCGAAGCACGGAAGCGCTCAGTAGTAATGTCACCAGCGGTCACCCATCCAAGTCATGACCGCGACGGACGTTGCTTAACTTTGCTCGGTTAAGAACAGGTAAGTAAACTTCGCTACGAGCGCTTCAAAAGTTACTTTGAGTAAGCAGGAGACAAACACACACAAGCAGCTCTCGTGGCTGCTCACATCAAATCCCACGTACAAATACACGTCAGCATAATAATAAACCAAGAAACTTTCAACACATACGTTTATTTCCAGATATAGGTACATCGTAAATTATATTCTAACAGTTAATAATTAATATAGACCTAGTCAATTTGAACTTTTATTAGGCCATTCTAGGTATCCCGCACTGAACCTTTAGATTGTATTAATAAATATTGGCAGTTATAACGGCCGGTGATCTTAGATGCATACTCCAAGACTAAATACGAAGACATTTTCCTGTTTTTGAGACACATTAGATGGACCTATTGAAGCTTTCTATACTGATAGAGCCATAGCTACTTTCCTATACGTCAAAGAATCAGACCATTGCCGTATAGTCATTGTTTATTTTATAACAAGGATGATTTAAGAGGGTAGATGATAAGACCTCTCTTGCAATGAGATATATCGATAAATAAAGCTGAAAGCGCACCTAGATCGTAACCCCTACTCGTGCGCAATGACCAGCATTAAGAATGGATTCGATGACTTCAGCGCGTGCGTCTCCTATAGCACTTAAAGGTGCGCGTTCAACAACCATTATATGTTTTCCTAGCGATATTCCGGGCAATGGAATAACCTGGTTACAAATATACTTACGTAATAAAAATTATAGGTACCTTATGTTTCCGGCAAGTATCCACATTACAAGACTAAACTATCACAATATTCAACAATCACTAACACACATATTGCTACAGATCCATAATATTATTATATAGCTTTTCATTTTACTTTTGTTGGTATTGTTACATAGTTATTACATAAACATTGCTCATAGCCCACTGCAGGGGCTAATATATTGGGTATAGGGGAAGGTAGGTATCATTGGACTACCCAAATATTTCATATACTATACCCATACATAGAGTGAGTACACATTTGACTGAGTCCACTCGAATGCTGACTCTAATGTTACTAATATCGTATCAACCAGGAGTTCGAGTACAGTCTTATCTACATTCCCGGTTGATACAATACAAATAACATCAGAGTAACGGCATCCTAGTGGACTTAGTCAGGCGTGACCCACTCCGCACTTTAGACACAAAGTTACAGGTACATCGGCATTCCGGGCGGGATTATTATTGATTAGTCGCTTATTTATTGGAGTGGCTCTACTGGTCCTTTTTATTCTGTGTCAGTGTACTCTGACTGTCTCAAAATTAAAAGATAATAAATTTAAGTATGTATCTTCGATGTAACATACCAACAAAATAAAATTTTCACAATAAGTATCCGCATTTGATTAATTTGAAAAATACTATTTTAACTTAATTCTACTACTCAGTATTGTGTCAGTCTGACGAAGAGTTAAAGTAAACATAAAAAATTATAAATTAATACAATATCTTTGTTGCAAAAATAAAATCAAGTATCTAAAGTTAACACAGTTATACTTACAATGAAAACCTATAAATAATATGTATTTGTGACATCTGCAGTATTACTTCTGGAATGCTTTCTAAATGCAATATTAATATCCTCCTTAAAACCAATACGAAAATTTAAACAAGTCTTCACCATATAGATGATTAAATAATTGTTAATTACCTAAATAAGCCCTTCGTTGTACTTTTGTTGATTAAAAAAAATTTGGGCTTATTAATATTTCAGGATAGATTATCTATATAACCCAGTGAAGGCATATTGCCTAAAATTTTACAACATTTTAAATAACACACGCCGCATAGCAAAATACCGAATTTGGGTCCCGGATCTGAAAAGTTAATGGATAAGCTAATTAGTACCTAAGACACTTGTCCCACTGATGAGCAATAAGTAAGAAGAGTTAGAAACGAGTTGGCGATCAGCGGGTAGCGAATGTGTAGTTTTGTTGCTGCGCTATAAGCAAGTGAGAGCACAACTATGGGCGATAACGAGTCACCAACTCGCCCATGACGGCCCACAAGTCAGCGTATCTACCAAGCTAGTTTCTCCACTAGTGAGAGAGCATCGCAGATTATAGCCTTTACACTGCTATAAACTATTGGATAGCGAGTTCTCGCCGGCAATATAAATATTCAACAACCAATAATAATCTGCATCTGTAATAATAACACATTTTTTAAGAAAACATTATATGAATATTTTAGAAAATATTTCAAGTGACAATTCCACCGAATTTTCCTGTTAAGCAGACGTGACGTCACAAACGCCACCCAGCCAACCCGGCAGAATTTTCAACGCGTTTCGCTTCTACGCGAAGCATTCTCAAGTCTTGACTCTTCGAGCGCACAATCGAGAAACATTTTTGAATTTATTCGAAATTTTGACGATGCTTGAAAATTCTTCCGTTTTAGCTGCGTCACATCGCATCGGCTTAACAGGAAAATTAGGCTGAATTGTCATTAGATGTAGTTATATATTTTATAAGTTTTTTCTAAAACATTAATTTAATGTTTCATTAAAATATTTGTTATTATAAAATATGGATTTCCGCAAAATAACGCCTAAATTTATTTATTGTATCCATCTGTTTTGTTGACACGAGATCGATCTGTATCTTTTGTACGTTTCTTGGCCTATAAAATAGTCGATAGCGACTCGCTTTCTCGCCGGCGCCCCGCCGTGGGACAAGTGCCTTATAGAGTAATGCGAGAAGCGAGCGAAGTTGCTATGGTGCCGAGTATATTTCCTTCAACCTTTTATCACATTTATCATTGCTTCAACCCTTCTAAGTAATACATATTTATTTTTTTACAGTGTGGCAATTTACGTCTGTTTCTTAGGCATAATTTTGTTCTTTCCTATTGCATTCGACACTTTTAATATTCACGTTAGTAAGCCTTTAATAAAAACTTTTGCATACGTTTTCTTCCATTCTTCTTCATTTAAAACTTAATGTCTGTCAAAGCTTGACTGACAGACAGTCAAGCTTTGACAGACATTTGGCAATCTCAACTGCTTAAAATCAGCGAACTTTTTCTTCAGCACAAAATATTAAAAAGGTACGTTTATATATTGCTTCTTTCGATTATAGCTAACTCGTCGTCTTCGCCGGAAGTGTTGGTCTTCGCATCGAATTGTGCTAGATTCCCCTCAGAGGAACCATTGCTAGACTCGTGCGATCTTGGACTAACACTTGTCTTTCTCACATACAATATATTAGAATCCAATTTATTACTATGATCGTTGAAGTAGGCGCTTCCATCCGATATCCTATTTAGTTTATGTATCTGTTCTCTTAATTCGCACACCTGTCCATACAGCTTCTTGTTTTCTCTCAGTATAGCTATATTTTCTGTTTCTAATAGCTCACGTTTGCTCCATTGTACTGTGTTATCCGATTTGAATCTTTCAATCTCCATTTTTAACTCAGCAATTTTCTCTTCAAGAACCTGCTTAGCTGCTACTTCATCTTGCAGCTCGTTTTGTAACCTTTCTACTTCACTGTGGCTGGAATCTGTAGAACCCAGCGTTCTGTCGCTATGTGTCAGCTCAATTTTAGTATTATGAAGTTCAGCGGTCAAGGTTTCTATTTTAGAAAGTAAGAACGCCTTCTGATCTTTTTCGTTCTGCAAACATTTGCAGGTTTCGTCTAATCGAAGCCTCAACTCGCTCAATTTGTTAGCAAGGACATTATCGACATTTGAAAACTTATGGGAGTCTAAAGAAGCTCTTTGCCTCGATGAAGGTTCGTTTGGAGAAATAAGGTTCTTTCTTCTCAATTCGACGCCATCTTCCGTCGTCAAATCGCCAGAAAGAACTCTACTTTCACCTATGCTGAGTAGCTTTTCGTTGTCTCGTTTCAGTTCGTGAAACTGGTGTTCGTATTCGTTTCTTTCGGCTTTGGAGGCTGCTAGTTCTTTAGTGAGTGCGTCGACTTTGTTTTTGAGTTGTTTCGATTCTTCTCTCGCCTTGTTGCGCTCGGTGCGGACTTTGCTCCACTTTTCACGCCAGTTGGCTGTGCAGTCCGACCACCAGCGCATCGTTTTCTCCATCTGCGTGGCTCTCGCACGGGCTTCGTCCAGTTCGCGATGGTAGAGTGCCTCTTTTGCCTCCCAGTCTGCGCTGGTGTATCTGACGGGCGCGTCGTGGTCCCGGCTTCGACGATGGCTGCCACCGTGAGAGCTTTGCGCCATTTTGCATTTGTTTTCTGTAAAGATAGAGGTTTGATTTAGAATAACTATGGAGCTTTTATATCTTAAGTATGACGTTATTAGTTCATGAGTCATACTAGCTGCTCCCAACGGTTTCACCTGTGTAGACAATGATCCTGTCATTACAGGACCTAAACTACATATTATCTATATTTCTAGTTACATCCCAATCGCTTCAGCGTGCAGGGGATGCATACATACACTCTCACATCCTCACTCATAAACTTTCGCATTTAATTTTATAATCTTAGTGCGATATCTAGACTATTTTCCATCTTTAGATATATTAAAAAAGTTATTCATACATTGATCCGCTTTGTGTCTCATGTATTGAAACACCAAGTTTTATCACACTAACCACCTTTATTGTAATGATCCTTCTCTTACTGCATTAATATAATTATTAGCATATTCCTCAGCTTTTCGACTTCTATCTTTTTTATCTGCATTAGTTACATAAATTATTTCACGTTGGCGCCACCTCCTTTTGTCTCAAAGGCGAGAACATCTGACTTGGTTTGTTCCAAAATACGTAGGACATGAAAAATAACTAACAATCATGTACTTTTTTATGCCTGATTGGTTAGCCTTTGACCAATATCTCACCTGATGTTAAGTGATGATGTGATCGAAGATGTTGCTCAGGCAACCCTAGAATTGCTGGTTCTCAAGGACAGCTGCCGGGTCACACCGTTAAGTGCTTAGCGACAGATTTTCAACTTGAGGGTAGTAGCTAGCCAGGCGGGCACTCGCAAAATGCCCTACCACCATGCTATAAAGACTGCCATCCTAAGACCACAACCGGGACCACCTGTTTAACGTGCCCTCTGAAGCACGGAAGCGCTCAGTAGTAATGTCACTAGCGTTCACCCATCCAACTCATGACCACGGCGGACATTGCTTAACTTTGCTAAAGTACAGCTAAGACTTTGCTATGAGCGCTTCAAACCTATTTCCTAAAACAATTTTAACATAACTAGGCTTTTAATATCTTTCCATAAAGTCGCATAATATAACAAACCATGGTTCCTTTCCTTCCCTTGACTCCACCGACTCTACTACTGGTAATGTAAAAGTACCCATTACACTGCAAATAATCTAGATATGGTCCAATGAAAATACATTTCCAAACTATTACAGAAAACATGTAGATTGGATTATACACAGCAGTTACGATTGTGAAGTATGTGTTTACGAAAGTTATTATTTTGCTTTTGTATGTTCTTTTTATTGTAATCGTAGCAAACAAATGATGGTACCTACCTAAGCGGTTACCGTCGCGTCGCTATGGAGATGTGCAATGCAAAAGACATGACTAATACTATGCCAACCTCTTAAAAAGGTTCCTTATGACTCCCTTTTAGAAGGACTCCATGCTGTTTATGTTTATAATTTGACTGCGAGGAATTGAGTTTCCTTATGGTCAAACTGGTTTGGCAACCAGATTTGGATGGACTGTGTGGGAGTCCCAACTATATACTAATAATGAGCTTCTTAGCAGTTTAAAATGTTTGTTACTGCTTTCACCAGCTATCATGTCGCAACCGTGCGAGCTGCCACCTTGTCCGCCGTGCCCGCCGCCGCCACCGCAGCCCTGCCCACAAATATGCCCACCCCCGCCACCACTGCCGCCCTGCCGCGTGAAGCCCATCATGCGAGGGCTTCACTGGGCCCAAACCAAGAGGGTGCTGGCCCAGGCCTTTGCACTATCCATTTTAGGGGGAGCCTCATATTACTTCCTAGTCCGACGGCCCAGGATTGCAGCTTACAAGGACTATTATTTGTAAGTAACCCAATCACTTATATGAAAATAATATTATTTACTTGATTCCCATCATTTATGCAAACTTTTCCAGTAATAAAAGTTTTTTTGTGACTTCTGTATTGTTACATTGTATACAGTAGCAAATTTATTTAGTCAAACTGGATATGTTGCTGTTTGACAATTTTATCAGCTGATAATAAGGATAAGGCCAAACCTGGAATACAATATTTCTTATGATGGAGGGTTAAATGGATGTACATATTTTAAATACATGTGTTCATATTTGCTAAATTTTGCATGCATGTCCTAGAACCTAAAATCTATGCTTTTGGTTTACCAGTTTCCAGTAAAATTATGAACTTTCGAAATGATTTGGAAAAATAGTTTTGTATGGAATTGTTATTTTCATGTTTAGAGATAATATTAATATTAAAATGTAAAGGTAAAGCATAAGCATATATATGAGGCTTATAAAGTTCATCATTTCTCCCTAAAAATGTTTGGCTGGAAAAGCTACCTTTCTTTCGTTTTTAGCAGCGAACATAAACAAAAAGCAGAAAAATATCAAAAAGGTTATATCAAGTAATTAGAAAAAAAGGGGTGGATATTTAATTTGAATTACCTTTTTATGCACAATGAAAAAAAAAGCACAGCCATTAGTTTTGTTTTTACTAAATTGATAATTTAACAGTATGATTATAATTATTCTAAATAATTTTCCAAAATGTCATCTGATAGTGAAAGTGATTTTATAATGTTGATGCCACCAGGAATAAAAAATACAGCTCATGAAGTCATTATAGAACTTACTTCCTGAGAACCCTTGAGAAAAATAATAATAATTTTATTTTCCTTATAGATGTAGTATAAAAGACTATGTATCAATAATATATTGCAATGGGGAGCAGCTGCTAAGATAGAGCAATCTTTATCTTACAAAAGCGTGCAATTTGAGCCATATATGAAATGGATCCTAGGGAATCTCTGGGGAATCTCATTAAAGAAATTGATATTTTAACTTTACGAGTCTGTATATGTATATTTAAAATTAATATGTACGTTTGTAAAATATAAACCTTGATTTCATCGTAGATATTCTAGAATGATTGCTAAGTTTTGGTCATGTAAGTTGACTTTTTAAGGGAAGGGATGCTAAGACTTGACCAGTTGTTAATGGACTTCTGGTAGTTATCACATGTAATCATTGGAACCGTAATAGGTAGCAAATTGAAATTTTAACAGAACATATGTTTGTAGGGCTGGTTGCCTTACAAATAATAATATTTGCAAAATGTTGAAAATAAAAGGGGGAACCCATACAAAACGCATATATTTAAAATGTTTTTTGTTGTTTCTGCTCTTTTGTATATACGGTAATACATACAAGTGTTAAATTTGGTAAATAACAATAGCTAAAAGGACTAAATATAAATAGTAATAGTCATTGTACTACAACTAATAATTAAAATTTGCCATATGAAGGTCAGACTCCAGCTAAGCAGCTCGAGCTGTATGAATAAGATTACTGATTGTTTTGGTACATTTTGTATTGTTAACCCCCTTATCGTACCCCTGATTTATAAAATAACATACTCACCCAGTATTTTCACAGAAAATTTTACAATGTATTCCAATGCAGTATTTATTAATGAGTCACAACTTGGAGGTCAATAGTGCTTCCCATCAAGACGAACAGGTAGGTAAAGGTATAATCAAATAATTTTAGGCCTAATCAGGTCCTTCACGTAACACATAACGGTAGCCAAGAGGTTTTCTGATGGGGACTATTTTAAAAATTTGAAACCTACATAAGTAATGGACATCACGAAAAAAAATTTGGTTTCTGTATCAATTAGTACTAGTACTTCGTCTGCATTAGTACTACATCTGCTCTGAGTAAATCTACGTAAATATGTGAATTACAATAAACCATAAATTCCTACATTTTCATGAAATTGGGTGTTTGATTGCGAATTATTCTTACCTTCAAATAGGCAATCGCAGTCTTAAAGTTAATATAAAAGTTGCATTAGATGGAAGGGATGAATGAAATACGAAACACAAATTTATCTCCACAAATCCACAATCACCACATTGATTAGGTAGTAGGTACTGTAGGTAGGTACTACCACCACAGATAGGGATATTCCGATACTAGTAAAAAGATTAAGTATTCGATACTTTTCTTTCGATACTATGTACAATATCTATGAACAATAAATACCTAATAATGGACTACTGCTGAAGTCGATCGAATCCTCGTCGCTCTTCTTCGTTTATCAGAAAAACGCATCATGAAATTTACAAGTAATAACCCCCAACCCCACGGACGTCAACAATGTAAAGCTATGCCGATTTGCGACTATTCCCGACCACCAATAGACGCGATTGCGCTGACCGATATATCTTTCATTCCTTTTATTTCATGATTAGAATAAAAACTCTTTCTCACTCGAAAGCACTTTCGTGACGCGTTCTTCCGATAAATGAAGTGTAAGAATGATTTTGAATCCACGTCGCTTACGTGGATTCAAAATTATTTTTTAGTTTGGCAGTAGTCCATTATTTATTAATTAATCACAGCTATTGACATGTTCTACTGTATTATATTTGCATTGTTGCACTCGTATGACCATCTTGTAATTTTGAAATTCATTATACTTACCCAGTTTAAATAATATACTCAATCGAAAAAAAATCGTTATCGCAACATATATTGTACACAAGGAATAATCATTTATTCGAATAAAATTAATGTAGCATGTTATTGCTAATCTTGTTCGGCATGGCTAGAGGTGTCGATACTTAAAGGTGAGGTGTATTGAACAAGAGTTCTAGTACTACCACAGATACTACTCATGTGATAAGGTATAATATTGGTGCGTTCGTTTTGGCTCGGTTGCTTTTGTAGCAGTTTCAAAAGTGGCATTTGTATCTTAGCGTTCGGAAAGAAGCTTCTGCTATTTTTGACCACCAATGACTGTATGCTATCCGAACGTCTTATACTTATTTTGACAACCGCTGAAACCCAAAATAACGTTTTCTGGAACTGCAGCTAAAGATATAGGTGCAACAACTGAAGCCAAAGATAGGTCTGTAATTATATCTGGCGGAGGCATCGCCAGTTCTATTCATTATGATAGGAACAACAATATTTCTCATAAAATGTTAGCTGTCAAAAAACGATCACAACGATCCCACGGTAAGACGTGGGTCAAAAATAGCACTTTTCTCTGTCATTTGTAGCGTTTTCAAAGCTATCCGAACGGTGAGCGAAAACGATATTTATGCTCACGAAGTCCCTATCCGAACGCCCTGTGTGATCATTTGTAGCGTTTGTGAGTGTTATTTTTGGAACTGATAGGCTATCCGAACGCCCTATATAATATATGATATACCTTATCGTATAAATACCTATACTTTGGTGGTAACTGAATATCGTTCGACAGACGACGAGATAGTACTTAGAAGTGTTATATTAGGATCGTATTTTCGTATTCCTATCATCGAATATAACGCTTATCCAATATTAACTTATCTAACCTATTACTGGGTAATAGTCAAATAATAGTGACAACTTATCATATTATTCGTTCATAAAAGACGCGCAATTTAACCGTTATTGGAGAAAATATTATGTGTAATAGTTGACAAATCGCTCAAGTTATTGATATAAATATACAGTGATTTACTTTGCTTTCATATTTTAACAGACCTAGGACTGTCAACGAAATCACGAAATTCACAATGATTTATAAGTTTTATTTACATCATAAATATATATTATTTTTGTTCCTTTTGTTTTAATGTTTTTTTTTAATATATTTATAGTATATTTCACAAATAGTATGTAAGGCAGCGTTACAATAATAGCCAAATAATAACCCATAACATTGCATAATTAATAACAATCTATCGATATCCATTGCCAGGTCTCATTCTGAGCATCCACGAATCTCCTATAGAAGAAGTGACATGTATTACAACACATGCAATAACTTCACCGAAGACCTCCGCGCGCAAGGTCCAAGCCCCGAGGATACATTGCAAATTGGAATGTCAGCGACGCATTCTCTCGCGACGAGTGAGAATGAAATGGCAAGTCACAAAATGAAGAAGAATAGCGGCACTAGGTCGCCGTCACGTCGCTCACTATTATTTGAATAACATATTACGGCAAAATTCATATTACCTAATATTAAACTTCTGTCTTGAACCTATTACACATATATTAGCCCTAATACGAATATATTAGTCACACCTAGTACTCTCTATTATATCAGACGGTCAGACGGACGGCTTACTGCCATAGAACAAATATGAACCATAATTTGATCGTTACCATTTTGTGTAGGTATATAATTATTTAACTGTCTATTATACTACTATTATTTATAAAGAGGAAAGATTTGTATATATGAATGTAACGAATTAACTTTAAAACTACTGGACTTATTTGAAAAATTCTTTCACCATTAGAGTTCTGCATACATTATCCCTGATGAACAAAGGCTTATACCTAGAACATTTTCAAATAAGTTAGGAATCCGTATGAAAACTTCGATAATGTAACCCAACGCGTGAAAGAAAATACCAAAAATAAGGTTATATCGCGTACGCTGCTGAAAAGATTGGTAATGATTGACAAGAGAGCAAAGTGATGTACAACAATTTTATAGAAGTCATAAATGTATAAGTACCAAAAAGTCCGCAATACCATATGTCTAACTATTACAGCTGTCACAATAACTACTTTTTTAAGTGTATGTCTATTTTTTGTAATTTTTGTTAAATACCCGTGCGAAGCCGGGGCGGGCCGCTGGTCTTCTATAAGAATTTTGTCAAGCTGGATAGGAATTATCCAAGCATTTTTGCCGTATAATCACAAACTGGTAGTAGGATTTCTTAGTTTCAAATATACAGGGTTATTGGAAAAATGCTAACAACCTCTTAGGGTTGACTAATGCTAATCCTAACAAACATTATGAGATGTTTTTTTTTGTTTTGAAAAGAAAACACATTTTTTCTTGTTTTTTTTTTATGTGTTTTTGACGGTATAAGCACGATGACAACCTGATGTTAAAAGTAATGTATTATTACATATTTTTTTATTTTCTCGATGTAAATATTCAAAACTCTATTTAAAGGGAGCACGGCGCAGTCCAGTGTTGCCACGGCGGTCGCTCTTGACTCGGAGTACGCTTTAAAACGGAAAAAGAATCAAAATAAAAACATTTTTATTTCAAAACAAACAAAATACATCTCAAAATGTTTGTTAGGACTAGCAGAAGGCAACCCTAAGAGGTTGTTAGCATTTTTCCAATAACCCTGTATACAGATTGTAGACTTGGTAAAGTTAAAATAACAATTTCTTTAAAAAACTCCCTTAGAAATTCCCTAGGACTCATTTCATATATGGCTCAACTGCACGCTTTTGTAAGATAAAGATTGTGTCAAACAATATTAAGTTAATAATGACAGTGACAGCTGTCACATACGACAGTTAATACATAGTACTAGTAGTGGTCTAAAAAAATGTTGTATAAACCTACTCAAGCAATAATTTATAGTGGATTTGTTGGTGGATGGATCACGGGACCACAGAAAGTTCCGTTCTCCGCCCAAGTGGAGAAACTAGGTAGAGCCCATTTTATATTGCTATATAATCTAAGTATAGATCTCGTCTACATCTAGTCTCAGTCAGGGAGGTGAGATAGTTGAACAAATGTACTTAGTCCTGTCGTCAGTATCTGAATGAGGTGATGCCAATTTTAACAAATTCAAAGTTTCGAAGACCCAGGACTGAATAGTAAACACTATTCAGTGCTAAGCAGAGTCTTTAGATCTAACCCCTATTCTGCGGAACCTGCCTGTTCCGAGAACCAACCACTTAGATTTGATTTACTATAAAACACAAAGCTCTGTTTGTTGTTATCTATTATTGAGTCTAGGGCTGAGTAAGATTAAATGCGCAAGGTTGGAATTCCTGAAGGAAGGGCGATATATTATATTGGGTTAGCTTCTTAATCTATATGAAGCTCAAGATGGTCTTGTTTGAAATACGGGCTTTTTGACTTTGGTTATGTTATTTATTTGGTGACAGTTTGAGGCTAAGAGGAAATTAAGCCACTAAATAGTGCCTGCCATAGAAATCTACGTATATAAGAAAATATATGTCCTATGATGTACTTTGAACAGTATATATATATTTCAGCTTATGTAGGTTTTGGTAAAGAGACAAATCAACAAGACTGTGTCAGATTATTATTTCACACGAAAATAGGATAACAAGGGTAAGTATTATAGAATAGGTATTTAAAATATGTATCATTGTTGCAGAAAAGGAGAATTTGAAGATTACGCAGACGAAATGGCCAGAAAGGGATTATTCCAATCTGTACCTCCGGAAACTTTGAAAGATAATCAGCACATGTTCAAAAAGTGACCACATAATTATTTATATTTATTGAAAAATATAGTTTCCACAGTCCATAATACGCATTAATATTTTCACATAATGCAGCACGTGCACTCAACGACATCCCGATGCTTACTAGCATATACATACCTACTGTATAAGCAAAATTGTCACTGCTGAACACAGCCTCCTCCATTATGGGGGGGTGGGGTTGCCATAATCTGCAATCAATGACAGAACACATTGAATTGTCAGGAATTGATAGGGTTCTACAGGTAGAAGAGACGTATGGTAATAAAAAATCTAGCAAGGTAATTTGGCTTTGTTAAGTCTTACAACTATCTGGATAGGGACCCGCTATGTTAGCTGTTAAGTTCCTAGATTACAGGACCTCTTCAAACCAATTTGGGATGACAAGTGAGTCTATAAATTCGAATAAAAGGTCCGTTGTCAAAGGACACGTAAGATTTAATGCAAACAATTATTATGGAGTTCGTATTATGTATATGTTTTGTATTGAAGCTACCACCATATCTGTATGGACTTAATTTTTTGGCTTGGCTTTGTTCTTCGTAGGTCCATGGTTCGATCCCCAGCACCGGCTTGAGGATCGCATTTTGTGAATGCTCGCCTGGCCAGCTACCTCCCTCATGTAGAAAATCTGTCGCCAAGTACCTAACAATGTGTTCCGGCACCAGTCTTTGAGAGCCATTAAATCTTCAGGCTCATGAAAATTTAACAATTGTTGTCTTAGGGTGATTGACGCGGTGAAGTTCGTCTTGTAACGAAATGCATCTGTTACAGGCAGAGATTACCATTTAACATCAAGTGAGCCTCGTGCTTGTTGCGTCAAATAAGAAAAAAAAAAGAAAAACATGGTATTACATGACTACGCGGTGGTGTCGCAAAACAGATTATCGCGCAAACATTGTGGACACGTTGTATAAGACCTGTGTCCATGAGAGTAATCGAGGCTGTAAACAACGTCAATGTAGTTTAGTTAAGGAAGAACAATGGTATATGGATGTCATCGCACAGATACGGACATAATTTATAAATCATATTGAGTCTATGAAAAACAGTTGCGGACACTTTCAGCTTCTCAAATCCACCAAACCACAGGTTCCCAAATCTCAGCTCTAGAGTCCCTTAATTTAGACCTAGAATATATGCCACTCGAGCTTAATATCGATAACGTTGAAATGAGCATAATACAATGTTACGCTCCAACAACAGCAGCAAGCAATGAAGAGATGTTGAATTGTTTTATACCACTGTAAATAATTCATTACAAATGTCAAGAAAAAATATAATGGTCATCTGCGACTTCAGCGCCAAAATTGGACAACCAAAACAAGAAGAAAACTTGATAATGAAAAGTTATGGCTATGAAAACAGAAATAATAAGAGGCAGTAGGCTTATACAATTTGCAAGTGAAAACAAGTTTTCAATTCTAAACACATTTTTTAAAAAGAAGAACAGTAAAAGATGGACCTGGAAATCACCAGATGGTAAGGTTAAAAATGAAGTGGACTACATACTAACAAATTTCCAAAAATATGCTCACAATATAGAAGCGATCAATGTACAATATCCCAGTGACCATATACTAGTAAGAGCGACTTTGAAGCTACAAAATTTGAGGAAAAATAGAAAATCTTACGATAATTAGTTAATACAAATAGTACCTTATAAAACGAAGAAGTAGTAAAAACATACAAAGAATCTGTTCACAAAAATTTAGAAAACAATATTACCTGGATTTAAAGCCACACAGCGCAAGAACTTCACGATAAAATCGTTTTTGCAATTGAAACTGGTCTCAAAGAGGCACATAACTCTTCAAATCAAATAAACATGCCTTCGGTTTTATCAGATATAACAAAGAAATTAATTTCAAGACGGTAACTTCTCCAAAATACAAAACCTAAAACTAGAAGTATGAAAAACGAGCTTAAAGCTCTTTACAAACTCATAAGTAAATATATCCGGCATGACTACAACATCCATCGTAAGAAAACCATTGAAAAATATGTACTACAATCTGGAAGTGAGAAGAAAGCCAATATAGAACTAAGACTGCATAAAACTTGGATAGTAGGACTTAGAGCTTCAAATAAAACTACTTGTAATAGAAATAAAATACTTCAAGTTGCTACAAAATTCTATAAAAATCTGTACAGGTGTGAATATAGCGGAGAGCCAGCTTCAGCTTTAACTCTTCCAAAAGAAACATCGTCCGTTATTGAAGACATAGCTCTTTAACCTCGTGCTGAAAACGGCGACTACACCAAAACAATGGACTGAGTCAAACATCATTTTATTGTATAAAAAAGGAGATCCAAATGATATAAACAATTACCGACCAATAAGCCTACTGTCTTCAATATATAAATTATTTTCATCAATCCTAGAAAAGAGAATCAGAGGCACCATAGAAAACCAACAGCCTATCGAGCAGGCAGGATTTAGAAGAGGATTCTCTACTGTAGATCATATCCACTCTATCGAAATGATAATTGACAAATATCAAGAGTTTCAAGGGCCGCTCTACATTGGATTTATCGATTATCAAGAAAGAAAAGCTTTTGATACTTTGGATCATCAGTCAATATGGGAGTCTCTAGAATCGCAAAATATTGTAACAGGATATTTGAAGGTAATACAATATCTGTATGAAAACTGTAACAGTAGAATTAGACTGGAGAAAACTGGACTTTCAATACCCATAAGAAGAGGAGTAAGGCAGGGCGATCCCATCTCTCCAACTATATTTATAGCAGTGTTACAACGAGTCATTGGCCAACTAAAATGGGAAAAGGTTGGTTTAAATATAAACAATAAATATATAAGTCATTTGAGATTTGCCGATGACATCGTGTTGCTGTCTGAGAATAAAATGGAACTGCAGTCAATGTTAAACGATCTTCACACTGCAAGTCATAAGGTAGGACTAGAAATTAACCGCAGTAAAACCAATATAATGACAAAGTACCTGAAGTCTCTTGTATACTTAAACAATGAAGCGCTGGAGTATGTCGACACCTATGTATACTTGGGTAAACAGTTATCTTTTTATGATGGATGCTTTTATTTTGTATTTATATATAACAAATGTTAGTGTTCTAGACAAAAAAAATCATACTCATTGTGATGAAGTTATCCTCTTTTACCACATTAACACCTTATTTCACAATTAAAACATACATATTTAATACAATGATTCTTAATTCAAACTCAAAACAATCGCAACGACTCGCGCTTACCTAGTTTGATGCATTCCTACCTGAGCTCTCATTGCGAGCAGTGCTCATTACTTACCTGTTTTTTATATAATATATTAACCGACTTCTCTACTTAAATTATAAAAGAAAGTTAAGCTTATATGTAAAAACAATATAGGTATTAAGGTTAACTTCATTGTAACATTGTGTCCTGATTTTCACTGTTGCTGGTAAACTTTGTTCCGGATTTGTACTATTCCTGCATCAAGTAACACTATCCCGTACCATCTGTGACAACGAGCAGCCCTCGGGGAACCCCAGGCATTTAGCCCTTCCTAAATCCGTGGGGAACTGACACCGTTGCAACTTTTCTAGATAAATACTTTTTTTTATGAAATAGGAGGGCCAACGATCAGATGGTTCACCTGGTGATCAACGCCACCCATGAACGTCTAAAATACCAGAAGTTGCGAAGATGCGTTCCCAAGGAATTCTCAAATTTTAGAAGCGAAAAAATTATATCTATAAATTTACCATTTGTTTTAATTTATGGAATAACAAAGTCCAGTCGTTCAATAAACTTATTATTTGGTACGAGTATGTGTAAATTAAAAGTGTCTAAACGTAATATTTGGTGGTTGGTATAGATTATAATATATGTTTGCAGAAAACTGACTTCTTAGAGTACTCATGTTGACTCTGACCCGTATTCCGTCCGATGTTAGACGCCGAACACCGATATCCTCTGATGTGAACATGTATAGAACGCTTTATTTATTCTAACGCGCGTATTTATTCTTGCACCGTATCGTTTGCGATGGGTGATGTTGACGAGGGCATTATTTTTAGTTTTTTCAAGTTTCTTTTCAATTGCTTGCATTATGTATCATATGGGGGTCTGCGTCTGAACTCTGAGACGGCTCGGCCGTCACTGAGGTTTTTACAACGGGATTCTAGTATATAAACTCATTTTTCTTAGTTTTCTTTATGAAATTATTGTAACTTCAGTTATTTCCTTGAAATGCTTATTTATATATTTATCCATTAATTAAACAACAGCCATTGTAAAAAAGTAATTACTACTTAAATACGCTCCGATATTAATAAGTAGAAACCAGTTTAATAAGCACTAAAATAAAATAAATTTGACGAAATTCCGAACTAATGTTTAAGATAACGATAGATATTTAGAAAAAAATAACCACCGCATTTTAGAGACAAAGATGAGGTCCTATTTCTGTGCTGAGCAGATTTCCTGTTTTCTTTTATGTTGCTACAAAAAAAGTACCCAAATCTAACCCAATATGTGTCTGGGCACGACAGAGCCGTGTTTATCGTTTGATTTGTAAACCACAATGCTTCTTTTTGAACCTTAAAAAAATATGTAGCGATAGCTTATATGAAGCATATTTATGTTATACAAGTATTTTATTATGTTACTTAAATAAAATTGGGTTTAAAAATACGACAAAATTGCGCAAATTCGATACCCCGTGTCGACTTTGCAAGACTGCAGCCTTAAAAGAAATTATGAAAGTGACATGCCAATCAAAATTAAGCAAAAAGTTATGGATATCTGCATATTGCCATCATTACACGTACGCTAGCCAAACTTGGAAGTTCACACATAAAGCGAAAGCAAAAATCAGAACGTGTCAAAGAGGAATGGAAAGGAGTATGTTAAAAATTTAAAGAATTCAATAAATACCGCACAGTATAATTCGATCAAAGACAAAAGTTACAGACGCTTTGATTCAAAGCAAAAAGCTTAAATGGCGTTGGGCTGGACACAGACTAACAGATAAGAGATGGACCGCCAGGATAACTTCCTGGAAAGGTCCATCAGGCAACAGAAAGAGAGGTAGACCAGCTGCCTGGTGGACTGACGATATTATACAAGCGGCTGGCAAGCATTGGATGGAGACAGCGAAGAACAGGGATACTTGGAAATCTATAGAGGAGGCCTTTACCTTCGAGAATGAGGGGTTCTTACATAAAAAGTTAATTTATATATACATATATAAATAAATATAAAAAATAAAAAAGCCTTATATTTCTTATATCTATAAATATAAGGCATAACTTTATATTATATACATATACTCTTAAATAATTAGAAATTAGTTTATTTTTGTATTCTTTAGTAAAAAATATAAGGCTTTTTTTTATTTATTTTATTTATATGCCACGAAAACCTGTTCAATTTTTTCACCCATGATTGAAACGCTGAGATTTGAGGGCAATGAAAGCAACTAATATAATCATCTCTTTTAATTTTACAGCTGTCATCTGAATTGTAGGTACACAAAAATTAAAACATCTAGTTTCACTTTGATAGCTGTCACATCTAAGATCTATCAACGTTAAATTCTTACACCAATTGCAACCTTAACTTGAAATCAGGGTCTAGAAGAGGGTTTATTGGATGAGACTTTGACAATGTCTCATCCAATAATATAATCTACTCTCGTGTTCCAATTTGAAAGTTGTAAATAAATAATTATATTGTACATATTTTAAAACATGATTGATACACCATCTGTCATTTTGACAGATATAACTTTTTAGATTACGCCCAAGTATAAGAACGCCTAGTTAAGACTATATTGATCAGATCAGAGTAGCAGAGCCATTTAATAAAGAGATTAGTGCGGCCTCGATTGCATTGTTTTCATATGGAACACCTTAAGCATAACTAAGAATTGTGCTCAAGTTGTGTTATAAGGAACTTATGCATATTGATTGGTCCTTAGGGAACTTCTCGTTTATCATGATTCATGACAGAACGTGTACCATTAGCTTAAGATTTGGCATTAATCAATGCACGACATCAACCAAGGAAGAGCTTTGTGAAAGTTTCATCAAAATTATTATTGTTATTAAACCTCTTTAATCAGGCCGACTTGAGAGACCCTGTACACCAAAACCGCTAAGTTCACGATTATAGGTCCACCACGTAGTACGTGGTGTCGCGAGTCTCCTGCTTCCTGCTTAGAAATGAGGTCATCCTATAAGGTGTCCTTTTACAGTTATTTGCCCGTGTCAGTATGTACTGGTACGGCGGGGTATGTCCCGTAGCACTACCAGTAGTAACACGGGTCATTGGCTACGTAAATGTCAATAGATCTGTTAGTTTTCGATTTTGATTTCACATTTGGATAACAATTGACCTTGACCTTCTTGTGAACTATTAACCTAGTATGTTTGTATTGCCTCTACAGTTTTTAACTCTGGTGTCTGACCAATAATCTTGTCTCAATAGTCTTCGAGATATATCTCTTGTAAGTTTGACAGCTATCTAATTTAACTGATGGCTATCATTACTAACTTTGACAGCTGTCATAACCAAAATTAAACTAACATTGAAGTCTCGTGTAAGTCCGTCACTGGTAATAGCTTGTGGCATATCAGGCTGAATCCTCAGACCAAATAAAAAGTCAAGACAGAATGTTGTGAACTGAGAAGTGAGGCCGGTTTTCCAAACATGTGTGCGTGGGTCGGTGTTGCCATGATAATCAAATTACCTTATAAAAATAACGTTACCAATTTCAGAACGTAATTAGTATTAATACAACAATAGGGTTCCGATGTAAGGTGTCGGCAAAAGTAGTGTCGTTAAGTAGGGGAAGGGAATGGAAAAAGTGTTTCAGAAATAACACTACTGGGTATTTAATTTACATGCATTTATTTCTTGTAACTAATTAGTAACCGTTTTTTATGCAATCGGGGAAAAAAGCACAAAGCCCACCTAGTGTTAAGCTTTAACCTCTGCCGATACAGTTAGTCACAAGTGGCAAACTGCACTGCGCCCATCACCTTGAGACATAAAGATGTTAAGTCTCATGTGCCTGTAATTTTACTGTAACATAGGAATGTGAACATTACTGCTTGGCGGTAGAAATAGGTATAAATAAATATAAGTCGCCGATTTGAAAATATTGCTATGGTAGTTCCTTCTTACTTTTCCGAATGATTTCGATCCAATTTTGTTAATTTTTGGACTCAATTCGGAAAATGAAAAAATAATTAAACAGTAACACTGGTAAGTGACCAGTAAAGCGTGAACAGTTAAGAGGGAACTTAAATTTGCCTTTGAAATGTCAATAATAATATAAATTAATATATCAAACTATAATAATATTATATTTAACTTTATACACAACAACGTTAAAAACAAAAAAAAACATCATCAACTTCAATATCTTCGAAACCGAAAATCCAATACCAATGTAATGAATATGAGTCATAATTAAAGGTATCAGCTTTCCAACAAAAAATAAAATGACGGAGTTATGAAGTAACAAAGATTTAATCAAATAAATAAAATTTAATAAAATACAACAGAATTGAAAACCTGGGCCTTTTTGAAGTCGGTTGAAAATGGACTGAATGAATGAAATCCATCTTTTAAATTTGCAATTAAACCACTGAACCGATTTTGGTAATGTCTACGACGCAATATCTGTATTTAAAAAAATACAGACCAATTGAGAACCTTCTCTTTTTTAAATCAATTAAAACACATTGATCAACTATTAAAAAAAAACTAATAGCAATACGTTGTGTATTATCACCCAATAATAGGGTAAACCTTATAGGCTTAATAACGGCAACACCAATGCCACCACGCCGCAATAGTTCGACTGACGAGTCAAGGCGTAGTTTCGTTGTACATAATATGTGTGTGTAATGGTGTTTGTACAAGGCGAGGCGTAGTTTTGCTGGCCTCACTGCTCGTTACGCAACATTCTGTCTTGACTTTTTATTCGGTCTAAGGCTGAATCATATATAATAAAAACGCTAGGTACTTTAAGATTCTAGTTGTATGTACGGTATATTGTCATGTTGACAGGTATGTACGGAACGGTGACTTGGCACCTGAATGCTACACGTCTAAGTATGGATTGCAATCGGGATCACGATGACAATGACAAACAAATATTGACATTGTAAGCCAGATGATGACAATGATATTTATGTGTAGGGGCGTGAATGAATTTGCTACGCGACTAGCAAAACTATGATTTTCCGACGTTAATCTAGTCTGTGGATGCTACTTGTCTATAGTTGTTTGAGATGTTTGAGATAGGTACAGTCATGGTCTAAGAATATTATTGTACCATGGCTAGGAGGAAGAATATCTATGATATTCTTCCTCCTAGTACCATGGGTACTGTGATTCAAAGCTTATGTCACAAGAGTCAAGACAATGCAGTTGTGAAGCAGTCTTGTACTGTCCGCTACACAGTCCCGCCATTTTTATTTTTTTGAAGGTCATTCGACTGCTCTCCCAATTCCTTTTGACATTTGTTTTCACACCCCCTACTCACCTATCTGGTACAATTTTCGTCATCCATCTTCTCTTGGCAGGCTCTTGGCATTCTTATGATTTTTTATTTATATTTTTTATGTACGTGAGTACTTTGCTTCTTTTTCTCCTGAATGATGATAATGTAATATTGGCCTCGTCGTATTGACGGTATACTACCAATGTCTTGACAGTGTAGCCAGTATACGGTATAAGAAGAAATAATAGGTCCAAATAAATGGCTTATGTTTAACTTACCACCAGCTATAGTAACATATAACAGACAAAAATAATAAATGATCACCATAATTAAAAAAGTATTTTAATGTTATAATTCTTTCTCCTCGCTTCGCTCGTCGTCGCACCTAAATATGACTTTAGTGATAATTTACTATATATGGTGATCAATTACTACATTTGGTGTTCGATTTAAATTTTTGGTAAGAGGACTAAGGGTATCAAAGCATTTTATGGTGGTGATTATGAATAATCCCAAAATCAGTCATTGACATTAATATTAATTTGAAGGAATTTATGCTATAATTTATAGAAGTAACAATATTACAACTTAACATTAATAAATTAAAGCCTACTTTTTCAATAATTCGATAAATATATCAAATTGGTAAAATCTTAACCGCCTGACCTTGTAACAAATGAACTTTTCTTTTAAACAATTGATATTAGTTACATATTTTTATATATTGTTAAATCTATATTTCTTCATAAGCTAAATTAGTTTCTAGAGATTGAACAACTGGGCCTTAATTAAATTACTCAATGCTTAAATAAAAGTAGTAAACCCTCTTGGGAGATTCAAGTGAATGGGGCGAGGGATATCCGATTTTATAATATCAAATTTAGGGTTGACAGGCCGAGAAATATCCGAAAATATAATAGTATAAAGTTAATAAGAAAGTGTAGCCATGTGAAAAAAATACGATTTGAAGTATCTATTTCTGCTGCCAAGCAATAATTTTCGCTTATACACTACATACTCCACATGATAGCTTTTATTAGTTTAACTTGTATATTCACGACGCGGGTGGCGGCGTGTGGCGAAGGCGCGGGTGGCAGCGGCGAACTGGGCGGCAGCCGCGCGCGGCGCGGCGCGGCGGGCGGTGCCTTGGAACAAGAACTGCTTGTTCCTAGAACGGCGCTGAATATTATGACGCGTCTCCTGCGAAGAGTTTTTCGAAACATTGAACAAATACAAAACTTTGTTTCACGTCGCGTCACGCGTGCAATGGACGGGCCTTTCCAAAAACTTTGTTTCAGACACAATGAGATTCAACGCTAAATTATGCCATATCCATAAGATAGTAGTTAGTCTATAGGTTAAATTTCTCAGCCTGTGCTTGATTCTAATTGCCTGAATGTCTATAATATATTGTTTTAAAATGCTATAGTATCACTATGGGTCCTAATCGTAGTCGACATTATTTTAACATTTGAACTCCTTTTTGGACTTCGATTTCAGAGGAAAATTTCAAAATGACGATCATGTCCATTAGACATCCTAACTATAAACAGGAGGTACCACAATTTTTTTAATAAACGAGTCATTTTTCTTATTATTATCTGCAGGCACTGCACTGGTATGAACGTTTTAAACATAAATATGTATTTGCAATGTTAAACTATGGACTGCCTCGTTGCATGGTTGAGATAAGTTAGCCTTTGAAATCTTGAGGTTTTGGATCATGGGGTCGGACATTAAACTTTTTTATTCATCTAGCAACTACATTTTTTAGACAGTTTGTAGACTGGACTCTAGCATTGTGCCAGGATGCCATTGGCAATATGCTCAACTCCTTGTGAAGGAACCAAAACAAAATTTGGCAAACGCTGGTGGTGTCTGAATGAGACAGGAATAGGCATATTATGGTGCCTATCCCTGTCAGGCATGATGATGGTAAGTGATTGATTATACTAATATATCCATTGATTGATTATGTAATATACACTACTAGCGATCTATGTTCTTAGTAAAATTATTGATTCTACCCAAATATTAGAACGCTTAGATTATTATATTACATACTTATGCGGATATTCGTCCAGGTCATATACCTACATTAGTTTTGGTTATGAGACTTGAGGTTACCACAGGAAGTGATTCGTGTCTGCACGTCTCATGGCGGCAGCCAATCAGATAGATTTTCAGATTACAAAAACATGGAGTTTCTAATTTCTACCAATGGTAAAGATCTTTCAATGAAGCATGGAGAACAGATAATGCTATCTTTGTAAGAACGTCCTTTTTTTTTTAACATTACCCGTATTTTGGTGATATCTAAGCAAAAATTTACATAAGATGTTTTTTCAGGAATAGTTATGTTTTTCATTTTGTGCAATTAAATAAATTTGCGACCATATATATAAAAATAAATATAAAATACGTTTTTTTTTGCACGCCTGTCAAACGTTTATTCATGTAGTGTTTGTCGTCAACTCGTCAGTGCGCATGTCAAGTTGAAAATTGCAAATGGCGACCGTTGTTATTGTTCGTACCGAATTAACTATTTGTAAAATATATACCTATCTTTTTAGCGAATTTTCTAAAGGACAGATACTTTGATGCGACGCTTTAACTTCCCATTACTCGGCACGACACAATTTATGTAGGATTTTATGTGTTTGTAGTGTTTTTTTGGCATTTTATGTGTGTCATGCAAATGGGGTAAGCTGGAATTATCGGATGTCGCTTAGGTTGTTTTGAATAGTTTCAACGTGAAAATGGAGTGAAGAACTGTGGCTAAAAGTGTTAAAATGGATGCTGTATAAAGTTTTACAACTATCAACGTGTTGATAGAGAGTGTAGGACGACTGGAGCGGCCGTAATTTGTGAATGTTCCATGCTTTGACTGCACTCCTCGTACATTTCAAAATGGCTGCTGCTCTTCACGATATATGAGCTTTGCGTCACTGGAACATAATTTAGTGAATTCGTTTCGTTATGATATCGCCGTGTTTTTAGCCGTGCGACATCGTGTGAAAAGCCAAAAATACGCCCCGGAAAATTTCCCGGGAGAACCCTAACCGGGACATAAGTGGTGTGTCATATGTTTTTGGAGTAAAGTGGACACTGGCCGTAGGACCTATATTGGTTTGCGTCCAGCCAGAGTGTGATGGTGCGTTCTAAATTCCAGGATGATTTGGGACACAAGAGAATAGATTTTGTGTTGAATTGAGCGGAATGTGACATTGTATGAGAGGTGAGTGTAATTTTTTTTAGTTTATTTACATTTTGTCGGACGTTTGGTCGCGCGATGTCCGCCACAAAATGGACACATTGGTGGTTGAAAGGACATCGGGTGGCCGTAGCGAACGTTTTGAGCGCCACGGCCGCCCGAAAACTTGGGTTACGCACACGCCACCAACCTCTGAAATCTGATTTATATAGGTTGTGTAACACAACCAGATTTTAGATTGCTTTTTCGGCACTGATACCGCTAGTACGTCGTATACCCGACCCATCATTACCCATGTTTATAAGCATAGGTTATCAGTTCACCTGCTATTTCCATCTTATTAGCATCACAGTGCTTGTTAGTTGACAAATATGCAAAGTATTTGAAACATTTACATGAGAACATTCTTGGAATGTCATGTGCATTTTGCTATAGAATTAGTTCTTATTCTGTGACATTTATCTTACATATTTTACATTAAATATATGAAGTCTTGTACAGTTCATTTTCAGGTTGTAATAATTAGGCTTGAAGATAAACTATGCAATATGCTTGGTGACAAAATCAAAATATTCTTATCAAACATGTTGTAATAATATATGACTAGAATAACATAGTATATTAATAAATATATAATAAACAATCGTTACTATATTTTCTTATGTTTCATCTTAATTATTGATGGTAAAATCCATTATATTTTCAATAACTATGTGTTTTCTGTTAAGATTTGTAACTTATGATATCAATAAAAGTTCAGAAAAGAAAATGATTTTCATAATTATTATTACACAGCCTGGTTATTAATCTAACAATTCTATTGTAAAATCTTATTTGTTCATGTATGTAGGTAAAAGCATAATTATACCAGTAAAATATTATCTTACATCACATAATAAACATCCCATTTATGTTGACTATACTAGACCATTATTTCCAGTCATACTCAATTCCATAAACTAGTTGATGAACAGTTAAAATTTCGACTTCATAATGTAGATGAAATGATTAAAATTTGCGGCAAACTAATTCCTTCCTAGTTATTTCACATAATTATGTTTAAACATTGATAATAATAATGTATTTCATCTGCAATTATTGATGGTGAATTTTGACCTTGCACAAAATTTTTTTTTGGTTAAATTTTATATTGACCACTATCTCACGGGTTAAAAATTTTTTGTGACAACATTTATTTAGTATTACTTCATACTCTTGCTCTCATGCAAATTCAATCTAATGATGCGCTTTTATATATATAATTTCATAATATAGCTCGATAGCATCACTTGCACAGAGTTCAGGCACTTATGATCGAATTTTAATTATGTTCATCATCTATGGTGCATAAGGACTATCCCTGTAGGATTGCTTTACATTAACCTTATGTCAATGTGAGGTCATTTTAATGTCAAATTTAGTATCCGGACATATGGGTGAAACCTTTATATGTCAACTTCTGCCTTTCATGTCCAGTGCACTAGGATAGAGTACATTTTTATATTGCAATGCAGCTAAACAAACTGTTGCTGATAGTAATGTATTTCATGATCATCCCAGTGGCCTTTGAATTTGTGTTGAATAGTATTAGTTGGACTATTTTATTTCAAAGGATCTACCAACTTCCATAGTTCATGTGTGGTTGTGTTGCTTGTTGACAAGATTGTTGCATTGTCTATATATATATATATATATATTACTGTTATCTGGAATAAAAAAATATTGCCCTTATATCGGTTTGACTAATGCTAAAAGATGATTATTTATGAAATTTTTTCCATATGGGGTCTGATGAATTCTTAGGGTAAATGATATAAAATTAATCATACATAGATTTTTGTTGACAATTATATTGGCAATTGATTAATGTATCCAACAGATTTCTTAGCTTTAATTACAGAATTTCATCCTTTTCTGGTTTTTGGATATAAATTACCTCCATAATACTCAATGAAGTTTACCTGGTGTTTTTAGCAAAAAGTCTACTAAAGTAAGACTTATAAATTATATTTGATTAATTAACATTCCGGAAAAAACAGGACATTCAGTTGGGGCTATTTAGAGCTTTAGATTATTAACATAAAAGAGATATTTACATAGATTATAATTATTGAATAACTAGAAGTGTTTTCATTTTTGTACTCAATGGTTTCACCATATAAATCTTCATAATTATATTACCCGAGTGACAAATTATTGTAAATTTATTTAATTGTGTTATAATAATTAATTTACAATAATTATAAACCTACAACCTACAATTATAAAACTACCTTGTTTGTATAATAATTAATTTACAATAATTATTATAATACAATAAATAAGTATTTAGATAGACATTATATATTTTTAAGCCAAGTGTGATTTAGACTTACACAACAAGAGTTCTGTATCTGTATCAATACAGAATGTACCAAGAAATAATTATATTTTTCGTACAGCTCTAGATCCTAAGCAGGAATCTAGTCCACACTTGGCTGGTATAGTATATGGTAGATATTGGACTATAAATATACCAAGTTTGATATTTGTATGTATTATTATTTAATACAATAGAGCAAAAACTAAAATGGTTATAAAAACATGTTTCTTGTATGGGGACCCCCTTTAATTTATAATGTTTAGATATTATTTTTTGGTAAGCCAATCCATTATACTGACTGACACATATTCTGTGAAAATTTTAACTGGCTACCTGCTATGGTTCCTAAGGCCAGCCCTAAAAGGACTGACAGATACATATAATATACATGGACAGCCAATAAACCATTAGGGTCCCATTTTCTAGTGCAAATCCTAAAAAAACCATAGTCCTATCCATATAGTCCTACCTATATAAAATAAATTAAATTATTATTAATGCAGTACACACTGTTATAGGTACATGTTTTTTAGTTAAAAGTGTTATTTTTATAAACAAATGTTATTGTAGAACCTATGAAGGTAAAGGTCGACATACACATTGATTCATTGGAGATTTCTATTTTACTACCTGTGCAGGTATGCCTGTGCAGGTCAAATCAATTCTATTGAATGATACCGTAAGGTACTGACACTTGTGCGTACTCCGACTGCGTCCGTCGCCTGCGCAAGTTGCGTTAGTAACGTCGCTCCCATCTATGGCCGCGTGATTCAACACGCGAAAATAACGCTACCTGATTCAACTAAGGAATAATTTGAAAATTTTATTCAAATATAAAGAACTTGCCTTTATTAAAATGCCTGTGGTGTGCCAGGCTAGAGCTTAACCCTGACATATATCTCTGTGGGAGCTTATAAATTGCTCAATCGAAAAATTGACCCAGGTGCAAAGACTGTCTCACTAAATGTGAGGAAAATCAATAACACTAGAAGCAATGTTAGGAAGGAAAATTAATAGCACAATGACTTCTTTTAAGAATGCAAGGGTAACATGATTAACCAGTAGTTTTGCCTTCTTTGCAGAATGACTTCAACGCAAAATTATTGCTAACTTTTACACAAAACTGCTCCAATAAAAGGGATATGTTTTCAGGGTTTCTGTATATGTATGTACATTTGAACTAGTGGAAATCATACTAACTATATATATATATATATATATATATATATATATGCTACCCAATAAAAGTGGACCTGCACAGACAAACCTGCACAGGTAAACCTCACTAGTAGGCCTGTACAGTGAGCAAGAGACCATAGAGTCCCTTATGCCAAGCATTGTCGATGTTCAGATGGATGTCTAGGAATGCCCCTGGACACTCTTTTAGTTATAGTGATTTTCTGTCTGAGTGAGGACTCTGTGAACAGTCCCATACTCTTTTCTCTATCTGAATTTATGGTCTGTGATATGATCTTTCACTCAGACATTTGAGCAGTCATGTAAGCAGCATTTTTCTAAGACTTGAGATTACCGGTAGTAAGCTATAAGAGCCAACCTCTTAGGTACATTTCCCCTCTTATTAGATCATGATTAATTGTTAAATTTTCCAGACACTTGGGTAGTCACAAACTCTAATGATTCCATTCAATAACATACTGTGATAATGTTATACATTCTTTAGTCATTCTGGCCCATATTATGTTATCAGCAAGTCTCAGTGTAGTACTCTGGTTGTTTAAATTTTGATGTGGTTTTCGTTTTTTGATATTGATTTGTCAAATATTAACCTTGTTGAGTGTTATGACATAAATTACCATAGCTGCAGATTTGAAAAGTAAAACATGGAATTGTACTCCTACATAAATGTATGGGAATAAAACAAAATTGACTATTATAGTGTTTGACTCTCAAAATTGACTGGCAAAGACCATGCTTGTGTAGCTTTCTGTGATGACATTGACACATCTGACAACATTAATAATTTGATTAAAAGACTGTTAACTTTTTAAAGATTTTTTGATTTCAAAGTGTTAAACTATGAATAATGCTCCTGGTATACCTTGTTTGTAAACCAATATGAAATAACAACAAATTTAATCTTGACTTTTGCTTGCCTGATACAAAACCTATTTCTATTATTTGGTGAAAGCAGTCTTCAATCAAATCTACAATTAATTTAATTGAATAGATTAATGACGACAAGTCTTTTGTACCATGCTTTGGTTGAATTTTTTGAAGCAGCATATCTTCTGCAGATCTTTTGACTCCCCAATTAATTCTCAAGATGCCTGCCAATGTATGGATTTTGTTGTGATTATTATGGAAACCTCCTCCCCTTTATAAGAAGTCCTATATTTTGCAGTGGATGTTCTGGCATACACAGCATACATTTTTATACCTGCACTCTAACAAAACAATGCTAAAGCAAAGGTTGTTTTTTTAATATATGAGCCAGACTGTGGCAGTTTTTACACAAAAAATCACAGCAATTCCACTGAAAAACCTCAAGGAAGTTTTAACAGTCATTGAAGGCATTTGGTTACTTAGGACAAGATTCCTATGAGTTGCTTCTTCCTATCCTCAACGTTTTAGAGTGAATTTGTCTCCTTACCATGTTTAATTATCACAGACTAGGCCCACTGGAAAATCAACCTATGCTCCAGTTTCGGCATTGTTTTGTGGTAGAGTTGGATGTAATTTGCAAGGCAGAGCTCGCCTTGAGTGGACTCCGGGAGTAAATCTGTGAAAAGGCGCGGCGTTTATATTGCGGAGACGGTCATGCTAGCCATTGTCCGCGAGATAGGATAATGAGAGTGAGCAACTTCATAAATTCTCCCTCTTTTGAAATCTCATAACCTTAATTGAATCGGTGTCACGTTTAAGCTTTATAAACCCTTACTTTGTTTACAATTTGATGGTTCTAATAAACTTCTTCTAAGATACTGATGTAACCTATTTAGTCTTGAGCTTTACTCTACCTTGTTTTATATTCCAAACATTGTCTTGTTGAAATTTCTGTCAGATCAGCCATAGGTATCCAAAAATAGTTATATGCCTCTATATATATAGTTCATAAAATAGTCTTAAATTTTCCTAACAATTTTTGTTAGTTTTTATCAGTTAAATGAGTCATCCACAAAATTGATTATGATGTGAAATGTCAGTTATGTAAAATTGAGTAAATGTTATGCTCATGATTAATGAGACTGTCAAAAATGTAACATGATTAACAGCTCTTTATATAGATGAAATATTTATATGCATGGTGGTAGAGTTAGTTACCCTAAAGTAGAAAATATTGTTTGGTTCCCTTGATACTATCAGTATTATTCCAGTTGTATCACCATGGGCAACAAACAGAAAATCTGTCACAAAGCACTTAAGTGTGTTCCAGTAGTTTTCCTTGAAAGCCAGTAATTCAAGGCCTTAACAACATTTTTGACCTCATCATCACTTACCATCAGTGTGTCTTTTGTTTGATCTATGTTTCTTCTCTACAAATTGTTTAACTTTCATTCAGGCTATAAGCCAGAAAAAAAAGCGTATGGTATGTCCCTGTCCTGGGTGATTCCTTGGCGATTTTTTTTATAGCTAGTGCACCAGTGATTAACAACCTTAAGTATTATAATAACATGCTAATAGTATGTACCATCTACACTACACTGAATCGTGGTTTAAAACTGACAGACGTCAACTGTTAATTGTTGAAAAATAAATTATGCTGTTTAAAAAACGGACTAAAAACAACCTGTATAAAATACGAATTTATAAATAAATAAGAATAGCTACAACTGGGTTCACCAAAGCATATTTCTCTCCCGTCATTATGCATACCTTTTTCCTTATTTTATTGACAGTCTACGAAAGTTTTATACGCTTTTCATCATTTAATCATAATAAAGTCCCACATGTGAGGGGTATATGTAATAGAACAGTAGTATATATATAGTTTTTCTGTACAGCCTACTGTGGATTTGATATAATATCAACCCATTTCGTAGAAGACACCTAATGAATGCTTGGGGAAGATCTGTTAAGATAACTGATCTTTAGTAGTAGGTAGTTGGTAGTTGTATTAAGTATTCTACTAAGCATTTTAATGGTGTTTTTAGTAATAAAGAATAAATACATATTTTCTTATTAAACAATTTTTCATTATTATTATATATTATGGGTATTTTGTAAATCACTCACCTGCTCAGCACCACCATATGAAATCCGTTGCCAAGCATCTAACATTGTGTTCTGGCAGCAGTCCTTAAAAGGCAGTTCTCAGTGTAGTAAGGTAAATTCTTTACCATCTTTGAACATGTTGTCATCACTTATGGTCACATGATGCAGTGGGGTCAAAGGCTGTATTAAATAAAGTATGTACCTAATATAAGTTATTAAACTATTATGGTCACTTGCAATATAGTTTTTACTAGAAAGAATAAGGTGAAGAAAGAGGGTAGACTACTTTGTCTGCTCTGATATAGCTTAGACAGTTTACACATGCTCACGGCTTGCAACAGTGCCGAAATATCGAGAGCTAATTATCATTCAAATACACGGTAAATATCGCGTTTTTAATGAAAATGATGTTTGCTTTGTATAGCATGGCAGCGGACAGCGATGGGGTGACGGTAGTGGGCGGCGCGGCGACAGGCAAGTGCGGCGGCTCGTGCGGCGTGGTGGTGACCTGCGAGGGGGACCTGCGCGACCCGCGCTTCCCGGCGCGCCTGCGTCGTCTGCTGCGCGAGCTGCGCGCTCTGCTCGCCGAGCCGCATCCGCACACGCTCAAAGTTAACAAGGTACATTGATATAGGTAATGGGTATCAATACCCCTATTGCCTGTCTTAGTCTTGATAAGGGAATCAGTTACTGTCCATTTCCACCTTGATAATATTGCATACAAACTATTTATCAAGTGTTAGGACTCTTCAGCCAGAGTCGGTCTTAGTAGGTAACAAGCATTGTTACCTACTGTCAGTGTCAGATATTCTGACTCAAAGCAGTACTGTTCAAACAAAGCACTTTAACGGGTGAAATGACTAAAACATCGAGACCTAGGAACTAACATCTCTGAGTGACGAGCGCAGTGCAATCTCAACCACAACGAGAATGGCGACATTGCAATTGTAATAGATATGACAAATATCAACATATTGACTTCGGTTGTTGTTGACTTGTGTGAGAGTGCAAGAACAATTATATTTGTAGGAAATTAACAAAGATGATTGAGGTCAATAACGGAAATTCCTCCTGGTATGATATAACAGGTGTCCCAAAACTCCATGTAATCTGATACTGGGCGAGAGGCCTTGTCATACCAGTTCTGGAAAAAAAAGCCCGGTACCAGATTATTGTTGAGTTTTGGGACACCTGTATATAGAAACATTTCTTTATTCATTATTGAACTGAAGAAAATATCGACACTAACTTATTCAAATGAAATCATGATACATTACAGGTGGAGCCGTGGAATTCAGTCCGCGTAACTCTGTCAGTCCCACGCGCGGCGGCAGCGCGACTGCGGGCCCTCGCGGCTGCGGGCGCACCCCAGCTCCGCGCTCTGGGCATTCTCTCTGTGCAGTTGGATGGCGACGCGGCCGTCAGTCTGCGGCTACAGCATGGCACCGAGCTCAGGATCAATACAGACAACAGTGCTCCTGATGGTGAGTCCGTTCACTTGTGTAGTGCTTTATTTTAGCGCCGTAAGGTTTTTCTGTGTGGCTTGGTGGTGATGGAGCTGTTAACTTAAGGTAACATTCCGAAGGCAACGCCCGCGACAGCGAATCCTTGACAACCATAACCTGACACTGTCTCTTTTTAAGTACCTGTTCAATATTCATTTGGTAGGTAGTGCTTAAAATTCGGCCTGAATTGAGAAACTCGAAGAGAAAAAAGTAGTGTTTAAAAAATTGGTTTACGTGTTAAGAAAATTTTCGTTATATTTGGGCTTTCCAATTTTCTAACTAGAGGGAATATTTGAATAGAGGGATGGAGAAGTAGAGGCAGAAGGAGAAAAGCCTGGTGTGACAACTTAAAATCTTGGACCGGTACTGCTGACGCCTCTGTTCTTACCAGAACAGCTCAGAAAAGAGAATATTTAGAAAGATGGTCGCCGACATCCGTTAGGATATAGGTTAGGTTTAGGTTTAAAGAAATTTATTCTCAATTAAGACAATAGGTAGTCACTTACATGAGAACATAGTTTAACTTAAAAATATAAGCACGTTCGTCGTCACAACAAGATAAGAATATGGTAAAAGAAGGAGAAGAATTTTCTGATTGGGCCGTTTTTATCTTATTGTACATCGTAGTCATAAAGATGGGGGTTACCGAATTATATATGTTTATACGCATGTAAAATCCACATTTACGTATGGAGATACGTGACACCCTGGTGTAAAAGCAGAGGTGGGACAGGTATAGGCAGGACTTTCAGTGCGACACTTCTTGCCATCTGCCAGAACGTTATTGTCGCCGGGCGACGTGTGTCCGTCGAATGTCGAGGTCGGTTCCTTCGAAATGTTACGTTACAGCACAAGATAAAATCAGGATTAATTAAGATTTGTTATTATTAAATATGGATTTCCGCAAGATAACGCCTGAATCTATTCATTAACAGATAATAATGAAAATTTTCGTTTCTTGCAGTAAATAGTAGTAATAATCGCGATTATTTGTAGGACCAACAAAGGTATTTTTGCACGACTGTCCAATAATAAAAGTGTAATATTGTTCAGTTTCTTTATTCTGCCATAACTGTAAAAGCCTGAACAGATTTGAATGTGTAGGCTATCGTTAAAATACTTATATCACTCCCGAGTGATACTGAATATAAATTTTTTGGCAAGGCTGTTGTGTTTGTTTACTTTTTATTATATTTGCTGGTCTATTTGGTTGGAAAATCTTTCGTGGAGTTTTGGCTATTGTACTGTTGTAATTGTCGGCTGCCGATAAATTGACTTTCGAATCAAACTTCATTAAAGCAGAGAGAAATTGAGCGGTTCCAAATCAACCAATCGAAAAGCACAAAAATCACGTCACAGACTTGAAAGGGTTTTATTTTATATGCAATTGGTTAATTCCACGCCGCTCCGCTGCGCCTCAGGAGAGTGGAAGAGCGGTACAATTACGCGGGCTGGATCGTAGCAAGGTGGTGTGGGGGCATTTTGCATACTCCCTTGATTAAATATTATCTTTAAATAAATATGTCGCCAAGTATTTAACGGTGCTTTCCGGCAGCTGTCCTTGAGACCCTATTCCCTTGCGAGTGGTGAAACTACGGTCAAAGAAAGAAAGAGAAAAAAATGTTTATTTTGAAACAAATAAATTATAATAGCAAGATGTAAAAAATATAAAAGAGACATACAGCGTTATGCTGGTCGTTCAACCAGCGCTGGTCCGTTAAAGCCCTTTTTATTTTTATTTTATTATGATGGAGCAAGCTCGAGTCCCATCTGATGTTTAGCGGACGAACCTCGCCTATAACAGATGCATTTCGTCACAAGCCACGAAATTGCACTGCGCCCTTCACCTTGAGACATAGTTTTTGGGTGACATCACTGACAAGTTCCTTAAGTTAGGTATAGTTAAAATATAAAAATTGTTGTCTTAGGTTTTCGCGATTGTTACACATAGTAATTAAACAACTTTAAACGGTTTAAATCGCGTATATTTGTCATTATATTTGTCCCGACGTTTCAAACACTTTGCAGTGATCCCCGTGACGATCACTGCAAAGTGTTTGAAACGTCGGGACAAAAATAATGACAAATATACGCGATTTAAACCGTTTAAAGATGTTTGATTAGTATGAAAATTGTTGTTTCGTAAATTACGTAACCTTATTTAGTACAATTAACACTAAAATCCAATAAACACCAAATTATAATTTGTTTTCAAAGGTTATATGTATTGGTATACAAACCAGTAGTATGTATTGTTATCGCCCCTGTCTAGCCTGCTCATCATATCAAATCTTATTTGGAGGAGGTAATGAAATACCGTTTGCCGATGCTGTATTCTTATATTATGTCATTTTTTTTTAATAGCAAATACTTTTAAAAGTATCCTAAAAAACATTAAATAATATTTAAATAAAACACTTAAAAAAGCATAAAATTATATATCTAGTGACAATTCCGCCTAATTTTCCTGTTATCTACGTGACGTCATAAACATCACGCAGCCTAACCGGATGAATACCCGACTAGTTTCGCTTCTAAACGAAGCATCTTCAGGAGGTCTTGACTTACCGAGCGCACGATCGAGACATGATCGAGTCTCGATTGTGCGTATTTAAATATTATTTAATGTTTTTTAGGATACTTTTAAAATATTTGCTATTATTAAATATGGATTTTTTTTTTTTTTTTTTTTTATGGCATAGGAGGGCAAACGAGCATGCGGCTCACCTGATGGTAAGTGATCACCGTCGCCCACAAACATCCGCAACACCAGAGGTCTCGAGGATGCGTTGCCGGCCTTTAAGGAGGGAATATGCTCTCTTCTTGAAGGTTCCTAAGTCGTAACTGCTCGGAAATACTTCACCAGGCAGCTGGTTCCATAATATGGCAGTGCGAGGTAAAAAATGCCGTGAAAATCGCAAGGTTGTGGACTGCCAGACGTCGACATGAAATTGATGAAACATCATGCTTTGTCGGGAAGTCCGGTGGCGAAATTGAGCTGCAGGTAGTAAATCGAACAGTTCCTCAGAACACTCCCCGTGATATATGCGGTAAAAGATGCAGAGTGATCCAACATCTCTACGCAAAGCCAAAGGGTCGAGCCGACCGGAGAGAACTTGATCGTCGACGATTCGAGTCGCTCTGCGTTGAATGCGGTCAAATGGAAGAAGCTGGTACTGGGGAGCTCCCGCCCAGAGGTGAGAGCAGTACTCCATGTGAGGTCGAACCTGAGCCTTATAAAGTTGCAGGCGATGGGCCGAAGTGAAGTACCGCCTCGCCTTTCCGAGCACACCAAGCTTCTTAGAGGCTAACTTAGCCTTATCTTCCAAGTGACAGCGAAATTGAACGACGTTCGATATGTCGACGCCAAGTACTCCGATGCTGGCTGAGGTAGCAAGGGGAGTGTCTTCAAAACGGAGGGATACGACAAAGGGGGATATCTTGGCGGTAAACGCACAAACTTGTGTCTTCTTGGGGTTAAATTGGACTAAGTTCAATTGTCCCCATTTCGAAACATTTGACAACATGGTCTCGACTGAAGACACAAGTTTGTTCCGACTCTCGACAACGTTTTCCCGAGAAATTTTAGCGCGGCCGGTGTATGAGGCATCTCCGGTACTGTCATCTGCATAACAATGAATATCGCTGAGTTGCAGCATGTCATTGATGTGCAAGAGAAACAGAGTCGGAGATAGCACACAGCCTTGCGGAACGCCAGCATTAATCGGCTTTAAGTCGGAGCATGCACCGTCGACAACGACCTTAATGCTCCGATCTGCCAAAAAACTGGAGATCCATTCGCACAATTTCTCGGGAAGCCCATAGGAAGGAAGCTTCGATAGAAGCGCTTTATGCCACACCCGATCAAAGGCCTTCGCTATGTCCAAACTAGCCGCCAACGCCTCACCCTTGGAATCCACCACCTCCGCCCATCGGTGCGTAAGATATACTAAAAGATCACCAGCTGAGCGACCACGACGAAAACCGTACTGGCGATCGCTAATCAGCTGGTGCTCCTCTAGATACTGCAGGAGCTGGTTGTTGATAATGGATTCCATTATCTTGGAGAACAGAGACGTTATGGCTATAGGGCGGTAATTGGACGGATCTGAGCGGTCACCTTTTTTAGGGATCGGGTGCACCAAAGCCGTCTTCCATGTTTTCGGGACAACGCCTGATGAGTAGCAGAGCCGGAAAAGACGCGTTAGAACCGGTGTCAACTCTGGAGCACAAGTCCGCAGCACTATCGGAGGGATGCCATCTGGCCCACTCGACCTATGAATGTCCAAGGAGAACAGTGCTTTACGTACTGCACATTGCCGGAAAATAATATCCGGCATCGAAGTATCACACCGTTGTATAGTCGGTGGTGAGTTCCCTTGGTCATCCAAAGTCGAGTTAGACGCAAAGAGAGAGCCCAGAAGATCGGCCTTCTCCTTTGCGGTGTGGGCCAGTGTGTCATTCTCTCTGTGCAGGGGCGGTAGGGATGACTGACAAAAATTCCCCTGGACAGCCCTGGCAAGAGACCAGAACGCACGTGTTCCCGAAGGAAGGCGGGCTAATCTCTCGCCAATTCTGCCGATATGCTCCGACTTCGCTCTTGCGATTACTCTTTTGAAGGACCTGGAGGCAAAGTTATATTTCTTTTTGAGATCGCTGGTATTTAAATCCTTAGATGCCACTGAATCGGCCCAAGCTTGGTAACGCTCTCGTTTATGGCCAGAGGCCATTTTACAAGAGCGACCAAACCAGGACTGTGACCTGCCACCGATGGGCACTGTAGAATATGGAATAAAGAGTTCCATACCCTGAAGCACCACATCAGCAACATAGTCAGCAGTGACATCTGGATCATCCGGCAAGAAGCAAACTTGCCCCCATGGGTAGGATGCAAAAAAGGACCGCATCCCGTCCCAATCTGCTGACCTATAGTGCCACACGCGACGACAACCTACAAAACGGGGTCGAGTTGGGCGTGTAACAGGCACTGAACTCCGGATCAGGCAGTGGTCCGACGATCCGAGGGGAGCGTTAACGGATACTGTGTAGTTGTCCGGGTGAGAGGTCAGCAGAAGGTCCAACAGGGAAGGTGTATGATCATCCACATCTGGGATTCGCGTAGGCGAGGTGACCAGTTGTGTCAGATCATACGCTAAAGCGAAGTCGTGAACAGATCTCCCCGCATGATCGGTGGTGCGCGAACCGAGCCATTCGGCGTGGTGGGCGTTGAAATCGCCAAGTATCACGATCTCTGCGGTGGGGATCTGCTCAAGCACGGAATCTGTAGCCATCTGTAGGTGCTCCACGAATCGATCTATTTCGGCATTACCGTTGATGTGGGACCTATAAAGGCACGCGTAGATACGCGGATGGTCATCGCAGTCTACGCGCAACCAAATGTCAGATAGGCCCCGTCCTTCAAGGCTGCTGAGACGACGAGCACAGATATCCTCTCTGACGTAAAGACACACCCCCGCCCGCGGCAAAAAGGAATGTTCCAGTTTGTACCCAGGGTATGTGAGGAATGAAGTGTCTGCCGGAGAGCATATCTGTGTTTCGGTCAAAAAGAGCAAGGCCGGCTTAGCAGTCTCCAGATGGTAGTGGACATCGTTCAGGTTAGAACGGAGACCCCGTATGTTGCAAAAGTCCACGGCTAGCGTGGTGTGGGGTGACTTAAGCCTCCTGCTTCGTTTACCTCGAGCAGCAGAAATAGGGTTGAGCACGGTTTTACCCCCTCCAGAATACGCAGGGCAGCCCGAGCATCCACCTTCAGGTTCAGGTCCTGGAGGTGGATGCTCGGAGAGGGATTCTCCAGCGATTTCACGGCTGGTACCCTCCTGGAGTAATGTCTCTTGAAACTGTGCCGCCATATTCTTGGGGGGGGGGGGGGATCGGGCCTCCGGGTCTCCCACAAATCGATCGAAACGCAATGGCAAAGTCACTACTTCACGTCGATATCATGTGGGAGAGTGGTACTTCCCCGGTCGTGCCGGCCCATTCAGCTGTAAGCCGTAGAGCTACAGCGTGGCACTACCACTAGGATAAATAGGATTTCCGCAAAGTAACGCCTGAATCTATTCATTATCATTTTTTTTTATTGATTAAACCTGTAATCATAATAGAAAAGCAATGCGATATTCTTTAAGAATTGATAATGATTTTCTAAGCTCTTTTTGAATGTGGAACGATCGTTCTAAAGCGCAGTTTCTCGAATACGTTTTTAATATCTCATTTTAATTATTGCGCCAGGAGAGAACGCCCACAATCGCGGTAGTATAAATGACAATAAAACGACACTTATTTTTGATTGAATGAAATGTTACCACCCATTATAATTTTAGCGGCAATTATTATTGTGAACATCCGGTATATGTAGAGTAGGCAATCCGGGATGGGTAGAATGGGGATTGTTAGGTATTTAAAGTACAAGAGTAGTTTTTCTCAGCCGTGTAGCATAGATATTTGTTGATTGAGCGAGGCGATGTCACTGTTGCAAATTGGAGGACTCAACATAACTATAATTGTGTTTAGTATGTTTGTCCTGTATAGCTATGAATGCTTGATATGATATTCATAAAATTTGCTTTTAAGCTGCAAGTTCCTAATAAATCTAAATTTGTTGATGGGTTGTTGATATATAGGGACTAAGAACAGAAAGACAGAAAGATAAGAAAAAATAGAACAAAAAGCTTGAAAATTTCTAAGTGACAAAAATAGGTTTAGTTAGTTTATCATATGAAAGGGATTTGTCTGTACATTTAAAAACAATGTTTTTATCTTTAGCAATGGTCTGCCGTGCTGCAGGCCTTGGTTCGATCCCCCGTCGCGTTAAGCTTCACTGCAAGGTGGAAGGGCATTTCGCGAATATTTGTCTGTCTAGCTAACACCTCCAAGTAATAAATCTGTCGCCAAATACCTAACAGTGTGTTCCGGCAGATGCCCTTGGGAACCGGTAATTCTAGGCCTATTCCTTTGACAATTCTCGACCTCATCATCACTTACTAGCAACAGAGATAGTGGTACAGGGCTTGTCTATCATCTATAAAAAAGTACTTAGTCTATCAGCTATAAAAAAAGTTTTTTTTTATGCTTGATAGCTTAGCCTTTGACCACTATCTTACCTGATGGCAAGTGATGATGTGCTAACCTATAATTACTGGCTCTCACTACTAAGTACTTAGCTGCTGCACAGGCTGCAGTTACAACCGCAGTGTCAAATATTCTGTCTTAGAAAGCAGTGTGTAAATAATGCTGTACTGCTTGTAGAACACTGAAAGTGAAATTATAGGACAAACAATGAGAT